>JARBWK010000011.1:86799821-87432052 GCA_030556195.1 Anolis apletophallus
TCTCCTCTTGCTACTGACTTTTCTGCTTATGTTGCAGTGACCGGCTTTACCACGCATTGGCTTGTCGTTACTCACATAGTAGGTGTTATCGTTCTCATTGTAAGCCAGCTTCACAACTCCATAGGAGCCCTACCGAAAAGGGAGAGAGAAAAACCCACCAAATATTATAAGGGAACCATCACTCATAAAATCATGAATAGCAGTCAAATATTTATACTCTTCATCTAAAGGCCCGTCCAGACAGTACCTTTATCCCAGGAGCTCCCATTTCAAAATGGAGGGTGACCAAACGCCATTCCCTGAAAATACAGGAGCAATCGGTACAAAGACCAAAAAAACACAAGATTTTCAGGTGCAGGAATATCCTGGTTCTGGACCGAAAATATGCATCTCCTATACTCAGAAAATACAGGGTTTTTATGTTGGTTGGTTTGTTCCTGGGTTATACATGTCGGTTCCTGATTGGTTGTATCTTTAAAACATGCCAATAGTTGACTAGAGGGCAAAAGTTTTATCCTGGCAGGAGAAACTTCGTCCTCCACACGTTTAACAAAGTTTGTGACACACAAACAAAGGTTTTGCCACGTAATCAACTTTCTCCATGTTTTTATGATAAAAGCATGAGGAACAGACATGTATTACCCAGGAACATCACCCCGTTGTTCCCAGGCACAAGTACACTACAAAACCTGTCTGCATAGATGGCCAGGCAGCCTCAAAAAGTGGTAATAATGACTAAGTTCTGTTCCTGGCTTGAAAGTGTGTGTTCCTGTTTGATTGTGTAGTACGGCCTTCAAAAGTAGTGGTCCTACTCCATAAACCTTGTTTGTGTGCCAGAAACTTCATGAAAGGTATGGGTGGCAAAGCCTCTCTTCTCAGGACAAAGTTGTCACTCTGTAGTCAATGTTGTACATCTTTTCACGATAACAGCAATCAGGAACAGACATGGATAACCCAGGAACATTACCTCGTAGTTCTCAGGCACAAGTACACAGCTAAACTTGCCTGCACAGATGGCCATACACTCTTTATAACCCAGGAACAGAACTTATACAATGTATTGTCAAGGGCTTTCATGGCCAGAATACTGAGGTGTTGTGAGTTTTCCAGACTGTATGGCTGTATGGCCATGTTCCAGAATCATTATTTCCTGACGTTTCACCTGTATCTAAGATGGCAGGCATCCTCGCAACCTCTGAGGATGCCTGCCATAGATGCACTTGAAATGTCAGGAGAGAATGCTTCTGGACCATGGCCATACAGCTCGGAAAACTCACAACAACCCACTTATACAATGATTTGCATATTCGCATCTTAAGGTTGGTTTTTTTTATGTCTGAATTTTCCAGTGGCCATCTTGGAAGCTTCTAAACCCCACAACCAAGCAGCAAGTATGGAAGACATAGGCAGAAATCCCCGGAACCAACAGGTCTGTATGTGGACCTTCTCTCAGGTCCTGGGTTTTTTGGCCCTTAACTAAAACCTGCGATTTGGTGCTGTCTGGAAGCGCCCTGAGAATCTCAGAGCAGACTGCAGTAAGCTCAGTTTAAACCAATACAAAGTATTTCAAAAGGCTGAAAGCACACTACATCTTTAAACGCTTAAAACAGAATAGTGAATTTCAAACCTTTGCACATGCGGAAATGACATTGACTGCGGGGGCTTTCCAATATGGGCCCTTTCCACAAAGCTGAATAAAATCCCACATGTTCTGCTTTGAGCTGGAATATATGGTAGTGTGGACTCAGATAACTCAGTTCAAAACAGATATTGTGGGATTTTCTGCCTTGAGATTCTGGATTATATAACTGTGTGGAAGGGCCCTGGGAATGGGCAGAGAGAGAGATCAGAGGCAGAAAATGAGCCCTTTCCAGTGTTTATAGCCCAAATAACTGGGCCATCTTGCTGAATTCAAATAGCATGCACAAAATGAATCTGGAACTACTTATATCTAAGCCAAGCCGCTAACCTACCATCCGCTTGACAGTTCTATGTCTATCTGCCCTTTCTTTCAGCTCCTTGGCCCCAGAACATACACTTATAATTCCAATTCCCACTCCATGTACATATGCACCATGTTTGTAGGATCTTTTTTTAATCACCTTTCCAATTTCATCTTTCAGGGTGTACTGGTTGAGCTGCACGCAGTCCTAGAAGAAGAAAGAAAAGGATCTGTTAGGACAGTGCTTCTCAACCTTCCTAATGCCACAACCCCTTAATACAGTTCCTCGTGTTATGGTGACCCCCAACCATAAAATTATTTTTGTTGCTACTTCATAACTGTAATTTTGCTACTATTATGAATCGTAATGTAAATATCTGATATGCAAGATGTATTTTCATTCACTGGACCAAATTTGGCACAAATAACTGATACACCCAAATTTGAATACTGGTGGGGTTGTGGGGGGATAGTTTTTGTCATTTGGGAGTTGTAGTTGATGGGATTTATAGTTAGCCTACAATCAAAGAGCACTCTGAACTTCACCAATCATGGAATTGAACCAAACCAGGCACACAGAACTCCAATGACCAACAGAAAATACTGGAAGGGTTTGGTGGGCACTGACATTGAGTTTTAGAGTTGTAGTTCACCTACATCCAGAGAGCACTGTGGATTCAAACAATTATGGATCTGGACCAAACTTGGCATGCATACACGATATGCCCAAATGTGAACACTAGTGGAGTTTGGGGAAAATAGACCTTGACATTTGGGAGTTGTAGTTGTTGGGATTTATAGTTCACCTACAATCCAAGAGCATTCTGAACCCCACAAACAATAGAATTGGGCCAAATTTCCCAAACAGAACCCCCATGTTTTGAAGAGCCTCCCTCCAGCTTTACACGTTCTCCCTCGCCTGCACATGCGCAACACAGTGCCATGTGCCGAGCACGTCTGCTCTCCCCTCCCTGCTTAGAGTCTCAGAAACAGCCTTCCCCTTTGCTGAGAGGCTGGCTGAGCGCCCGGCCAATCACAGTAGAGGAGGGCTTTTGATGGGAAGATTCACCGTCTGTTTCTAAAAAAGAAGACAAAGACAGTTGGAGAGATCTTCAGCCTTCTCTGCCAAAGGGGTTCCTAAGACCATCAGAAATATGTTTTCTGATGGTCATTGGCGACCCCTCTGAAACCCTCTCAAAACACCACCAGGGGTCCCGACATTGAGAACCCAGGTTGAGAAACTCTGGGTTAGGAGAAGCGAAATGTAAGCATGAATGGAGGCAGCGTTTTCTCCTTTGGGAGCGTAACTCCCAGAATCCACCCCAAACTGCATGATCACTGCCCATATTGACTAGGGGAATTCAGGAAACTTCTGCCCACATTCTCTCTTCCCAGTTGAAAGAGATATTCTTCCTGAAGTGCATCTTGGACAATGTTGGGGACAAGCAAAGGTGCAACCTGATGTATCAGGAGAATCTGGGACAAGGAAAAATGGTCTATATTATACTCTACCTCAGTGGTTCCCAAAGTGGGCGGTACCGCCTCATGGTGGGCGGTGGGGCGATCCAAGGGGACGCTGGGAGGCTCAGGAGAATTTGGGGGACGCTGAACCTCTGTAAGGGGGCAGTGGCGTGAGCCAGGCTTGCCATTTGCAGGGTCGCGCGCTTGCAAGGACGTCCCCATTGGAAGAAAGAGGTGATACACAGGACTGCGCCATGGGCAGGGTTTCCACGGCAACGCCTGCCCGGGGATTCTGACTCGCAGGGACACAGTTGCTCATACTCCCCCAAACATATTGGTTTTGTGATTATTTCTGGAATTCAATGTTTGTAATTAACACCTTTCTTTACTATATTTTACAAAAAAGGTAGAAACATTAATACACATATCTTTCTGTTTAATTGCTATTAAAAAATTAAAAAATTAATTTCTAGGGGGGCCGTGAGTAAGCTTTTTTCTGGAAAGGGGGAGGTAGGCCAAAAAACGTTAGGAACCACTGCTCTACCTCATCCTGAATCTGCAAATCGAGAGGAGTGTGTATAAACCAGCTCTGAGTGGAAAGTATTTTCAGCTGAATTATTGCAATGTTTTAAGACACCCTTCCCCTGGGATTCGCCAGGAAATTGCTGCCGAGGAAGAAAATATTGAGCAGGCTTTCATGGGGCTGATTGCTTATTAATCAACTGGATTACCCCCATCAGCTCCTAGGTTCAATCAGGCCCCAGGGAAAGGGCAGCCATTTCCAATCTGCCGGGTGCAAAAAGCAGTACCATCATCCACCAAACTGCAATATGGCACTTGAGGCAGACGTTTAAGAGTCAGGACCAGAGGTTGATATGAGCAACTACATGGGGTCCATTTGTTTTAATATATTATGCAGCTCTCCACACATTTGGGGCCCTTAAAAACACCCCCCCCCCCCCCAAAAAAAAACATCCTAACAAGTTTGGCAGTTGACTTATGGGGCATTGGAGGACTGGCAGAGGGGTTCAGGAGTCAAAAAATGGGGCCAGGCGCCACTTGGGTTCACTCTTTGTCATAAGATCACTGTCTGTTGAACAACGAACCACCTGGGTTTTCTTTGAGTTTACATTGCCAGGCCCTCCAAACAGAATTTGGGCATGGAACCAAGCAAGATGAGGTATGTATTCTTGGCCAGTTTCCTTCCCTCACTCCCACATCTCTCTTACTCACAGACATATTTCCCCATTGAATTCACTCAAAACATTCAGGGTTGAGTAACTGTAGGTTAAAAGAAAGCATCAAAAAGTATCAACTGGATACCGAAGAGCTAGAACATGATAGATGCTAAAAGGAGTTCTGTGCCCTGCCCCAAACTTCCTGAATGCCAACATTCACAATCCCAGATTCCAATCAGCAGCTGGTCAAAAGCTTGAGGTACCTCTGTGTTGTCATTCTCATTTTCTGTCTTTTGTCAACTGCCTTGACTCTCAATCTAAGGATATACATGGCTGGACAATGGATTGATGTCAGGTTGCTAGATTCACATCTCAGTGTCCACATTCTCCAGATTTTACATATATTCCATTTAGATTTGATCACAAGCCCCATTTGCCAACAACTTGGCAGACTGCATCCCGGAAAACTGGATGAGCATCTGCAGTTCCAAAGAGAGTGCAATCTTTCTAGCTGGAGGCAGGGAGAAGATAATCCCAGAATACGTCTCCAAAGGCACCCTTTGCTGCTTTTAATCTCTTTCAGCAAGGAGTAAAGTTTTGGAAATGAAGACAACATGAGCTGATGCTCCTTGGTTCCCTATAATGGAGTGGGCAACTGTAAAAGGTGAAAGCAAGACAAAACTGGGTTGCCATGAGTTTTCCAGGCTGTCTGGCCATGTTCCAGAAGCATTCTCTCCTGATATTTTGCCCACATATAGGGCAGGCATTCTCAGAGGTTGTGTGGTCTTGTCTGTTTGAGGCAAGTGTGAATGTTGCCATTGGCCACCTTGATTAGTATTGAATGGCCTTGCAGCTTCAAAGCCTGGGTGCCTCCTGTCTGGGTGGGAATCCTTTGTTGGAGTGTGTTAGCTGGCCTTGATTGTTTCCTGTCTGGAATTCCCCCGTTTTCTGAGTGTTGTTCTTTACTTACTGTCCTGATTCTAGAGTTTTTTTAATACTGGTAGCCAGATTTTGTCCATTTTCATGGTTACCTCCTTTCTCTTGAAATTGTCCACACATTTGTGGATTTCTATGGCTTCTCTGTGTAGTATGCCTTTCATGTGCCTTGACCCACTAAGAAAATCCAACAAATACTATGTTCAGCAAAGGACAAGAGGGATCCTCTCACCTCTGCAGGAGTCTACCGTATACCATGCAGCTGTGTACAAGTCTACATAGAGGCCCACAAAGTCAGCAGCAATGTCCAAACACGAATCAAGGAACATGAAAGATACTGCAGACTAAGTCAACCAGAGAAGTCAGCCATAGCAGAGCAACTGATGAACCAACCTAAACACAGCATATTATTTGAGAACACAAAAATGCTGGGCCACTCTCACAACCACCATGTCAGACTACACAGAGAAGCCACTGAAATCCATAAGCACAAATCCAACAGGAAGGAGGAAACCATGAAAATAAACAGTTTTTTAAAAACCTCTAAACTGCAAGTCACTTTTGGTATGAGAGAATTGGCCGTCTGCAAGGACATTGCCCAGGGAACGCCCGGATGTTTTGATGTTTCACCATCCTTGTGGGAGGCTTCTCTCATGTCCCCACATGGGGAGCTGCAGCTGATAGAGGGAGCTCATCCGCGCTCTCCCCAGATTCAAACCTCCGACCTGTTGGTCTTCAGTCCTGCCAGCACAAGGGTTTAACTCACAGCAGCCCAGTGATTCCGGCCATGAAAGCCTTCAACAACACAAGACAAAATGTTTTGACCCCCAAATACCCTTTGGGGACCATTCTTCACATGCTTTGGTGCTTTCTTGGGTCATTTTAGGTCCAAGAGAGGCTTTTTTCTAACAGGAAACGGGCAGAATTCACCTCCCATTTCCTTCAAATTTCTAAAACACCTCTCATGGGCCTAAATCAGACATGGGAAAACTAAGACCCAGGGGCCAGATGCGGCCCATGGGTATTTACCTCAGGCCCTCCTCATCTTTCCTGTCCTCTTGGCAGAAGGACACAGCAGCCCGCCATGTCCTTATGGCAAAAAGATGGGGAAGGAAGGCATGGAGCAACCGAGAGCCCTCTTGAGCGCTCTCAGCTACCGTGTGTCTTGCCCTCCTCCCGGCATAAGGGTGGTGCGAGCAGCCCCATTCTTATGACAGGACCGCTCGAGGAAGGCACACGGTGACTGAGAGGCCCTCAGAGCACACTCAGCCACCATCTGTCTTGCCTTCCTCGCGGCATAATGCCAAGAGGACAGCCCAAGGATTGGGGGAGGAGGATTGGTACAGTTGCCATATGTCCTGCCTTCCTCCTGGCATAAACATGGGACAAGCAGCTGGGAGAACAACCTGAGGATCATCCAAGCCCTGCCCTGTCCCTTCCTGGCCCCGTCCTTTCCTGGGCCATCCCTACCCAGTGTGTGCCCACCCCCACTTCCTCCTGACCCGGCCCGCAATGCAGCCCCAAGACAAAAAAGTTTGCCCATGCCTGGCTAAATGAACCAACAGTAGCTCAAATGTGGTGGAAATGCATCCCACATCCCCTAGAAGATCTTTTGGTTCCAACAAATGGACCTCTTAGGGACTCAAAATACGAAGGAGATGTGTTCACCTCCTAAAAGGCATTTGGGAGCAAATTGTCTTCAAGAAATTGATGACTGGATGCCACAAAAACAACCCTGGGGATATGGCAACCTGCGAGCCCCATCAAGTATGCCCTCTGCTCTCTTTCTGTGGCTCTACTCCCACCCTCAAGCTAAATAAAGGCAAGTCTAAATGCCAGTGAAGGAGTCGTTGAAAAGAACCATAGCCTACCTGCCCACACAGTAATTATTGGGTAGCTGAAGGCTCGCTTGCCACCCCCAACCTCAGTGTTTTCCTTGCCTCCGTGTTTGACTTTCTCCTCTATTGAGCAAAACATGTGGAGACGCCATGCCAGCAGCCAGACAGCATTACCATAAGTGTATCTTGCCTTCTGATGCATAATTGAGGAAAAGCAGTGTGGGGTGCCTCCATGCCACCCACCTCGCGGATTTTAATCTGCCACCCTTGCCACAAAACCTGAGATCCCATATAGGGCTGGCAGAACAACATCGTTTTTTGGTCATCGTTCTTCTTCGCCTGCCCACAGCGCCCCGAAACCGCTTTGAAATTAGCACAGCCCCTTTCCCAACATTAGTGGGAAAGCAATTAACCATATATAGTGATTCAAACTGGCAGGACTGGAACAACAAGGGACGCTGAGAACGCTGAGAGATGAGGAGTGCATCAGCTCCCCCTGGTGGCCAGAGTTTGCCTCTATTTGTCTATATGTTCTGTATGTGAAACGGCAGGGATTGTCTGCTAAGTATGTGTACCTGTAATCCGCTCTGAGTCCCCTTCAGGGTGAGAAGAGCGGAATATAAATAAAGTGTATTATTATTATTATTATATAGAGACTGGGAATGGTCAGAAGTCTTCAGGCTACCAGCAGCCCTTTCTAAGAGGTGAACACAACACCACAAAAAGCCACCAAACAATCAAAACCATCTCAGGGTTGTTTATTTCCACAGAGACCGAAACACACTTAGATTTTGTTATGTAACTAGAGAATGAGTCCCAAGGTATACTGAACAGCACTAA
The DNA here is from genome assembly GCA_030556195.1 of Anolis apletophallus. Classification (NCBI taxonomy): domain Eukaryota; kingdom Metazoa; phylum Chordata; class Lepidosauria; order Squamata; family Anolidae; genus Anolis; species Anolis apletophallus. The sequence goes on from JARBWK010000011.1 coordinate 86,808,017, forward strand.
AGCACAGGAGAGAGCATTTAACACACCTCTCAACTGTGACTTTGTTCAAAACACATTGGGGCCCCTTCCACACAGCTGAATACAATCCCATATTACCTTCTTTGAACTGGAATATATGGCAGTATGGACTAAGATATCCTAGTTCAAAGCAGATATTGTGGGATTTTCTATCTTGATATTCTGGGTTATATGGCTGTGTGGAAGGGCCCTGGGAGTGAATCCATTACCACTAACATGCCCCGCAGTATATTATACCGCTATTCCCTCAACAGTCTGCAGAGGGTGCTCAAATCCCGTGTGCTATAAAGCTGTGCTTCTCAAACATTTTGATAGGGAAACCCAGGATATTTTTTTCCCTCCCCAAAGTGCCAGAGAGTGATATCACAGTACCTGGCAAAGGCCAGGGCAATAGGCAACAGGCAATGGATGTTGTGGACCTCGTGGCTCTCTGAGCCCTTTCCTAGTAGACCCAAGTATTGCGAGGGACAGTACAATTTGGGTTGTAGTAGGTTTTTCAGGCTGTATGGCCATGTTCTAGAAGTATTCCCTCCTGACGTTTCACCTGCACCTATGGCAGGCATCGTCAGAGGTTGTGAGGTCTGTTGGAAACTAGGAAAATTGGGTTTATATATCTGTGGAAACTCCATCTTGGGAGACTGCAGAAATCCATTCCAGCCTAGAACGATTAGGCAGCATTTCCAAAATGGTGTAACCCTTGCATGTGCCTATCAATTCTCTTACCTGCAACCCTGTAATGGAAACTCTGTGCGATTCGATGGTTGGCCGCCGGGGCAAACGGGGCGAAGAATGGGGTGACGTAACGGGAGAATAGGGGAGAGATGGATAGATGTAGCGTCCATTGACTCCCGCGTTGCTCCCGGGTGACTGGGCCGACTGAGACCTCTCCTGGAGAGAGAGCTTGCGACTCGAAAGGTTGAGTTTGCCACGGGGCTCCCTTGCCTCTCTCGAAGGGGTCCCAAGAGGGTCTTCAAGAAAACCCTTTCCTCCCAGTCCTCCGGAATCTGCTGGCTGCTCTTCGCATGGCTCCATGGGCTCTTCATCCTCCAGTTCACCCTGTGGGGGACCAGATGCTGGATTGTACTCTGTGACCACCACAAATGAATCCATCTCCCAGCGCAGTGAAGGGTCAGCAGGGAAAAGCCAAGCGGGACCTCAGGAGACTCCGAACTCGGGTGGAATAGCACATCGCGGAAAACAAGCGTCTCGGCAGCAGACCCATCAGAGGCCCATGTTGTCATGATGCGCTTGCCAGCTCCGTGGCACAGCAGCCAACGCCAGCAGATGCTTCAGAAGAAAAACAAGGCATAAAATCATGAGTGGGACAGCAAGTTCTGCAACAATCCGCTATCAGTGCTTCTGAAGTCTTCTTCTGGCAGCAGCAGCAGAAAATCCCTCCACCCAGACCAGTAAAAACCTAACAAAACAAATCACTAACCATTTTTGGCCCTTTCATGACGAGCACCTTGCTCTGCCTAAGGGTAGGGCCAGCCTGTAAATAAAAAAAATAGGAAAGACAGTCACACACTATTCTCTCGTTTCTATTCTTGGTCATTTTCTTAACACTTTGCAAAAGCCATCATCAACACGCAGGAGACTCATCTAAAATTAACATTCCTGTTAAAGTTATACTTTGAGCCTAGCAACTCTGAAGCAATGTAACAGAAACTACACATCACATATCATTTAAAAAACGTTTTTTAAAGGATGAGTGGGTGGATGGAGGACTTAGAATGACATTGCTGATTATTGTAAAGGGGAAATCAAGTAAAAAGCCCAAAAAAAGCCTATGAAACTGTGGATAAGTGAAAACAAGACAATTCAAACGAGTTTAAAAAACCATTAGAAGTATGAGAAAGCTTTCTTCTATTTACCCTGGGAGGAAATTCAGTGATCAAAAGAGCCTCTCCTATAGTGCTAAATGACCAGACAGATTTATAACAAGACAGGTTGGCCTTTCGATGGCCAAGACAAGAGAAGGCAACAGAATCCTTGCAGCCCAACATGATGTTTAATATGTGATTTGGATGGTTATAAATCAGTGGTTCTCCACTTTCCTAATGTCGCGACCCTTTAAGACAGTTCCTCATGTTGTGGAGACCTCCAACCATAAAACGATTTTCGTTGCTACTTCATAACTGTACTTTTGCTACTGTTGTGAATCGTAATATAAATATGCAGGATGTAATTTCATTCACTAGACCAAATTTGGCACAAATACCTGATATGCCCACATTTGAATACTGGTGGGGTTGGGGAGGAATGATTTCATGATTTGGGGGATGTAGTTACTGGGATTTGTAGTTCACCTACAATCAAAGAGCATTCCAAACTCCACCCATCATGGAACTGAACCAAACTTGACACACAGAACTCCCATGACCAACAGAAAATACTGGAAGGGTTTGGTGGGCATTGACCTTGAGTTTTGGAGTTATAGTTCACCTACATCCAGAGAACACTGTGGAATCAAACAATGATGGATCTGGACCAAACTTGGCACGAATATTCAATATACCCAAATGTGAACTCTGGTGGAGTTTGGGAAAAATAGACCTTGACATTCGGGAGTTGTAGATGCTGGGATTTATAGTTCATCCACCAAAAATAGAATTGGGCCAAACTTCCCACACAGAACCGCCATGACCAACAGAAAATACTGTGTTTTCTGATCGTTTTTAGTGACCCCCTGAAACCCCCTTCCAACTCCCCCAGGGGTCCCGGCCCCCAGGTTGAGAAACACTGGTCTAAATACAGGCCTCAGTGAAAAGCAGGCATCCTCTTCTTTTGGAGGAAGATACCCAACCAGCAAGATCTAAATGAGCTTCCAGGGTCTGAGTCCAAAACGCAAAGAGGAGGAATCTCAGGACAAGTGTGCTGCCTTGAAAAACATGAATGTATTTGAATGTTATTCATACAATCACAGAGTTAGAAATCAAAAGCGCGATTCAATCAAATCAATGGAGGATCTAACATTCAAAGCATTCCTGAAAGATGGCCATCCAGTCTCTGCTTAAACACCTCTAGAGAAAAAGACCCCACCAGATTCCAAGGCATATTCCACTGTCAAACAGCTCTAAAGTTAGCAGTTCGAAGCCACGGGCCAGCCCTAGCTCCTGCCAACTTAGCAATTCAAAAAGATAAAATGTGAGTAGATCAACAGGTACCGACAAACATGACCAGGAAGATCTACAGACAACAGACTCCTCAGTATGAAAAATGGAACAAGAGCACCTCCCCATGGCCAGAGTTGAGTATCGCCTCCAGATGCCAGAGATGGAAAGGAAAACCTTTGCCTTTGTTTGTGTATTGTATGTCACTGTTCACTGTATAACTACATTGAATGTTTACTGTAATCCGCTCTGAGTCCCCCTCGGGGAGATAGAGCAGAATATAAATAAAGTGTATTATGATTATTATTATTGCCACCAGGAAATTCTTAGAATCACAGAGTTAGAAGGGACTCCAAGGGCCATCCAATCTCACCCCATTCTGCCAGGCAGGAACACACAATCAAAGCACTCATAAGAGATGGCCATCCAGCCTCTGTTTAGAAATCTCCAGAGAAGGAAACTCCACTGGACTGTGTTAATGACTGTCAGGCATACCACCTTTTCAGACTTTTCTAGTCATCTGGGATCACGCGAGTTCCACATTTCAAACCATGGAAGCTTTCTTTCTTTCTTTCTTCAGACTGAAATAGATTTCCCCAGCAGGCAGGCTGGCTGCAGGATTCCAGGAACCAACCTCCCCTGTCCAAAAAAAAAAAAGCTTTCTAAGCTCTATCAAACCCTAACTTTCTCGGGAGCAAACTGGACTCTGTAGACAAATTGTGTTTTGATTTTCTGGGTGACGCAGCCATTGCTGTAACAATTGGAATACCTTCCATTCCCAGGCTGGCATTAAGAGCTCCCATTATTATTTGTTTCTCACCCAGAAGGAAATGTTAGACCAGGCAAAAATTTAAAAATATAGCTATTACACCATGTGGAAGCCGACTAACAATTTCGATAACCCCACGAGGGAATCAATGTCAGCTCGGCGCAAGTGTCTTTGAATAATGTCATTTATTTAGCCACCCTCACTAGACAGTATTCTTTGTAGGTCAAGAAAGTGAAACATGCAATTTGTTATGTGTCTAAAATTGCTATTCCCTGCCTGGCTTTATTCAGAGATGTGGGATACAAAAAAGACTCCTGCTTCGCCTGGTTGAACGTGGAGCAAATCTTCCATCAATTTAGCTAATGGACTTAGACCCCCTGCTTTTTTATTCAGCAGCCAGGCCCTGCACTTAAAGCCAAAGTGAACCTGTTATATTAAATAGATGCTTTGAGAGCTCAGGAGCAAGGCATTTTCTTGCAAATGGTTGTTGGGATTGCAGGGAAGGCATACGATTACATTGAGACAACAGCAAGGCTCAAGATTGAAAGGAAACACATCAGGGCTTCCAGTTAGGTCCATTTAAATGATTTAAAAACTGATCTCTTGCCAAAAAGGTTTGGGGCTGGGCTCCAGAGCAACCTCCTTGCAGTCATGAACCAGAGGTTTCCAAATTTCACAAAGTTGAATGTTCTGAAGATTAACTTTGGGCCTAAAGGTGAATTTACATTGTCAAACAAAAGCAGTTTGACAGCACTTTCATCACTGTGGGTCAATGTGATAGGATCCTGAGGGCTGTCATTTGGTGAGGCACCAGCACTAAAAGGCTTGTTAAACTACAACTCTGACAATTCTATCACATTGACCTACAGCAGTGAAAGTGGGGTGAAACTGCATTCATTTGATAGTGTGGAAGTAGTCCTCCAGTATGACTTCGAGCTCAGAAATTGTTTGTGATGAAGTGCCATTTGCCATGACATCTGAGCCAAAGCAAAGTGTAGTTTGTTCTAAATATGGCCAGCTAAAATTGTGAGAAATTATTATTATTATTAAATATGTTGCTGAGGGCTTTCATGGCCAGAATCACTGGGTTGTTGTGAGTTCTCTAGGCTTTCTGACCCTGTTCCAGAAGCATTCTCTCCTGACGTTTCACCCACAACTATGGCAGGCATCTTCAAGGGTTGTGAAATCTGTTGGAAACGAGGCAATTGAGGTTTATATATCTGTTGTAAGGTCTGTTTATAAAACAGGGGAATTCCACACAGGATACAATCAGGGCCAGCTAACGCATCCCAACAAAGGATTCCCCAGGCAGGAAGCAGCCAGGCTTTGAAGCTGCAAGGCCATTCAATGCTAACCAAGGTGGCCAATTGCAACATTCACACTTGCCTCCAACAGACAAGAGTTCTTTCTCCCACCCTGGACATTATTCCACAGATCTATACACATAATTATCCCATATTGTCCCACGAGATCACTGTGATCTGAAGAGCAGAACCTCCTAGACGTGCCCAGTGTGAAATCGTACAATGTGACCGCAACTCGGAGAAGGGCGTTCTCCATTATTGCTCCAGTTCTTTGGAATGCGTCACCTCCTGAGACTTGAGCTTTACGAAATTTGTTAGCTTTTCGTAAAGCCTGAAAGACCGTTCTGTTTAAGCAGGCTTTCGAGTCCTAATACACAGGTTAAACTGTATTTTATTGTAACTGTTTTTATTGCTTCTATTGTATTGCTTTGTTCTGACTGTAAACCGCCCCGAGCCATTTGGGAGTGGCGGTTGATAAATCTAATAAATAATAATAATAATGTGAAAATTGTGTATATGTGTATATGGCAGAGGGGTTCACTTACACAGATAGCCTCCCACCTCAACAAAGAGCTATAACCCACAGTCCTGAAGAGCCACCAAAAGCCCTCCATCCAAAGATACGTTGAGGTTATAGATCATGAACATGTCTCCCAAACCCTGCCAAAGTCTTACCCAAACACCATACTGCCCACCACCGAAGGAATGCTTTTATTTGGGACAATTTCATCCTAGATGTTCTGCTTTTCCTCCAAAATGGACATCCCAGGGTTTCTTTCTCTCTCTCCATTGGTGTGGGATTTCATGACTCCCACGCACTGCCTTTCCCTTAACCCTTTATTACCCTTTCCTATGGCACACAACAAACCCGACAAAAAAACAATACCCACGAAGGGTTAATGATAATAAATCACCAAATCTATAGCGTATCAGATTGTGCATTCAATATAATGTAGCATATAAAGTCACAGAAAGACTAGCATAATAAGACAGGGCATAAATACAAACCCTAAATCAAAAGTCCCACGCAGGGGTTAATTCCAGTAATACTCAACATCCCTCGCAGGGGTTAATTCCACACAACATATATCAGTGCTTAATAGCATATAAACAAAATCATTCGTAATAGGGAGTGCATGAATATATATCAGTGCTTAATAGCATCTACACAAAATCATTCAAAGTAGAGAGTCCATAAATCATACTCATCCCCGGTGGGGAGGAAAAGGCAGCAGGACGCGGAGGAGTAAATTACAACTCATCCAGGTGATGAATCAGGCCGACGGAGTCGCCATGCGTGTTTAGAGGCCAAAAGATCCGTTTCACTGGTAGTCCAGTTTTTTCAAGGCAAATCCAGGAAAGCGTCCAGTGTCTGTGAATTAGTATCAAAATAAACCAGAGGTAAAGAACCCCAATGATATCAACATAATAATGGGCAATGTAAAGGTACATACCATCAAATCATATCCAATATAACCCAGGCATAGTAGCCGATCTCGGGTGACCCAAAGGTAAACAGCAAGAGTACTGGGAGGGGTATATATTAATGAAGGGGTTAGGCTAATGAACTGAGGGGGATGATGTCATTTAACCCGTTAGGCCATTCAGTATCTAAGAGGAGCGTCCATTTAATTTCAGCTGATCGTAACAGATCATTAGCATGCTGGTGAGGACGTGGTTTAATTTGTTGTAAGATCATGAGTTTTAAAGAGGAAGCCTCATGTTTTTTTTCCTTGCAATGTTTGTAGAACGCTGATTCCTCAGAACCTTTATGAATTTTACTTCTGTGTTCAATAAAACGGGTCCGTACCTCCCTCGAAGTCATCCCCACATAAACATAGTTCTGTTTTTGGAAATGCTATAAATCTCTTTTTCTTGGGAGACATTGTTGCACACCGAGCAGTGGGAGCAAGGTTTCATGCCAGGGCTCATAATGCTCCTGATGGGTGGTCTGTGCCCATGGGAGTGTACCACTAAATCCTTCACATTGCGGGTGCGTTTATGCCCTATGAGTGGAAAATTAGACAGGCCCGGGATCTCTTTCAAAAGAGGCCAATATTGTTTCACAATGTTCGCCAGGGCGTTGGAGTGAGGCGTATAAGTTACAGGCCACACCACCCATTCAGTCTCAGTGCGTGTTTGAGCCCTGGCATGAAACCTTGCTCCCACTGCTCGGTGTGCAACAATGTCTCCCAAGAAAAAGAGATTTATAGCATTTCCAAAAACAGAACTTTCAAAATCAGGGATTATGGGACCTGCGCTTCCAAATCTGTTATTTACGGAATTTCCTGTGGGTGCTCTTTTGTTTATGTGGGGATGACTTCGAGGGAGGTACGGACCCGTTTTATTGAACACAGAAGTAAAATTCATAAAGGTTCTGAGGAATCAGCGTTCTACAAACATTGCAAGGAAAAAAAACATGAGGCTTCCTCTTTAAAACTCATGATCTTACAACAAATTAAACCACGTCCTCACCAGCATGCTAATGATCTGTTACGATCAGCTGAAATTAAATGGACGCTCCTCTTAGATACTGAATGGCCTAACGGGTTAAATGACGTCATCCCCCTCAGTTCATTAGCCTAACCCCTTCATTAATATATACCCCTCCCAGTACTCTTGCTGTTTACCTTTGGGTCACCCGAGATCGGCTACTATGCCTGGGTTATATTGGATATGATTTGATGGTATGTACCCTTTACATTGCCCATTATTATGTTGATATCATTGGGGTTCTTTACCTCTGGTTTATTTTGATACTAATTCACAGACACTGGACGCTTTCCTGGATTTGCCTTGAAAAAACTGGACTACCAGTGAAACGGATCTTTTGGCCTCTAAACACGCATGGCGACTCCGTCGGCCTGATTCATCACCTGGATGAGTTGTAATTTACTCCTCCGCGTCCTGCTGCCTTTTCCTCCCCACCGGGGATGAGTATGATTTATGGACTCTCTACTTTGAATGATTTTGTGTAGATGCTATTAAGCACTGATATATATTCATGCACTCCCTATTACGAATGATTTTGTTTATATGCTATTAAGCACTGATATATGTGGTGTGGAATTAACCCCTGCGAGGGATGTTGAGTATTACTGGAATTAACCCCTGCGTGGGACTTTTGATTTAGGGTTCGTATTTATGCCCTGTCTTATTATGCTAGTCTTTCTGTGACTTTATATGCTACATTATATTGAATGCACAATCTTTGATACGCTATAGATTTGGTGATTTATTATCATTAACCCTTCGTGGGTATTGTTTTTTGTTGGCTTTTTGGCCCCTGAGCTCTGTTTGTTACTACACAACAAACCCGGGCATCACCATGTCCCCAAGCTAGTATATATAAACCCAAGTTGCCTAGTTTCCAACAGACTTCACAACCTCTGAGGATGCCTGCCATAGATGTGGGTGAAACATCAGGAGAGAATGCTTCTGGAACATGGCCATACAGCCTGGAAAACTCACAGCAACCCAGTGATTCCAGACATGAAAGCCTTCGACAACACAAAGTGCAGTTTATTCTAAATATGGCTAGATAAAATTGTGTGGAATCATTAGTATTAGTATTATTGCTATCATTATTAAATGTATTTATATACCACTTTTTCTCTCTAAAAGAGACTCAAAGTGGTGAGCGGTGATGAGAAAAAAAAACAAGACAATATGCAATGGACAGGCAAAAGACTATAAACATTTGAATAGAATTAAGCCAGGAAGGCTGGGAGCTAACAGCCCAGCAATGCCAGGCGGGCAACGTGATGTCAAACGGCCAGACCAATTCATGCCAGACAGATCTATCGATGCTTATTTGATAGCAACAAGGCCTCAGAGCTTCCGCCCTCCCAGGCAGCGTATCTTGAAGTCGCAGCTGCCAGGGACAAAGAGCCAAGGGAGGTTTATCAGTCCCGGGCTGCCCAAGTGAGCGCCACCAGGAAACTGGGCTGGCAGCTGCTAGGGGCAGATAGCAAGGTGCGAGCGACCTTTGGACTCATACAGCAAGGTGTGGCCCGCATTCCGTCCACCCTCCGAGAACATGATTGAGGGGAGATCGGAACCAATGCCTTTGGTGGCGCGCAGTTCACATTCCTCCACCCACTCCCCTCGACCACACAGCAGCGGGGACTGACCTGGGCAATGTCACCCAGGAGAACCCAAACACTGTGTCATTCAAGCGCCCCCAAATTGGGGGAAATGCTGATATACCAAGCTCCCATTCCTTGCTAGATGGGACAGGGATGATAGGAGTTATAGTCTAACACATGTGAAGGATGCCAAGAATGCTATACAGTAGAGCCTCGCTTATTTCACCTTCGCTCATCCAATGTTCTGTATTACCCAACGCAGTCTGCCTCCCGCCCAGATCCACAGTTGTTTCAATACATTGCGATGTTTTGGTGATAAATTTGTAAATACATTAATTAGTACATAACGTTACCTTGTATTGAACTGCTTTTTTTGTTGATTTGTTGTAAAACATGTTTTGATGATTAATTTGTAAAATCATAACATAATTTGACGTTTAATAGTCTTTTCCTTAATCCCTCCGTACTATCCAACATCGCTTGTCCAACATTCGGCCGGCCTGTTTATGTTGGATAAGCGAGACTCTACTGCAGGGGTCCTCAAACTTTTTAAACAGAGGGCCAGGTCACAGTCCCTCAAACTGTTGGAGGGCTGGATTATAATTTGAAAAAAACATGAATGAATTCCTATGCACACTGCACATATCTTATTTGTAGTGCAAAAAACACTTAAAAACAATACAATAATTAAAATGAAGAACAGTTTTAACAAATATAAACTTATTAGTATTTCAATGGGAAGTGTGGATCTGATTTTGGCTGATGAGATAGGATTGTTGTTGTTATTGTTGTGTGCTTTCAAGTAGTTTCAGACTTAGGTTGACCCCGAGTGAGGACCGGGTAAATGACCTTGGAGGGCCGTATCCGGCTCCCGGGCGTTCGTTTGGGGACGCCTGGTCTACTGTATCTGTCTTTATTTGAGTCTAATGTGCCATCAAATCTAATGCGCACCACCATTTTCAAAACCCTGAAACCAAAAAAAGGATTTGCTGCCCACGGTAGAAAGTGCCCTTTTTCGTCATTTAGCCTTAAAAGGTGTGTTTTACAATTGTTGCCTGCTTTGAATTCCTTCTTGAAAAACAAAAGTGTTGGAACACCAAAGCTTCCAGAGATGGAAAGGAAAACCTTGGGGGTGCATCTATGCTGTAGAACGGATCCACTTTCACTGCCCTGGCTCATGTCGTTCTACAAGATCTCAAGCCTTCTCTGTCACAGGATGCTGTTGCCTCACCAAACTACAAATCCCAGAATCACATAGTATTGGGCCCTGGGAATTAAACTGCAGATGAGGTCCCCTAAATATGAGCTCCAGACACAGCTCCTGAAGAAGTCTCTCTTTTTTTGTTGGCTCGGCACTAAGCTGACCGTATGACATGAATCTAACACGCACCCTCATTTGGGCGAGGAAATTTAGCCAAAGGTGAGCATTAGATTTGAGTAAATACTGTGCACAATAAGAACCCTGTATCTGTGAGTCTTACCCACATCTGCTAAAATAGGTTCTCTCTGGGCATATCCTAAGTCCTCTAGCACCATTGCTTCCATCAGAGGTCATTCATTTCAGCAGGATTTGCTATTACCTATGGTACATTGAGGTATGTATCCCCTACAGATAGGGAGGTTGTACTGTGTTTGCACTTGTGCTGGAGAATGCATAGAGAGAACTGGGTTTTTTTCTTCTTTCGGATGTAGATAAGGAAATAGGACTCAAGAGGCCACTGACTATGAACACTGCCATAGAACACAATTCAAAGTTGCATAATTAGTGGTCACAATGGTATTCTTGACATAGGCCCCTTCCACACAGCCATATAACCCAGAATATCAAGGCAGAATAACCCATAATATCTCCTTTGAACAGGAATATCTGAGGGCCCATCCAGATAGTACCTTTATGCCTGGTGCTCCTGCTGCAAAATGGAGAGTGGCCAAATGCCATTCCCTGAAAATATGAGAGGAATTGCTACAAAGCTCAAAAAACGTGAGATTTTCAGGTGCAGGAATATCCCGGTTCTGGCCTGAAAATGCACATCTTCTAATGTCTCTATGTCCCTACACTCGGAAAACACAGGATTTTTTTTGGTTGGTTTGTTCCTGGGTTATACATATTGGTTCCTAATTGGTTGCATCTTAAAAACATGGCAATAGTTGACTAGAGGGCGAAATATTTATCCTGACAAGAGAAACTTTGTCCTCCACACGTTTAATGAAGTTTGTGACACACAAAGGTTTTGCCACGTAATCAACTTTCCCCATGTTTTTATAATAAAAGCATGAGGAACAGACATGTATAACCCAGGAACATCACCCAGTTGTTCCCAGGGACAAGTACACCACAAAACCTGTCTGGACAGACGGCCAGGCAGCCTCTGAATGATAATAATAATAATGACAAAATTCTGTTCCTGGCTTGAAAGTGTCAGTTCCTGTTGAACAGTGTAGTCCTGACTTTGAAAGTAGTAGTCATACTCCACAAACTTTGTTTATGTGCCACAAACTTCATTAAAGGTGTGGATGGCAAAGTTTCTCTTGCCAGGACAAAGTTGTCGCCCTTTAGTCAATGTTGTACATCTTTCCACAATAACAGCAATCAGGAACAGACATGTATGACCCAGGAACGAACAAACCAAAAGAAATATAGCACCTCGTAGTTCCTAGGCACAGTACATGATCTTTGTCCTGTGGGATCCCGTAGGGCTCAATACTATCCCCGTGTTGTTTAACATCTACATGAATCCACTGGGAGATATCATCCGGAGCTTTGGAGTTCGATGTCATCTGTACTCCTTTCCACCTGCTGCTTAAGAAGGGTGTTTAGGTCCTGAAGCGGTGCTTGGCAGCTGTGATGGTCTGAATGAGGGCGAACAAACTGAAACTGAATCCAGACAAGACAGAGGTCCTCCTGGTCAGTCGCAGGGCTAAACAGGGTTACAGCCTGAGCTGGACGGGGTTACACTCCCCCTGAAGATGCAGATTCACAGTTTGGGAGTTTTCCTGGATTCATCACTGAGCCTGGACCCCCAGGTATCGGTGGTGGCCAGGGGAGCTTTTGCACATTAAAGCTTGGGCGCCAGCTGAGCCTGTACTTTGGGAATTCTCACTTGGCCATGGTAGTCAACACTCTGGTCACATCCCAAATAGACTACTACAACGCACTCTATGTGGGGTTGTCTTTGAAGACTGTTCAGAAACTTCAAATAGTCCAACAGACAGCAGCCAGGTTGATCACCAGGGTGGCGTACAGGTAGCATACAACCCCCCTATTGCGCCAGCTCCACTGGCTGCCAGTTTACTACCGAGCACAATTCAAAGTGCCGGCTTTGGCCTATAAAGCCCTAAGTGGTTCTGACTCAGCTTACCTGTCCAAACGTATCTCCTCCTATGAACCCTGCTCTCATTCCCACCACCTTCACAGATGCATCTGGCAGGAATGAGAGACAAGGTCTTCTAAGTAGTAGCCCCTCGGCTTTGGAACTCCCTGCCCAGTGATATTAGACTAGCTCCCTCCTTTTTGGCCTTCAGAATGAAAGTGAAAACCTGGCTCTGAGGTCAAACCTTTGGAGATTAACTGCAATGCAATAATAACTATGAAATATGTGCAATGATGCTTGGAATGGCCCCGGATTACGATTGTGGATGGTGTGATTTTAATAGTTATTATAATGTTTATATGTTTTAATGTGCATTTAAACTCTAATTTTAAATTTTAACTTAAACGTATTTAATTGTCTGTTGTTTAAAGGCATCAAATAGTTGCCATATGTAAAGCTGCCTTGAGTTCCCTTTGAGGTAGCAAAAGGCGGGATATAAATAGAGTAAATAAATAAATAAATTTGTCTGCACAGATGGCCATGCAGCCTCTATAACCCAGGAGCGGAACTTATATAATGATTCACACAGTCACATATTCACATCTTAGGTGTTTTTTAAAAAAATAAACAAAAATACTGACATATCCAGTGGACGTCCCACAGCAACCATCTTGTGGGTTGCAAAATCCCAGGACAAAGCGGCAAGTGTGGGCAATGGAGGCAGAAATCCCAGGACCAAAAAGTCTGTATGTGGACCTCTTCTCAGGTCCCGGGGGTTTTTTTGCTCCTGACTAAAACGTGCGATTTGGTGCTGTCTGGAAGCACCCTGGGTCCACACTGCCAAGCTGGCAATGTGGGATTTTATTCAGCTGTGTGGAAGGGGCCTCAGACTATTCTTTTACTAGCCCTTTTCAGACAAAAGTTGCAATCTGGACTTTAATTCCCGCCCAGCTTTAAATCAGAAATATCTGGTAGACATTTTAAAAACGTTATTGATATTTCACCAACCGTGTTGTAAGGCAGGTGCACCCTGTGAAAAAGGAAGGGAGCAAACAGTCAGGTGAAACCCAAGGAAACACCTGGAACAGAAGCAGACGAACCTACAGGCCAGGCTCAGCAAATCAATGGCAACGGCTTTGCTCCTGGCACGCTTCAACGGCCAGCGCCACTTTCAAAGTGGGCAAAAAAGCTTTTCCTTTTTCTTTTCAGCAAGCCCTTCCCAACCGTGCTTGAAAGCCGAGGCTCACAAAGGCCTTTTAGCAGAGAGACGTGCAGAAAGCAGGAGCAGATGGGCCCGAAGGCCGGTTTTTCCATTTACTTTTTGGATCTGTATTTTAGGAGCGCTGCCAAATGGCGTATATAAATAGTCATCCCATTAACTGGGATTGGTGCCCACCGGGTTGCACCCGGAGCCGTTGCCGTGACCCTGCTGTCCTCCATAGGGCCGACCTCAGAAACCACACAGACAGAAGAAAAGGAAGCAGATGAGCAGGGGGTCATCTCAGAAAAGGAAGCGGGAAAGAGTAAAAAAGGAAGCGGTTAAGGGGAAAGATGACCAGCAGTGAGAACAGATGGATGCAGACATCCCTTTGAAGTGTGCTTTTTTTATTTAAAGAAAAAAGAATTCTTAGCATTTAAATCATAGGCAGTGAGAGAAACAAAGGCATGATCCAAAAAGCCCTGGAAAATTTTAGGCAGCTTCTATATTCCCCATTGTCTATAAAACTGTTATACTTGATTCAATCACAAACACAAAGCTTTTTCCACTCTCCTAAAGTGCTTTTTTCAAATCTGGCGTGAAGTGATTAATTGATTTATTCAACAATATTGGTATGGTTCTTGCATTAAAGTCCATATGGCGAAGCATGGTTGAGGCAAAGTCTGAGGTTCCAGAGCTCTTTAGTTAAAAGCGGTTCCTGTTTGGAGGAAGGCTCTTGCCATTTTATAGCAGTTTTTAAACCTGGTTTGGGGTGATTCACTGGTTTATTTTACAATATTGGTACGGTCCTTGCATTAAAGCCTATCTGGTGAAGCACAGTTGAGGAAAACTTTGGTGTTCCAGAGCTCTTTAGTTAAAAGATTCCTGTTTGCAGGAAGGCTCTTGCCATTTTATGGTGGCTTTTCAAATCTGGTTTGGGGTGATCCACTGGTTTATTCTACAATATTGATACAGTTCCTGCATAGAAGCCCATCTGGCAAAGAACAGTTGAGGCGACTGGGGTTCCAGAGCTCTTTAATTAAAAGCTTCCTGTTTGCAGGAAGGCTTTTGCCATTTTATAGCAGCTTCTATATTCCCCATTGTCTCTAGAACTGTTATACTTGGTTCACTTAGAAACACAAAGCTTTTTGCACTCTCCTAAAGTGCTTTTTAAAAAAATCTGGTTTGGAGTGATTAATTGATTTATTCTACAATATTGGAACGGTTCGTGCATTAAAGCCTATCTGGTGAAGCACAATTGAGGAAAACTTTAGAGTTCCAGAGCTCTTTAGTTAAAAACTTCCTGTTTGCAGGAAGGCTCTTGCCATTTTATGCTGCCTTCCTGTTGAGGCAAGCTGGGGGCGACTGAGGAATACTGTTTATTGAATCTTAGGGAGGCGGTGTTTATTACGGATGTATTATCTTTAAACAATAAAAAGGGAGAGCAGTAATTAACACCTTTCTCTCCTCCTCCCAGAGCTGAAACTGACAATAGAGCAATCAAAAAGAAGCTCTTTGAGGGGAAACTAATCCCACTAATCCTTATATATCACTAATCCCACCTCCATTGAACAGCGGACAATGAAATGGCCTGAATTGGCAGCAGGACATTTGGGGGCGGGGGGGGGGGAGATGTCAAGTTTTCCTGAAGTTTTATTGATTTTTTGTTTTTACAACAAGGCAAGGAGACCTATTTATTATGTAGACCCTGCCTTTGGGGATGCAACCCTCTCATCATTTATGTACAGCACCAAACGCAACCTGCTGCACAAGGGCAACTTTTCAGAACGGGATCACAAATTAAATGACTCAAAACAGAGCACTTTGAACTCTTGCCTCTCCATTTCCATGCTGTGTTCTATTTTCTGGTCTGGATTTGACGCCAATGAAGTCCAAGGAAAGCAACATATCCCTATAGTGTTCACCTGGTAGCTTCGTCCAACTTGTGTCTGTTTTTCATGAGCTTAATACGGCAGCAAAAAGATCTCTTCCCATTCGAGTCCTCAGCCTCTCCTCTTAAAGGAGGACCATTGCTTCACCAGTGCCACAGGGTCAATATCAAAATCCGGCTGCAAAAACAGAGACTCTTAATAGCAAGATCGCATTCCCATTAGACACCAGAAGGCAATGCTGCCTGGACAATTCATGCAAGGTTTCAGTACCTACAGAGTGTAAGGCAGAATCTGAAAATAGCTCCAAACCCAGACAGTTCCACAAAGAAACCTGCTGAGGACCTCATAACATGGCTCTACCCTTTCGACAGCCACCGTGGGGTTATTATTGCATACGTGCATTCATCAATCAATTTGTGTTCTTATTCAGCCTGTACATTCCTGAAAACAGGACAATTCCAAACATTAGGCTGCCTGAGGCCAAGTACAAGATGGTACTCCTTTTTATCCAAAAGCAACAGCATCTCCTTCTTGCTTAGCCCCTGGCTCTCTCACCTTGCGACCATCTCCCAATTGCCTGAAGCAAATGCCTCACTCTGCCTAACGGTAAAGCCAACTCCACATCACACAAAAAGCACATCAAGTCTGTGTTACAGCTACTTTGGTATCATTTGCAGCTGCAGAAGAGATATGGGCTCCTGCACCTTTAGTTATCATGCCCCACCTTCAGCACCACTACTAAAGATACAAGAACCCCATGGCAGATTTCAACTATGGGCATTGGACAGTATGTAACACTTGGAGTTTGGTGGGCCATACCCCCATCTTCCTATTCCCACAGGGAGACTTCTAATGTGCAAAAACTATACAAGAAGATCTTCAATTTGAAAGGCAGGATTTATCACGTCGGACCCATTGACTTTGGGTGAGAAGACAATCCCACAACAATTCAGCGCAAAGCTTGGGCACAAGGAAAGTCAAGGGGAATGGAAGGAGGAGCAGCAACTCACATGCCAATGACCAGCTTGACAATATCACAGGAGCCACATGGATTTCTAGCAACAGTTAAAACTACAGTCAGCCCATGGGAATGCTGAGAATCTGCAGAGATAGCGCTTAACAGCTTGGGAGGAAGAGGGGGGAAGAAAAGAAAGCGAACAAGGACAAAAAAGGGAGAGAATCGACCAGGGAGAGAAAGCAGCAGAAGTTCTATGGAAGGAATTGTTCGTTTTTCCACAGGGACAACCGGCGTCTTTGTTTCCCCCCTTTGGTTTATCTGTCACAATCCTCATCCTCCGCACACGCAATGTCAGTGTATTCATCAGACTTCAACCTTGTTCTGGAGGATTCAAAACCAGCCATTTTGTTCACAGCACACATACAACACGCCCACGCACAGGCCAGGCAAGAAAATCCTTGAAAAGGCAGCTTGCGGGGTCTCTTGAATGAGAACAGCACTAAAGTGCATTATTTACCTATCCCACCTGTATGCCAATAGCACACTCCTTTCAACGGGGAGGGAATCCAAAATGCAGACCAAAAAGCACATGGAGGCGTGGTAGATACATGTGGATGACACAGATCTCTTGAATGATAAACCATGGAAGCACTTTATCTCCCTTTTGGTGTATTACAAGATATTGATCTAGATATCATGAGACAAGGCTTCAAGTGGATTAACAGCAGGTAGGTTATATAGACCATAAGGCAAACACTTCCCTCCCCAATTTGTATTTAGCCTACAGAACTCCTTGACATTAAAGGTGGAGGAGGTCTAGCCACTCAGAGATTCAAGTGGATGGCACAACATCGAACCTTCATGGACGACAACAATATATAAAGAGACAGATGCGTGCACACACACACACAAACACATCTATATCCATTAAAAAAGTGAAAATGTGTATGTGGCTGGGGTGCTCATTTTCACAGACAGGCTCCCACTTCCACAAACAGCTATGATCCCTATCTATTAGAAGCCACCAAAGGCCCTCTCTCCAATGGCATTGCAGGTTATTGTGAGTGCCGTGAGCAAGTCCAAGAGCTCTACCAGTGTCCTCCACCAACAAAGACTGCCCACCACCCAAGTGAAGGCTTTCATACAAGGATAGTATCATCCTAGATTTTATATGTTTCCTCCACCACGAACACCGCAGTGTTTCTTCTCTCCGTTGGTGTGGAATTTGCATGACCCCACCCACTGCCTCTCCCATAACCTTTCCTACTCATTTCTACGGGGCACAGCAAACAAAGTGAATTGATCAGCAACTGAACATACTGGAGGGGCTTGCGGGACTGATTCAACATGATGGAAGCTGTAGTTCACCCTCCATCCAGATAGAGCACTGTGACTCCCACTAACAATGAACCTGGACCACATTTGGCACACAGAACCCCCATGACTCAAGAAAATTACTGCAGAGATTTAGAGGGAATTGACCTTGATTTATAGGAGTTGTAGTTCACCTACATCCAGAGAGCACTGTGAACCCAAAGGAAGATGGATCTATACCAAATTTAGCACAGATATCCAATATGCCCAAATTTGAATACTAGGTTTTGGCGGAAAATTGGCCTTGACATTTGGGGAATTGTAGGTACTGACATTTGTAGTTCACCTGCAATCAAAGCGCACTCTGAACCCCACAAATGATGGACCTGGACCTAACTTGGCACACAGAACCTGCATGACCAACTAAACATACTGGAGGGCTTTGGGGGGGGGGGGTCACCCTGATTTGGGGGAGTTGTAGTTCACTTACATCCAGACCACATGGACCCCCAACAATGAGGCATCTAGAGAGCAAACTTGCCCAACATGACAAACTTTAAGCACTTGTGGAGTTTCAGGGGGTTAACCTGGCATGTGAGTTGTAGTTCAGCCACATCCTTATGCATTTTGTAAAAAAAATGACTTATTCAAATAACCCAGGCACCCAAACTAGTGTGTGTGTGTGTGTGTGTGTGTGTGTGTGTGTGTGTGTGTGTGTGTAGAGGAATTACTTCTAGAGAAATCAACACTAGGTCAATCTGGTCTCACCCAGCAAAACAGAGCACATAATACCCCAATGCACATTCAAAACAGCCCACTTTCAATTATTGCCATTAAACAGGGAGAAATGTTAATGAATATATTAGCTTCATAACAATGCTAACCTGAGGTCTTGCAGTACCATTACTATTCTCCATGAGACATGCTGTGAGCACCAAGCTTTTCTCAGAATGCCATCTCTCATGTGAGTTAGCACAAAGCTATCCAACATGCAGGCCACTGCTGTAGTGCTTATGGTTTATCAATACGCAGCAGCTTTCATGGTACAGTCCTCTCGTGTGACAGTACTCCCTCCAATGCAGGAGTTCCTGACTGGATGCACGCTTGTGCCCAAATCTTCCTGCAAAGGGAAAACCAGCATGCCAGGGAGAATGCTAATCCATTTGAGGCTGGTGGGTGTGTGCTCCTGAACAGTTTAACGCCAATGCTGATAAAGGCGATGGGGTTGTTTTGGTTTCTGTGACACAGCAGCAGGGCATTAGGATTCTTTAAAGGAAAGATTCATATTGGAGAAGTTAGAACTGAGATGGAAGAAAGAAACGGTCTTGTCCTTTTGAGCGTTTGCAAAGTCTAAGTGGTTTCACTTCCAAAACAGATGTGAGCTAGATGGATAGCTTGGTACTTGTGGAAATAATACAGAAATTGTGGTCTACATTGGCCCTGTATATCTATATTTTAAAAGGTCTGCTTTGCATTCCATACCGTGTTGACAACCATCCCAAAGCAAAGGCGCATTCGCATCAGAGCAACAATTTTTAACTCAAACACAAAAACACTGCCCATGCCCCCTTTGTTGCAGAATGCCCCGGAGTTGCCAACCAGTGTGCAAAACTCAGCAAGGGAAGCTATTTGCAGCATGGCAACCATCCTTCGCCATCATGAATGCCTCTTCCTCAGGCTGGTGTTCAAGGACAAGTTGAGAAGTTGGCAACCAAAAATCCCCACCAATACAAAGTTGACTTTGTACTTGCTTGCCTAACAAAGGCTGAAACCAACATGGGGTTTTTTCCCTCCTCCTTCTACATCCAGCAAAAATACAGCCTGGCAATTCCACAAATAATAAGCCATACACTCAGTATCGCTGGTTCACTCCCTCCCAAACAACCTGACAGAAGGTAATAATCGCCGACAAAGAGAAAGGATCTTGCTGGGTCTTTTCACCTGATATCTCCCCAAAAATCTTGAATTCCAAAATAAAAAGAAACAAGTATCTCAATCTTTTCCTCTCTATACAACATGACTTCTAACCTCACCTACTTGCCTCAAAACAGCAGAAGAAATGCGTCAGGATTGCTCTTCGTTGACACAAGTATCGCCTAGTATTTCATATACAGATGTCGATCCTAAAAAAGATACTGTAGTTAGCCATGCAACCCAGAGTTGGCCAATGCATCAAAATATGCTGTGGAGGGAAGGGAGGAGACCAAAGCATGCCTGGGGATTCCATAAAATGACATGTTACACAATCTGAAGACAAACCAGAGTTCAACTAAAAAGGAAACTGTCAAGCATCCCCAGTCTGGAAACCCAGAATGATTCAAAACTGTCCACTTGGGGGATTGAAAGAGCAACATTTCCTAATGCTCACAATCTTATTATAAAATTTAAAAAAGATTGCGCATGAAATAACCCTTAGGCTATGTGTGTAATAAAGGCATCAATTACATCAAAATAAATTCCGTGTTTCGACTAGGGCCCCATCTCTAGATCTCAGAAAGTAGGTGCAAGTATTCCAAAATACTTCCACTTCCAGGCATTTCGGAGAACACAAGCTCCACCAGCACATTTTTACGGAAGTTTGAAAAATCGCCCATCGTTCTTTGGGAACGATGGGCATTGTTGTCTTTTTCTTTAGCAATGAGGGTCTGAGGCTCAAAACGAAAATGAGGAGGGGAGATCTAAATCAAGGTTGTGTTGGAGTTCAGATCACTTTTTGTCTGTGGATGATACCAAGCCCTCCCTCAAAAAGTGTGTTTGGGTGTGTGTGCGCACACACACGTGGGTGGGTCAAAAAGTAATGCCTCCATCGGTCTAACTTTTATTTCTTTCCCAGCTCCTGGACTATCTATGCATGATATGATAGAGGTAACCTTACTCCACTGATATCGTCTTTTCTTTTTCCGATTGACTGATTAGAACCATGAATCTGACGCTAAAAGAAAGAGTCATCACTGAATTTCTGGCCAAAGAAGGTTGAGTACCTAAGGAAATCCATCATTGCTTGTTTGTGTTTATGATTTGGCCCCTTCTGATTTTAACCTGTTTGGACCTCTGAAAGACAACCTAATGTGGTTTCTGATGCAATGACTTGAATGACGTTCAAACAGCTTGAATATCATGGGTCATGAAGCAAAACCCAGAATTTTTCCAAAATGGTTTTGATGTCTGGGTTAAACGATGACGCAAATGTGTCCAAATTGATAGTGACTATGTTGAACAGTAGTTTTGTGTAGTGAATAGTTCAGGTTATGATCTGGAACAACTTCTGCTGTTATAGGTTCATTCATAACGTTTTTATGCTTCTGGAACATGGCCATACAGCCCGGAAAACTCACAACAACTGACTTTTTGACCCATCCACGTATATTAGAATCATAGAACTTGAAGGGACCCCAAAGGCCATCCAGTCCCACCCTCGGCTATGCAGGAACACAGAACCAGAGCCCTCCTAACAGAACCAGAGCTCTCTGTTTAAAGACCTCCAGAGAAGGACTCCCAGGCAGAATATTCCACTGCCGAACAGTTCACATACATGATGTGTATATAATAACAATAATAATCATAATTTTATTTTGTCACCGCCGCTCCTCATGGCTTGAGGTGGGTCACAACATTGTTAAAACACAAATAACAAAATCCATAAGCATTTTAAAACACTCTGTAGACAATACATAGTAATATTAAGACATATTTCCACAAAATACACAAACAATATTAGAAAGTGCTCAATACATGTGTATACATTCCTATAGATGCCTAGACCAGCGTTTCTCAACCTGGGGGTCTGGACCCCTGGGGGGATCACGAGAGGGTGTCAGAGGGGTCCCCAAAGACCATAAAAACAGCATTTTCTGTTGGTCATGGGGGATCTTGTGTGGGAAATTTGACCCAATTCTATCGTTGTTGGGGTTCAGAATGCTCTTTGATTGTAGATGAACTATAAATCCCATCAACTACAACTCTCAAATGACAAAATTAAATCCCCCCACCCCCACCCCATCTGTATTGAAATTTGGGCGTATCAGGTATTTGTGCCAAATTTGGTCCAGTGAATGAAAATATATCCTGCATATCAGATATTTACATTATGATTCATAACAGTAGTAAAATTACAGTTATGAAGTAGCAATGAAAATAATTTTATGATTAGGGGTCACCACAAGATGAGGAATATATATGTGTGTGTGTGCGTGTGTATGTGTGTGCATTCCCATTTCAAGGGGAATACTCATATAGTGAGAGCGAGATCCGTATAACATTATTATTATTAATATTATTATTAAAGAGCGAGATCCATATATATTCATATAGATAGGTATGTTCACATATATTTATAGAGAGATACTGTCACGTATGTATGTAAGTATATATTCCCTTTTCAAAGAGCTCCCCTCAACTATGGGAATGTATATACACACTCAGAGATGATTCTAGATTCACACAGATAGGTACGATAATCTAGATCCAGTTCAAAAGACACGCTGATCTAGTTTCATAGATAGATAGATAGATATTTGCCAAATATAGGAATACACGTATACACACACAATAAATTTTCATACATTCCTATAGGATATTTCAGGGAGGAAAAGACCAATGTTCTGTTCCAGCTTTCAAGTCAAGGGGAGTCCATTGAAAGTGCTCTCTCGCTCTCTAAGAATATATAGAGAGATATGTTCATATAGATATTCCTATAGATTCACATACATATATGCATACATATTCCTAGTTCAAATATTCCTATATATTCATATAGAAAGATACGCTCTATTTCAAGGCACTCCCCCTTCCAAAAATAGTAATAGATAGATATTCATACATAGATTCACATGCCTGTGCATATATTTTGGAGGGAGCCCCTAGATTTGACCCTGTATAGATCTCTTTCTTCCCCGCCCAGTTACTTTTGGCTCAAAGTAACGGTAACGGTAACGAGGAGGCCCCCTCCCGTTACTTGTCCTTCCAAAGCCCTGGGCGGTCCAAAAAAGGCGGGAAGACGAGGAGGGCCTCTCTCCTTCCCTTGGGGTCCCCCTTCTCACCCGCTTCGCCAGAGTCCTCTCCTTGGTCCTCTCCTTCCCTGGGGCTTCCCTTCGGCCGGCTCCTTTCAGGCTCTTCTCCGCGCCGCGCAACCCGCCCTCCGCGGCCCAGATGCGCCCAGCTGTTCTCCTATTGGTTGAAACGTGGACCGCTGTTTTTTTTTCCCTCCCTTGATGAAAAAAAAACCGAGAGGCGCCTCTGCTCTGGATTGGCTGAGCCGCGCCGCCCAGGGAGCCTCTCACTGGTCCAGATGTGGAGGCGGCTGTTGTAGTCAGGCGCCCTCCTCCCTCCCTCCCTCCCTCCCTCCCTGCCTTTCCCTTCTTTTTCTGCTTTTCCAGCGGAGGGAGGGAAGGAGGAGGCGGGAGCAGCCTCCCCATCACCATGCCAGCCAAGGGCTGCTGGAACCAGCCAATGGGAGGCAAGGGGAGGGGCTTAGCATCCCAACTCAGCATCCCTTCCACCCTAAATATTTTATAGTGGTTCCTAAATGTTAGTGTTCCATCTAAGGCAGAGATTCCCAACGGTTTGGCCCTCCAGGTGTTTTGGACTTCAGATCCCAGAAATCCCAGCCATTTTTCCAGCTGTTAGGAATTATGGGAGCTGAAGTCCGAAACAACTTGGAGGACCAAACAATGGGAATCACTGCCTCGATCAAACACTAACATTTAGGAAACACTGCAAACACCAAGCACAAAGCTGCACGCAATAACATCCTGCGGAAATTTACTGATGACACATGGGTGCAGACCCAACATTAATACACATTTGCCTGGCAAATGGGACCTGCTTACCTACACTTAGGACAGCCAAAATATAAGCTGGTTTCGGAGCAGGAGGAAGCTGTGCAATAGTGAGAAGCAAACACTTTCCCACTCTGGATGGACACCCATTAGTTTGGCAAGTGCTAAAGCTCGCTCCGAGGCCAACCTCCCCAGTTCCTAGCTGGAGTCAGGATGGCTTTTCCCATCTGCCAGAGCTTTCAATAATGCAAGAAGAAGAAAAGAATTGTTTTTCAGAGTGGCCGCCGTCCAGCGGGGCAGAAACCCATCCCCTTTGGAAACCGGTTTGCCTTGCACGGACTTTGGAACGCAGGTGTGCCGTTCGGCATCACTGCCAATATGTGCAATCCAATGTCAACAAGGATGCTGGGTTTGGCAGAGGGACAGGCTTGAAAACAAACCCCAGAATGTATTGTCAAAGGTTTTCATGGCTGGAATCACTGGGTTGTTGTAGGTTTTTCGGGCTCGATGGCCGTGTTCTAGAAGCATTCTCTCCTGACATTTTGCCTGCATCTATGGCAGACCTTACAATCTCTGAGGATGCCTGCCATAGATGCAGGTGAGACGACAGAAGATAATGCTTCTAGAACATGGCCATATAGCCCAAAAAACCTACAACCCAAATCCCCAGAAGAAATGCAGAGAAAGACTTGCTGGAATGATATGGTTGATGGGAGCCGACTGTGAAAGGGCTGCTTGGTTAATAAGTGAATTGTCAATCCTCCACATAACATTCGTAAGAGACTGATTTTGCATAGAATTATGGGGGGGAAATAGACCCATTTATGATTTCACAGCAAGCTGGTTTCAGGAAAGGGAAAAGCTGCACATCACAAGTGTTGAACCTGACTCAGCACATAGAAGATGGTTTTGAAAGGCAGTAGATTACAGAAGCTGTCTTCACAGACCTGTCAGCAGCATATAATACTGTAAATCATCGCCTTCTCCTGAGAAAAATGTATAATATCACAAAGGATTACCATCTCACTCGCTTCATAGGAAATCTTGTACAAAACAAGAGCTTTTTTGTTGCGTTCCAGGGTCAGAGAAGCAGGTGGCGAGAACAGAAGAACAACCTGCCTCAGGAGAGTGTGCTTGCTCCATCACTGTTTAACATTTACACGAATGACCAGCTACTGCCAGAAGGGACAGAGAGTTTCATCTATGCTAACAACTGTGCCATCACCACTCAAGCAGCTTTCAAAGGGAGCTTTGAAATGATTGAACAGGAGCTCTCCGAAGCTTTAGGTGCTCTTATTGCCTATTACAGGGAAAACCCAGCTGATTCATAATCCATCTAAAATTAAGGTATATGCAGACAAGCATCTTAAGGTCTGATGATGACCTGGGAAGGAATCCCACTGGGGCATTGCAGCACACCCAAATACCTGGGAGTCACTCTGGATCGTACTGACCTACAAGAAGCACTGCTTGACTATCAAGCAAAAAGTGGGTGCTAGAAATAACATACGAAAGCTGACTGGTACTACCTAGGGATCACAACTAGACACAGTGAAGACATCTGCCCTTGCGCTTTGCTACTCTGCTGCTGAATACGCTGCTGAAGAAATTATACTATTTAGCCGGTATTATACCACCTGATATCCGTTGGGAAGTAGCAGCCTGTAATGAAAGGACCAAGGCATTGTCATTTCGGACCCATCCTTTGTTCAGATATCAGCCAGAAAGGCAATGTCTTAAATCAAGAAATAGCTTCCTACGATGTACAGAGATACTTGCAGGAACACCTCAGGAAGCAAGAGTCCAAAAGTGGCAGGCTAAAACCTGGAACTTCAATCAGTGGCTGAGACCAGATGAGAAGCACACAGAAGACTGGGTGATCTGGAAGGCACTGAACAGATTGCACTCTGGCATCATGAGATGCCACAAATGGAGTTCACGACATGCGAGTGCAGAGGAGAGCAAACCACTGACCAACTACTACAATGCAGTCTGAGCCCTGCTACATGTTCTCACAACAACACCAGAGGCGCTCCAAGTGGCCAGCTTCTGGTCAAAGGACATTTCATAAAATGGCAAGTTTTTAACCTTGCTTGTATTTTAAAATACAATATAACTGTTCCCTCAATTTGCTTCTGACACGATAAATACATACTGAAGTTAAGGGTTCAGGGCCCCCATGAAAATGGGGAAATTATTTTTTTAAACCCCACTTTAATTTTGACCTGGGAGAACACCTCTTTAAGAATGTCTCCTTCCTCCCAGGTAACATTATGGTCAGTGTCCAGCAGAATGTGACAACAGAGTTGCACTGGAAGACCTAGAGATCATTTGAAGAAAATCCATGAGTCATCCAATCAGCAAATGTAGAGGACCCACTGTGCATTAGATACATCATGTCCCCAAACTGCAGGTGTGAGAGTGTTGTTTTCCTTCCCTTTGTGGTTACTGTTAAAATCTGGCAGGGCCAGTTGGGGAGTAGAGGGGTTGCAAAATCATCTGCACCTACAAAAAAATCAGAATGGCCTTTGAGCTCTTCCCTCTGGTCAAAGGAGGCAACCTGATCACAGGAAAGGAAACGGGGATTGGCCAGGTTGTTTACGAGGATGCCCGCCTCCCCAGCCCAAACCTCGGGGGTTGATTTTCCTACATATGGAAGTGAAATAAGACCCCCCAAGTCCTAATTTCTGAGGCTGCACCAACCCAAGAGATATACAATAAAATCAATGTATGTGCCCACCTTTCTTCTCTCTCCCTCCTCAAACGAAATCCCCATACGTAATGGGAGGAAAAGAGGCTATGTGAGACACCTCACCCTGAGGAATGATGCCCACCCACAACATTTGCTGATGGTAATGTACCGAGGTCTCAATCTGTTCAATTCCTGGGCACCAAAACAATGGTTACATTAAGAGGGATGTGTCCGTAAAACCTTCAAAGTAAACTCACCTTCCTCCGATTGAAGCAAGGGGTGCTTTCTCACAACGTCTGTTCACTAGGCTGTGCTCAATGAACTAGAAGCCCCTCGACAGGGTTTCCGGCAAAGGTCCAGCATACACCATTTGGACCTCATGTTTCCTGATCTTTATATATTCTCACTCGTTCTGAAAAAAGGCTGACGTTTTCCCAGGCAGAGGAGGAAAAGATTCCCCCCCCCCCCCCCAATCCTCACAAAGGAACATATTCCCAGGCATTCCAGGAGAGAAACATCCTTATCTCTAGAGGGCAAGCTGGCCTTGGGCAGCCTGATGGAAAACTGGCATTATTGTTATTAATTTGTACATGGGAGGATATTACATAATGCATATAAAACACATGTACAGAGTAGGTCCTCTCCGTTGGCACCCCCTTGCCATGGGGGAGAGGCTTGCGTACCCTAATGAAGTTGTGAGCCTCCCATGCCAGACAGGTCACAACCAAAGGGTCTGACAAAGAGCGTCAACGGGCAGGATGGGCTCTCTAGCCTTTTGGAAACCATCCTAAGAGAAGGAAAACTCTGATTTCAAACCCAGGCAGATGGTGCTCGTCTAACCCTGTAAGGTCAACCATCTAAGAGCAGGAAACTCAAACCAAACCTACGACCTGAGGACCTCGCTGCCACCGTCCAAACTTGCTAGGCCCCAGCAGACAAACCTTTGGTTTAAAGGGTGAGGTCAGTTCTGTGCACGCTGCGCTCCACCAGAAAAATCCATTGCACAGGCTCGAAGGACACATCCAACCTCCGATCATCAACACACTTGTAGAAAGCATGGGATGAGTCCTTCCTGAATCTTCGTTCGCGAAGAAAAGCCAAGAAGACAGAGTAGGTGTGAGTGGCAACTCACTCTTCTTTCCTGACTTTTCTAGAAACTCACCTGCTGGCATTCCATAGAAAAATGAGCTCTGAGCAGCAGCCATCTTTTCCCTCTACAAGAAAAACATGTTTCTTCCACTCAGCAAGAAAAACACATTTTATTTTCTTTTAAAAAATCAGGGTTTGTACCAAACAAAAGAAAGGAGTTGGAGGTGGTGCAGGGGAGCGTCTCATTTGAAACCACTGATCAATGGAACCCCACATGCAGGGAGCTCTTGGTCCAGCTGCCGAAAGAACATGGCACAATAATTCCTCTCCTGGGTCTTGCCCAAACTGTGGAAAAGCCTGGCCTGGTAATAGTAGACATCACGGAGCTGGTCCTTGCAGTCCACCCTTGCAAAATAGGTTTTGGCTTCGTTCAGGTTCAGGATCGCGGACTCCAGGGCTGCAAGCAGAGGAAATTGTAATACTTTATTCGTATTCCACCCTATTTCCCAGAGGGGACTCAGGGCGGATTCCAGCATACACAAACACAAAGGCAAACATTCAATACCTAGAAACAATGAAACACAGATAAAGGTAAAGACTTCCTCCTCCGGCACTGAGGGATGGTGCTCATTTCCATTTCAAAGCCAAAGAGCATGCGTTGTCCAAGGACACCTCCTAGATCATGTGGCCAGCATAACTGCATGGAGTTCCATTTAACTTGTACCATGGTGCCACAATGGGTTAAACCTTTGTGTTGCTAAATTGCTGCTCTGAAGGTTGGCAGTTCAAATTTGTGGGACGGGGTGAGCTCCCGATGTTAGCCCTAGCTCCTGTCAACATAGCAGTTCGAAAACATGCAAATCTGAGTAGATAAATAGGTACTGCTTCGGCGGGAAAAGGCAAAAGACACTTCAAGCAGTTTTGCTGGCCACACAACCAGGAGGTAACAACGCAGGCTCCTCAGCTTGAAAATAGAGAACACTACCCCCAGCCAGAGCCAGAGCTGAGCACTGCCTCCAGAAGCCGGAAATTTAAAAGGAGAAGTCTTTGCCTTGTCTGTGTTTGTGTGTCTCATTGTATGTGATTGTAAAGGCATTGAATGTTTGCCTATCAACTTCATCACACTAGAGAAAATCCACTTAAAATCCTGCAGAATTCTGGGGTTTGAGGCTGTTAAAGTCTCCTCCCTAAACTACAAACCCATGAATTCTGTAGGAGGCAGAAACCAGATTTTAAGTGTATTTTTTCTCTAGTGTGATGAGGCCCTATTAGTCTGCTGTAAATGCTGTAATCTGCACTGAGTCCTCTAAGGCAGTGTTTCCCAACCAGTGTGCCGTGGCATCCTAGTGTGCCGTGAGCGATCATCAGGTGTGCCGTGGGAAATTGGAACCTCCAATACCCTTTCTTCCCCCTCCTGCTGAACACTTTTTCTTCTCCACTCAGGCTCCCTTCTTCCCACCCTCGCTCTGCTCACTTTGCTCTGGGGCGAGTCTGCGCAGTAGCGCCCACACGGGTCATGTCTTCCTCCCTCCCCCTCCCCTCCTGAACATGCTCACCCTGCCCCCTCGGATCAAAATGGCGGCAGAAGCGGCATTGTAGAAGAAAAAGTAAGTGTTCGGCAGGAGGGGGAAGAAAGGGCGCGAAGGGGAAGGGGGAGGAAGAGGTCTCTGTCGAAAGCTGGCATGGGCAAACTTGGACCTTCCAGGTGTTTTGGACTCCAACTCCCACCATTCCTAGAAGCCTCAGATCCTTTTCCCCCCCTCAGCCACTTAAGCAGGAAAGGGCCTCAGGCTGTTAGGAATAGTGGGAGTTGAAGTCCAAAACACCCAGAGGGCCGAAGTTTTCCCATGCCTGTTTTAGGGACCTTAAAGTGGTGAGCCTCCTTCCAACATTGTGATTCTGGATACAAAACAAACAACAACATAACATAACATTGAGTCCACAGTGCTCTCTGGGTGTAGGTGAACTACAACTTCCAAACTCAAGGTCAATTCCCAAGCAAACCCTTTCAGTACTTTCTGTTGGTAATGAGAGTTCAATAGGCCAAGTTTGCTTCAATTCCATTGTTGCAAGAGTTCAGGATGCTCTTTGATTGTGTGTTAACTATAAACCCCAGAAACTGTAACTCCCAAATATCAAGGTCTATTTTCCCCAAACTCCATCTGTGTTCACATTTGGGCATATTGAGTATTCATGCCAAGTTTGGTCCTGATCCAACATTGTTTCAGTCCACAGTGCTCGCTGGATATAGGTGAACTACAACTCCAAAACCCAAGGTCAATGCCCACCAAACTCTTATAATATTTTCTCTTGGTTATGGGAGTTCTGTGTGGGAAGTTTGTGTCTTTCTGCCATTCCTGCCAGGATATCTATGTTGTGTTCATCGAAACAGGCCCAGGTTTCACACTGAGTGTATAAATACATTTAAAAACATATTGACTATATGTATTACTGTGTTAGAGTGTCATTTTGTGTCATTTTGGTTGGTGATGTGCCCCGGGATTTTGTAAATGTAAAAAATGTGCCGCGGCTCAAAAAAGGTTGAAAAACACTGCCCTAGAGAAGAAGAGCAGAATAAAAATAAAGTGTATCATTAAAGTGTGTATCTATTGATCTACTCACATTTGCATGTTTTTAAACTGCTAGGTTGGCAGAAGCTGGGGCTAACAGCAGGAGCTCACCCCGTCCTGCGGATTCAAACCACCAATCTTTCAGTCAGCAAGCTCAGCAGCTTTGCGGTTTAACCCATTGCACCCGACGAGTATAAACCCAGAGAACACCCAGAGTATTCAAAACAGATCACCTCTCCTTCCCCTTCCCCACATTGTATAAAGTGATTACCAAGCGTAAAAAGGTAATGTGTTTGGACTACAACTCCCGGAATCTCCTCCAAAGAGCCATAGTCCAAAAGAGTGAATTTGGGACATCCTGGGAAGTGAGGAGTAAATGTGTTATCCTCTAATGACCGGTCCTAGACCTTAGAAAGGGAGTCTAACATCTCAGAACTTGGTCCTAGGGGTTATAGTCTTTAGTGTTTCTGCCCAAGAGATCTGCTTCCCCACCAAAACTACAATTCCCAGGGTCCCATCGCAGGTCAAGTGGAGTCAAACTGCATTCATTCAACAAGAGTTAACTGGTCTAAGTCTTTTTCCATTTTGTGCCAGAACAGCCTGGGAGCCATATGAAATGGATGTAGCTGGAGATCACCTTGACTTTAGCTGTAAATTGGAGAAGAAAGAACTTTTCGTGTTTATTATGCCTAAGAAGATTGGGAAGGCTAGAGAAGCGGCACTGGCAAAGGGACCCCATGGTGGGCACAATGGATCAAAAATGTGGTATCTGGAACAATGGGACAAATGTGCTAAGGGCACCTCTCTTACCTTCGACCTTCTTGTGAGGGGCCAAGGTCGCTGCCGAGGCCACTTGGCACTTGGCCACAAGGAACATGGCTGCTCCTTTGTCCAGCACTGAGCCGTGAGCCAAGGTGGGCTCAATCGTGGTGTTCAGCATGCTCAGGGCTTGCTCGGGCATCCCAAGCATGAGCTACAAGGGACGCCAAAGACAAAATGTTACTACAAGGTGACCAGCTGAGAGCAAAGCTTTTGGGGTCATTGTATCTTAAAGACCCTTTCCTCCCACACAAACCTCAGTGGAGCCCTGTGGCATGTCGTCCGGCCCTACCTCATAAGGGTACGAGTGCAAAGTGTTTTAGGGAGCAGCCCCTCAATTGTGGACACAGGCAGGGAAAGTCCTTCCTCCACTGCCCTCTGTGGCCCCTTCTACACTGCCATATAATCAATATTATCAAAGCAGGTAATCCACATTATTTGCTTTGTACTGGATTATATGAGTCTACACTGACATATAATCCAGTTCAAAGCAGATAATCTGGTTTATATACTGTATGGCAGTGGAGAAGGGGCTTGTGTCTGTCTGTCTGTCTCTCTTTCCCTCCTGTTAGACTAACACTTCTCGGGGACTTGCCTCTTTTTATCCAAAGTTTCCAGCCATGTCCTCTGGACTAAATTATATGGAAGTGTAGATGGAGATAATCCAGTTTAAAGTAGATAATCTGGATTATCTGCTTTGATAACCTGGATTATATGGCAGTGTAGATCCCCTTTGTTCTTCTCCTGTGAAAATAGAGAGAGAAAATGTGTTTGCTCCAGAGAGCTAGATAGTCAGATATGTATGTATTTTGGTGCTTTATGTTTTTAATATATTGTTATAACAGGTTTTTAAATTGTATAGCATTAAATTTTGCTGTAAGCTGGTCTGAGTCCCTCTATAGAGGTGAGAAGGTCGGAGTACAAAAATTTAAAATAAATAAAATAAATAGGTAGGCCCTAGCTTTCCTGTATAGAAATGTAGTTCTTTCAACAAAGTATTTTCAACAAAGTAACTTTTAAGGTTTGACGCTGCTCCCACAATTGCTGAAGCTCATTGGCTCTAATGCTGGGCTCAAGAAGCTTCTGATCTGCTAAAAATGCTGCTGCTGTCAAAGGCTTTCATAGGCGGAATCACTGGCTATCAGTATTTTTTAAAAACCAATAAATAAAGAACAACACTCAGAAAACAGGGGAATTCCAGACAAGAATCAATCATGGCGAGCTAACATATCTCAACAAAGGAGTCCCCCGGCAGGAAGCAGCCAGGCTTTGAAGCTGCAAGGCCATTCAATGCTAATCAAGCTGGCCAATGACTACACCCGTCATTCCCAAAGTGGGCGCTACCACCCCCTGGGGGCAGTGGAGCGATCCAAGGGGGCGGTGGGGAGCCCCATGGACAAGCCCCATGGCCACGGCTCCCTCCTCCGCCGAGGAAACCTCACACGGAACGAGGGAGGAGGGAAAGGCAAGTTTTCCTCGGCGGCAGAAGCGGCGACAGAGGAGGAGGGAGCCCCAGAAGAAGGCGTGGCCGCGGGGTTGGGGGCAGCAGCGGGAGGAAGCAGAAAAACTGTGCATGGGACGAGGGGGGAGGGAAAGGCACGCTCCTCTCCCCTTGCTCTCTCGTCCCCAGCATGCGCCTTCCTCGGTGGCAGAGGTAGGAAAGGCTTGCGAGGGAGAAGAGAAAGGTGCTCGATTTTTACTACCGCTGCCGCACACGCACCGCAAGAGGGGGGAGAGGAGGGAAAAACAGAAGGGACTAGATGATCCTTGGAGTCTCTTACAACCTTCTTCATTAGTGTTGTTATTACGACTACTATTATTGAGACTATTATTGAGACTGGGTGGCCATCTGTCAGGGGTGCTTTAATTGTGTTTCTGCTGCATGAAGGTAGAAGGGCGTTGGACTAGATGGTTTTTAGAGGTCCCTTTCAACACTATTATTATAATTAATTAATTTCTAGGGGGGCGCTGAGTAAATTTTTTTCTGGAAAGGGGGCGGTAGGCCAAAAAAGTTTGGGAACCACTGGACTATACACACACTTGCCTCAAGCAGACAAGAGTTCTTTCTCCCACCCTGGACATTATTCCATGGGTAGATAAACCCTAGTTGTCTAGTTTCCAACAGAACTCACAACCTCTGAGTATGCCTGCCATAGATGCAGATGAAATGTCAGGAGAGTATGCTTCTGGAATATGGCCAGACAGCCCGGAAAACTCACAGCAACCCACCGCTGCTGTTGTTGCCCAACTTTAGAAATGTTTTTCCCTTTTTGAAAATACCTGGGAGAAAGCCAAGCAAAGGATTGTTTCCGAGGCCAGGAACTGGAGGCGGTATTCTCGAGCCAGAGCAAGGGCCTGGAGTAGGACCGGCAGAGCAGTGGTGTGGCGCATGGACCTCCAGTAGAGCTTGGCAATAGCCAGGAGCACACTAACCGCAACCGACACAGCGGCAATACAGACACCGAGGAGAGAAAACAAGGAAATGTCAATGACCCTTGTTAACTTTGGAGCATCAAACCCTTTCTAGATAAGGCCTCTTTTGCAGAGAGGAGCTTCCCTTTTTTGACCACATCCTTTCCTTCAGGAAAGAAGGGAAAAGCACTCCAGGTCAGGAAGGAAGAAGTGTCGAGCCGTTCCCCAACCTAGAACCTTCCATGGCCCAAAACATTCATCATCCCCTGCGACTTACCAGATGGAATAAGGAAAAATATTGGGAATGCAAAAATCTGAGATTTCACAATACTCCTCAGGTAGCCGGGTTCTTACCGAATTGCCATCTCCATGTTTTTGGTCTTCTGGCAGTGAATCAAAAGCTTCTGCAGGAGTCGGTGGGCCTCGGACATTTGATTCTGCTCTTTAAGTACAACAGCTTTTCTAGAAAGCAAGCAACATGTAAGGGCACAACAATCCAGGATGAGCAAGTACCTTTCCTCTCAAAATTAGTGGCGACAAAATCCTAAATGTTCCCCTGCATTTCAGATGATCAACTCAACAAGGGGATTCTGGGAACTGTAGCCCAAAGAATTAAATGTTCCAAACTCAGGTGGGCATTCACGGGCCCACAAGGCCTTTGAGGTTTGCTACAACTCAAGGGGGAGGATTTCATAGAATCACAGAATCATAGAGTTGGAAGAGACCACATGGGCTATCTAGTCCAACCCCGTTCTGCCATGCAGGGAAAGCACAATCAAAGCACCCCCAACAGATGGCCATCTAGCCTCTGTTTAAAAGCTTCTAAGAAAGGAGCTTCCACCTCAATCTGAGGCAGAGAGTTCCAATGCTGAACAGCTATTCTTATGATCAGGAAGTTCCTCCTAATGTTCAGGTGCAAACTCCTTCCCTGTCATTTGAACCCATGGCTCCAATGAGTCCCAGTTTCCAAGGCAGCAGAAAACAAGCCTGCTCCCTCTTCCTCAGGACATCCTTTCACATATTTATACATGGCTCCCATGTCTCCTCGCAACCTTATCTTCTGCAGGCTAAACATACCCAACTCTTTATGATGCTCCTCATAAGGAGTCATGGTCTCCAGACCTTTGATCTTCTCGCAGGCATTTGGTGAATAGGACTTTAACAGTTTGAATAACAGACTATGGATTTTGAAAAAAAGGATTTGGACATGAGATTATGATTTGGGATTTTATATGGTTTTAATCTGTTTGATTGATTGAGATGTTTTTAATTGCTTATATGTTTAGATTGTTTATGTTTTGATGAGATGTGTTTATTGTTTACCTGTGTGGCACTGAATTTTGCCAGATATGTAAGCCGCCTTGAGTAGCCTCTGGGGTACAGAAAAACAGGGTAGAAATGAAGTAAATAAGAAATAAATATTTTTACTTGCCCTCCCCTG
Source organism: Anolis apletophallus (assembly GCA_030556195.1). NCBI lineage: Eukaryota > Metazoa > Chordata > Lepidosauria > Squamata > Anolidae > Anolis > Anolis apletophallus. The sequence goes on from JARBWK010000011.1 coordinate 86,842,782, forward strand.
GACACCTTCCAGCTTGTCAATATCTGTTTAAAACTATGGTGTCCAGAACTGGACATAGTGATATTTCAGGTAAAGAGGTCTGACCAAAGCAGAGAGGCATTATGACTTCCCTCGATCTAGACACTCTGTCCCTTTTGATGCAGCCCAAAACCCCATTGGCTTTTTAAGCTGCTGCATCCCACTCTGGGCTCATGTTCAACTTGTCCACAAAGACTCCAAGATCTATCTCACATGGGTATCACCCATCCTGTATCTTTGCATTTCATTTTTCCTGCCTAAGTGTAGTATCAATTATTATATTTATTTATTTATTTATACCCCGCTTATTCTCTCCAAAAGGAAACTCAATTGAGGAGAAGCACCCTTTGGATTCGGTTGCTTAACCAATTACAGATCCACCTAAAAGTAGCATTGTCTAGCCCACATTTGACTAGTAGATTTAGCCGAACTAAGTAGAACATCCTCCATATGTTGTTTTTATTCAACACAGTGCAAGCAAGGCTCAGTGGAAATAGTTCACTTGAGCAAAAGACATGATAAAATGAAGTGCATTGACCTTTCAGGTCAATATGAAGCCCATTTCAACAGGACCAACAATCTCTTACCTGTAAACCCCTTCGACGCTGTTCAAGGCTGTAATTCCGGCCACCAGTGAGTTGGCCACGTGGTACTTGCCATCGTTCATGGCTCTGTCGAACTGGATTTTCTGATCAAAGAGCATCCAAAGCTGGAAAACAGAACTTCAGCCATTGGTTGAGAATTTATTTATTTATTTATTTATTTCGTATATTTCTATCCCACCCTTCTCCCCACAAGGGAGACTCAGAGCGGTCTCACATGAGCATCAGAAGATGCTAACAACATAAATACCATAAAAATTACAATTCACAATAAAATCAATTTAAAACATTGTACAACATCATCTGTAAATGTAACAATAAATTAACGTGCCAGTAAGAAGATAATTTGGTGTGATGTCTGCATCTACATTGTCACGTCCAATCTGACTTTTTATGTATGTATTTTAAAATTTCTTTGTCACATTTTGATCAAGATTGGCTTCTTCGCCAAGGCAGAGGCAGTTTAGATAGATAAACGTGAAAATATGTATGTGTGTATGTGACTGGGGTGTCCACTTTCACAGACAAGCTCCTACTTCCACAAACAGCTATAGCTCCCACTACTCAGGAGCCACCATTGGCCCTCCCTCCAATGACACTGCAGGTTATAGCGAGCGCTGTGAACATGTACAACCCTTGCCAGTGTCCTCCACAAACACAAGACTGCGCACCACCAAAGTAAAGGCTTTCATACGGTAACAATTTTATCCAAGATTTGATATGTTTCCTGCACTATGGACATCTCAGTGTTCCTGACTCTCTCCATTGGTGTGGAATTTGCATGATCCCACCAACTGCATCTTCCATAACCTTTTCCTACTCTTTTCCATAGCACACAGTTGTAGTTCACCCACATCCAGAGAGCACTGTGAACCCAAACAACGATGGCTCTGGACCAAATTTAACACACATGCCCAAATTTGAATACTGGTGGGATTTGAAGGGAATTGACTTTGACATTTGGAAGATGTGGGTAATAATAATAATAATACTTTATTTATATTCCACTCTATCTCCCCAAAGGGACTCAGGGAGGATTCTAAACATAAAAGGTAAACATTCAATGCCCGAATACAACAACAAGACATCCATACTAACAAAATTTAAACAACCCAACATATAAACACAAATTATGACTTAAGAACTAAAATTAAATTTTAAAAAAACACAGCCTGTTATAGCAGAAAAAGACAAAACATCAAATATCTAATGGAAACAATAGTTCGCCTGCAATCAAATAGCACTCTGAACCCCACCAATGATGGACCTGGACCTAACTTGCAACACAGAACCAACAAAAATACTGAAGGGCTCTGGGGAAAATCATCTTGATTTTGGGAGTTGCAGTTCATTTACATCTAGATAGCTCTGTGAACCCAAACAACAATGTATCGGTACCACACTTGGCACACATACCCAATATACCGAAATTTGAATACTGGAGGAGTTTGGGAGAGACTGACCTTAATTTTTGGGAGTTGTAGTTCACCTACAACCAGAGAAACTGTGAACCCCACCGATGATGGACCTGGATCAAACTTGGCACACAGAACCCCCATGACCGACTGAACATACTGGAGGGTTGTTTTTTGTTGTTGGTTTTTTTTGGGGGGGGGGGAACTGACCCACCATGGTGGGAGCTGTAGTTCATTCTGCAGCCAGAGAGCACACAGACCCCACCGATGCTGCATCTGGAGAGCAAACTTGCTCAACATGACAAACTTTAAGAACTGATGGAGTTTCAGGGGGTTAATCTGGCATGATCATGATGTGAGTTGCAGTTCGCTCACAACCTTATGCATTTTGTACAGTTAAAAATTGACTTTTTCAAATAACCCAGGCAATGCTGGACACCCAAGCTAGTAAAATAAAATAAAGATAGGATTTTTTTCTTTCAAGCACCCATGGGCGAGGTGAAAACGCACCCTGGTTTTCAAAAGCAAACATAACAAACCACCTTGAGTAGTCTGCGGGCTGAGAAAGGTGGTATACAAATACAGTAAATAATAAATAAATAAATAAATAATTGAAATTGAAAACAAAGATATCCAGCAGAGCCTTTGCTGCAGCAGTGCCTTGACTGTGGAACACCCTACCTAAGGAAGTTATGCTCGCTCCATTTTTTTAAAGCTCCCAACGTTTTCTGCATGGCATGGGAAACACGCCCTTGCACTGAAGGAGAAGATGGTCTTCAAAAAGGAAGAGCAGAGCTCACCTGAGCATGCTGACTGTTGGGAGGAAACCTCTGTTTTAAGTGCTTTAGGATATCAGCGGCAGCAGCAAAGTACCCCTGAAACAGAATCAAGAGAGAGAGAATGAAGTACTGTTGGAACTCAACCACATCCTGCACAAGTTTATAGTCCTCATCAAGGAAATAGATAGTAGCTCTTTCTCTCCTGATTGTTAGACTGATACTTATCAGGGACATGCCTCTTTTTAGTCAAAGTTTCTAGCCATGGTAAATCTCTGAGTCCTCCTTTTGTTCTTCTTCTGTGAGCCTGGAGAGAGACAAGATGTCTCCAGAGAGGAAGATAGTTAGATAGCTAGGCTCAAACTTTCCTATATAGCAGGGGTCGGGAACCTTTTGGACTCAGAGAGCCATGAAAGCAAAATATTTGGAAATTTATTTCAGTGAGAGCCATATAATATATATTATATATTTTAAGACTGAATTCAACTAAATGTGAGTATATACGTACATACTATGAGAAAAGTATTCCCCCGGCAGAATGACAGGACACTTCAGACCTGGCTCTGCAAAAGGCATGCTCAGGACTCCGGGAAGGAAGAGAAGATGGAAGGAAGGGGGAAAGAAAGAAAGAAAGAGGAAATAAAAGAGGGAGGGGAAGAAAGAAAAGAAGAACGAACTATGGAAAAGGAAGAAAATAAAAGCAAGAGAGAGACAAGGAGGGGGAAAGAAAGAAGGAAATGGGAACGGAGGAAAGGAAAAAGAGTGAGAAAAAAGTAAAATAATGAAGGGAAAAGAAGAAAAGAAAGAAGGGGAGAGAGAGGGAAGTGAAAAGAAAGGAAAGGGAAGGAAAGGAAGACTTGGGGGAAAAGAATAGAAGAGGAAAGAAGGAAGAGGGACAGAGAATGGAGGAAATAAGGAAGGGGAGAGAGGGAGAGAAAAGAAAGATGGCGGCGCAGAAGTGGCAGTCATGGCGCATTTACGTCACTCCTCCCCGCTGCATGCTGGGAAACTGAGGCCCGGGTTGCTCTGGAGAGCCAGATGCAATCATGAAAAGAGCCACATCTGGCTCCCGGGCCATAGGTTCCCTACCCCTGCTATATAGAAATGTAGTTCTTTGAAAAAGTCTTGTGTAACTTTTAAAGCTTGACTCTATTCCTGTAATTGCTGAAGCTCTTTTGTTCTACTGCTAAGCTAAAGAAGCTTCTGATCTGCTAAACTGCTGCTAATGCGGTGTTGCTTGTTTACATTTAGCAGATGCTTTCTCCTTTTTGAAATTACCCAATGTGTACATGGTAATGAATCTTGTGAACAAGCTGGGAAGGCCACACAGACACAGCCTGCCAAAGCTGCTCTTTTGGACTACAACTTCCAGAATCCCGAGTCAACAGGAACTTTGGGCAGTTTACTCTGTGCCTAATCATGGAGAAAGTGTGTTTATCTACGAGGTAATAAAGCATCAAGGCTAAAGCGTCCTTGAAATAGAGAGCTTTTCACACACTCAGGTTGAAATGGCAGATAATAATAATAATATATTTTTATTCTGCCCTATCTCCCCAAGAGGACTCAGGGCAGATTCTAGCATATAACATATGAGGATGCTTGCCATAGATGCAAGCGAAATGTCAGCAGAGAATACTTCTAGAACATGGCCATATAGCCTAAAAAATCTACAACAACCCAGTAATTCCAGCCATGAAAGCCTTCGACAATACATTCAATGCCTTGAAATAATGAAACACAGATACACAGGCAAAGGCTTCCCCTTTTGTCTCCGGCTCTGGGGGAGGTGCTTCTCCTTTTCCAAGCCAAAGAGCCGGCGTTGTCTGTAGACACCGCTTAGGTCATGTGGCCAGCATGACTGCATGGAGCGCCACCAAGGCAGTACCTATTGATCTACTCACATTTTCATGTTTTTGAACTGCTAGTTTGACAGAAACTGGGGCTAACAGCAGGAACTCACCCTGTCCTGCAGATTCGAACTGCCGACCTTCCGGGCAGCAAGTTCACCACAACACTGTAACCCGTTGCGCCACCACGCCCCCCCTCACCAAGAATTTTATTTATTTATTTATTTATTTATTTGGACTTGTATGCCGCCACTCCCAAAGGCTCGGGGCGGTTTACAACACAGCTCAATAAACAGACAGTGGGTAAAATGGACCCTGATCAAATGCCATGGCACCCACCTGCTCTGCATGCAGTTCAGCCAAGTGGCAGAGGACCACAGCAAATGATTCGGTGTTGTTCTGCTGAACGCCCACGTTCACTGCCTCCAGGGAGTTCATGCTCAGCAGCATCTGCACCTGCTGGAGCACCATGGTGCTAAGGCAAAAGAAAGACCGGCTTAGCATCACATAAGGGGCTTCCGAGGACCATCAAGCAGATTCAGATAGTAGGTGTCTGGATCATGGCTTAGGACTCTAGACTATCTGAATAGTCCCATATGAGTCTACCTGAGTCTTATAACACTATGTAACAAAACTTGAAAAAATATATGTTCCTGGTTTGAAAGTGTTATTCTTGTTTAATTGTGTTGTAGGTAATCTGAAAGTAGTTGTTCTACTTCAGGCATATTTTTATATTTCAGAAACTTTAAAAAAATATTTCTGGTTTACAAAGGATGACTGTACCTGCGACCGTACAGTCTCCAGATAGCTGTCTTTTGGGCAATGCTGATATCGATGAGTTCAGACAAGCTGTGTTTCCAGTGCAGGAGATCCGAGTCCTTCAAGGCATCCATTAGCTTGTTGGCCGTCTTCCCGGCTAAAGCTCTTTGCTGAACCATTGACTGGATCCCCAGGGAAGCTAGATACTAGGAGAGAGGGAGGAAGTGTGGGAGGGAAAAGAAAGAAAGAAGGGTTTGAAATGAATTGGTTAAAAGGAAATCCAAGTATAAGATACAAGAGCCAAGTTTGTAGGTGTCCACAGCTTCAATGCCATTTTTCGCTTCAGACCCAGATTCTTGAAAGAGGACAAAGGTCGTTTCGGGACTTGCGGAGCTTTGGCCTATTCGCTTCTGTTTTATGAACCAGAAACCTGCTGATGCAAAGCCAAACTATTTTGTGCGCATTGCCTCCAATAAATCGTATGCCGCGGTTTTCAACTGTGAACCACTTGGGAAACGTGGGCAGAAAGGTGGGGCAGGCAAGAAGGGAAAATAGAGCCACCTTTTCACACAGAGGGAACTGGGACAGAAGACAAAAATGGCCTCCCTTTCAGCCACAATTGATATGCTTTTGGTACAGGTTGACCCATTTAAAAAGGCGGCTTACAATGACATGACACAGCCCAATACATTTAAAAACATGGCAAATACAAACATTAAAAACAATGAAATATTTGTGTCACTGATACAAGCTAACTTACAATTAAAATATCATACAATTACAATTGAGCTTAAAACTAAATACCCTTCCCAATATCCTTGAGGTAACCAACACAGACCTCTATTCTCATACACTTTTAGCCTTGACTGTATTGCTTTTAGTTCTGCAGTGCAGGATGCCAACAACGCCGGTTGGTTTTAAAAAAATGTCTATCTTGTAAACAGCACTAGAAACATTTAACGGAGGGGAATGATAATGATCCTTGCAAACAAACGGAACAGAGATAAACTAGGGTGCCCAAGACGTACCGGTAATCCGAAAAACACAGATTTCTTCACAGAGTGTTCCAAGAGAACGCCACTGTCTGTTTTTTTCTGCTCCAAGATGTACAGCCAGCTCTGGCAAGAGAAGAATGTGAGAACAAGGAGAAGAAGGGAAGAGACAAAATAAATAAACACACAATCTACATTACAGAAGAGTACTAAATTTGGGTTCAAATTACAGGAAAGGAGATTCCACCTGAACATTAGGAAGAACTTCCTGACTGTAAGAAGAGCTGTTCGGCAGTGGAACCCTCTGCCTTGGAGTCTGGCGGAAGCTCCTTCATTGGTGGCTTTTAAATAGAGGCTGGATGGCCATCTGTCAAGGGTGCTTTGATTGTGCTTTTCCTGCATGGCAGAGGGTTGGACTAGACGGCCCATGTGGTCTCTTCCAACTATATTTTCTATGATTTTATGAAATGCTGTCATCTTTCCACAGTTCCAAAAAGAAAACAATAAAATATCATCCAACAAATACTGAGGATGTCATGAAATCAGGCTTTCCTGGTTCTTCCTTTGCCCATCTTTGTAGAAAGGGGTGATTTCTTTGAGGGCAAAAAACATATAAGGGTTTAAAAAATCCTACCAAATGAGACTTCAACAGGAATGATTGAGCTGTAACCTGATCAATACCAACCTGCTCCAACTGCGTTAGCTTACAGGTCTCATCATCCACCATCACATTCATTTGGCAGACTGGGTAAGGATAATGGGAGCTGTGATCCAATGCATCTCATAGAATTCTAGAGTTGGAAGAGACTTGGTGGGCCATCCAGTCCAACCCCCTGCCAAGAAGCAGGAAAATCTCTTTCAAAGCACCCCCGACAGATGGCCATCCAGCCTCTGTTTAAAAGTCTCCAAAGAAGGAGCCTCCACCACACTCTGAGGCAGAGAGTTCTGCTGGCCAACAGCTCTCTCTCACAGTTAGGAAGTTCTTCCTCATGTTCAGGTGGGATCTCCTTTCTTTTCTGCAGTTTGAAGCCATTGCTCCATTGTGTCCTAGTCTTCAGGGCAGCAGAAAACAAGCTTGGTCCCTCCTCCCTAGGACTTCCCCTCACATCTTGATGCATGACCCTCATCATGTCTCCTCTCCGCCTTCTCTTCTGCATGCTAAACATGCCCAGCTCTTTCAGCCGCTCCTCATAGGGTTTGTTCTCCAGACCCTTGATCCTTTGAGTCGCCCTCCTTTGGACACATTCCAGTTTAGAGTCAACATCTCCCTTCGATTGCGGTGCCCAGAATTGGACACAGTGTGATTCCAGGTGTGGTATGACCAAGACAGAATAGAGGAGTGGCATGACTTCTCTGGATCTAGGCACTAGACTCCTATTGATGCAGGCCAAAATCCCATTGGCTTTTTAAGGCACCGCACCGCATTGTTGACTCATGTTCACCTTCCTGTCCATGAGGACTCCAAGATCTTTTTCACACGTACTGCTGTCGAGCCAGGCATTGTCCCCCATTCCATATCTTTGCATTTCATTTTTCTGCCTAAGTAGAGTATCTTGCATTTGTCACTGTTGAACTTCATTGTGTTAGCTTTGGCCAATCATCTCCCTAATCGGTTAAGATCGTTTTGAATTCTGCTCCTGTCTTCTGGAGTATTGGCTCTTCCTCCCAATTTGCTCCCGTCTGCAAACTTGAGGATCATGCCTTCTCACCCTTCATCCAAGTTGTTAATAAAGATGTTGAAGAGAACCGGGCCCAGGACGGAACCCTTCTTATGGCACTCCACTCTTCACGTTTTTCCAGGGTGAAGAGGAAGCATTGGGGAGAATCACCCTTTAGATTCATTCACTTAACCAATTACAGATCTGGAGGACACGTGGCTGGAGAAGGGTAGTGCAAAAACTGAGCTGGGATTAGATGTCACTGAAGCACTGTGTCCAAGTTAAAGGAAAGGAGATTCTACTTGAACATTAGGAAGAACTTCCTGACTGTAAGAAGAGCTGTTCATCAGTGGAACTCTCTACCTCTGAGTCCAGTGGAGGCTGGATGGCCATCTGTTGGGGGTGCTTTGATTGTGCTTTTCCTGCATGGGTTGGACTAGATGGCCCATGAGGTCTATTCCAACTCTATTCTTCTATAATTATTCTATGAATGTGGTGGACCTTTCTACTGAGCCAACACCTTCAGGTCTGACTAAGAGTCAACCCACTCTTAGAGGAGAACAGAAAGAAGAATTTTTCTTGGCATATTTGTTCCAGCCAGTTTAAAAAGATAAAGATCCAATCTTACAAAATAAAATCTGGGTCAAAAAGTTGAATGCAACCGATGGGAAGAGTTCACAACTCCATTTGGAAATCTAGCAAGGATTTGGGAAGCATTTGAAACCCCCCCACCCCCCGCCCTGTGCTTACCAAGCAGTGCTGCAGGCAGACATGGTCGTTGGACTCCTGGGCAATGCGGATGGCTTCCTGCAGGGCGAGCGCAGCCTGCTGGCTACAAAAGAAAAGGAGCAAGATGCAGGGATCGCTCAACATGGCACCAGCCACTGCCAAGATGTGATATGCCAAGAAAGAAAAACCCAGGCACTTGAGAAGGTTTGGCATAAGCAGATGCTACGGACATCCCTTGGTGTTCAAAGCACAATCCGTAACTAGCAGGGTCAACTAATTTGTTTAAATGGATTTATGTAGCAATATAAGCCATGCATGGGGAAATTACTGTCTTTAAAAATTGTATTGCCAAATACACACACACACACACACATATTATGTTTTGTTCAATTTTTGGCACTGGTTGGATTGTATGCCATACTTAGACAGGATAAATATGCTAAACTCTCCCAAGCTCTGCCAGAAAACAGCAGGATTATTGTGACCTTCCAAACAGCACCTACTCTTTTGAATGACTGCAGTTAGTCCAGGTATGGGTAAGCCCAGACCCGGGGGCCGGATGGGGCCCCTCGGGCTCTTTTATTAGGCCTTCCTCACTCTCATCCTAGCATTTATTTCTCTCTTTCCTTCCTTACCTCCCTCTTTCTCCCTCCTTTCCTCTCTCCCTCTTTCTCCTTTCTTCCTTCCCTTTTGTCTTTTCTTCCTTCTCTCTTTCCTCCCTCCATTCCCTTTCTTCCTCTCTTCTCTTTGTCGTTCCTCCTGTCCTCCTGGGGGATGTTTAGCTGGGAGAAGCGATGGTTGAGAGGGAACGTGAGAACCATGTTTCAAGATTTTAAAGGGTGGCCCTTTAAAAAGGAGGAGGGGAAAAACTGACTTTCTGCTGCTCTAGAGACCAGGGCACAAGGGAGCAATGAGTTCAAATGGCAGGGAAAGAGCTTTGACTGAAAAGATTAGGAAGAACTTCCTGAGAGTAAGAGTTGTTGGAGAGCGGCATAGGCTGCCTGGGAGTGTGGTGGAGTCTCCTTCTCTGCAGGCTTTTCCGAAGAGGCTGTCTATTGGGAGTGCTTTGATTGGGCCTTCTTGCATGGCAGGGAGTTATTTATTATTTATTTATTTACAGTATTTATATTCCGCCCTTCTCACGCCACAGGGGACTCAGGGCGGATTACAATGTACATATACATGGCAAATATTCAATGCCATAGACACCCCCCCCCCTCTCTCTCTATATATATAGCCAGAGGCTATTTAACTTTCCAGCTTTCTGAGAGTATTCTGGCCACCAGGGGAGCTGTCGCTTCACCGTCCATTTGTGACACTGATGGGGTACTTCCTCATTCTTTTTTGCTTGCATGCTGGAGATTTTTATGGCATTATAAATTAGTTAAATTAGCCTCCCTGCAAAAAACGATACCTAAATTTCCTACTTGACAGATGCAACTGTCTTTCAGGCTGAAAAGGTGGACAGCAAGCTACACAATGGTTGGAAACTCACTCCAACCCGAGTTGGACTGGATGGCCCTTGGGGGTCTCTTCCAGCTCTAGGTTTCTATATCAGGAGTAGACAAACGTGGTCTCATGGATACACTTTTTCTCTCCCATCCACAATCCCATCCTGACCAAGGCTAACCCCTTTGGGATCCAACGTTTCCCGTCTTTCCTTCACTTTCTGCCTCCAAAAGAGAAGAGAAAAGGGAGGAAAGGACAGGGAGGGGGCTTGGGGAGGGCCCCCTTCTTCTCGGCCTGCCCACCCTGCTCCGGCCTGCCATGCGGCCCCCAAGTTAGAAAGTTTGCCCATGCCTGAGTTAGCCGCTCTGAGTCCCCCTACGAGGGAGAGGGCAGGATATAAAACAAAGTAAATAAATTATAAGTAAACTTGAACTACCATAGTTCAATATTATGGGATCCTGGGAGTTGTAGCTTTACGACTCCCTGCTCTACCAAACAATGGCTCCAATTGCAACACACCACCACCACAGGAACTCACTAGTGTCCAAAGCGGCAATGCAAAGCCGCCAGGCTCAGAGCCGCGTAGCGCAGGCTGCGCCCGTAACCTTCATCGCCGTTGCTTTTACTCTCTGCCCCGGTAAGGATGAGTCGGTCAAAGTAGTGGAGGAGGCTGTGCGTCGAACTGAAGACATCCTTGACACGGAGGCTATTCAAATAGCTTAAGTAATGCTGGAAGGAAAAGTGTACCAACAGCAGATAAAATTGGGAGCAATACTAAATACAGGCAGTCCCTGAGTTACAAACATGCAACTTACATCTGACTCGTACTTAAGAATGGGGGGCAAGACAACAGGAAGAAATTTACTGCGGAGGGAGTTCCACAGCCGAGGGGCCACCACTGAGAAGGCCCTGTCTCTCGTCCCCACCAATCGCACTTGCGAAGGTGGTGGGACCGAGAGCAGGGCCTCCCCAGCAGATTTGAAAGTCTTTTTTGGCTCATAAGAGATGCTTTCGGACAGGTAAATTGGACCAGAACCATTTAGGACTGTATAGGCCAAGACCAGCACTTTGAATTGTGCTCTGTAGAAAACTGGCAGCCAGTGGAGCTGACATAACAGAATTCCCTCCATAGGCCCAAAATAGGCCCTCGCCCTCTCAATACCCTTCTTTACGCGGATGATCTTGTCATCATTGCTTTCTCCCAGGTAGGCTTGAGAAGGGCGTTGAGGAAACTCAACACATACGCCAGTGCAAATGACCTGACAATCAACAAAAACAAATCAAAAGTGATGAGAATTGCTAGGAGAGACAGGAAGCACAAGTGGTCTCTTGGACAGGAGGCAATCGAACAAGTTAAAAATTATACTTACCTTGGGGTCACCTTCTCTGCTAACAGGTCATGGGTGGATCATATGCATGCACTTTCCATCAAGGCTAACCTCAGGCTTTCTCAGCTTACCAGGTTAATTAACCGCCACTACCCGGGATCCCTTCTGCCAATTCTCAAAGTCTATGCCGCCAAGGTTTTGCCTCTCTTGTTGTATGGCACAGAAATTTGGGGCCTGACCAATGTCACCCCTATTGAGCGCACCCAGACTAACTTTTTAGGCGGATTCTGGGGTGAGTAATCGCACTCCACTTGCGGCAGTCAGGTCCGAGTTAGGCAGACACCAAATCTCAGGCCTAGCAAAAATTAGAGCCAATAACTACTGGTGCAAGGTAAACAATCTAGAAGACGCGAGACTGCCGAAGTTGTGCCTCATGGAGCAATTCAGAGTTCCCTCTCAGAAAACATGGGGGGGCTCCATAATGACATATCTCATCCTACAGGGGCTCCAGGTGGATCTGTCAAACATCAGAGTGACTTCAATGATGAACCGGGTGAAGCAGAGGGTACTCAATGTATGTGCCCAAGATGACCTAGCCCATTTGGCTAGAGTCAAATCCATGCACTGGTTAGCCCAACAACCCAACCACTTTGTTACTGCCCCGTATCTGGCTCGCCCGCTCCTACCTCACCTTAGGATTGCCCTAACTAGAGCTAGGTTCGAGCAATTTGAGTCTATGGTGAGGGCCGGCAGATATGCTGCCACACCCTATAGGGACAGAGTCTATGTTTGCGGCCTACCAGAAGTCGAGGATCTAGTCCACATTTGTTGATCTGTCCCATATATGCAGAGGAGAGGGAGAAATACCTTAGCCATTTACTATCCAAAAGGACATTTTGGCCCTCTACCTTTAAAATTAACTTCCTCCTCTCAGACTCAAACCTTCAAACGGTGTATAAGGTAGCTGCTTACCTATTTAGAGCATATAAAAAGAGACAGCGGTATATGGAGTCTATTGGAGTCAACTGTGCGGGGGAGGAGTTCCAGTAGGCGGCATGGAACAGCGGTACAGCGGTAATAAGTGTCACATCAACTGATCACCGGGCCTCTTAAGTATCCTATGCTAATAGTTCCCCTTCCTATGTGTTGACGCAAGACAATTGCAATAAGTTTAGTTTTTAATGTGTTACATTGTTTGCCTTGTACATTAGGTACTGATTTTATCCTTATCTTGTATACTACTACTGCTGTTGGAGCTTTTATTTGAAATGACCTGACGGTTACTCAATAAACGTGACTGACTGATTGACATAACAGGGAGGTTCTACGCTCCTTGTATGCTGCCCCAGTAAGGAACCTGGCTGCCGCCCACTGGACTTTCGAGGTTTTCAAAAGCAACCCCACATAGAGTGCGTTGCAGTAGTCTATGTGAGATGTAATGAGAGCGTGGACCATCATGGCCAAGTCTGACTTCCCAAGGTAGAGGCGCAACTGGCGCACAAGTTTTAATTGTGCAAAAGCTCCCCTGGCAACCATCAAAACCTGGGGTTCCAGGCTCAGCAATGAGTCTAGAAGAACTCCCAAGTTGCGAACCTGTGTCTTCAAAGGGAGTGTAACCCCATCCAGCACAAGCTGTAACCCTATCCTCTGTTTGGCCTTGCAACTGACCAGGAGTACCTCAATCTTGTCTGGATTTAATTACAATTTGTTTGCCCTCATCCAGACCATCACAGCCACCAAGGACCAGTTCAGGACACGGACGGCCTCTTTAGTGGCAGGTGGAAAGGACTGGGAGAGTTTGGCGTCATCTGCGTACAGATGGCACTGGACTCCAAAGCACCAGGTGATTTCCCCCAGCGGCTTCATGTAGATGTTAAACAACATAGGGCACAGTACTGAGCCCTGCGGCACCCCTCAAGTCAATGGTTGCAGGGCCGAACAGGTGTCCCCCCACAACACCTTCTGAGAACTACCTTCCAAAAAGAACTGGAACCACTGCAAAACAGTGCCCCTAAGCCCCATTCCCATGAGACATCTCAGAAGGATACCGTGTTCTAAGGTATTGCAAGCCACTGAGAGGTCTAAGAGAAACAACGGGGGGACACACACCCTGTCAAAGCCCTTACACAGACCATGCACTAAGGAGACCAAGGCTGTTTCAGTTCCATGTCCCAGCCTAAAGCCAGAGTGCAATAGGTCTATAAAATCATGGCGAGGTCAGCACACGTTCCAAGACTTTGTCCAAATAGGAGACATTGGAAACTGGCCGAAAGTTGTTCAACTGAGTGGGGTCCAGTGATGATTTTTCCAACAGTGGTATGATGACAGCCTCCTTTAGGCCTGCCAGAATCTTGCCTTCTTGCAAGGCGGCATTAACCACCACCTTCACTCAACTTTGCCAACCCCCGTCTGGCATCCTTTATCAGCCAGGATGAGCAGGGATCCAGGATACGTGTGGTCGCCCTCACCTCTCCAAGGATCTTGTCCACGTCCTCAGAGAGTGGGGTTTGGATTGAGATAGAAGGATTACGGAGATGATGTCTGATCTTAAAATGCCCTTTCACCTTCCCCCAGCCTCAGCGGCACAAGGGCAGTTGGGTTGCAGTTCCCATTATCCCTAGTCCACCTGGCAGATCATCAAAAGTGATGGGAGTTGCCATTCAATTACATCTGAGGACCCAAGCTGAGTAAAAATTAAAGACCAGTGACTACAATATATAATAAAATAGTTGGCCCTCCGTATTCATGGATTCATTGTCTATGGATTCAATGGCCCTTTGAAGGCAACCAAAAGTCTGAGGTGGCCCTCGATGAAAATGAGTTTGACATCCCTGAACCAAGACAGCCGTGTCTCTCTTTAGGATTAGAGCCCCTCAACCACTGGCAGGCCTTCTACCTGCTCTGCCTTTCCATGACCTCATGGCATCCTGGCCAATGGCAGACAGAGGAATGAGCCATAGAACCAGACGGGGGAGCAGGGAGGGAGGGAGAGGTCAAACCAAACCTACCGCTTCTGAAAAATCTGGGTTAAATTTTAGCAAGTTGTTCAGCTCCTTCTGCAAAGAGGCCGGAGACAGCACTTTTGTCTCGTCGTTTTTCAACAAATATGCCTGGAATTATTTTCAAAGAGAAGAAAAACAACAGTCACTCAAGCAAACAGAAGGGAAAAAAGAAGTGCAAATCTGGCAGGGTTATTATTTTTTTGTAATAAACGACTTAATAATGTTATTATCACCACAGCAACAGAAACCTCCTGCCTCGGGAGAACAGCAAGCGACCGCCTGTGTACAAATTACCATGGAGAGATTGAGCCCAAGCTTTGTAATGCAATGCTCAAAAGGGAGAGGCACTGGCTAATTTGATTAGGAGCACTGAAAAGATGGCTTAAGGGATTGAGAGAAGAATGCCGCTTTAATGCCGCTTTCTTGTGTGCAATCTGAAGGCAATGCAAGGAAACCCAAAGGCCAGGATGTGGCTTCCCTGATTCTTCCCAACTACCAAAGCCTGTCATGTAGGAAGTAGAGAACAGAAAACCTACATAAAGAGATAGATACCTACACACAAAAAACCTCCAACCATCACCCAAGTCAAAAAAGAAGCACAATTAAAGCACTGGCAGATGGTGCAAAAATAATCTGTGAAGCCCACCTCCAAGGTGAACTGAACCACCTAAACTGAGCTCTACAGGCCAATGGAGACTCCACCACAGGCATCAGAAGAACTGCAAGACCAAGAACAAGCCACAAGAGTCAAGACAAAGACTCACTCAGAGGAAAAGGGTTCACACCAAACATCAAGAAAACCACTGGCCGCATAGGGAAGCTGATGAGGACACATAACCTACAAACTATCTACAGACCCACTAAGAAAATTAAACAAATGCTATGTTCAGCAAAAGACAAGACCAATCCTCTCACCTCTGCTGGAGTCTACCGTATCCCATGCAGCTGTGGACAAGTCTACATAGGGACCACCAAACGCAGCAGCAATGCTCAAACACGAATAAAGGAACATGAAAGGCACTGCAGATTAATTCAGCCATAGAAGTCAGTCATAGCAGAGCACCTGATGAACCAACCTGGACACAGCATATTATTGGAGAACACGGAAATGCTAGACCACTCTAACAACCACCATGTCAGACTACACAGACAAGTCACTGAAATCCACAAGAAGGATTTGGACAATTTCAACAGTAAGGAGGAAATCATGAAAATGAACGAAATCTGGCTGCCAGTATTTTAAAAACTCTAAAACTAGGACAGTAAATAAAGAACAACACTCAGAAAACAGGGGATTTCCAGACAGAAAACGATCAGGGCCAGCTAACACCTCCCAGCAAATAATTCCCCCAGGCAGGAAGCAGTCAGGCTTTGAAGCTGCAAGGCTATTCAATGCTAATCAAGCCGGCCAATTGCAACATTCCCACCTGCCTTCAATAGACAGGAGTTCTATCTCCCATCCTGGACATAATTACACACAAGCATATATATATATATATATATATATATATATATATATATATATATATATATACCGGTATATATAAAATATCAATCCTCACTTGCCTAGTTTCCAACAGACCTCACAACCTCTGAGGATGCCTGCCAATGCCATAGATGTGGGTGAAATGTCAGGAGAGACTGTTTCTGGAACATGGCAATACAGCCCGTAAAACTCTCAGCAACCCAGCTATTCCGGCCATGAAAGCCTTTGTCACCACAGTGGAGAACAGTCTTTGCTTGGGGTGGCACTTCTCCTAGGGGTTCATGCTGGGGCCTATTTATTTCTGTCCTGCTTTTCTCCTAAAGGGGACTCAAATTGGCTTGCAATCTATACATATAAAATCAATGTATATTTGTATGTATGTCTAGTTGTACCACAAATGTTTTTGCCAAGTGAAGTGGCCCAGTGAAAGAATGTGATGTATATATGAGGGGAAGAGAGGAACTAAGGAGAAAGTCACATGGAGACATTGCGAGGTAGGCTCTCTCAGAAGCTAGAGAAGGGAGAAAGGAGCAGGTTTGAGGAAGGAAAGGAAGAAAGGGAAAAAGAAGAGAAAGGAAGGAAAAGGAAGAGTTTGGGGAAGGGAGGGAAGGAGGGAGGAAGATAAAAAGGAGGAAAAGTAAAGGAGAAGGGGGGAGAGTGGGAGTAAGAAAAAGCAGGGAAGGAAGAAAGAGAAATAAAATACGAAAATGTATGCAGGGAAGTAAATAGAAAGATGGAAAAATAGGGAGGCAGTTTACAAAAACTATCCAGATCCTCTAGAAAACTGAAGCTTCTATGTGGAGTTTCAGGGCAGGAAATGGAGGAGGCAAAATAATGGTCTATCTCAAGGCAGTGTTCTGGCACCGATCCTATTTAACATCTTTTATGAAACGATCAGTCACAGCCACCACTCACAAAGAGCTTTATATACGCCAATGGCCTTGGCCTAACAACACTAGCAAAATATTGTGAAACAGTTGAAAACCAACTTACTAATGCCATGAAAGATCTTTCCAGCTACTACAAAGAGAACTACCTGAAACCTAACCCTGCCAAGACACAAGTGTGTGCTTTCCACCTACAAAATCGTGAAGCCAATGAAAATTGAGCATTATCTGGGAAGGCCAAGAGCTTGAACACTGTTCCCACCCTAAATATCTTGGCGTCACCTTAGATAGAACACTAATATTTAGGAAACACTGTGCGAACCAAGCGCAAAGTAGCTGCTCGCAATAACATCATCCGGAAACCTACTAATGGCACACGGGGTGCAGACCCAAAATTAATAAGAACCTGCCCTTGTCTTACTCAACAGCTGAATATGCCTGCCCTGTTTGGAACATGTCTGCTCACGCAAAGCAAGTGAATATAGCACTGAATGAAACATGTAGAATAATCACAGGTTGTCTTAAACCTACACCTGCTGAAAGACTTTATAAGCTAGCTGGCTTCCCCCCCAAAGTGTGACAGTAAGTTGTGGCCAATTGCAAGAGAAATAATGTTGAACACTGTGAAAGCCACCCAATGCATGGCTATCAGCCCCCTCCCAGTAGACTTAAATCAAGGAAAAGTTTCATGAGAACCACCACTCCTCTTAATGTTCCTCCAGAAACAGCAAGAGTCTTCCTCCAGGGACAAACCAAGACTGGGCAACGTGAAAGTCCATGAACAGACTCAGTAGTGGATTGAGACAACCTGGCAAAATGGCATCACCTAGAAGAATCCTCCACCGTGTGCGACTTTGGAGCAGAACAAACAACTCTGCATCTGGGTTGTTGTAAGTTTTTCGAGCTGTATGGCCATGTCTCTCGGGCTGTATGGAACATGGCCATACAGCCCAAAAACTTAACAGCAACTCAGTGATTGCGGCCATGAAAGCCTTTGACAACACAACTCTGCATCTGTATGCTTGCCCACCATGCCTTGCCTCACACACAGAAGAAGAACTGTTTAAAGCTACAGACAAGGCAGTCACTGTTGCCCGTTTTTGGTCTAAAGCTATTTAGCTGCTTGTGCTCCTTTCATTTTATCCATTTTAAACTTATGTACTTATGCAATGCTTTTGGCACAAAATAAATAAAGGGAGGCAGCGGCTGCTCTAATGTCCGGGCAATACCATCTATTTATACTAGTGCAAAATAAAATAGAATCGGAAGACAACATGGTGTACAAACATTTGAAAAACATTTATCCATAAAAATCAATTACAACACTTCTCTCAGGGAAGAAGAACCACCATAGATAATATTAAGCATTCCTATCAAGGGAGATCCATAATTGACATACCTGCTGGGACAGAAAGTATTCTGCTTGTTTCTGGGAGAGTGGTCCATTGCAAGAGATTTCTTCCTCCCTTGAAACAAAACACAAGACCCAACAAAACCCATAAACTTAAAAAAAATTAAAAGGCAGTATATATCGATACAAATAATAAAAGTGAAAATATGTATGTGTGTGTGTGTGGTTGGGGTGCCCACTTACCCAGACAAGCTCCTGCCTCCACAAACAGCTATAACTCCCACCACTGAGGAGACACCAATGGCCCTCCCTCCAATGACATTGCAGGTTATGGAGAGCATCATGAATATGTACAAGAGCCCTGCCAATGTCCTCCACAAACACAATTCTGCCCACCATCCAAGTGAAGGCTTTCATATGAGGACAATTCAATCCCAGATTTTCTGTTTTTCCTCCACCACAGACATCCCAGTGTTTCTTACTCTCTCAATTGGTGTGGAATTTGCATGATACCGCCTACTGCCTCTCCATAACCCTTTCCTACTCTTTTCTATGGCACACAGCAAACAGATGAATTGATCAGCAATTGAACATACTAGAGAGATTTGGGGAGAATTCACCATGATTTATAGGAGTACTGGGATGTGTAGTTCATCTGCAATCTAAGAACTGCACTCTGAACTCCACCAATGATGGACCTGGAACTAACTTGCAACACAGAACCTCCATGACCAACCAAAAATACTGGAGGTCTTTGGAGAGATTTATAGGAGTTGTAGTTTACCTACATCCAGAGCGAACTATGAACCCAAACAACGATGGATCTGAACCAAACTTGGCATGCATATCCAATATGCCCAAATTTGAATACTGGTGGGTTTTGAGGGGAATTAACCTGGACATTTTGGAGTTGTAGGTACTGGGATTTATAGTTCACCTACAATCAATGAGAACTCTGAACTCCACCAAAGATGGAATTGGACCAAACTTGGCACACAGAGCCCCTATGACCAGCAAAAAAAATGCTTGAGTCTTTGGGGGAAATTCACCTTGATTTGGGGGAGTTGTAGTTCACCTATATCTAAAGAGTACTGTGTACCCAAACACTGATGGATCTGGACCAAACTAGGCACACATACCTGACATGCTGAAATGTGATTACTGGAGGGGTTTGGGGAGAACTGACCTTCCTTTCTGGGAGTTGGAGTTCACCCACAACCAGAGAAACTGTGACTTCCACCAATGATGGACCTTGACCAAACTTGGCTCACAGAACCCCCATGACTA
Source organism: Anolis apletophallus (assembly GCA_030556195.1). NCBI lineage: Eukaryota > Metazoa > Chordata > Lepidosauria > Squamata > Anolidae > Anolis > Anolis apletophallus. The sequence continues at coordinate 86,862,368 of JARBWK010000011.1, forward strand.
ACACAACCAACCGGAGGGCTTTCAGGGGACTGACTCACCATAATGGCAGCTGTAGTTTAACCTACAGCCAGAGGGCACACTGAACCCCACCGATGATACATCTACAGCAAACTTTCCCAACACAACAAACTTTAAGTACTGATGAAGTTTCTCAGGGTTAACCTGGCATGATGTGAGTTGCAGTTCACCCACAATCTTATGCATTTTGTACAATTTTAAAAATGACTTTTCAAATAATCCAGGCAATGCCAGGTACCCATTCTAGTATCACATATAAAACAAAGCAAATAGTTAAGCATAGTTTTCGAGTCTATATTTAGTTATCCTAAAGTGACCATTAAAAGGATTATAAAAAGGACAAGGTGCAGCTACAAGAATTGAGTCGCCTGAGGGCTAGGAAGGACGGTATACAAATGCAGCAAATAAATAAATAAATAAATTGTAAATTTTATGCTTTATATACGTTTGTCTAATTGCCAACTTCAATATTCAAGAAGATAAATATGTGATGTCATTTTAATGTGTATATGCACCAGATGAAATCAGCTGTAAATAATATGATTAAAAGTGTAAGTAGAAAATATATAACTAGAAAGAAATAAGGATTTATTTTTGGACTAAAATTTCTAGACTTATGCATGAGTATGTAAGGTACTCCACACACAACCACATTTCTGTGGCCTTGAAATGAATATACCTACTGCACACTGAAGAAAAATATACTTCTGAAGGAAAACAGACGCATGCCTAAGTCACCAAGCAGATTCCAGCTGTTCTTCTATGTGTCAAATAGGGAAGAGGCTGCTAACAAAGGCTTCCAAAACACCCATTTCTGGATCAAGCTAAACGAGAGTACGGCGTTTCAAAGAAACAATTAGAGCACCTGAGAGGCTCGTCAAATTCTTCCTTCTCCATCTTGCCGTCCAGTTCCTCACAGTGAGTTAGTTCCATCTCGGTCTCCTCCTGTCTGTTTTTCTTCTCATCATTTTGGAAGTACTGCTGGAGTGCAGTGTAAAGCTTGTACACTTGGCTGAAGGAGAGCTTGTTGTAGGCCAGGATCATGTGGCGCAGAAAGAGGCCTGTGGGAGGAGAGCAAGGAGTTCACTAATGCCAATATATACCCGTAGAGCAGGTATGGGCAAACCTAGGCCCGTGGGCTGATGCAGCCCCTTGAGCTTTTTTCTCAAGCCCTCTTCTCTCTCACCATCCAATCCTTCTTTCCTTCTCTTTCTCCTTACCTCCCTCCCTCCCTTACCTCCCTCTTTCTCCTTCCCTCCTTCCTTTCCTTCCACCCTTTCGTCCTTCCTTCTTTCCCCCTCCTTTCCTCTCTCCCTTTTTTCCTTCCTTCCTTTCCTTTAGTATTTACCTTCCTTCTCTCTTTCCTCCCTCCCTCCATTCCCTTCCACTCTTCCATCCTTCTCTTCCTCACTTTTTTCCTCTCTTCCTTCTCTTTTTCCTTCCTCCTTTCCTCCTGGGGGATGTTTAGCTGGGAGAAGAGAAGGTAGAAAGGGAACATGGGAAACATGTTTCAAGATTTCAAAGGGTGTACCATAGAAGGGGTTCTGCTGCTCTAGAGACCAGGGCACCAGGAAGCAATGGGTTCAAATGGCAAGGAAAGAGATTGGACTGAAAAGATTAGGAAGAACTTCCTGGAGAATGGCCTAGGTAGCCTTGGAGTGTGGTGGAGTCTCCTTCTCTGGAGGCTTTTCCACAGAGTCTGTCTGATAGCCATGTATAAATATGTGAGGGGAAGTCATAGGGAGGAGGGAGCAAGCTTGTCTTCTGCTGCCCTGGAAACTAGGATGCAATAGAACAATGGCTTCAAACTACAGGAAAGAAAGGAGATTCCATCTGAACACGAAGAACTTCTTAACTGTGTGAGAGAGCTGTTCAGCAGTAGAACTCTCTGCCCCGGAGTGTAGTGGAGACTTTTAAACAGATGCTGGATGGCCATCTGTCGGAGGTGCTTTAAATGTGATTTTCCTGCTTCTTGGCAGGGGGGTTGAACTGGATGGCTCATGAGGTCTCTTCCAATTCTATGATTCTATGATCCTATGATTTATACATGGCTATCATGTTTCCTGTTCTGCAGGCTAAACACACCCAGCTCTTTAAGATGCTCCTCAGAGAGATTCATGGTCTACAGACCTTTGATCCTTTTAGTCTCCCTCTTCTGGACACATCCCAGCTCGTTAATATCTCTTTTAAACTGTGGTGCCCAGAACTGGACGCAGTATTATTCCAGGTAAAAAGGTATAACCACAGCAGAATAGAGAGGCGCCATGCCTTCCCTCGATCTAGACAGTAGACTCCTTTTGATGCAGCCCAGAATCCCATTGGGATTTTTTTTGCTGCTGCATCCCATTGTTGTCTCATGTTCAGTTCCAAGGTCTTGTTCACATGTGACTCAGTTGTCGAGCCAGGCGTCACCCATTCTGTATCTTTGCATTTCATTTTTTTCTGCCTAAGTGCAGTGTCTTATATGTGTCCCTGTTGAAATTCATTTTGATAGTTTTGGCCAATCAGCTCTCTAATCTGTTAAAGTCATTTTGAATTCTGATCCAGTCCCCAGTTTGCAATTGCCCCGTCCACCACTATGGGGAGCAGTCCTACATGATGTGAATATACTTATTTGTTATACTCTATTGTTATATTATATAATTACATTACATTAATAAAAATATAGATACATACTGTACTGATTTTAGAGTTTTAAGCCATAGCAGAGCACTTGATGAACCAACCTAGACACAGCATATGATTGGAGAACACAGAAATGCAGAGCACCTGATGAACCAACCTAGACACAGCATATGATTGGAGAACACAGAAATGCAGAGCACCTGATGAACCAACCTGGACACAGCATATGATTGGAGAACACAGAAATGCTGGACCACTCTGACAACCACCATGTCAGACTACACAAAGAAGCCATTGAAATCCATAAGCACAAGTGGGAGAAAGAGCTCTTGTCTGTTTGAGGCAAGTGGGAATGTTACCATTGGCCAACTTGATTAGCACTGAATAGACTTGCAACTTCAAAGACTGGTTGCTTCCTGCCTGGGAGAATCTTTAGTTGGGAGGTGTTAGCTGACCCTAATTGTTTCATGTATGGAATTCCCTGTTTAATGAGTGTTGCTCTTTGCTGACTGTCCTGATTTTAGAGTTGTAAGCCATAGCAGAGCACCTGGTAAACCAACCTGGATGCAGCATATTATTGGAGAACACAGAAATGCTGGACCTCTCTAACATGTCAGACTACACAGAGGAGGAAATCATGAAAATGAACAAAATCTGTCTACCAGTATTTTAAAAACTCTAAAACCAGGGCAGTAAATAAAGAACAACACTCAGAAAACAGGGGAATTCCAGACAGGAAACAATCGGGGCCAACTAACACATCCCAACAAAGGATTCCCCCAGGCAGGAAGCAGCCGGGCTTTGAAGCTGCAAGACTATTCGATACTAATCAAGATGGCCAAAGGCAACATTCACACTTGCCTCAAACAGACAAGAGTTCTTTCTCCCACCCTGGACATTCCACAGATATATAAAACCTGCTTGTCCAGTTTCCAACAGACCTCACAAGCTCTGAGGATGCCTGCCACAGATGTCGGTGAAACATCAGGAGAGCATGCTTCTGGAACATTTATTTATTTATTTGAAGGAGAATTTTATGAAAATATATTAGGAGATATAGATAACTGGCAGCAACATTTTGTGATTGTAGGAGGGGACTTTCATATGCCTATGGATAGGATGAAGGATAAGTCAAACCCAACAATGAAGAATAAAAATAATAATATAATTAAATAGAATTATGAACAAATGGGAATTAAAATATTCATGGAGATTATTAAATGGAGATGAAAGAAAATATACATTTTATTCAGCAGTACATAAAACGTATATCAGAATAGATTACCTTTTTATTTCAAAAAATATGGTAGATAGAATACTTAATTTGGAAATAGGAATAAGAAGAATATCACACCATGCTATAGTAAATTTAGAGATTATAAACAAACAAGATTATGAACAAATAAGAAGATGGAGATTAAATTCCATGAGGAAATTATTAGGAGAATTGGATCTGATTGGCAAGAAATATGGGATATAAACAATAACACTGTATCAAGAAATATATTATGGGACACTATGAAAGCTGTGGCAAGAGGATTATTTATAAAAGAAACTTATAACAAAAACAACAAAACATATATATAATGAATTGAGAACAAAGAAAGAAGAACTAGATATGATAGAAATAGATGAGGTTCAAAAGAATTTGATATATTTGAAAAGGGAGTTTTTTTCGAATATAGTAACAAAAACTCAAAAATGTTAGCCACAGCCGCACAAAAGAAGAAAATGAAAAATGAGATAAATTCAGTGATTGATAAATCAGGAAACATTTGTAGGTCAATGAAAGAAAAATTAAAGATACTTGAAGAATTTTATAAAGAACTTTATCAAGATGGAACATGCTCAAAGGATAAAATAAATATATGGAAGCAAATTGGACAGTAAAAATAGAATAAACAGACAGAGAGTTATTAGAAGTTCCCATTAAGAAAGAGGAAATAGAGCGAGTTATTAGGAAATTAAAAAATGGGAAAGCAGATGGATCTGATGGGCTGGGCCCAGAATATTACAGAACATTTGAGGCAATGATAACTCCAAAATTATTAAAATTATTTAATGCAATAATGGATGGAGAACAAATACCGGGATCATGGAAGCAATCACTAACAATATTATTACTCAAACAAAAAAAAAATGACAGACCCTGGTTCTTACAGACCAATATCATTACTCAATCAAGATGCCAAAATTCTGACAGCTGTTATTACCAACAGTATGTATAAATACATAAAACAAAAGCAATGTGAGTTTGTTAAAGTGAGACAAATGTCCAACCTGATACGTAGAGTAATAAATAAAATACAAACAAAGAAGGGGGGGGGATAAAGTGGGGATTTTAGCACTGGATATACTCAAAGTCTTTAATAGTGTGGAATGTGAAATAAGGAATAGGATTAAAAATATAACAAGTCAAATGTATTCAGATAATTATACAAAGATAATAATAAATGATGGAATCACTGGAGAGATAAAAATAACACGTGACACAAGGCAAGGATGTCCAATGTCTCCCATATTATTTGCAATGGTAATGGAATTATTGGCCAATATAATAAGAAAAGACAATGAATTAGAAGGCATAGGAACAAAGTTAGGAAAAATTAGCATATTTGCAGTTGACACATTTATAACAATTAAGGATATAATGAAGAAAATTGAGATAATTAAGAAACATTTAACAGACTTCGAATGGGTGACTGGATTGAAGATAAACAGGAATAAATCAGAAGCAATACTATTTAATTATACTAAGCAGGAGGAAGAAGAGTTTTAAAAGCTAATGGACATAAAAGATATGAAAATATATGTAAAAGACAATATAAAATATCTAGGAATAACCATAACCAAAGATCTAAAAGCTATAAAAATTAAAAACCTAGAAAAATTAAGAAAAAACATAGAAGGGAAGTTAAAGGGATATAATCATTTACAATTATCAGCAGAATAGCCTTAGTAAAAAAGAAAGTCTTACCTAAAATAAATTTCTTGTTCAGAATGATTCCATTAAAAATGTCAGAAAAGGAAATAAATAAATGGCAACAAATAATAAACAAATATTATCAACAAATATTTTAACAAGGGGGGGGGGGCAGATTAAACAAACAACAAACAAGCCCCAAAAAAGAGGAGGATTAGTCTTACCGAATATACAAAAATATTATGAGGCAAACCAATTAAGATATATAGTAGAAAAGATGATGGGTGGAGAAGTTTTGGAATGGATGGAAGCAGGGAATAAGGCAATTTTTCAGGGAGGGAATTAAATGAATTAAACCAGATAGAGATAAACAAGGAAGATGTTCTCACATGCCTTACTAAACTAAATGTCAACAAATCACCAGGGCCAGATGGCATCCACCCCAGAGTTCTTAAGGAACTCAAGTGTGAAATTGCTGAAATTCTAGCCAAAATATATAACCTTTCTCTAAGATCAGGCACTGTACCCGAGGACTGGAGGGAGGCAAATGTAACTCCGATCTTCAAGAAAGGATCCAGGGGTGATCCAGGAAATTATAGGCCAGTTAGTCTAACCTCAGTTCCAGGCAAAGTGATGGAAACCATTATTAAAGAAAAAATTACTAAGCACATAGAAGAACAGGCATTGCTGAAGGAAAATCAACATGGTTTCTGCAAAGGCAAATCATGTCTTACTAACTTGTTAGAATTCTTTGAGGGTGTAAATAAACACATAAAGGGGACCCAGTCGATATTGTTTACCTTGACTTTCAAAAGGCTTTTGACAAAGTCCCTCACCAAAGGCTCCTAAATAAGCTCTTCAGCCATGGAATCAGAGGACAGGTCTTGTCCTGGATTGGAACCTGGCTAAACTGTAGGAAACAAAGGGTGGTAATAAACGGACATTTCTCTGGGTGGAAAGAGGTGAGAAGTGGTGTACCCCAAGGTTCAGTTTTGGGTCCTTTACTTTTTAATTTATTCATTAATGACCTGGATGTAGGGGTAAATTCTGAGGTAGCAAAGTTTGCAGACGACACTAAATTGTTCAGGGTAGTTAAAAATGAAACTGATTGTAAAGAGCTCCAGAAAGATCTCTCGAAATTGAGTGAATGGGCAACAAAGTGGCAAATGCATTTTAACCTAAACAAGTGTAAAGCCATGCACATCGGGGCAAAGAACCCCAACTACACCTACCAATTGATGGGGTCAAAGCTTTCTGAGACAAACCAGGAAAGGGATCTTGGGGTTTTGGTGGACAGCTCAATGAAGATGTCAACCCAGTGCGCAGCAGCAGTAAAAAAAGCAAATTCTATGCTTGGCATGATCAGGAAGGGAATCGAAAATAGGTCGTCAAATGTTGTATTGTCTCTCTACAAATCTATGGTGAGGCCACATCTGGAGTACTGTGTACAATTCTGGTCACCGCACCTCAAGAAGGATATAACGGAACTGGAAAAGGTACAGAAAAGGGCAACAAGAATGATCCAAGGGATGGAGCAGCTCCCTTACGAAATCAGGTTGCAACGCCTTGGTCTTTTCAGCCTTGAAAGACGGCGTTTAAGAGGTGACTTGATCGAAGTGTATAAAATCATGCATGGGATAGAAAAGGTGAATAGAGAAAAAAATATTTTCTCTGTCACACAACACTAGGACTAGGGGCACTCCTAAAGCTCCAAGGTAGGAAAGTTAGGACTAATAAAGGGAAATATTTCTTCACCCAGAGGGTCATTGGGTTATGGAACTCACTTCCAGAGGAGGTTGTGACAGCGGTCAGCCTGGACAGCTTCAAGGCAGGATTAGACAGATTCATGGATACCAAGGGAATCAGTAGCTACTGAAATGGACATCCAAGTGCCACCTCTGTGTTGATGGAGGCAGGCAGGATTTCCCCGGGTACTGGTTGTGGGGGGTCGGGAGCAGGTGAGGGTTTTGCCCTCCTTTCTGCTAGAGATCCCTGTGTACAACTGGTGGGCCACTGTGTGACACGGAGTGCTGGACTGGATGGGCTGAGGCCCGATTCAGCATGGCTCTTCTTATGTTCTTATGTTCTTATGTTCAATTGAGTGAAAAAAGGACAACATATTCTTTAAGGAAATTTCAAAGAAAGAGATAAAACAATTTGGAAATATAAAGCAAACATAAAGGACAACTAATTAATAAGAATTCGGTCTTAACACCAATAATAATGGAAAAAGATTTCCCAAAGGTACTAAAAGGAACTTTAGATAAAGAATTAGAAGAAAAGGGAACTAAAAAGGGTAGGAAATTGGATAGAACGTAAAATGGAAAAGGTAAAAATGAGAGAAGAATTGAGAGGAATAAACATTTCTTGGCTCCATTGGATTCAATTAGAAAAATTGAATAATAATTGGTGGGTCCGAAATAAAACTGGAAAACAAATAACACAATTTAAGGAATTAATAATAAAAGGATTAAAAAGAAAAAATAACAAACAATTAAAAGGAACAAGTAAAATATATAAAATACTAATTAAAAACACAGGAAAAAAGAAAAGACTAACATTAAAAGAATTATGGGAGGGAGAAGTAGGAACAAAGATAACTGAAAAAGAATGGGAAGAGATATGGAAAGCAAGACAATTAAAAAACATGTCAATTAGAGTAAAAGAAAATTATTATACATTAATTTGGAAATCGTATTTAACACTGAGAAGGTTAAATATTATAAATAAGAACAATAATGAAAAATGTTGGCGAGGGTGCCAAGAAATTGGAACCTACATGCATATTTTATTTATTTATTTATTATTCGTATTTATATACCGCTTTATTCCCTTAGGCTCCGGGCGGTTTACATGGATAAAAACTGGGCAATAACAATAAAACAGTTTTAACACTATACATTAAAACACTATACACTACTAAACAGCTGTCCCAATTTATCATAATACAGTCAAGTAGGACCAGTGATGTTAAACGCCTGCCGGAACAATGTTGTTTTACAGGCTCTTCTAAATGCAGTTATTTCTGTAAGAGCCCGGGTGCTATCTGGCAGGGCGTTCCACAGTGTTGGAGCTACAATAGAGAACGCTCTTTGCCTCATAGAGGACAGGTGGTAGGTTTTGACCAAATATGTGGTGGGATTGCAAATATGTAAAAGATTTTTAGGAATTGGTTATAACGGAAATAGAAAATACTATGGATATAAAAATTAGGAGGAATCCAGTAGAAATATTACTTTTAATTTAAAAAGAGAATGGGAAAGATAAGAGGGGAAAATTTAATAGACATGCTATTAACAGCAACTAGATTATTAATTGCAAAATATTGGAAAGGGGAAATGAAAATACAGATTAATGAATGGTATAAAGAAGTCTGGAAAATAGCAGTGAACAATAAGCTAACATCAAACTTAAAAGTAAAGAAGGGATTATGTAAAAATGACTTTGAAAGTATCTGAAGAAAATCTCTAGAAAAATTATTGGAAAAAGAAGATGGGAATTTACTTCCAAATGCAAAACTGAACTTTTGGTGGGACTTTAGAAAAAGAGATGGCTCTGGAGACGGGGAGCACAGGGGTGAATGTAAATAAAACAGAGGGAAATGTATAGTTTATGTCTATATAACTGTATTTTCTTATCTAAAAAAAAGCATTAAAAAAAATAAAATATTCAAGATTTTAAAAATGAAACATTTATATTCCGCCCTTCTCACCCTGAAGGGGACTCAGGGCGGAGGACAACATATGAACGGCAAACATTCCGCACCGGGACATAAAATAACTCTCTCTCTCTCTCTCTCTCTCTCTCTCTCTCTCTATATATATATATATATATATAAACATTAAAATCAGTCATATCTACTTTAAAATCAGCTATTTAAAACCATCTCAAGACACCATGCCAGCTCAGGTCAGCGAAGTGGGTTCCTTATTATTGTATCATTGCACTGCACCAATGTCGCACACCAGCATAGAAACCTGAGCCCTTAGAATCCAAACACACAACTCCAGCTGAAGAAAATAGTATTTTACTGTAGAAAACAGCAAGCAATAAAGCAATAGAAAATATATCAAAGAAATAGAGAGTTCAATCAATAATCCAAGGTAATGTTCTAAATGCCATAGGCTGAATAAATGCTGTAAAGTTCCTTATAAATCCAAGCAGGCTAGTTTCAGTAATTAATAAGTCCAAAAGATTTCCAAGAAAGATCAAAGTCCAGACTTGAGTACTTGAGCTCAAAAACACAAGAGACCGGGAACATAGGAGGCTAAATGCAGGAGCAGTAATTCACGAAACTTAATTGCAAAAGTTGTCCTGAATCTGAAGACTAAAAATGCAAGGCATGGCTATATCAGAAACTAGATTTCCCTCACTCCCCTCCCATACTCCGGCAAAACAAAACCACTGCTGGAAGGAGGGACCTTGAGCTGCCCATTAGCACATTCCTTCTTTCTATCCAAAGTTGCACAGCCAGGTGCGTTATCTTTCTGATTCCCAAGAGAACCAGATTCCCTAACAGCGTTTTCCAAACACTGTCTCTGCAAGACATATGCAAAAGTTTTATCTCTCTCATGAACTGTGGCTGCCCCAATCCCTTGCACAGTAGATCCCAGAATCCCTACTGAGGACACAGGCCCAACAACCAAAGGCTTGGTCCTTCAGTCAGGTCTTTACCATTTTTCTGAAGGACAGGAAGGAGGGAGCTAATCTAATTTTGCCAGGAAGGGAGTTCCATAGCTGGGGGAAATCACAGAGAAGGTCCTGTCTCTCGTCCCCACTGAACGTGCCTGTGACAGTGGCAGACTGAAAGCAGAGCCTCCCCAGAAGATCTTAGGCTTCGTGGTGGTTTGTAAACGGAGATGCGTTAGGACAGGTAAACTGGGTTGGGGCCAGTTAGGGCTTTATAAGCCAAAGCCAGCACTTTGAACTGTGCTCCCTGTATGCTGCCCCAGTTATTAACCTGGCTGCCTCATATTGGACTATTTGAAGCTTCTGAACAGTTTTCAAAGGCAACCCCATGTAGAGCGTGTTGCAGTAGTCTATCCTGGACCACCGTGGCCAAACAGCCCAGAAAACTCACAGCAACCCAACAAACAAAGACTACCATCTGATAAATAGAGTTACAGAATCCCTAACCCAAGCATCACTGGGTCACACTTCCAGCTACAAGAAACCTTGTTCAGCTATATTCAGATTGAGCCTAACAACATAATGTGCATGTGCTCGGAAATGGCAACCGCCTAGAAATTTAAAAAGTAATCACTGAAAACTACCATAATAAGTTACATGGGACATTTTTGGCAAGATGACGGCAACAGCGGGCTTCTGAAACCTCAGAAGACCTGAACCCTTTACCAAACGGTTGGAGACCTCAAAGGACTCCACGAACTGATGGTAAAGAGGTCGGTTCGGAGGCAAATCTCGGCGAGGTCTTGCGAAGCCGGACTACAGCGACTTCCCCTCAAGAGAGGCTGCTGGAGCCAGTGGGCAGCCTCATAGAGAGAAGCCCCCAGGGAGGGCTAAACGGTTCAGAAGAGCCGCAAAAAGTCCAACCACCTTCATTTTAAAAGAAGAGAAAATAAAATAATCAGAAAGAAGAAGAAACAAGATGAAAGGAAGCAGGGAACATAGAAGTCGCTTTCCATGAAAAATTATTAAGTAAGACATAATGAGGAAAAGGGCGAGAAGAGGAGGAAAAAAAGGAAAGTCAAATAAGAACACTGACTGGTAAGGTAAGTGCGAGGAAGAGAACCAATTGCTGAAGGCTGGAAAGAGATCAACCCGGGAAAGAAAAGCCAAAAAACCCAAAGACAAAAAACAGAATCAAATACCACACCGAGGCCCACAAGCCCCCTCCAAACAGTCCTACCTGCCATGTGTTGGTAGGCACAATACCTTTAAAAGAAAGAAAATAGTCACCAAAGGGGAAGTGATGCCATGGAAGCAGGATAGAGGAAGCTGTTAAGGAGAAGGGGCGGGCCTGCAAAGAAGGGAGGAAGAAGAACGGAAGAAGGGCAGAGGCAAAGAAGGGCAAATGAAGCAACAAAAGTAAGGGCGGAAGAAAGGCTAAGAGGGAGAAAACAAAGAAACGGAGCCCTAAAGGAAGAAAAAAATCCAAAAAGCCACAGAAGCCCCAAAGGTAAGGGAAAACAAAGGGAGACAAAACAGATTTAATAAAGGAAGTAAATCAAAGGGATAGACCAGGAAGACTTTAAAATAATAAAAATTACAATTGAAATAAGCAAGAGAAGAGGACCCACTCCAAGAAATAAAAACCTAATAAGGTACTAAATGAAGAAAATATAGACTGAAAGACAACAGACGACAAGAGAAATAAGATAAACAACTCAGTTGAGGGGGGGGGATCTAATCTAAAGGGACAGACAAGCAGCTCCCCCCAAGGAAGAGAAAAGGAAGAAAACCCAGACATAACAAGATGGTTAAATTTACAAACACAACAAAAATGAATAAAGCATTAACAATGACTACAGGAAGAAAAAATTCAATATCAGGAAAAATTTCACTCAGAGACTTAATGTTGGAAATGCAAAAAATGCAGGAAAAAATACAAGAGAACCAAGAGGAAATGCAAGAAAATATGAAAAAAATGCTCCAAGAAGAGATAGAAAAGACGAAAAATGAATTAAAAGAAGAATTGTTGGTGATTAGGAAGGAAGTGGATGAAATGCAACAAGAGTGAAAGGAAATTAAAAAAAGACAATACATCTCTGAAAAAATCCCAAGGGCAAGCCGAAGCCAAAATTAATAAACTGGAGAAATATGAGAAACTAGAAAGACAACAAGAACTACTGGCTATTAAAGAAACAGAATTCCAGCTCAGATTCAGAAATATCGAAGAACAAGAAAATGAAGATATAAAACGTATTATTACAGAGATTACTGCAGAAATATTAAACATCACAACTGAGCAAATGGATCAAAATATAGACCAAACACAAAGAATAAATATGAATTACGCCAGAAGAAATAAAGCATCGAGAGACATCATCGTATCCTTCGGCAGAAAAACAGTTAGAGATGAAATCTTAAAAGGTAAATCAAGAGGACCAATAGGAAGAAAGGTAATAATACTAAAATAATTCACCCCAACATCCATGAGCAAAAGAAAGAAATATTATTTCCTAAGAGATGGACTCAAAAAACACCCAAAAAAATTAAGTAGGAAAGGGTAGAAGTAATTTCGGTGATGTTTAATGACAGAAAACGCTGGTTAACATCAGAAGACAAAGCGAGAGAAATCTATAAAGAATTTAAGAAAACTACAGAAATGCATAAGAAATATGAAGAAAAAGAGAAGAGTGGCAGCAACAAAACAGAAATAAGAAGAGAAAATAAGAACAGCAAGGAAATAAATAAGAAAGAGAAGAAAACACCAAGACTCAACTCATCCGAAGACTACGAGGAATTGCATTGCGACCTCAAGGACAAATAGGAAGGTCCAAAAGAAAATTCTGACAATGACAGAGACAATATTTACTAATAATGTAAATGGTTTAAATAACCTAATAAAAGGAAATTAATTTACAATCAATTAAGGAAGGGAAATTATGATTTAATCGCCTTACAGGAGACCCACATGTTACAAAAACAAATTTCATATATAATACAGAAACAAATAGGAAAGGAGTTCTACTCTTCGGTGATTTATGTGAAGGATACAATAAGGCATCCCTGTCATTTAAAGATTAAGAGGGGAGAATGGTAGGGGCTAAAATTTAAATTAATCAACAAGAAACCCTAATATGTAGCATATATGCCCCTACTGGAATAAAATCAAAATTCATAAAACAACTACAGAAGAAAATACAAGAGCAGAATTATGAAGATCTAATAATCCTAGGGGATTTTAATGGGGTGTTAGACTGTGACCTAGAAAAAACTTTAAAAAGGAGAAAAGGGAAGGATCTGAATGGAGGAAAATTACCACTTAGTTTATTACAACTAAAAAACAAATTATTCTTACAGGATGTGTGAAGGATTAGGAACCCAAAGGAAAAGGATTACACCTTCTACTCAAACCGTCATTTAACATGGTCCCGAATCGACATGATTTGCGCCACAAACTCACTAGTAACAAAAATAGACAAGGTGACAATTTTACCCAGAGTTAACATAGACCATTGTCCTATGATAATGACGATACAAGAGAAAAGAAAAAAAGATGGAGACTAAATGAGAACCTACTAAAATCAGATAAAGAGAAAGAAGACAACAGGAAACTACTCAATGAATTTTTCTAATTAAATAATAAGGAGGCAATTAAAAAAGAAACATTATGGGATGCCAGTAAGGCAGTGATGAGGGGGTATTTTATGCAACAAAGAATAATTAAAAATAAAAGAGGCACGAGGACCTAGTTAACCTACAGAAGAAAATAGAAGAAAAAGAAACATTATTAAAATCCAAGCTAGGAAACAAGAAAATCCACATAGTTAGAATTAATCAAAAATAGATCAACTCGATGCAACTAGAACAAATGGCAAAAAATTAAAATATCTTAAAGTTAATTATTTTGCAAATGCCAACAAGCCGGGGAAACTTCTAGCAAAAAAATTAATAAATAAAAGACATTAACAACATATATCCCAAATAACAAAGGATGGGAGAAATTTCTTCTCAGAAGAGGAAATAGCAAAACAATTTAGAGAATTCTATAAAGAATTGTACAAAAAAGAGAAGACAGAGAAGGAGAAAATAGTAATGGAAACTAGACAAAATAAGCGAAAAGCAAAGAGAACTACTCAATTAACCAGTGGATGAAGAGATAAGAAAAGCTATAAATAATTTACCAAGTAATAAAGCCCCAGGTCCTGACGGGATAACATTTATTTATTATAAAACATTTGTAGAAGAACTGATACCATATTTAAATGAAATAATAAATAACATTCTGAATTATTCAAAACTACCAGAATCCTGCTGAGAAGCTAATATTACACTAATTCACAAAGAAAAAACAGATGCAAAACGTTGAAAACTACAGACCAATATTCTTATTAAAAGACTATAAAAATTTTACAAGTATAATGGCTAACAGATTAAAAACATTATTAAATGACACTATAAACGAGGATCAAACCAGTTTTCTTCAAAGCAGACAGATGAGGGACAACATAAGAATGGTACTCAATATAATAGAATATTATGAAAGCAATACACAAAAAGAGATGGGCTTATTATTTTTAGATGCAGAAAAGGCATTAGATAATGCCAACTGGGATTTTATGTTACAGATTATTAATGAAAGGGACATGGGCTTTTATTTTACAAATGCAATAAAATCAATTTCTTTCAATCAGACAGCAAACATTCTAATAAATGGACAAGACACAGGGAGTATTAACATACAAAAAGGTACCAAACAGGGATGCCCCCTATCCCCTCTACTATTTATAATGATTCTAGAAATGTTGCTAGAGGGGATGAGAACAGACAAAAACTTGAAAGGTACCAAAAAAAGGAATCATGAGTATAAAATAAAGGCATTTGCCGATGATATTGTATGCATAATAGAAAACCCTTTAGAATACAAAATACAAAAATGGACATAAAAGATAGAAATATTTGGAGATATCGCAGGATTAAAGATCAATAATTCGAAGTCCAAAATATTAACCAAAAACATCAAGAGGGTCAGAAGGGACCAATTACAAGAAATATCGACATTTGAAGTAACCAACAAAATACAAAATTTAGGAATATACAGCCAACGATTCCCAATTGCTTAAAAACAACTATGAGACAACCTGGAAGAGTATCCAAAAGAAATTAGAAAACTGGAAATATTTCAATTTGAGCCTACTTGGAAAGATTGCAGTCATAAAGATGAACATCCGTCCTAAAATGCTTTTCTTATTTCAAACAATTCCAATCTTAAGAACGAATTATTGCTTCTATATATGGGAAAAGGACGTTTTAAGGTTTACATGGGGAGGGAAAAAGGCAAGAATAAAGTACAAAATATTAACAGATGCCAAAGAAAGAGGAGGATTAGTGCTACCAAATCTCCAACTATATTTCAAAGCCTGCACGTTAACTTGGATTAAAGAATGGGCTACCCTAACTAAACGGAATATGCTAACCTTAGAAGGCTTCAACACCAGACGAGGCTGGCATTCATACCTTTGGTATAAAAAAACTAAAATAGAAAAAAAAACTTCTCAAATATTAGAACGCCCCTAATTAAAATTTGGGAGAAACATAAAAGAAGATTTTTATGAGAAAACTCCCCTTTGGCTATCCCCAATAGAGGCTCAACATAAAAAAGAAATACCAAGAACAAAATGGCACACATATAAAACATGGTTAGAAAAGCAAAATAATATGTGGAAGCTTAAGCCACTAGAAGTATTAAGAGAAACTGATTAAGAACTAACTTGGTTCCACTATGCTCAGATAATGGAAAGTTTCAAGACAGATAAAAATAATGATTTTACTTCACAAGAAACAACCTGGGATACAGTAATAAAATCAGATGAAAAATTAATAAAGATATTGTACTGGAAACTTCTGGAATGGGATACCGAGACATGTTATGTTTTATGATTGCAAAAATCCTCACAATAAAGACGATTTTTAAAAAAGAAATAACTTGGTATCCTGGATCTACGGCCCCATCTAAACCGACCATTAATATAATTCAAAGATAGCTTCAAACTGTAACAGCCAGACAATACACTCCCACAAAGGTGAGCAAAAGGAAGCCCATAATGATCCTCAGTGCTCTATGTCTTGTGTCATCACCAGCATTTCCTACATAATCCTTGGCACAGTAAAGCCACTTTTTTCAATATTGGTTTAAAATTGCATTAACTGGGCAGTGTAGATGAGAGCCCTTGGTCCTGGAAGCTTCTCCAATTGTAAGGGTTTGTCTTGGATGTTTATATCAGAATTGATACAGTACCAACAACACTTGTCTTGTGAACTTCAGGTTCCGTCCCACTGAACGCCTCCGAAAGCTCATCGAAGAATTCCTCCATGTCTTTCAGTTCCCCACTTGCCATCAGCTTTATTCTGTGCATGAAAGAAGCAAGAAAACATTCTTTTCCAAGTTCAACTATCTACCTAATGCAAAAGAATTATATAGTTTTCCATATGTCATTAGACAGCAGCTACCAGCCCCACCACCATTAGCTAGGCAAGCTGGAACTATTGAGAACTGCAGATCAAAAATATCTGGAGGACAACATGATTCCCACCATCACTCTACTACCCAGGGGGAGGAAAATCATGCTAACAGGCTCCATTTGGAGCCCAAGGTGAGCAGCGTTGCCCAGGGCTTCTTAAACTTTTTCCACTTATGAGCCCTTTCCATCTGATAAATCTTTACATGGTCCAAGGAATATAAAAAAGGTATAAAACTCAAACATTTACAGGTCGATTTCCTTTTTTGTGGAGTCCAGCTGAATCATCTTTTGCACTGTAAATGCTGCACGCTGTGGCTAACAGATTTGTGTGAATGGGTGGCAGTCAGAAAGTTTTTACTGTTGCCCAATTTTTTGTGACACTGCGCTATATATTGATCTTCGTTCTGTGTATTTTAATATGTATTTTGTAGAATACATTTTAATATGTGCATTTTAGATAATATTTATGATTATGTGTTTACAGTTATGTTGTATCCTGCCATGAGGAAAGGTGGGGTCAAAAATAAAATTATTATTATTACTATTATCTTTCTGCTCTTGGCTTATTATTATTGGGATCCCATTTGGGGCTGAGACCCACAATTTAAGAAGCAATCCCCTAAAATGACTGTGAGCCATTTCATCCTATGTAGCTCCTCATGACTAAGAGCCAGATACCGAGCCACTTATTCCCTCTGAGTGCCTTAGACTTAAGCACCGTCTGCAAAAACACAGGAAAAGGCTTCATGAACCTTCAAAGAACATATTTGGGATGATGAGGGCTTTTTTTCATGTCAGGAGCAACTTGAGAAACAGCAAGTTGCTTCTGGTGTGAGAGAATTGGCCATTCTATGCTAGGCATGATCAGAAAGGGAATCGAAAATAGGTCAGCAAATGTTGTATTACCTCTCTACAAATTAATGGTAAGGCCACATTTGGAGTACTGTGTACAATTCTGGTCTCCGCACCTTAAGAAGGATATAACGGAACTGGAAAAGGTACAGAAAAGGGCAACAAGAATGATCCAAGGGATGGAGCGGCTCCCTTATGAAATCAGGTTGCAACGCCTTGGTCTTTTCAGCCTTGAAAGACGGCGTTTAAGAGGTGACTTGATCGAAGTGTATAAAATCATGCATGGGATAGAAAAGGTGAATAAAGAAAAATTATTTTCTTTGTCACAAAACACTAGGACTAGAGGGCACTCCCTGAAGCTCCAAGGTAGGAAAATTAGGACTAATGAAGGGAAATATTTCTTCACCCAGAGGGTCATTGGGTTATGGAACTCACTTCCAGAAGAAGTTGTGACAGCTGTCAGCCTGAACAACTTCAAGGCAGGATTAGACAGATTCATGGATACCAAGTGTATCGGTAGTTACTGAAAAGGACATTCAAGTGCCACCTCGGAGTTGGTTGAGGTAGGCACGATTTCCCTGGGTACTGGTTGTGGGGGGTCGGGAGCAGGTCAGGGTTTTGCCCTCCCTTCTGCTCGAGATCCCCGTGTACAACTGGTGGGCCACTGTGTGATACAGAATGCTAGACTAGATGGGCTGAGGTCCGATTCAGCATGGCTCTTCTTATGTTCTTATGACGTTGCCCAGAGGATTCCCTTATGTTTTACCATCCTGTGGGAGGCTTCTCTCATGTTCCTGCATGAGAAGCTGGACCTGACTGATGGTAGCTCACCCTGCTCCCCAGATTCGAATCGCAGTCAGCGGTCCTGCCGGCACAAGGGTTTAACTCATTGCACCACTGGGGGCTCCGAGATGATGAGACGCTATACAGCTAGCTATACATGAGCACAGCCAAAGCCATTTTGTTTTTCGTTGCCTTCAAGTAATTTCTGACTTTTGTCCAGAGAAGGTTTGCTCTTGCCTTCCTCTGAGGCTGAGAGAGTGTGATTTGTCCAAAGGCAGATTTGAAAGAATTTAGTTATTGATTTATTTACAGTATTTATATTTTTTCCCATATCACCCTGAAGGGCTCAGAGCAGATCACAGAACACATACACGGCAAACATTCAATGCTGTTAAACAGGACAAACAACAGATAGAGGTATATGTTGGTATTTTTCCCAACTTCAGGTTGTGCTCAATTCTGGCCACCCGGGGGGGGGGGGTGCTGTCCATCCTCCATGACAGTGGTTCTCAACCTGGGGGTCGCAACCCTTGGGGGGAGTCAATCGGATGCCAGAGAAAGGTCGTGCTGCCGCCTCCTTCAGTCCTACCTCCACCGCCTCCTCAGAATGGGTGCTGGGCCCCCTCTCCTGCTCCCCCTTTTCCTCTTTTCTCTTCCTTCGGTGATGGTGCTGCGAGCGGGGGAGCTGGAGGTGCGGAGTGCCAGCCTGCTGCAGCTGTGAAAGAAGAAGCAGGCAGAGCTGCGGGCAGACAGGCTGAGTCTGCTCTCGCCGGAGGGCGGCAAAGGGGAAGCGGGAAGGAGCTGTACTTTAACAGGAGGAGAAAGAGGGGGAGGAAGCAGAGAGAGAAGAGGCTCCAAAGCCCCAGCAGAGGAGGGAGCCCATGTGTGCGCTCCACTCCAAGGCACCCACACACTGCCTGAGACTCGTGTGCACCCAGAGACTGTGGCTCTTTCGCTTCCTGATTGGAAGCATGAACAGGAAAGCTACAGGGGACCAGCTCCAAACCTTGACTACACCAGTATTCTATCAGACGGCAGGCAATGCCAACCATTGCCCCACCGAAAGCAACCAAAAAGGGACCAGGAACCGCACTCTGAAGCTAGCTGGGGAAGCCTCCTCTCCCTCTCTCCCTCCCTTGATCCCCTCAAGTTGGAGGCGCATTGGCCGCTATCAACAAATGGAAGAAAATGGAGGGGAGGCAAAGAGGAGGAAGAAGAGGCAGCAGGGCTTTGGTTGGAGCCCAACCCCAATGCGCGCAGGAAAGAGCAAGAAGCCCCTCTCTACTTACCAAGGGGTCACTCTGCCTCTCCCTTTTTCAGGTGGCCCTAAGTTCCTTGGCAGCACCACCTGGCGCACCTGCTGAGTTGAGCGAACATGTGAGCTTTCCTTTCCTTCTCCTCCTCCTTTCCTCATCAAACTTTACTGGGTGAGATCTCCTCAGTGGAAGAGGCTATGCCTTTTAGCTCTGCTGGGCTTGGCTTTCTCAGTCCTTTTCTATGTCTCAAGCGGCGCGTGGGTGTCTTGGTGCAGGGCGTGCACATGGGCTCCCTTCTCTGCCAGGGCTTCCAGGCCCCTTCCTCTTCACCCTCCGCTTCCACCCCCTCTTCAGCAGGAGGAGGAAGTGGACCAAGACGGTCACGCCCAGCAGGACCAGAAGGCAAAGCCTCTTCCACCAAGGAGACCCCATCCAGTAAAGTTTGACGAGGACAGAAGAAGGAAAGGAGAGCTTGTTCGCTCGACTCCGCCGGTGCACCAAAAACAACTGCCAAAAAACTCAGGGTCGCCTGAAGGGAGAAGCTGCCCTCCAGCGAGAGTAGGCTAAGCCCATCTGCCCACAGCTCCGCCTGCTTCTTCTTCCACAGCTACAGCAGGCTGGCGTTTCACTTCTCCAGCTCCCCCACCCGCAGCACTGCCACCGAAGGAGAAGGAGAAAGGGGTAGCGACAGAGGGCCCTTCATGCTCCCAAAGGCAGTGCCGCTTCTCACCAACGAACAGGAATCAGACACCTCTGTGCCCCGCTCCTGGATAGTTCTGGCCCTTTCTTTCTTTCACCCTCTCTTTCCGCCTCTCCTTCTCTCTTTCCCTTTTTTTTCTATTCATCCCTTGGTTTCTCTCTCTCCCTCTCCCTCTCCTCCTTTCTCTCTCTCTCTCTCTCCCTTCTTTTCTATCAATCTCCTTCTTCCTTCCTCTTTTTTTCTCTTTCTCTTGTGACCCTCTCTCCTTCCTTCTCTCTCCTTCCCTCCCTTAAACCACCTCTCTTTCTCCCTTCCTTTTTTTCTTTTCTTCCCCCTCTTTCTCTCTCCCTCCCACTTCTCCCCTATCTCTCTTTCTCAGCCTCAGAGGAAGGCAATAGTGACAACACAATATGGCCAAGAGAACTCTGATGGTTTTGGCCTAAGATTTCCAAAAGCCAGGTTTGGCTTGAAGTCACATTATGTTCAATTTGTAACAATGAAAATACATCCTGCATATCAGATATTTACATGACAATTCATAACAGTAGCAAAATTACAGTTATGAAGTAGCAACGAAAATAATTTTATGGTCGGGGGTCACCACAACATGAGGAATTGTATTAAGGAGTTGTGGCATTAGGAAGGTCGAGAACCACTGCTCTATGAGGAAGAGCCTTTGATCACAGACTTCCTCCTTTCTTTGATCGCAAGCATTTTCTAGTATTTCCTTTTTATGGTGCCATAAAAAAGCTCCCCACTTAAGCGGTGTCTAATTTTTCTACTCACTGCTCACAGCTGTTTTCGAACTGCTTATGTGGACAGTGAGCTGGGCTGAAGGTTGGGTGCTCACCCCAATCAAGCTTCGAACTGCCAACCTTTCAATTGGTGAGATCTATTGCTGCTGGTGATTAGCCAGTTGTGCTAAAACCCAGCCCTCTTAGAACTACAGTGTTCCCTCAGTTATTGCTGGGGTTAGGTTCCAGGACCTCCCGCAATAAGTGAAAAACTGTGATGTAGGGATGCTCTATTTATTTTAATATTTATACATTATTTTAGTAGTTATACACTATTTTAAGTCTTTATAAACTTAAAATAAAGGGAAGGGAAGGCAGGGAAGGCCCTTCAAGGCTGGAGGGAGGGAGAGAGGACTGAGGAGGGAAAGTGCCTTGGAGAGTGGTGGCGGCAAAACAACACCAAATAGTGAAAATACTTCCTATATATATAAATTAATCCACGACTGCCCCATGAATCGGTCTATTGAATCCACCAGAGGAGTATGAAATACAAGAAAACAGTATTGCTGATCCCATTATGGAAGATTAAACAGAGGATGAGATGTTTAGCTATGAGAGGCTAGATAATGAAACAGTTTAGAATAATAATGCAAAGGAACTTTCTTTACTTCTCTATGTTCTTTTTTGTGCTCCCTAAAACCACGGTAAGGATGGTACCTATGAAGCTCGAAAGACACAATCTTATACTTATAAAAGAATAAAGGCAAGAGGAAAAGACTAATAACTTATTGGATTACTTATGATAGAATGTTGGTAAAGGTATTATAAATGACAGACTATACTTTGATTAATGAATAATATGAAGAATATAAAATAAGTAACAAGAATGAGTAGAGTATGTCTGTCAGATATTCAATTCTAGAGTAAGAGCACAGAGGAAACCTTATGTATAAAGAAAGAGTGAAGAATATATGTAATAGTGTGGAACTAGAATGGAAGTCAACATATCCTGTTACCCTTTTCCCTTTTCCTATTGTGTTCATGTATGTTTGATAAAATGGAAATTTTCAATAAAAAGTATCTTATAAAAAATTAATCCGCGAAACAGCGAGTCCACAATAAGCGAACCGTGAAGTAGCGAGGGAACACTGTATTAAGAGACAGCAACACTCTTATACCAGGAAAGGTATAATGGTTGTTAAGCAACATTTTGCCCAAAAAGTTACTTCTTGTGTTACTCATTGAATTGATTACTTGGTTACTTACCAAAACCCTTCAGCCTATTAAAAAAAACCTTCAAAGATAATGCTGTGAAGTAACTACAACAATGTTACTTGTCACACCAGAGGATACTAGATATATTTTTCACATGTAGCTTTCTTACATCCTTATTTATAAAAGAATAAAAAACTTATCAATTTGTTACTAGCTACATCCCAGTTCTACTTCTTCAGAAAAAAACAGAAATCCAGAGGAGAAAACAGAATATGAAACTCCATATAGCAACTGTTTAATACAGCCCCCAGTAGAGCAGTGGGCTAAGCCCTTGTGCCGGCAAGACTGAAGACCAACAGGTCGGAGGTTCCTCTGTCAGCGCCAGCTCACCATGGGGGGGACATGAGATGATAAAACATCAAAACCACAAGGATGATAAAACATCAAAACATCCAGGCATCCCCTGGGCAACATCCTTGCAGACGACCAATTCTCTCACACCAGAAGTGATTTGCTGTTTCTCAAGTCGCTCCTAACACAAAAAAACTGTTTTATCCAGATCTTAAGTAGTCACATTGCTCCATTTGAAATTTGTTAACTACATCCTTCTGATTTTAAAACACTAAATATACCTAACAATAATTCTGGCTATAGCCTTTAAGCTTTAAGCTTCAATTAAATTAAATGGAAAAAAACATTAGGTTTAAAACAGAACAGAGATGATGCAAGTGTGATGAAAAGATGTAGACAAACCTACCTTATGTGAACAGAACTTGCTATTTGAGGGCAGCATTCTTCAACCGCTTTAATTAATCGAGAGAGCATCATATCAGGCCCCTAAAAGAAGCAGAGGAATAAGAAGTCCATAAAAATGGCACCAAACACATCAAAAGGAAATTATTACTGCATTATATAGTTTGGAGGCTTGCAAGCAGTAGGGAATAAGGCTACGGTGCACACTCATAGAACCATAGGACCTAACATGGTACACAGATCCATCATTACCTAATTTAAAATACAGGTGAGCTGGGTTGGGAAGGGGTTGCCACAAGATGATGGGTATTGTAATCCGCCCAAATCTGGACAGCCACATGAATCCCACCGACAATGGTACAAAAACCCTTCATAATGTGGTACAAAAACCCTTCATAACCCACCTTAAAATACTGGTGGGCTTAGGGGGCATGGCAGAACATGATGGGAGTTGTAGTTAACCCATATCCAAAGAGCATTGTTAACCTCACCAACGTCGATAGGCACAGCTCTGTTCCAAGCCAGCTAGGTGGCACAGCCTACTTCCCACAGTGCATCTCCTTTACCCCTTTCCTAGGCAGGCTGGGGATGATGGACGTTGCAGCCCAAGAAGAAGGCTGAGCTGTCTAACCAGTTAGGAGGACAGTTTCAAGTTGCAGTCAGCCAGATTTCGGGCTGATGGGAGCTGAATTCTGGGGAAATCTAGGACTGATGGGAGTTGCAGCCGGCCAGAATCCAATGCAAGACAGCAGAAGAGCAACTAGAGGGTTGCCATGGAGACCTACATCCCAGGGTGTGGTCAGTACCTGAGAGATAGAGAAACTACTGCTTTGTGTTACAGTCTGGTACATCAGTTTGCTTATTTAATTAAGACAAGTGACAGTGGAATACCTTTAAAAACCTATTGGACAAGTTACGTACAAAGCAACATGATTGACAAAATAAAAATGTGCAGGATATGCCAAGAGGCCACCAGAGGGTCATGATAAAGAGCCATGTGTTACTGCAAGAGGTTGCTATAGGGTTGCAGAAAAGAGCCAGCTGTTATCTCGAGAGGCCATTAGAGAGTTGTGGTAAAAAGCCAACTGTGACCCCAAAAGGTCAGTGGAGAATCATGGGAAATAGCCAGCTCTTACCCCCAAGAGGTCACTGGAGGGTCATGGGAAAGAGCTAGATATTACCCAGAGAGCTAGATATTACCCCGGAAGGTTGCCATGGAGTCCTAAATCAGTTAGATGTGCTCACTACCTGAGGGACAGTGAAAGTATTGCCTTGTGTTTCAATCTGGTAGGAGAAACATCCCTACAATCATAACACTAACAATTGTTTTTACTAATAAAGATGCAAACACAGGCAACACAGGCTACCTAAACTAGCATAAATATAAAAGTCAAATTATGTATGTATGTTGGTTGGTTTGTACCATAAAGACTCCTACATGGCTTGATGGTTCTGAATCAAGCATGGCACACATACCCTTAACTATCCAACTAAAATGCTTGCAAGGTTAGGAAGGATTGACAGAGGATGATGGAAGTTGTAGTCCACCCACACCCGGAGAACCATGAGTATCCTAAATCCAAACAGCCATGTGTATTTCCAGTGGGACCATTCATAACATCCAACACCAGTCAATGACTACCTCTAATAAACAACATTACAAAATATCTAACATGGACATCGCCGGGTACCTATGCTATATGTGTATGTATGTGTATGGCTTATTTTCCTTAGTGGTACTGAAATGAGTGTGTGTCTTGCAATCAAAGAAATATGGTGGTCTACTTCCTCAGATACCTGGAGGAAGTAGACTTATGGTGCATCTACACTGTACACAGGCTGAAGCCCCCGGGAAATTTTCAGGGTGGTCCGCGAGAAGGCCTATCTTGTACATTATTTAAACTGTTATGTGTATTCATATCATGATTTGATCACCAGGCTCAATATATCCCATATGCATGGGGGTATTGGGATAACAATACAAAAGATTTGATAGGGTAGACCCTCTCTCACCCAGGCTCAGCCCCCGAATCAAACTCAACTCCCCCCGGCATCAAAATCATGGGTACGGCGCTGACTGTACAATTGATTTGACCCCACATGACCTGCCATGGCTCCGTGCTATGGAATACCGGGAGTTGGAACTGTACAAGGCCTTCAGCTTTGACTGTCACAGAATACTGGTGCCTTATCAAACTACAAATCCTAGGGCTCCATAGCACTGAGTCATGGAAGTTCAGGAGACATGCATTCAACAGTATCAATGACCCTATGAGAGCATCTAGGTTGTTGGATTCATGCAGCTTGACCCCAACTGAAGGCTATGGAATATTGGGTGTTGTAATTTGATAAGGTCTTGTTCCTGGTTAGCTAAAGAGGGCTGGTCCCTCGCCTTGTTTCCTTCCCTCCCTCCTTTCCCCTTCCATCTTTCCTTCTCTAGCTCCTCTCCCCTTCCTTCCTTCCTTCTTTCCTCCCTCCCTCCCTCCTCCTCTCCCCTCCTCCTCCTCTCCCCTCCTGTCCTTCATTCCAAATTACAACTCGCAGGATTCCATAACAAGGAGCCTGGGCAGTTCAAATGGGGTCAAAGTGCACCCATTCCATAGTACAATCGCCACAGCAAACTACAAACCCCAATATTCCATAGCCAGGGCGGTGAAAGCCGTACCGAATTGAGATCATTCAGACGTTTGGGTGGTCTCCGAGGCCAGCCTGTCATCCACCCCCCCCACACACACACACACGCACAGAGAAAAATAGTAACTAGAGACCTGCAACAAGGGCAGCAGGAGCCGGTTGAGGCGCCGCCTTTCGAGGAGGCTGAGGTGAGGCCCGGCCTGGCTCAGCTCCTCGATCAGCACCATCAGCGCCATCTTGTAAGGGGTGACCCAGTCCTTGATGCCGAAGACGTTGGCGTGGACCACGCCGTTGGTCATCATGGGGTTGAAGTAGAGGCTCTCGTGGACGCTCGCCATGGCGGCAGCTTCTCGCTTTCAGTGGGGGACCGCTAGAAGGCTTGCACACCGGCCTACGGCTTCTCCGACCAATCAGAAAAGCGTTCGAGTCTCGCGCGCTCCACCTGCCGGCCAATCAGCGAGCGGCTCGGATCCAGCGCGCTATTGGGCCCAGGCGGAAACAAAGGACGCAACGTCCAGGGTTCCGCTTCAAGGACGGGCTTGACACCATTGGACTTTTGGATGGTTTGCACTTCAGCTCCCAGAATTCCTGGCCCCTGGGAGTTGTACTCCCAAAAGCCTGGAAGAGCAAGGTTTGAAAATCACTGACTGGAAATATTAGGCAGGGGAGGGAATTTCTTCTAGGGCATTTCTACACTGTAGTTCAGCACCACTTTAGTTGCTCTGGCATCCTGGGATTGGGTAAGGCCCCAGCCTACTTTTAGAGAGAAGCTACATCTCCTGGAATGTGTGAGATCCTGGAAAGCTACATGATTTATGTTTTTAAATGGCTTCAATCTTACAATGGTTCAATTCTTGATTCTTTTTTTTAACTTTTCAGCACATTTAATGATATGTTGCAAGCTGCTTGTAATTTTAGGGGGCCCTGCCTGAGCAGAGGCCAGCAAAGACCCGAAAAGAGGGTCAGTTACGCCTGGCAAGACAATAAGCACCAATAAAAGTGTCCCTATCTCCCAATAAATCTCACCAGGATGAAGCAAGACCACCAAAGTTTATTTTCTATTCCAGCTGGAAAGGATGACAACCGCAGTAATTTGCAAAGGAGCCAGCATACCCCTGAGCAGGGGATGACAGAATATATACAGTTTTCCGGATTCAAATTTCCCACTCCCCCCCCCCCCCCCCGAACCGGCTTCACTGTGATTGGTTGTGACGTCAGTGAGCCAGGAGGAGGGGCTGAGGCAGCTCCTCCAATCAGAGCCCGAGCCCTGCTTCGGCTGTTCAGCCAATGATGAGAGGGGAGGCGTGGAAACAATGTCACAATGATAGGATTATAAACGGCCCATCCCGGGCCCAAATGGCAAGCGATCAAAAGGCAATTGCTGCAAGCCCTCAAGCCCCGACCTGACTATTGACAGAGGTCTGAAATAATATTTTTGTGTGGCCCCGCAGAGCCAGCCCATTGTTGAAATTCCGGCGAAACTGGTTTCCTTGATAGGATCTTCTGGATCCACTCTTCTGGGAAGGGGAATGGCTTTGTTGACAGAATGGTGACATCCCCTTCCCTTCGCGGTTGGGGAAATGTCCTTTGTGTGAAATGATGAACATGTCCATGAGACCCTGATACCTGGGTGGACTAGTCAAAGAGAACCTCCAAAGCCTGAGGAAAGGGACCATTAGTCTATTGTCCATGCTTAAGAGTTTCTGCAAATTCCATTGTTTAAGGA
Source organism: Anolis apletophallus (assembly GCA_030556195.1). Lineage (NCBI taxonomy): Eukaryota > Metazoa > Chordata > Lepidosauria > Squamata > Anolidae > Anolis > Anolis apletophallus. The sequence continues at coordinate 86,889,734 of JARBWK010000011.1, forward strand.
TGAAGCCCCAGGAAGTTTGGCAATATCAGGGTCCTGAGGTGCTGGTCATAGTTCACAAAGAGGTTACCTTGCTTAATATTTTATAAAGGCATACATATAATCATTGGGAATGTGGGACATTTACAGAGTTCATAAAGGGAAAGGGGAACATGCAGGATTTGGGATAGATCTGTCCTTGTCACCTGGAGATCATAAGGGAAGGCATGGTTATAAAATATTATTTACTGGGCAAAACTATTAATTCCCTGATTATAAACTATCTTTCATTTGGGGGGTTCATGTTCGACAACACTTGGAGTCTCAAACTTAAAGGAAAGTGGGAGATACATTAATATAACAACTAATTTGTGAACAAGATGCTAGGCTAAAAAGGATGCATAAATATGCAGCATATTGTGGGTACATCTGCACTGTGTAATGAATTAAGCTTTCACTGCCACAGCTCAATGCTACAGAATCCTGAGAGTTATACAGTTCTGTGAGGCACCAGCACTCCTTGGCAGAGAAGCTGAAAGGCCTTGTTAAATTATAACTCCCATGATTCCATAGCATTAAGCCGTGGTTGTTAACATGATGTCCAACTGTATTCTACAGTTTAGAACAGGCATGGGCAAACTTCGGCCCTCTGGGTGTTTTGGTCTATAACTCCCACAATTCCTATCTTTCAGTGGAATGTACTTCTCAGGATAGCTTTTTAACTGTATGGCTGTCTGTTGGGAAGGCTTGGATTGTGCTTTTCCTGCCTGACTGAAGGGGGCTGAACTAGATGCCCTCTGGGGGTATCTCCCAGTGGATTCCCCTTCTCTGGAGGTTTTTAAACAGAGTGTTTTGATCGGAGAGTGCAGGGGAGCTTTTTCATGCAACACACCCATAGACTACAGGCAACACACTAGTGTGTCCCAACACAGTTTGGAAAGCTCTGGCCCAGGGGTGTCCAAACTTTTTAAGCTGAGGGCCAGTTCATGGTCCCTTAGCCTGATGAGGGGCCAAACTATAGTTTTTTTTAAAAAACTTGAACGCATTTCTCTGCACACTGCATATGTCTTATTTGTAGTGCAAAAAAAAATCATGAAAGAACAATACAATATATAAAATGAAGAACAAATTTTAACCAACATAAACATACCAGTCTTTCAATGTGAAGCGTTGGCTTGCTTTTAGCTGATGAGAGAGTCAAGTTAATTGGGATTGTTGTTCTTGTGAGCCTTCAAGTCATTTCGGATAGTAGCATATGCTGCCTCAGAGTCGGGTGGGGTCTCCTTCTCTGGAGGATTTTCAACAGAAGCAGCATGGCCATCTGTTGGGAGGCCTTTGATTGTGGCAGGGGGCTTATAGTGACTGCCTGGCCCTCCCCTGTTCTTCCCAAGGGAGGGGCCGAAGCAAAGGACAGGCTTTTTGAAAAACGGATGTAATGCACGAGATGGGACAGAGGCAGCAGCAAGCTCCTGGGGCAGGCAGGGCAATTGGGGATCCTTCCTATGCAAAGAAATAAAGAAAAGGTTGCTGGGGGGGGGGGGGGGGACAAGGGCCACTGGAACAGGATGCCCGAAATCGGAGCCACTCGAGGAGGTGACGCTTAATCGAGGTGAAGGGACACAAGAGGCTAACATCTCTCTTTCTCTCCTCCCAAGGAGCCCGCTTTTTCCAGGGTCTTGGTCCCCAAAAAGGAAGGAAGGAATGAATAGAGGAAGAAAGGAATAGACAAGGGAGGAAGGAAAGAAGCGAAGGAGGGAGGGAGGTCTGGCGAGAGAGGACCAGTGGAAATTCGAACAGGGACAAAAAATGGTCCCCGGGCCGGACTGTGGACATGCCTTATCTAGGGGTACTGAAAGACTGGGTTTTTCATTATTTGGTGAAGCACGTGCTTTCTTTGCTTTGCATCCCTGAACAAGGCGACTAAGAACCCTGGGTGTAATTTTAAGAAGATTGAACAGCATAAAAATAGCCATGCCAGAGAGGTTTACCTTCCCATCCTGGCAGCCTGACCAAGTAATCCTGTTAGTCTTTGCAAAAGCAGAAGCGGGGGAACTTTGAAGGAAGAAAGCCTCGAGTGGAAGAGCTTTCCGTCTCGGCCTGTCCGTATTATCCTCTCCATTGCACAACAAAGGTGCCCTTTAGAAGGTTCAATGGTGATGGGGGAAATAATTTCCAGTGTGTTTATATCCCAGAGTGTTGCTGAAAGGCTGCATCTACACTGTTGAATGAATGCAGTTTGGACACCCCTTGAACTGCCACGGCTCAATGCTATGGAAACCGAGAGTTGTAGTTCGACAAAGTATTGAATCTCCTCTGTCAAAGAGACCTGGTGATTCAGGAAACTACAAATCTCATGATTTCATTGTATTGAGCCATGGCAGTTCAAGTGGTGTTAGACTGCAGGCCTACTCTGTGAGTTTTAAATGTATATTCTACATGTATTTTAATATATTGTTATCATAAAATAATATATGGCGCAATGGGTTAAACCCTTATGCCGACAGGATTGCTGACTGACAGGTCAACACTTAGAATCTGGGGAGAGCGGGTTGAGCTCTCTTTGTGAGCTCTAGCTTCCCATGCGGCAACGTGAGAGAAGCCTCCCACAAGGATGGTAAAATATCCGGGTGTCCCCTGGGCAACGTCCTTGCAGATGACCAATTCTCTTAAACCAGAAGCAACTTACAGTTTCTCCAGTCGCTCCAAACATGAAAAACAAAAGAAAGTATCATCTTTGTTATTAATTACATTCATTTATACCCTCTTTCTCTCCACAAAGGAGACCCAAAGAGGCTGACAATAAAATCATTTCAATACAATTTAGAATCCAAAAATATACAAACATTAAAATTGAATTAAACATCAATGGTATTAATTAAATAGTTATATGTATTGTATTTTAATTCTTGCACTGTGTATTTTAATAGACATATTCTGATGTAACCTTCCTCCAGCCATGGGAAGAGGAAGGTAACAAATAACTTATTACAGTTGTTGCTATTGTTGTTGTTCTACAGTGCAGACACACCCCGAGATCCATTTGGAAAGCTGTTTTGAGAAAGGAGAATGTTTTCCAAAGCAAGTATGGCTAATGGAGAAGCTTCTTGTCTACTGTAAATGGTGTGGAGTTTCAATGTATTGTAAGATTTTAATCTTTAATGGCTTCAGTGATAATAATTGCTTCTCTGTATGTCTTTTTTTATTTTTGGCACAAATAAATAATTTATTTTTCTTACCTTGCTTATGTGCTAAAGAATTGCATCACCTTCTATGGCCAGTCTGGACTCCTTTGCAGACAATTCCCCACCCATCATCCACCATGCTGAGTGTGCATGCCCAGTATAGAATACATCTCACGGCGTTAAAACAGTGGACGTGGCTCTTAATGAGACATGCTGCATTATCACAAAAGGTCTGTGCCCTACACTGGAGAAATTATACTGCTTAGCCGGTATTGAACACCTGATACCCGCCCAAAAGTAGCTGCCAGTAATTGGAAGGACCAGGCATTGACATCTCAGGCTCAAACTCTGTTTGGATATTGGTCAGCATACCAACGCCTTAAATCATGAAATAGCTTCCTAAGAGCTACAAAAATAGACGCAGGAACACCTCAGCAAGCGAGAGTCCAAAAGTGGCAGGCTAAAACCAGAACCTCAACCAGACTGGATGAGAGACTCCCTCTTGGGCACAAAGAAGATTGGGCGACATGGAAGGCACTGAACAGGCTGCGGCCCTCCAGGTGTTTTGGAGTTCAACTCCCAGAATTCCTTACAGCATCAGGCCCCTTCCTTGCCCCCTCAGCCGCTAAATTGGTCCAGCATTTCTGTGTTCTCAAATAATATGCTGTGCACATGTTGGTTGATCAGGTGCTCTGCTCTGGCTCTCTAGTTGAAAGCCTTCGACAACAAAATGTACGATGGTGTGCCATTCAATGTCTTACAGAAATCCAAGGCAGACCTTTGGAGAGGCTCAACTGCAAAGCGATGATGTCACTGTTGTTTCTCGTCCCCGCCCGCTCAGAAAAAACAAATTGGCTCCTCCTCCTCCTTTCCTCTGATTGGCGGCGCGGCGAAGGGGACGCCCGGGCCTCTCTCATTGGCCGCCGGGGGCAGCCAATGGGAGAGCGGGGTGGCGCCTGTTGGGGAGGCGAGCTGCGGACCTGCTCCATCCCCTCGCGCTGAGGCGGGTCCCAGTGCGCATGCGCGCCTGGGAGAGGGCGAGAAAAGGCAAAAGGAGTCGGAAGGAGAAGGCAGTGGTTGTCGGCGCTCTCTCGCTCCCGCTGAGGCGAAGGCCTGGAGCGGCCATGAAGGTAAGAAAACCTTTCAAGGGAGCGCGGGGCTGAGGGGGAAGCGGGCCCTGAAGGGAACAGAAATGAAAGAGTGGGGGGGGCAGAAACTTCCTGTTGGAGGGAGTGCAGCCGCGAAGGGCGCCCCCCCAGGTACGCAACCACGGAAAAAAGGGGCCGGGGGAATGGAGTTCCTCCCTCAAGGAACGCCTTTGTGCCCTCCCTCCTCGGGTTGAGACTTCAGCTGGGCTGGTTGTCAAGGGCGAGGCTCCAATCCACATTAGCCAGTTGCCTTTGCTTCAGGGAGCTCTGACCCTCTTGGTTCAGAAGTCTCTCTGGAAGCGACTCCCGAGGAGGAGCGATTGAGGAAAAGCCAATGAGTGACCTTGGTTTTCGCCCTGGCCTGCCTGCGGGGTTGTTGTGCCGCGAAACAGGAAGGGGAAATGTCTCCTTGGGCTCCCTGGAGGGCAATCTGAACATGTCATGTGGAAAACATAGGAAAGGATGACACATTGAGCTTATTTACTGCCTCTCTGCATCAACACCAAGTCTGGGCCAACTTCAGCCTTCCCTCCAAGTGTTTTGGACTTATAGAATAATCAAGTTGGAAGAGACCCCACGGATCATTTAGTCCAACCCCCTGCCATGCAGGAAAAGCACAATCAAAGTATCCCCGACAGATGGCCATCCAGCTTCTGTTTAAAAGTTTCCAAGCAAGGAGCTTCCACCACACTCTGAGGCAGAGAGTTTCACTGTTGAACAGCTCATACGGTCAGGAAGTTCTTCCTAATGTTCAGGTGGAATCTCCTTTCCTGTCGTAGAATCATAGAGTTGGAAGACACCTCGTGGGCCATCCAATCCAACTCCCTGCCAAGAAGCAGGAAAATCACATTCAAAGCACTCTCAACAGATAGCCGTTCAGCCTCTGTTTAAAAGCCTCCAGAGAAGGAGCCTCCACCACACCCTGTCATTTGAACCCATTGCTCCTAGTTTCAAGGGCAGCAGACAACAAGTCTTCTCCTTCTTTCTTATGACACCCTTTCACATATTTATATATGGCTATCATGTATCCTCTCAACCTTCTTTTCTGCAGACTAAACAGACCCAGTTCTTTAAGATTCTTCTCATAGGGCATGGTCTCCAGACCTTTGATCATTTTAGTTGCCTTCCTCCAGACACCATCCAGCTTAGAGTCAATCTCTCTTTCGAACTGTGGTGCCCAGAACTGGACACAGTATTCCAGGTGAGGTCTAACCAAAGCAGAATACAAGGGCACCATGACTTCCCTTGATCTAGACCAGGGGTGGGCAATTATTTTTTCCAAGGGGCCACACGAGAGCCAAAAAAATATTATGGAGGGCCGCACCTAAAGGCTGAACTACATTCTACATAATATCAATTGAATTTCTTTAATAATAGTAAGGCACTAAATTGCATTTTTGATACATTGATAAGACTGATAAGAGTATATGTTATGAGCAATGAAAAAGAGAGGTCGTCATAGGAAAAATGACATTTATTCACTAACATTTTACAGAACAATGGTTAACAAAATGTGAACATTTGTATAATTTGTGATTCATTATATCAGGGGTCAGGAACCTTTTTGACTCGGAGAGCCATAAAAGCAAAATACTTAGAAATTTCAGTGAGAGCCATATATTTTAAGACTGAATTCAACTAAATGTGAGTATAATAAGCCCCTGAATTTATTCATAATAATAATATTCATTCAGCCTCTGCTAATAATAATAATAACAACAACAGGTTCCTAGAGTAGGAGGAGACCTCCAAGGGTCATCCAGTCCAACCTCCTTCTGCCATAAGGAAAAAACACAATCAAAGCATTCCTCACAGATGGCCATTCAGCCATCTTGAACCAAACTTGGCACACTGAACACTCATGAGACCAACAGAAAGTACTGAAAGGGTTTGCTGGGCATTTACCTTGAGTTTGAAAGTTGTAGCTCACCTACTGTACATCCAGAGAGCACTGTGGACTCAAATAATGATGGATCAGAACCAAACTTTGCACAAATCCTCAATATGCCCAAAGAGGCAGAAGAGAAGAGGAGGAAGATGAGGGCAAAGTAAATGGAGGAAGCCAAGGAGAGAATGGAAGTGCCCTCCCCCGCGCTCCGGCCTCACCCTCGCCCCTTTTCTGCTCTGGCCCCGCCCCCTCTCCCTCACTGCACTCCCCCTCCTTCCCTCTTGCATTCATGTGGTGGAAGGGGGAAGGAATGAAACAGGGTAAAGGTGAAGGAAGGAAAGAGAGAGGGAGGGAAAGAAGGAAGGAAACAGGGAAAGAAACAGGGAGGGAAGACAGGAAACAGAAGAAGAGAAGGGAAAGAGCGCGAGACGAGGGAGGGGGGAGCGCGTGAGGGCGAAGGCATGCTCTGCGGCGGTGCTTGCTCCTGGCCGCCTCCTCTTCTCCCCCCTCCCTTCCCCTCTGCTTGCCTGCTTGTCTGCTTCTTCACGTTTGCTTCTTCAACATGTAGCCGCCCCAATGGGAGTTCGCCTCCCTCTCTTCAGGATGAAGCCTTGAGGGAGCCGTGGGCCGGTCAGCATCGGCCGGCGGGCCACAAGATGCCCAGGTCTGATCTAGACACTAGACTTCTTTTGATGCAGCCCAAAATCCCATTGGCTTTTTAGCTGCTGCATCACACTGTTGGCTCATGTTCAACTTGTTGTCCATGAAGACCCCAAGATCATTCTCACATGGACTGTTGTCTAGCCAGGCATCATCTATTCTCTATCTTTGCAGCCGGTAGGCTGTTAGGAATTGTGGGAGCTGAAGTCGAAAACATCTGGCGGGAAGGCCAAAATAAACTTAAAACCTTTTCCATGTTTTTATGATAGAACCAATTAGGTAATGACATGTCTAACCCAGGAACCAAAAAAAATGTGTTACATAGTGTTATCAAATGGAAGAATGATGCGATATTGCAATAAATGATAAACTGACATATAATATTAAGACTAAAAAAGGATTGTTGAAAAAGGATGATTATAGGGGAAATTTATAGTATTTGTATATATAGATGGTAAGGGGAACAAACCTGTAATAGAAACAATGGAATTTTGGAAATAAATATTGTAATTGGCCAGTCTGGGGGGGAAGGGTCAGAGCTAGGTGAAGGGTAAATAAGGAAAAGAGGTAAGTAACAAGTATGTAATACAGCTAAAGAATGAGCATATTATAAGAAGTCAAATATGAATAACAAATATGTTATGGGAAATTGGTATGTATAAGAATTTTTAAGTACTGAATATGTAAAACTCACAAGTCATTTAAATAAGTCAAAGTGATTTCAGGCTACATTGTTTCTACAGTGGAGATGCGTCCTAGGAGAGCATTTAGCTTCGGATTCCAGGAAAAGAGATTCCATTCAAACTTTAGGAAGAACTTTCCGAAGGTCAAAGCTGTTCAGTGGTGGAATATGCTGCCTGAGAGTCCAGTGGAATCTCCTTCTCTTGAAGTTTTTAAGCAGAGTATAGTAGGCCATCTGTTGGGAGAGTTTTTATCATGTTTTCTTGCCTGGCAGAAGGGGGTTACACTGGATGTCCTTGGGATCCCTTCTGTGATCTATGATCAGGTGGATTATAAATGCATCTAAGCAAACGAAGTGTATTTGCAGCCTTAGGGACTCACCTACTGAATCTTTTTCAGTATGCAGGTTGTCCTTTATAGCCTTCCTTTTTACCAAATGAGCACAAGACTTGCTGCCATATAATCCAATGTGAAAGGAGAACCAGGTCTCCTGCTTATTAGTAAACAATGTGCTAAAGGCGAGTGGGGTCTTAATAGGCAAAGCCTCCTTTGAAAGACCCAGCTGCATTGTAGAATAAAGCCTCAGCAGAGGCCTCTGTTAAAGTACCTGTCAGTTGTCTGATTTTCCAGGGAGGATAGATAAATAGTTCACAGGCAAGGGCCATTCAGCTGATAAAGCTTAGGCTACAATCCTGGGTTTGACAGAGTGCATGTGTCTTATTGAAGAGTAGGGCTTATCAAAAAACATATTGTTGCCATAGCCCATACAGAGACTTGGTTGGTTTGTTAGATGCACAGACAAATAAAATGCGATAACTGGTCACTGGGTGTCTGTTTTGTTTTTGGATAAGAGTACCTCCCAGGTCTTCTTTATTTTTAATTTAGATTTATTTTGTGGGAGGCCTTTCCGTGTGAACATGGAGCTTGTTCATCAAAGTTCTTTATATTTGTTATTTCTGAGCTGCAAAGTCTAAGTGTGCATCTACACTTCAGAATGGATACAGTTTGACACCACTTTCACTGTCTTGGTTCAGTGCTATGGTATCCTGGGATTTGGAGTTTGCTGAGGCACCAGCATTCGATGGCAGATAATTCTAAAGGCCCTGTAAAACTACAACTCCTATAATTCTGTCACATTGAGCCACAGCAGTTAAAATGGTGTCAAACTACATTCTACAATGTAGATGCACCCTTTGTTGGAGTGGACTCAAAGCTGGGAAATAGAGAGTTCTGGGAATTATTGCTCCTTCATTTCTAGTTTCTCTTTTAGGCAAAACACACACAGACAGACAGGCTACTTCTTTGCTCTTTTGCTGCCCCATTAATGTAGTTAGAACACCAAAGCATCCAGCAATGAAAATTCAAAAGTTGTGGTGCATCTATGCTGTGGAATGAATCCACTTTAACTGCCCTGGATTAATGTTATTTAATCATATTGTTTTCCAAGGTCTTGAGCCTTCTTTGCTAAATAAATAATGCTGGTGACTCACCAAACTACAAATCCCAAGATCGCATAGCATTGAGCCAGAGCAATTAAATTAGAGGTGACGTTACTCGAAGAGGTGCACCAGGAATTCCTGAAGCAGCTTCCCCTTTTTCTTTGGCTCAGAATTAAGATGACTGTATGACACAAATTTATTGCAATTTTAGTGCACACCCTAATTTTGGCAAGATAATTTTGCCTCCCAAAAAGTGAGCATTAGATTCGAATAAATATCGTATTAAACCGTGATCAGGGTTCCTAAATGTAGTAGAAAGGATGAGGCATAAGGCTTGAAGAAGCTGTAGATCTCTGAGAAAAGTACTTTTCCTGAGTAGAAAGAGAGTTCGTATTGGAAAAGCTTGGGTGCAAGAGGTAATAATAGGCAAGCTCCTTGACAGTGGATAGGCAGGTAAGAAATAAAGTTATTATTATTATTTGAAACACAACAAGATAAGTACACAGCAAACAAGATCACTATGCTGGTTGTTGTTGTGCTCCCTTACAGGTAATGCTGAGAATTGTTACACTTCTCAACTCTTAAAACACCCCCCTCACCTCATGCACATGCCTTTAGACCTTCAGACTTTACTCGAATCCTTCATTTCCTGTCAACTTAGGTGTGGCAGGTATTATAGGTCCATTGCACAAATCCTTGTTCGCCTTTGCTGATGTTACTCTGGAGAGCCAAGCACCTTTGCCCATGGAATTTACTGCTATTTTTGAGTAACGGTAGTTGTGAAGTCCAGTCAGTTTTGGAGATTGATTTGAACACATGCAAACAAACATATACACTTTTCCAAAGAAAGAAACAGATAATGATAGAAGATTCAGCTCTTGGGAATATAGACTTAATGATGTAAAGGCCCTGGAAACTATAACAACGAAACAAAAAGCCGAAAGAAAATCACTTTGTATATACTGTAGGCTTTTTTCGGAAATTTAGAATGAATACAATATTCAGAACAATTTTAATACCTATTACCCATGCATTGTTTCTAAAGCTATGTATTGGAGTGATTTTTTACATAGGTCTGTGTACAGCATCTTGCAGTCTTGCAATTACCTGATTTTCATTTCTCTCATGTCCCTGCATGGGAAGCTAGAGCTAATAGATGGGAGCTCAACCCACTCCCCGGATTTGAACCGCCAACCTGTCAGCCAATAAGTTCAGCTGGCACAGGAGTTCAACCCATTGCACCACTGGGTGCTTTATATCTTCTTGGAAATAGTGAGAGTTAGAGGAGACAAAATCATTTCCTTTGTTTTATTATAATATTGACAGTTTTTTCAGGATTTTTTTCCTGGTTCTTGTAACCTGGCAGAAGACATTCCTTATAGTGCTCAACCTTGCAAGTATTTTCCTTAATACATTGTATGTGTAATATATCAAATAAGACTTTTTAAGCCAAGCTAACTTATTCATAATGCCTTTTGCATTCCTTTTTTAAATTGTATTTTCAGTCTGTGAAAGGTACTAATCCATTTGTTTCCAGTAGAACAATACTTCCTCCCTTTTTCCTCTCTCCTTACAGTTTTGAGTGATTCTAAGTGGCCTATAAAGTAGTCTTCCTATACATTTTGCATCATTGGAAAGCATCCAGATTTCTCCTATGTAGACTCAGTGGAGGCTTGGTGTCTTGGTTGTCCCAAAGGCATATGCTTCATTAGCATGCCTCCTACTTTCTTGTAATTTTACACATGGGAGGAGACATTTCCCTAACACAGCCAAAGAACAGGAGAACACCGAGTCCCTTGGTTAATTCTTGAGGAAAGAGTTGAGTCATCAAAGCCCCATCTTTGGGATTTTGCCCCTTGTATCCAGCACATCTTTCTGAATTTGCAGTGCCTCGGGATGTATTGCGTCCTTAGCTTATTGTTGATAAGCTAGATCTATTTTTTTTCTCTTTTGAAAGCGGAATATGAGATGACCTTCCAGCAGAGACTTGTGTGAGAGCCATTGAAAGATCAGAGGCAAGATTTAGTATTCTATTTAAAAGAAGAAGAAGAAAGAATTGGCTATTGTAAGTTTGCCTTTAGGATAAATAGTATTTCCTCAAAATGTTGTATGAAAGGTTTTCTACAAACTGCCTTAGCCTTCCTTGAAATAGAAGGAGTTGGATATTGTTGGTTTGTGGTCTTCAGTTTGTTCATCAGAGGCTTCAAAATACATGTACCATCAAAGATGTAAAGTTGATGGATACATACACTATTGTCACAGTAGTTGTTGAAACACATCCCCCCCCCCCCAAAATAGGTTGTTAGAACAAGCTGCAACTTGCAGGGCAACCAGAAGAATAAGAGAATAGGCGTATTGAGAAGGTTATATGAGGTGAGGATGGCCGTACTGTGGCTTGTCTCACTTGCATTTCTCTTGCTTTTCCCTAGAAAAACATTTGTCAACTTGGAAAGACATTTGCATTGAATTTCTACATAAATTCAGATAGATAGATAGACAGACAGACAGACACATCCACACACATAGACAGGCTTTCCCCAAGTTACAAACATCTGACTTACAATTAACTCATAGATAAGAACAGGGTGAGACAACAGGAAGTGAGAGCAATCTACCCCTAGAAAGGGAAATTCACTCCCGAAAGAGTTAATTTCATGGAGAAAAGGTGGCTCTCCAGCTTTATCCCCAATCTTTTGTTCTACAAGCTACATTTTTCAAAATCCCAGTCTCACAGGGACAGCAAGTGAGGGGAAATATTCTGAACAGGAGCACAGATAGCAAAACAAACACTACAGGGGTGTTAACCCTTCCTTATGCTATCCAAATCTAATTTTCTCTCTCTCTCTCTCTCTCTCTCTCTCTCTCTCTCTCTCTCTATATATATATATATATATATATTTGGCAGGAGTTACACTTAAAATGTGCCTGTTCCGACTGACATACAAGTCTAAATACAAACCTGCAGAATCTTATCTTGTTTGTAACTTGTGGACTGCCTGTGTGTGTGTATAATGGTGACAAGTCTAATGTGAAATATGCAAGAGCTCTCGGGTGTCCAGTTAAATATGTACTTCATTCGGGCGTGATGTACATGCCACAGATCGTACTGGAATCCACTCTCCAAATGTATTTAATTCCCTTCTTGGCTGTAAGTCATCTTCTGTATTAATATCGTCTCCACTGCTTTGGTGCAGAAAGAAGAAACCAACCTTAAACGGGATTCATTTCAATCTCCCTCACTCACAGGGCAGAAAGCTTCTAGATCCCTGGACCATAGCTGGAAAACATAGCAAACGTTTACATCATTGCAATCTTTCCCGTTCTGTTAATGTACACTGCAGTCATTTTTCTCTTCCTACCTGTCAAAAATTCCTACACGAGGCTCCTTTGCTTTTATTTGGTGCATCTACTGTTATGTTGACATTCTTTTTATGCATTTGAATAGCATATATTAATATGGATGCAATGCCAATCCATGGACCGTCCTATAGATAGGAACATAGCCTTATGGCAAGTCAGACCATGGTTTGTCTAGCCCAGCATTCCCAGAAATGGCTCTCCAGGACTTCTGATAGAATGATTTCCTCGCTGGTGAGGTCCTGTGCCAGTCCTAAGTAGATCCAACCCTGCTTAGCTTCTGAAATCCGATGAGATTGGGCGTATTCAGGTTCGTAGCTCACATTTCCTTGTGAAATCTGTTCAGCAGATGTGTTCTCATGAGTTCATGCAGAACTGCAGTTCTTGAGGCCTTTGTTGCTCGCAAAAGGCATTTCCAGCACATTCTGCTTTTGAGAAGGCAAGGCGACTGGAAACCACGATCACTCCATAAATTTAACATGTCCTTCGGGAGAATTTGCCTTATTCTTTCTTCTTTTTTTTTAAAGAAGTAGGGAGAAACTGGCTGTTTTGCTTTCTGGGTTGTGGTTTTTTATTAAATCATTCTGGTCTTGTAATTCTATTTTTTTCCTTTGTCAAACATTTCCTACATTCGATGCCAAACAATAGAGACTGAGTTAGAAAAAAAGTGTTTTGCTGAAGAGAACAAGGTACTCCACAACACAATGCCAGGTGACACTTGAGACAGGGTTCTGCTCCTTTTGGCATCATAGATTTCAGATGTGGTTGGATATCAAGCAGTGCTCTCCAAAGTTGTTTAAAGGTGATGGTTGTCCTTCGATTTTTGCTTTTTCTGGCATGTAACCCATCTCAGTCTGTTGATGAAGGGATTGTTAAAGGAGGGGCCTGAAAGAGCAAACACTGAATTCTGGAATGATGTTTTTTGTGCATTTTGGTTGGCCAATAGAAATACCACTCTTCGGTGGATTTTGTTTTATTCTTATGGCCAACAAGGTTACACCTGAATATATCCCTCAGATCTGTGTTCTGCTGGTTTGCAAGGAGTTAAAGTAAAATCAGAAATACACAATGTGATCCAAGCCAATGCCAAGAAATACACTTTTAGTGGGAGAGACTGAGATTCAGTTGGGTCAGAGTTGCCCTCACATTTCGTTATGAAATGGAGTTAAGTATTGGAAGTGATTCCACAGAAAGTGACAGGGAAACCCAAGGTCCACACTGACCTCAGTGGAAGGGAGTTAAACTTAGTTGGAAATAGACGTGAGAACTGTCACAACACATTGTGTGCAGCTTGTTTGATGTGCTCAAATTAGTGCATCAACAGTGTTCAGTGCCATTCCCACCTTGAGTCCCACTTATGGGGAGGAAAGGCAAGTTATTAATAAAGGGAATCATTTATTGCTACTGTTTAAACAGTTAATGTTAGGGAATTCCATGTTGATCTCCAGATTGAAAGGCCAGTATTCTAATTTTTAAAATCTACATAATATTGAATTTGTTGGATTATTAAAGCTGGACCAAATTAGGTGGACTTTCCCCTCCAGTCAAGCATTTCACTTCCAGTACTTATAAGCTGTTGGGCTATGGTCACATTTTGTTTGGGAAATGTAATTCAAATAAACATGAAACAATATGGTCTACTTTAGGGCATTAGAGGATTTCCAGAACGTTTACCCATCCAAAATTTTTAGGGATGCTCTTCATTGTGCAAAAGGCAGGCATGCCACCCTTCATGTCTTGAATGCTGAAAGCCTGTATTACAGGATTGTATGGACATTTGCCTTAAGGCCTTGCAGGAAAGGGGGGTTATCAATGAAATATAGTGGTATAATTTGCCTGCCCCCGTGTTTCCCTTGTAGTCTCAGCCTGTGCGGTCCAACTGAAGGCCTTTCCTAGAACCGTTAGGCAATTGTTCACCTCCCCACATTCTGGAAATTTGCCGTGTTCAGTGCTGCCAGAACGATTGGTGCCATAATAGAACAAAGCACTTATTCCAGAATGCTTTCTATGGAGATGGGATCTTTCCAAATGAATCCTCCCCTTGCTCCCGGTGCTGTTACTAGCTGCGTTCTCTGTGTTGCAATCCCAGTGCCTTTCATCAGAGCAGCGTTTATATTGCAGGGCTACGTAGTCTTCCCTTTGTTGCGGAGGTGTGGGTCAAAGCTGATGCCACCACAAATCTAGCACTGAGAGTGAAACATCTGTTTCTTCTGCTCTAAACCCAAGAGAACAAATGAGCAGGCACGGCGGTTGGCTTCTCTTGTCTCTTCCAGGCAGGCGCAACGTCCATGTGGGCTTCCTGCTGTGGGCTGCTGAATGAAGTCATGGGCACTGGAGCGGTTCGTGGCCAGCAGCCTGGGTTTGGCAGCGGGGCCAACCCATTCCGGTTTGCACCGAGCACAGACTTCACTGTTTATACCTCTTCGGCACCAGCAGGAGCAAATCTCATCTGTAAATCATGCGGCCTCACATTTTCAGTGTTCAGGAAAAGGGTGAGTCTTCTATGCCCCCTCCCCCACCACCACCACAGCATCATATGTGTGAAACGTTTATTATGTATTACCTATGAAGGATGCAAAATTTCCTTAAGCTCTGCAGAGGTGAAAAGACAGATTTTGCCCGTAGAACCATTTTTTAGCCAGTAGGATAGAAAAGAACTGTTAACCGGCATTCTAAGGGCCCCTGGCAAAAATATTGGGGGGAGGGGAAATAGAATCATTGAGTTGGAAGAGACCTCGTGGGCCATACTGTCCAACCCCTTGCCAAGAAGCAGGGGTTTGTTTCATTATAATTATTATACATCAAATAAACAATGAAATTACCAAAGTGTTTTTATAATAACTATGTTACATTAGGTTTGTCTTTATTTGTCTGAATTGTATTTCAGTATTCATATCAAATTAATACAGACCAGGTTTCGATATTAATTTCATGTCAATGCAGGGTTGATGGTATAGTACAGTGTGAGGGTATAGTCTGAGTTAGGCCTTTTAAAAATACTGTGTCTCAAGTAACCAGAAATGACATTTATCCAGCATCGACTAGTTCCCATGGGTAAATAGAGAGTCTACCACAGTGTTTCTCAATCTGGGGGTCGGGGCCCTGGGGGCATCGCGCGAGAGGGGGGGGTTCCGAGGGGTCGCCAAAGATAATCAGAAAACACATATTTCTGATAGTCTTAGGAATCCCTTTGGCAGAGAAGGCTGAAGATCTCTCTGCCTGTCCTTGTCTTCCTTTTTGGAAACAGGCAGCAAATCTTCCTAGCAAAAGCTACCAATATAGGTAAACTACAACTCCAAAACTCACGGTCAATGACCATCAAACCCTTCCAGTATTTTTTATTGGTCATGGGAGTTCTGTGTGCCAAGTTTGATTCAATTCTATTGTTGGTGGAGTCAGAATGCTCTTTTTTAATAAAAAAACACATTTATTGAAATTTCCAGAATATCATAACAATGCAACAACAAAGACAAAGTGACACTACAAAAACATAACAAAACAAAAACATTAACACATATTTGTTCTATTTCGTCTATTTCGCCTAAGTCCCTCCACCTTATGGTGGGGAATATTTTCCCAACTTTAATAATATGAGTAAATGTGATTATTTTATTTTAAAAAAAACATATATCCCGAAATACATTAGCGAAATAGTCTAAATATGCCATATATTAAGAGAGAGGCCTATAATAATTATTTGTCTGCTAACCCGGTCATCTTCAGTAGGTTTTCTTTATGAGGTCGGATCAATAAGTCCGTGACTTTTTGAATAAAACACAGGTTTTTGGTTAAAAAATCATTTTATTTTTCAACAGTCTCCTTTGAGCTCTATACACTTTGTCCAACGTTTCTCCAATTTTTTTATCCCTTCCAAAAAATAAGATTTGTCGAGGTCATCAAAATAGGTATTTCTTTGTGAGATGATTTCATTGTTGGAGTCAAATCTCTTTCCACAGAGCCATTTCTTCAGATTTGGAAACAAGAAATAGTCACTCAGGGCTAAATCCAGAGAATAGAGTGGATGAGGGAGCAATTTGTATCCCAATTCATGGATTGTTGCCATGGCAACTGCACATGTGTGCACCCTTGCATTGTCCTGGTGCAAAAGAACTTTTTCCTGGCCAAATGCGGTCGTTTCCCCCCCCAAATCCTCATTAAATCGACCCAATAAGTTGGCATAATATTCGCCATTGATTGTTTTACTCTTTTGAAGATAGTCAATGTGCATTATCCACGTCCATCCCAAAAAACGGTCGCCATGACTTTGTCTGACAAACCCACCTTGGCCTTCTTTGGCACAGATTCACCCCAAGAAACCCACTGTTTTGACTGCTGTTTGGTCTCTGGTGTGTTGTGGTGGATCCACGTTTCATCCACGGTTACGAAACGGTGCAAAAACTCATCCATATTGCGGTTGAACAACGGCAAACACTCCTGCGAAATTGTCACACGATTGCGTTTGTGGTCAATTGTGAGCAAACGCGGCACCCATCTTGCAGAAAGCTTTCTCATACCCAAGAGATCATTTAAAATTGAAACCACTGAACCATGTGAGATGCCTATGGCTTCCACAATCTCTCGCACTTTCAATCTCCGATCGGCCAACACCATATCGTGAATTTTTTCATTTGTTTCGGGTGTAGAGACCTCAACTGGGTGCCCAGAATGTTCGCCATCTTCCGTGCTTGTACGGCCACAACAAAATTCAGTAAACCACTTTTTTACCATTGAAATTGATGGTGCAGAGTCCCCATAGTATTTATCAAGCTTAGCCTTGGTTTGAGTGATCGTTTTTTTCCACAAAAAAATAATGCTTAATGAGCACACGAAATTCACTTTTTTTTCCATTTTCCCCTCAAATCACGCAGTAGTCTGCTATCAATGGCTGTCAAACACAAACTTAAAGACGTAGCTTGTTCAAATTTTGACAGGAGTCAACTGACAGATGCCTGTTGACAGGAGCAGTGTTGCCCTTTCAGTTAAGAGGCGGGAAATTCAAAAAGTCAGACTTATTGACTCGCCCTCGTATCGAAGCGTTTCTTCCCTCTTGTCTTAGATTGTAAGTGTTCCTGTGATTCATTTAGATAAAAGAGATAATTCCCGATAATTCTTAAGCGTTCTTAATTCTTAATTATAACTATATTTGTACCACCCGCTTAATCGAGTTTAAAGTCTACCTTATTTTCATAATTATAGTAATCTCTTATTTCTGACCAGTAATTCTTTATTCTCACTCCTTTTCTCTGGATCTAATTGTTTCTGTAAGCCAGTCCATGTGAATTACATCTAGAGTTTTAGTCAGCCATTCTTCTTGTGTGGATGACTTTCCTGATTTCCAGTACTTCGCGTAGAGTATCTTGGCAGTGGTAACCTTGAAGATTTTTCTATCCATTTTCTGTAAAGGTTTTTTGAGATCCAATCATCACTAATAGGAATAAGTCTGGTTTTCTTTCAATTTCAATTTTTATTTTTATTTTCTATTCTACTTGAATTTCCATTTTTTTTTGCTTTGGGACAGGACCACTATATATGGAAAAATGTGCCTCTTTTTTCCTCACAGTTCCAACACTTTGGATTCAAGTTTTTACACATTTTGGCCAATCTTTCTGGTGGAAGATACCATCTGTATATTATTTTTACCCAGTTTTCCTGGTATGAAGAGTCCAATATTTCTAAATTAAAGCACACAAAGTGTAAAACGCCAACACGAGTATTGAATATAATGTCGTATATTATAGGTATATCAATAAGGCACACAATAGTAATATACACACACATAAAAACCCAAAATCCTACCACACAGTAGTCAAGTTCATAAGGCGGAAAAAACGTAAGTAGTGATTCAAAATAACCAACCCCAAGTGGGTATTTGTAAAGTTCCACAAAAAGCCCAAAGGCTCAGGATAATCCTTGGAAAGAAAGAAAAATACCCAAATGGGTATTTGTAAAGTTCCATAGAGAGCCCGATGGCTAAGGAAGATCCAGTGTGACAAAGCGGATAGGTGGGTATGTTGCGGGATGTATCCGAATCAATATTGAGGAATATTTCTCTCATACTATTTTTCCTAATTTGCCTCCATGTTTCTTTGCTGATTTTATATCCTATATTTCTGGATCATTTCTCCATAAATTCTCTATTTTGGGTGTTTTCCGTGTCCCACTTTAGCAATAGTTTATACAATTTACCTATCAATTTGGAGTCATCTTCCCATATAATTTCTTCCAATTCATTTAAATTTTCTTCAAATCCAATCACTTCATCTAATTTAAATTTCTCTTTTATTTGTAGGTAAGAAAACCAGTTCATTTTCCTTCCCTCTGATTCTAATGCCTCTCTTTCTTTTAAAGTATATTTTTGACCATTCCAGGATAAGAGATCTTTGTATGTCCACCAAGTATTATCTTCTAATTGTCTTATTCTAAATGCCTCATTCGGTGAGATCCAAAGAGGGATTTTTTTGTATACCGTATTTTTCGCACCATAAGACGCACCTGCTGATAAGACGCACCTAGATTTTAGAGGAGGAAAATAGAAAAAAAAATATTTTCGCTCCCCCTCTAAATTCTAGGTAAATCTTATCAGCAGGTGCGTCTGGCTGACTCCTCCCTGGCTCCTTTTCTTTCCCCCCACCTTTCCTCGAGCGAAGGAAAGGTGGGGGGAAGGAAAAGGAGCCAAAGGGGGAGTGAACCAGGGTCGCGTCAGCTCTGACGCGACGCTGGCTGACTCCTCCCCTGGCTCCTTTTCTTTCCCTCCCACCTTTCCTCGAGCGAAGGAAAGGTGGGGGGGAAGGAAAAGGAGCCAAAGGGGGAGTGAACCAGGGTCGCGTCAGCTCTGACGCGACGCTGGCTGACTCCTCCCCTGGCTCCTTTTCTTTCCCTCCCACCTTTCCTCGAGCGAAGGAAGGTGGGGGAAGGAAAAGGAGCCAAAGGGGTGAACCAGGGTCGCGTCAGCTCTGGCGCGACGCTGGCTGACTCCTCCCTCTGGCTCCTTTTCTTTCCCTCCCACCTTTCCTCGAGGAAGGTGGGGGAAGGAAAGTGGGGGAAGGAAAAGGAGCCAAAGGGGGGGGAGTGAACCAGGGTCGCGTCAGCTCTGGCGGGTGAGGCTGGCTGACTCCTCCCTGGCTCCTTTTCTTTCCCTCCCACCTTTCCTCGAGCGGAGGAAAGGTGGGGGAAGGAAAAGGAGCCAAAGGAAGTGAACCAGGGTCGCGTCAGCTCTGACGCGAGGCTGGCTGACTCCTCCCCTGGCTCCTTTTCTTTCCCTCCCACCTTTCCTCGAGCGGAGGAAAGGTGGGGAAAAGGAAAAGGAAAAAGGGGAGCCAAAGAACGTGAACCAGGACTCGCGTCAGCTCTGGCGCGATGCTGGCTGACTCCTCCCTGGCTCCTTTTCTTTCCCTCCCACCTTTCCTCGAGCGAAGGAAAGGTGGGGGGGAAGGAAAAGGAGCCAAAGGGGGAGTGAACCAGGGTCGCGTCAGCTCTGACGCGACGCTGGCTGACTCCTCCCCTGGCTCCTTTTCTTTCCCTCCCACCTTTCCTCGAGCGAAGGAAAGGTGGGGGGGAAGGAAAAGGAGCCAGAGGGGAGTGAACCAGCGTCCCTCCGCCGCCGCACCGGACCAGAGAAGAGGAGAGGCAGCGACAGGGTAAATATATCGCCGCCCTCCCTCTGCTCCAGCGCCCCCCCCCCCTCTGCATCTTCGCTCCATAAGACGCAGCTGATTTTTCATCCCACTATGGGAGGAAAAAAACTGCGTCTTATGGTGCGAAAAATACGATATTTTCTTTTTGTATTTCTTCCAAGTTTTCAAGAGCAGGTATCTTATGTAGTGATTATTGAAATTTGAATCTGTTTTTAGTTTATCATAACATAAATATCCATGTAGGCCGAATTTTAAATCATGTCCTCTAGGTTTAACAATAAATTATCCTCTAGCCTAATCCAAGCTCTTATCCAGGTGATGCAACACGCATCAAAATATAATTTTAAATTTGGAAAGCCTAGTCCCCCTCTCTTTAGAATCTTGTATAATCTTCATCTTTACCCTAGGTTTTTTCCCATTCCAAATATACTTCGAAAGGTATTTCATCCAAAGTTTAAAGTATCTTTCGTTTCTGATTATTGGGAGGGTCATAAATAGAAAGTTTATTCAGAATGCTCTTTGATTGACAAAATGAATCCCCCCCAAACCCACCAGTATTCAAATTTGGGCTTATTGGATATTTGTGCTAAATTTGGTCCAGTGGATGAAAATACATCCTGCATATCAGATATTTACATTACAATTGATAACAGTAGCAAAAGTATAGTTATGAAGTAGCAATGAAAATAATTTTATGGTTGGGGGTCACCACAACATGAGGAACTGTATTAAGGGGTCGCAACACTAGGAAGGTTGAGAACCACTGGTCTACTGTATAATGGTGGACCTTTGCCTTTTTAATGGCAGAGTTGAGAATTGAGTATTCTTATTTTATTGTTGTTGTTTATTATTGTTTATACATAGACACGATTGCTCCAGAACACCCCCTCTCGAGTAACCGAGCTAAACCAGCCCCTTGGTTTACTGAGGAGCTGGCAGCGATGAAACGAAAGAAGAGGTGGCTAGAGCGTGTGTGGCAGAAAAAGCAGAGCGGGTCAGTCCAAGCACGTCTAGTTTCCTTTTTAAGGAGCTATGACGCTGCAATATTGGCTGCAAAAAAACCCTTTAGCTGCCAATATTGTGTCCGCTAAGAACCGTCCAGCTGAGCTGTTCTGAGTTGTCAGAGGACTATTAAATCCACCTCAGAGCGAGATCCCTGACAACTTGGCAGATCGATGTGAAGCATTTGCTCGGTTCTTCGCGGACAAAGTTGCACTGATCCATTCCAACTTTGACGCCACGTTTACAGCAGTCTCTGAGGATGTAACACGAACATCTGCTTGTCCGGTTTTAATGGATTCTTTTCCATTGGTTCAGCTCGAGGATGTGGACCGGATCCTTGGAGAGGCGAGGCCTACCATATGCATCCTAGACCCCTGCCCATCCTGGCTGAAAAAAGAAACCAGAGGGGGTTTGGCGGAGTGGGTGATGGTGGTGGTTAATGCCTCCTTACAAGGAGGACAGAATTCCAGCCAGCCTAAAACAGGCTGTTGTAAAACCGCTGTTGAAAAAACCATCACTGGACCCCACTCAATTAGTCAACTATTAGCCAGTGTCCAATCTTCCCTATTTGGGCAAAGTCATGGAACATATGGTGGCTTCGCAACTCCAGAGGTTCTTGGTAGACACTGATTATCTAGATCCGGCTCAGTCTGGCTTTAGGCCGGGACATGGTACTGAGACAGCCTTGGTCACCTTAGTGGATGATCTATGCCGGGAACTAGACAGGGGGCTGTGTCCCTGTTGGTTCTGCTGGACCTCTCAGCGGCCTTCGATACCGTTGACTACGGTATCCTTCTGAGACGCCTCGCAGAGATGGGACTTGGGGGTACTGCTCTGCAGTGGCTCCAGTCCTTCCTGGAGGGTCGATCTCAGAAGGTGTTACTGGGTGACACCTGCTTGACTCCACAACCGTTGGTTTATGGAATCCCTCAGGGTTCAGTACTGTCCCCGGTGTTATTTAACATATACATGAAGCCGCTGGGGGAGATAATTCGGAGTTCCGGAGTAAGGTGTTTCCTGTACGCAGATGACGTCCAGATCTGTCACTCCTTTTCACCTGTCACTAAGGAGGCTGTCCAGACCTTGAACCGGTGCTTGGCTGCTGTGTCGGACTGGATGAGGGCTAGCAAATTGAAATTGAATCCAGACAAGACAGGTCCTCCTGGTCACTCGAAACATGGCATAGGGTTACAGCCTGTGTTGGACGGGGTTACACTCCCCTTGAAGATGCAGATTCGCAGCTTGGGAGTGATCCTGGATTCATTGCTGAGCCTGGAACCCCAGGTCTCGCCGGTGGCCAGAGGAGCTATTGCACAACTAAGACTTGTGCGCCAGTTGCGCCCGTACCTTGGGAAGTCTGACTTGGCCACGGTAGTCCACGCTCTGGTTACATCCCGTATAGATTACTGCAACGCAATCTACGTGGGGCTGTCTTTGAAGACGGTTCGGAGACTCCAACTGGTACAACGGTCGGCAGCCAGATTACTAATGGGGGTGGCTTACAGGGAACATACCACCCCCCTGTTATGTCAGCTCCACTAGCTGCCGGTCCACCTCTGAGCACAATTTAAAGTGCTGGCGTTGGACCTATAAAGCTCTAAACGGTTCTGGCCCAGCTTACTTGTCCGAAAGCATCCACCCCTATGTCCCACCTTGAAATCTAAGATCGTCCGGGGAGGCCCTGCTCTTGCTCCCGTCTACAGCTCAAATGTGCCTGGCGGGGACGAGGGACAGGGCCTTCTCGGTGGTGGCTCCTTGCCTATGGAACACACTCCCAACAGAGATAAGATCGATCTCTTCCTTCCTGGCTTTCCGAAAGAAAGTAAAGGCATGGATGTGGGACCAGGCGTTGGTCAATAAATGCAATCAGCACCTTAAGGGACGAACTGGACTGGCGAAAAGCTGATGAGGCTAGCTTAATGTGTAATGCTTATTTGTATAGTTTTAATTATGCTGTTTTTAATCATGTTTGTGGATGTTATTTTTATTGTATTGCTGAAATAGCCTCTGAATGGGGTTGAATGTAAGCTGCCCTGAGTCCCCCTTCTGGGGTTGAGAAGGGCGGGTTAGAAATATGGTAAATAAATAAAATAAACAAATACATATTTGTTTCTACTGACCTCTTCTCCCTGGATATTTACTTACATCAGGCATGGGATGCCTGTCAGTAACCATTATTACCCATAAAAGAAATACTTAAAAGAACATTGTGTACAGTTAAAGACTGTTACTTTCCCAAAGTCCCCTGCCCCAGTATCAAAAAGCCAAAGCAGGCCAGGGTGTCCTGTAATTTTAAATCTGAAACCCATTCTTGGTGTGCTGAGAGCATCTGCCAGGTGTATTTCTCCATTTCTGAGGCTGTGCTACTTGTGACACTGATGTGTTCTTTGTGTGCCACCTCAGCACGTGTGTTGCGAGTGCAAGAAGGATTTCTGCTCCCTGTGTTCGGTCTTGCAAGAGACCCGCCGACGGTGCTGCACCTGCCACTTGCTGCAGGAAACGGCCTTCCAGCGGCCCCAGCTGATGCGCCTGAAGGTGAAGGATTTGCGCCAGTACCTGGTCCTTAGGAACATCCCGACTGATACATGCCGAGAAAAGGAAGACTTGGTGGACCTTATACTGCGCCATCATGGCTTGGGCTCCGAGCAGGAGACGGAGACCAGCAGCTTGTACTCGGCACGCTCACAGACTTCTAGTTTTTCAACCCATCCTGCCTCTCTGTCGGGATCGGTCTCATCCTCTCAGGGGGAGCTTGCACATAGACACGAGAGCACAGGAAATGAAATACAATTACAGGTAGATGAACAGAGGGTGGACAACCTCCTTCTCTTTCTGGGTCTTGGGACAGCTGGGCAAAAGTCAGAGGGAGGGAGGGATGGAATGAAGGAGTGACTCTTGTCCTCTTGGATTTTTAGGGGCAAAGCGAGAGACTCTTAGCAGACCTTGGTGAAGAGGATGAAACCGCTGAAGAGCAGGTAGGTTGTGAGCCACTTGTTGAAATGGAAGCCGAACTTGCATGCTGTTGACAGTAATCCTATCTAGATGTCAGTTGCCTTATCTGCCATTCAGGGAGCAATGAAAATGACATTGAAAAACAGATCAGTCTTGCCATGATGTCGTGTTCGGGCATCAGTCACGGCTATTAGAATCGACCCAGTGTTGAAACACCACTTCTAGCAGCTCAAATTGTTTTTGTTTTGTTTTATTAAAAGGTTCAATTGATACAACAAAAGAAGAAATGTCTTTATTATGAGGACGGGTCAATAAGTCCATGACTTTTTGAATGAAACACAGGTTTTTGGATAAAAACTCATTTTCTTTTTCAACGTAGTCTCCTTTGAGCTCTATACACTTTGTCCAACGTTTCTCCAATTTTTTAATTCCTTCCAAAAAATAAGATCTGTCGAGGTCATCAAAATAGGTATTTGTTTGTGAGATGATGTCATTGTTGGAGTCAAATCTCTTTCTGCAGAGCCATTTCTTCAGGTTTGGAAACAAGAAATACTCACTTGGGGCTAAATCCGGAGAATAGAGCGGATGAGGGAGCAATTTGTATCCCAATTCATGGATTGTTGCCATGGCAACTGCACATGTCTGCACCCTTGCATTGTCCTGGTGCAAAAGAACATTTTTCTTGGCCAAATGTGGTCGTCGTCGTCCCCCCCCCCAATCCTCCTTAAATCGACCCTATAAGGTGGCAAAATATTCGCCATTGGTTGGTTTACCTTTTTGAAGGTAATGTGGATTATACCACGTGCATCCCAAAAAACGGTTGCCATGACTTTATTGTCTGACAAACCCACCTTGGCCTTCTTTGGCACAGATTCACCCAAGAAACCCACTGTTCTGACTGCTGTTTGGTCTCTGGTGTGTTGTGGTGAATCCATGTTTCGTCCACGGTTACGAAACGGTGCGAAAACTCATCCATATTGCGGTTGAACAACGCCAAACACTCCTGTGAAATTGTCACAAGATTGCACTTGGGGTCGATTGTGAACAAACGCAGCACCCATCTTGCGGAAAGCTTTCTCATACCCAAGTGATCATTTAAAATTGAAACCACTGAGCCATGTGAGATGCCTATGGCTTCCACAATCTCTCGCACTTTCAATCTCCGATCGGCCAACACCATATCGTGAATTTTTTCAATTGTTTCGGGTGTAGAGACCTCAACTGGGTGCCCAGAATGTTCGGCATTTTCCGTGCTTGTACGGCCACAACGAAATTCAGTAAACCACTTTTTTACCATTGACATTGATGGTGCAGAGTCCCCATAGTATCAAGCTTAGCCTTGTTTCAGTGTATTTTCCCCCCGCAAAAAATAATGCTTAATCAGTATACGAAATTCACTTTTCCCCATTTTCTTCTCAAATCATGCAGTAGTCTGCTATCAATGGCTGTGAAACACAATCTAAATGGTGCGGCTTGTTCAAATTTTGACAGGAGTCAACTGACAGATGCCTGTTGACAGGAGCAGTGTTGACCTTTCAGTTAAGAGGCGGGAAATTCAAAAAGTCCCGGACTTATTGACCCGCCCTCGTACATTAAACATTTCCCTTTTTATCTATTTCTTCATATCAATGACAAGGATTATATAAAATACAAAGAGTTTCCATCTAAAGGGAGGAATTCAAATTATTTGATACTGATCCTTTGAGAAGGGGGTGCTGAAGTGCCTGAGCTGCTACAAAAGTGCACGTTTTCTTTAGTTTTGGAGCAGGGTTTTTGTTGTTGTTTCTTTCTTGTTTGTTTGCTTTATTGGCGATCTTTCTAAGCAGAGAGGTGTCCTAACTTTGTTTTTCTTCCCTGTTGCTTGCCAAACGATTGTGAGCACTATCACACAGCCTCCTCAGGGTGTTGGTAAGTCAGCTGGTTCTTTGCCAATAGCTAATGGCTGTGTCTGGATTTCAGACCCCGGGGCAGTCTAGGAAGCGTACAAGGGCCTCGCTCTCTGACATTTCAAGCCTTGAGGATATCGAGAGACTCAGTGTTCGCCAACTAAAGGAAATCCTGGCGCGCAACTTTGTCAATTACTCAGGATGCTGTGAAAAATGGGAGCTGGTGGAGAAAGTGAGCCGGCTGTACAGAGAGCATGAAACAAACCACCGGACGCGTAAGTCCACTTAAGAATATCTTCTGATTGTTAATGGAAGAAGGCTTATTGGGGTAGAGAGTGTCTGTTTTAAGCCATTGCCTACACCAGAGCTTTCCAAATGCACAAACGTCCTGGGAAATTACCAAAAAAATGGAAACGTATGTTATCTTACAAATCGTACCATATTTCATCACATAATGGGTTGGACTTTTTGTCCCTTCTTTATTGCAAAAGGGGGGCAGCGGCTCTTACACTATGAGGAAAAATCAGCCTTGGATTCTCAGCTTTCTGTTTTGCATAAAAAGTAAATTGCCTTCCCTCCCAGAGAGGAAGAGGGTTTCAGTTTCCAGCGAACAGCTCAGTCTCTATTTGTTTCACTTTTTAAACTGCCTTTAAATGAGGAGGGGGCAGGAGGAAAGGTTCCACCTCCATCCCTTCCCTGATGTCAAGGCAATTTACAAAACTAGAAGGTGGAACTCTTTGGAGAAAGGAGGGAAGATCCGAATTCAGAGCCCTCCATTTCAGGTTTTTAAAACTGCCTTCAGGGCTCGGAGAAAAGTGGGAAGAGCGGAGCTACAGACCCCTCCGTTTCATAGGTTTTAAGCTGCCTTACCTTCGGAGAAGGAAAAATTCAGCCCCAAACAGCTCTACAGTTATTATGCAAAGAACACAAAAATACCAATTTTGCCACCGAAAAATGGGGCGCAACTATTATGTGATGAAATACCGATATGTCCCCCATTAGTTATCACAATTTATGTATGTGTCCGTATCTGATAAGGGTTGGTTTAACCTCTGGTTTGCTGGTAAAACTGTATTAATGCCTTGTGAAATGATGCAAGAAATGTTTGGAAAGCTCTGACCCATTCATTACTCCATTCTCGCTTTTAGGGGCTACTCTAACCTCTTACTTGTTGCTAAAAAAAGGTGCCTTCACCTTAGACGCATAGCTGGCAAATCCTTCTTGTCTGCACACAAAAGCATTTGTGTATGGTGTTGTCTCTGTTGGGTTATGAATGGAGCAGGCTTCAGTCTGGGCAAAGCTCTCCTCTAACAGTGGCTCTGTTGCTCCTTGGCAGAAGGGGAGAAGCCCCCCCTGAATGAAGAGGATGACAACCTCTGCCGGATCTGCATGGATGCGGTCATTGACTGCGTGCTCTTAGAGTGTGGCCACATGGTCACCTGCACCAAGTGTGGCAAGCGCATGAGCGAGTGTCCCATCTGCCGCCAGTATGTGGTGCGGGCTGTGCACGTGTTCAAGTCCTGAGCAGCCGAGGCCAGCACCGGAGGCTTCCCCAGGGAAAGGCATGGTGGCCGGGCGGCCCCACGGTAGTCCTCAGTTCCAGTAACTCATAGCATCCTGAACCGAAGCCTAGGAGCTTGGCAGATGTCTTTCCGCTTTGCCATTCAAGACAGTGTGGGGCAAAGTGGAGAATGGCCAGAAACTGAGTTGAGTCACACGTGGAGCAGGGCATCTAGCGCTGCGCATTGCTCTCTTCTGAAGAATAGCACACAAGCCCATGGCGAGGTCAAGGAATCAGAGCTTTGCCTTTCCTAGAAAAGAGGAGCTGATTGCATTTCGTTTGCAGAAAAAAACCCTCTCTGTCACTTGACAGAATGCAGCAGCCTCTTTGAAACTCAGTCACGCTTCCCCCGAAACCCAGGAAATGGCGCGGGGACGGCGTCACGTTCAGGGAATGGAGGCTCTTGTGCCAAGTACCCAGAATGTCATTCCACATCTATCCAGCAAAAGTTAGTCGCCTTAATCACGCTCTTTAATAGCTAGCTTGGGGGGTTATGAGAGATTGTGGTCCTAAACCTCTTCCGCATATAACTTTCACTTCCACGATCAAGGACTTTGCTCACAGTGAATGTGGGCAAACAGAATTTTGATATAGCTATGTCTTTTCTTGAATAATGCACACTGAGTGGCAGTTAAGGCTTCACATAGAGTTGTGTTTTGGTCCTTTTCCACGCTATTCAGTTCATTTGCCTGCAAGGCCTTGCAGCTAAAAGCAGTGACTGATGGGTATAAGCGGAGTTGCTCTGGTCAGAGGATGGATCTTTGGGGTTCTCCTGGCCACTTTGCTGTTCAAAAATGACTGAAGAAAGGAAATGTGGTAATTATATGGAGATGTGAACTACACAGCACTAGTCCTTTACAGCTAGAATGCAGTTTGAAGTTGGGCATAGTAGGAAAGAGAGAATAACAACTCGAGAAAAGGATGGCTACTTTAGATCTACTTTAGCATCTTTCTGACAGCACGCCTCCCTTTTGTGTAAAGGACAAGTTTCTGATTAGCCTCCCAAAGGGTTTTCCAGTTGTACAAAAGCCAGGCCTTGGTGGTTCCTACTCCAAAAGCGGAGCCCCCAGTGGCACAGTGGGTTAAACCGCTGAGCTGCTAAACTTGTTGACTGAAAGATCGCAGGTTCGAATCCAGGGAGCAGTGTCAGCTTCCACTGTCAGCCCCAGCTTCTGCCAACCTAGCAGTTCAAAAACATGCAAATATGAATAGATCAATAGGAACCACTCCAGCGAGAAGGTAACAGTGCTCCATGCAGTCATGCTGGCCACATGACCTTGGAAGTGTCTGCGGACAACTCTGGCTCTTTGGCTTAGAAATGGAGATGAGTACCAACCCCCAGATTCGGACATGACTGGACTTAATGTCAGGGGAAAGTAGTTTACCTTTACTACTCGAGAAGCAGAGCTTATCCCAAAGCCATGCACAAGGAACAAAGGGAGTGGAGCAGTTTTCAGTTTTCATATCGTAAACAGACTTATTTTTCAGAAGGGAGCAAGACGTTAAGGCTTTATTTTTTGAAGATTTTTTTTTTAAGATAAGGTGCAGATAAACCATCGAGTCCTTGTTCAGGGGAGTCAAGCCGAAAGAGAATGTAGCATATCCATAATGTTCTGAACAATGGCTGCGGAGTCAATAAAACATTTTGTTAACTGGCTTTGTCTGTTGCATGTGTCTCATTGCTGAAATACTCCGAGGAGAGTGAGAGTATGTCTCTCACTTCATACATTAACTCTAGTTAATTCTTTTCTTCAGGCATAAAAAATCACTCCTCTGAACGTAGGATTGTTAAAGAACTTACTACCAAAGCTCTTTCATCTTCAGGATTCCTTACTCCCTTGTCCAGTTTGCTTCCCTCCTTAACTATCCCTCTGTGAAGGCTTCTTAGAATGGTGCCCTGACAACCTTCTGGTCCTAGTGATGCTCATTATCTCTCTGAAGTAGTCTACTGGTTGCATCTCAGCACTGCATACATATGTGCCTATTTATTTCTTTTGAGGGATCAGCCCCACCCCCACCCCCCGGCCCCCCAAAATGTGTATGTTTGTAGTTGAAACCCTACTAGTATTTTGAGTTGGATAATGAAAGATGTAGACCAGGTGTGGTCCAGATCCATCATGCCCTTTGTGGAACAAGCATACATACATATTTTCACTTTGCTTTATATCCGCATTTCTCAACCTGGGAGTCGTGAGGGGGTTTCAGAGGGGTCGCCAAAGACCACCAGAAAACATACAATCCTGATGGTCTTAGGAAACCGTTTGGCAGAGAAGTCTGAAGATCTCTCCGCATGTCCTTTTCATCCTTTTTGGAAACAGATGGCGAATCCTCCCACCAAAAGCCCTCTTCTGCTAAGATTGGCCAGCCTCTCAGCCAATGGGGAGGGCTGTTTCTGAGACTCCAAGCAGGGATGCTTAGTGCATGGCAACATGGTGCACATTCATTGGTGGGGTTCAGAATACTATTTGATTGTCGGTGAAATATGGGTTGCTTACCTGTAACCATAGTTCCCTGAGTAAATCACCTGTGAATTCATACATATGGTTATATAAGCCTGCGCAGAATAGCTTCGGAACCTTCCAGTAAAATTATTTAACGTTTTGGCTGTAGCACCGCCCATCCCCCCCCCCCCAAGATATAGCCAGTGGGAGGCGCTACAGCCCCCAGTTCTCTACCTACACTGCAAAAAACACAGAGGAGTCATGACAAGCGAGGAGGATGGGCGGGATGTACGAATTCACAGGTGACCACTCAGGGAACTATGATTACAGGTAAGCAACCCATATTTCATATTTCAATCAAATAGTATTCTGAACCCCATCAACGAATGTGCACCACGTTGCCATGCACTGAGCATGCCTGCTTGGAGTCTCAAACAGCCCTCCCCTCCCCATACATATGGTAGACTAGCGAGCTACTGACCTTGGAAGGTGGGCGTTACGCCACAACACAAAGGACTGCCCATCCAAATTCAGCATCCCTCTTGGAAACCGCATAAAGCTTGTACTGCGAGATGAAAGTCAGTGGAGTAGTGGCGGCACGGCTCACGGCGTTTAGTGGAACGCCCCTCATGAAGGCCACAGAGGTAGACACCGATCTCTTGGAACGGCCTTTCAGCTGCTGAGGTGAAAGTCGGTACGACAAACTAGTCGGTACGACAAACAGATCGCCGATACAATCCATGAGGACAAACATTGAGGAGAAACGGGAAGGCCACTGGCATCCTTCCTATACTTTACAAAAAGTCTAGGGGACTTTCTATCAACATAAAAGGCTAATGCCCTACAGACATCAAGAAGGTGTGAGCTATGCTGTAATGGTGTCAGGTTTTGGAAAAAAGCAGGCAAAACCAACTCCTGAGACATATGATAACGAGACACAACCTTGGGTAGGAAGGTGCGTAGCACTACCTTGTCCTTATAGAATCTCAGATAAGGAGGATCTAAGAGCACAGAGCTCACTTGCACACCTAGCAGATGTTATGGCCACCAAAAAGGCCGTCTTCTAAGAGAGGTAAGATATATCTATAGTTGCCAAGGGTTCAAACGGAGGCTTGATTAGTGAGGAGAGTACAAGTTCTAAGCTCCAAGCGGGAACAACAGGGATAACGGGGGTTTTACATTGTTAAAACCTCTGAGGAAAAACTTCACCATAGGGTCTGCAAAGGAGGAGGGAAGGCCCAATTTCCTCCTGAAGCAAGAGATAGCAGCCAAATAACATTTCAGAGAGTAGAAAGAAAGGCCGGACTCTGAAAAAGACACCAACAAATCCAAAATCACTGCAGCAGGGGCCTCTAAAGCAGGGGTGGGCAACCTACGGCCCATGGGCCGTACCCAGCCCAGCAGCCGGTTCTGTGTGGCCCGCTCGCCCCGCCCACTGCTCGCCCCACGCGCTCGCTCGCCCACTCTGGTTCTCCTAGCGCCAGCAATTTTACAATTCGCTCGTGCAAATCACGGGAATCCAGCCCGGGAGGTGATTTGCACGAGCGAATTGTAAAAAGAAGCGCTAACGCGCGACCTTCCGTATAAACCAAGAGTCTGAAGTTGATGACTATAATACCGGGAGGAGCGGCTAAAGACACCAGCGCCCGAGGAAGCGTGGAATACGCGAAACGGCCTTCTGGCGTTGTTACCTCTTGCCGTGGCGCCTGCCCACCGAGCAGTTGCCAGCTCGCCCTACTCTGAAGGCTCCCCCAACGACTCAGTCTCCAATCCGTGAGTGAATTGCCTCCGGATTACCCATAGGGGTACACAGACTGGATGCTTGCGCCTTTATGCCCATTTATATGTTGTAAGGGCTTTATAACAAATATGTGCTTGATTGTATATGTGAACACATTGCACTGTATGTGAGATTGGTTCAACATAGAGCCATTTGTTATGTGATAATACAATTTGATATTGATTGCCATTGAGCGTATTGTGATTGTTGCAGCAGACCAGCCTGCCCCTAGAACCAGTGTATGCGATTGTGCGTGTATATTTAGAAAAGCAAACATCACAGCGAAGCTTGTCTGTGTAGGAGGGTGAACATTAGGAAGAACTTCCTGACTATGAGAGTTGTTTAGCAGTGGAACTATCTTCCTCAGAGTGTCATTTTGTGTTATTTCGGTTGGTGGTGTGCCCCAGGATTTTTTAAATGTTAAAATTTTAATATATTATAATGTGTGTGTGTATATATATATATATATACACTAATAATATATGAATATTTCTTGATATATTAATATGTTAATATTAATGATGTGTAATATATAGTAAATATAGAAATAAATAAATAATGTACATTAGAATGTAGTTCAGCCTTTAGGTGCAGCCCTCCATAATATTTTTTGGCTCTCATGTGGCCCCTCGGAAAAAATAATTGCCCACTCCTGCTCTAAAGGGTCCATCCCCCTGAGGGTAACAAACCTAGAAAAACGGGACCACTTGGAAACATAAGAGCGTTTGGTCAACACTTTCTGCACGGCCTCAATAATAGCCAAGACTGGGCCTGAAAGGTCAGATAGGGATGTTACCGGACAGGGAGGATCCGCCAAGCTGTCAATTTCAACCTGTGTACTTCTGGATATAGGACCTGTCCCCCTTGAAATGTAAGGAGGTCCACTCTGTCTGGGAGACAGGTGAACACACCCCTGCACAGGTGCAGTCGGAGGGAGAATCATGGTTGTCGGGGCCACCATGGAGCAATCAGTATGCACCGTGCATTGTCTCTGAGGATCTTCGCTACCACCCTCCATGAACAACCTCGAACCCTCCACTCCTCGGGGGAGGCCCTCCTGTCGCCCCTGCCAGTCTCACAGACCCGTCTGGTGGGCACAAGGGAGAGGGCCTTTTCCTCTGTGGCCCCCTGACTCTGGAATTCCTTGCCCAGAGAGATTAGGAAAGCCCCCAATTTGGGGACCTTTAAAAAACACACGAAAACCTGGCTTTTCCACTGTGCCTTTAGAGAGTAGATATTTAATTTCTATCATTGCTCTCCTCAATGCCCCCGTTCTTGGAGTCCACCCCCCACCCCTGTAAAGGTTGCTATTCCACTTATCTCACCCTGAGTTTTTAACACTTTATATGTGTGCCTGCGGCCCGCCCTGTCTTTGTGATTTTGGATATTTAGTTGTATATTTTTATTTATATGTATGTATCTTTTATTGTGTTTATTGCTGATGTTTTTGATTTTATTTTATTGGAATTCGTTGTTTGTGCTTGGCCTCATGTGAGCCGCTCCGAGTCCCCATTGGGGAGATGGGGGTGGGGTACAAATAAAGATTATTATTATTAAGTGGAAACGGGGGGAAAGCGTACAGAGGATGAGTGTTCACGCTAGGAGAAAGGCGTCCCCTAGACAGCCCTGAGCTAGGTCCTGCCGCTGAAGGGCACAAAACCTGGTGCATTTTGCATTCAGTCTGGTGGTGAAAAGATCAATCTCCAGGGGCCCCCAAGCTCGAAACAGCCGATCTGTTTCTTCCTGGTTTAGGGACCATTCGTGATGTGCCAAGGGAGTTCTGCTGAGTGAGTCTGCCAAGATGTTTACCTCCCCTGGGAGATGAACCGCTACAAGATGGATCCCTTGAGCTATGCACCAGTTCCAAATTTGAAGGGACAAACTTAAAAGGGGGTGGGAGTGAGTTCCCCCTTGCTTGTTCAAGTAATACATAATATTGGTGTTGTCAGTTACTAACTGCACCACTTTTCCTGACAACACCAGCTCAAAGGCCTTCAAGGCCCTTTCTATGGCCAAAAGTTCCAATACATTTATGTGAATGGTGGATTCCTCCCGACTCCATACACCATGAGCAGAAAGACCTTCCGATGGGCCCCCCATCCTGCCATAGAAGAATCCATAGTTACAGTTCTGGATAGGGAACAATGGTGGAAAGGTAGGCCAGCACATACGTTCCACACATCCATCCACCACAGGAAAGTTTGCCGGACCTCCTGAGGGATCAAAAGCAATATACGTGGGCTGTCTGAAAGAGGATTGAATGCAGAAAAAACCAAGACTGAAGGGGTCGTAGCCAGAACCTTACACAGGGTGTGACCGCCATAGTAGAGGCCATGTGGCCCAACAAAACCTGGACCTGTCTCGCTGAAACTTGTGCACTGTGAAAAGCGTGGTGGAGCAGAGTCTGCAGCAAGCAAAAACCGTCTTTGGGTTGAGTCCAAAACTGTGCCGATAAACTGGATCTGGCACATGGGTTCCAGGTGGGACTTCTCCAGGTTTACCACCAAACCTAGGGACTGGAGAAGAGACAGCGTGGGAGAGACATGCAAATGCAGCTGGTCACAGGAGTTAGCTACAATAAGCCAATCGTTTATAAACGGATAAACCATAATTCCCCTTGTGCGGAGGTAAGCTGCTACCACCGCCATGCACTTTATGAAGACGAGCGGTGCTGTAGTGAGACCAAAGGGCAAAACATTGAAAGCATAAGCTTGATTCCCAACTAGGAAAGAGAGAAATCTACGGTGATGTCAGACTATTGAAATGTGAAAATAAGCCTTCTTCAAGTCAATAGTGGCAAACCAGACACCTTTATTCAAGAGGGGAAGAACTGAAGTAAGGGAAACCATACGAAACTTTCTAGAAATAATGTACTTATTTACGCCCCTTAAATCTAAAATGGGGATGAGGCCTCCATCCCGCTTTGAAAGTAGCGGGAGAAAAAACAATATGAATAGGCCGATGAGTCAAAAGGAGCAATAGCCCCTTTCTGTAGTACTGTTTGAACCTCCTCTAGCAACACGGGAGAAGTTGGAGTAGATCGGAGCTGGCCTAAGGGAGGAAGCCCCAAGAATTCAATTACGTAGCCCTCCTTAACAATCCTCAACACCCAGGAATCTGAGGTGATATTTGCCCAAACATCAAAAAACGAGATTAATCTACCTCTGAACAATAGGGGAACAGAGCTCGAACAAGGAGTGGAAACAGAAGGAGACCCTTCAGATTCAGTAATCTCTCTATCCGGAAAGGAGCTTCTATCAACAGACTGTAAAGTCTGAGGAACAACTGGGGAGATACCGGCATTATCAAAGACACTGCTTAGAGGTAAATTGAGTCTTGGCCTTGGATTGAAAAGGTTGGAATCTAGTTTTCACAACGTAAGGTTGCTTACAGCCAGATTGGTACCTATTTGAAGCCATATTACGCTCCCTTGGAGCCCCAGTAAAAACACCATTAAAATATGCATCCTGGTGAACTTCCTGTGTATGTTTCAATTTCTCATCCGTTTCCGGATTGAAGAGACTGTCGTGATGCATAGGGAGATCCTCAGCCTATGAACGCCCTTCTTCTGAGAGCATGGAGGATCGCAGCCAGGCATGACGTCGAATTGACGTTGCCGTGGCAGAGTGTTTCCCAGCGGATTCTGCTAAATGTTTGGCAAAGTCCTTTTGAAGCTTCGCCAGAGCAATGGCTTCAGCCTGGAATGCCTTAGGTAAATGCTGGTCATCAACAGGAAAAAGATCAAGATAAGGCAAGATTTTTGACCATAAAAAGGTTTGATAACCACTCATATAGGTAGCAAGGAGTCTTTCCAGAGTGCTTAAGAGGCGGTGGTAGCTCCATTACTGAAGAAACCGTCATTAGACCTTGCGGTTCCCTCCAACTACCGCCCAGTGTCGAATCTTTCGTACCTGGGCAAGGTAGTTGAGAGGGCAGTAATGGAGCAGCTGCAGTCCTTCCTAGATGATGCAACATGGCTAGACCCCTTCCAGTCCGGCTTCCGTTCGGGGCACGGGACGGAGACGGTTCTGGTCTCCATCACAGACCAACTCTGCTGCCAGCTTGACCAAGGCAGGTCTGCGCTGCTCATGTTATTGGACCTCACGGCAGCGTTTGACACAGTCGGCCACAATCTATTGACCCACCGCCTGGCCATGGCTGGAGTGAGGGGGACAGCCCTAAAATGGCTGACCTCCTTCCTCCACCAGCGGTCTCAGCGTGTGAGGAGGGGCGAGGTGGTCTCCGAGGGCTCCCCACTACTCTGTGGGGTCCCCCAGGGGGCCATTCTCTCCCCTCTGTTATTTAACATCTACATGCAGCCGCTTGCACAGCTGGTGCGGAGTTATGGGCTGGAGTGTCACCAATATGCGGATGATACCCAGCTCATTCTGAGGATGGAGGGCAGGCCGGGATCCGTCCCCGATAATTTCCAGCACTGCCTCGAAGCCGTTACTGGATGGCTGCGAGCCAGTAGGTTGAGGGTGAATCCGGCGAAGACTGAGATCTTGTGGCTGGGCCGCCCGGGTGGGGTAGATGTCCAGCTTCCGACCCTGGACGGTGCGGCGTTATGCCCATCGTCTTCCGTGAAGAGCCTGGGAGTCCATCTGGACTCTCAGCTGACCATGGAGGCCCAGGTCTCTGCGGTCAGCAAGGTGGCCTTTTTCCATCTCCGACAGGCAAGGAGGCTGGCCCGGAACGACCTCGCCACGGTGATCCAAGCCACGGTCATCTCAAGACTAGATTACTGCAACGCGCTCTACGTTGGACTTCCTTTGTCGGCGATCCGGAAGCTCAAGCTGGTGCAAAACACTGCTGCCCGGCTCCTGTCTGGCTCTCCAGCAGGTTGCCATATAACACCTGTTTTGCAGGACCTGCACTGGCTGCCAATTGAGCACCGGATCGCCTTCAAAGTGTTGGTTCTCACCTTTAAGGCCTTGCACGGCCTGGGGCCAGCGTATCTGAGGGACCGTCTCACTCCATATTGCCCTCTGAGATCACTGCGGTCCGAGGATGCTAACTTCTTGGAGGTACCTTCGGCGAAGCTGGCACGGCTGACATCCACCCGCCGGAGGGCGTTTTCTGTCATAGCTCCCACGCTGTGGAACGCCCTCCCGGCCGACACCTGGGCAATGAAGGACCTGCTCCCATTCAGGCGGGCTTGTAAAACCTATTTGTTTAGGCAGGCCTTCGATGGGTAGGCACGTGCGTCTTGGTTGTGCTACTACCTCAACTGTGTTGCTTGTTTTTAATTGTTCTTAACCTTCTGTATTTTATTGTGCCTTCGGCTCTTGTAAGCCGCGGCGAGCCTTCGGGAGTCGGCGGCATAGAAACCCGAATAAATAAATAAATAATGTGCCATGCGGGTAATCAGTCCCGCTGACATATGAACTCTCTTGCCCATAGAGTCAACTTTCTTTCCCTCCTTGTCAATGGCGGTCAGTGTTGCACCTTTAGGGCGCTTTGTTTTTGCCACTTCAGCTACAACTATTAGGTTTCTGAGGACGTGAAATCCAGTTAGCACAGGAAACGTCCACCCTATACATTGAGTCTACCCTCTTGGGAATTGCAGGAGCATAAGAGGGAGGCATATCAGGGACATCTGCCAATTTAAGATATGGTAAAACTGGTACAGCCGTAGATACAGGGGATTGCTGCTCATTAGAGGGAAACATGGGGTCCTCAACAGAACCAGAGGACTTAGGCCCAGGAAGATCTAAGGCTTTCATCATCCACCCCATCAAGGAAATTAAATTGCCAAAGTCTGTTGGTAAAGGTAGGTCCTGTTCAACAACTTTTGCCCCTTGAGCAGAATCAGGGCATGCATTTGATTAATCTGAGTCATCAACATCCATCCCTGCAGTTTCGTTAACTTGTTACGAGGCACTCACCAACACTTGAGGTGCAGGCTGCAGCAATTGGGCCTGAACCCCAGCATCATCCAAAACAGCAGATCCCTGTAGGTTAGCTGGTGGTGGCAGAGCAGATGTCAGTACCGAGGCAGGGGTGGGGTGAGATGGAGGCACAGTTCCCAGAGGAGCAGAAGGTAGGAAGGCAACATTCGGTTGGTGGGGAAAGGAGGGGCGGGAGGGGGAAACATTGGAGATGGACCTGGGGGTGGAAAATACAAACATTGGCCCTGTGGTATAACCTGCCAAAAACCAGGCTGAGCCGAGAAACCCGTGGCCACTTTAGAACCCATGCCCCAACACGAGGACGAAATGGAATACCTTGAATACCGACACCTCCTTCTACGTTATCTGTCTGAAGAGGAAGAGAATGAAGAAGATTGGGAACCACTTCTCGACGCCAATAAATACCGACGTCAGCGCTCTGCCGAACGACTCGAACCGCATGAAGATGGCCTTGTGCGCACTGCAGCCCTCGGCCTCTTCTGCACTGCCGAGTTGGGAGAGACAAGACCCGGCAGTGCGTATGGCCCCAATGGAGGGGGCGGACCTGAACCAAGGGTCTCCGGTATGGGAGGCGCACTCCCGGTATCCGGGGGTGCGGCCTCGAAGAAAGCTGGCATGGAGGGCGGCCCTTGCCCTTCCTTGTCCCAAAGTTGAGGGAGGAGCGGTAGGCTCATGCACAGTTTGCGCAGTAGGCAGTCCCAAGGCGCTGGCAAGCTGCCCCTCAGTAGCCAGCAGGGAGAGCTCAGCCTCTCCATGGAGAGAGGAGGATGGCTGCGAAATGAGCAGAGGAGCCAAAATGGGAGTGTTTCCCATGCTTTTTACAGGGCTCAAGCATTTCTGAGGATGCTGGAGGCCATCTTGGTGGACCTTCGCCTTAGCCTTTTTCAACCTTTTCACCAGCAGCCTCACCATTTTGGAAGCCAAAGGTAAGTCCACCACCCTTGAGGAGACAGTTTTGTCTGAAAATTGCTGACGGGGGGGGGGGGGGCAGATGGCCAAAGAGCCCGTTCATAAAGGGCCGCATTAAGTCTGGACTCTCGTTTTTTTCTTGTTTGCGGGGTAAAAGCCCTGCAAATTCCACAAGCCTGAGTCAAGTGCCCCTCGCCCAGGCAAGTTAGGCAAAGTTCATGGCCGTCATTGTTGGGATAAATATTGGGACAATTAGTACAGCGTTTGAAAGCTGTGAGAAAGCTTTCAAATGAGAAAGGGAAAACAGCCAGGTACCTAGACAGTCCAAGTTAGGTCAGGATCAGTCACTCAGTCTGGGTCAGATAACGAGAAAGCAGAACATCAACCAGTCCAAGTCAAAGGAATAAGGCAGTCCGAATCAAAGAGAAAGAGAAGCTAGCCAATGAAGGTTCTCAAGCTTCTGCGAGAGGCGGCGGAGGAAGAGAACTGGAGGCTGTAGCCCCTCCCACTGGCTATATATACCTTTGGGGGGGAATGGATGGGGCTACAGCCAAAATGTTTAATAATTTTACTAGAAGGTTCCGAAGCTATTCTGCGCAGGCGCAGGAATAACCATATATATGATTCACAGCGGCCACGACAGGTTAACTATAAATCCCCACAACTACAACCCCCAGATGATGAAATCAACGACCCCCACCAACTCTACCAGTATTCAAATTTGGGTATACCGGGTATTTGTCCCAAATTTGGTCCAGTGAATGAAAATAGATCCTGCATATCAGATATTTACATTACGATTCATAACTGTAGCAAAATTATAGTTATGAAGTAGCAACGAAAATAATGTTATGGTTGAGAGTCACCACAACATGAGAAACTGTATTAAGGGGTCGCAGCATTAGGAAAGTTGATAAACATTACTTTATATTCAAAGGTGTCAAACCCATTTTCATCGAGGGCCACATTTGCCTTATGGTTGCCTTCATAAGGACATTGCGTCCATGGATGGAAAATCCATGGATTATAGAGAGGGCCAACTGTAATTTTTTTACATAGTGGTTGGTGCTCTTTAGTTTTTACCCCATTTGGGGTACCTAGAGGTTACTGATTGACAACTCCCATCCCTTTTGATGATTTGCCATGTGGACCGGGGATGATGGGATTGAAGCTCCCGCTTTTGTACGCATATCCCATGCAGGGAGGCAGGTGGCGGGCTCCTATTGTCACATCACCTTGAACAGAATGCACAGGCAGCATGTGTTCTTTAAAACAATCATTTATACAAATTCAACAGAGGTAAAATTGCATGAGGAAGGTAGGTCTATGGGAAGAAACACACCGCTTAACAATGGTGTGTGTGTGATATACACGCACACAGTTCTTTCCCCTCTTCACTTTACAATCTGAAATTAACCAGGTGAAACCTTAAAACAAGAACCTGACAAAACGGCCCAACTTGTGGTATAAACCGATTTGTTCTGCAAGTATCGGAGTTCAGTTATCACATTTCCCTCTGTTCACAAACATGACATTTTCAAAAATGCAGAAAAGGGGAGTTTTATACAGGGAAAACTTGGCAACATGTTCATCCGTCGGCTGTCTTTTCCACCTCCTCTCTGCCACATGCATACAGTGTTTCCGGAGTATCGAAACTGTCCATCCAAACATACTTTTTTTTCCCTCAAGTGAAGGAATCCTCCAACTTTCCCCTCCTCCCAACCAGAATTTGTATGCTGACTGTTTTTGTCTTTGTTCTCCCTTTACCTCAAGAACATAGCAAACTGACACCCAAATCAAATCATTAGCCACTGCCTTCGGGGTCGCTGCATAAATAACCTTTTTTAAAACAAATTTGTACAAAAATAGTTCTACTTAACGTAGGCTGTACGAAAAGAAAGTTCAGAAGGCAGAAACGCCAGGTAACAATGCAGGAATCAACACCGCTTTGAGTCTCTCCCAAAACATGTAGACAAGACCCAGACCTCCTCTTGGCCTAGGCAATCGTTTGCTGCCACATAAGGAAAATGTATGTCGGAGGCCCTGAGCCATTGGGAGGCCACTGAAAAGTTTCAAAGAGTTTGAACTGTGGCGCTCAGTGCATTCACCAAATACCACCCCATGGCAACTTCAGGGGGGGAGGGGGGATCTGGTTACTGCGGGAAGTTCCTGGGCCTCCGCTTTTTCACCTCTATGGACACCCATGCTCCCAGAAACACTAACTCAGCTTCTGCAGCAGCTTCTCTTCCACTTGGCTGAACTGAACGCTCACGGACATCTCCGCTATGAACTGCTCACAGCCCTCCTTGGTCACCTGCTTGCAGTACCGCAGGTCAATCTGGCAAATGCTCCCACAGCGCTTGAAGTAGGAGAGACACTGGTCCGTCACCTTGTTGCAGTCTGTCGAGGAAGAGAAGAGAAAGGGGGGGGGGGGAAGCTGGCTCAGAAAAAGGAAGTTCTGAGTGCAACATTCAAGTTGGATGGTCATCTGCCAAGAGGGCTTTGATTGTGTCTTCCTGCCTGGAAGAATGAGTTTGGACTGGATGGCCCTGGGAGGGGTCTCTTTCCAACTCGAGTTTTGTAAATAGCTGCCTTTCAACAACTATTGCCTTTGAGCCACACAAGTCACGGCTCTGAGCTATGGACAACTTCATAAAATTCAAGGGCACTTACACATTAACATAGACCCTATTTCTTCAATTCTAAGACACTCCCTACATGTAAACATCTTTAGAATCATAGAGGCTTTTTTCTATACAACTAAAGCTTTCTTACTCTGCTGGTGGAACTAAAACTAATGTGCATCTTAGATTTGAAGAAATATGGCAGCTAACATGCTAAATTGGCACTGAAGTAGAATTAAACTAACTTACACTAAAAACAGTTTGA
Organism: Anolis apletophallus; assembly: GCA_030556195.1. Classification (NCBI taxonomy): domain Eukaryota; kingdom Metazoa; phylum Chordata; class Lepidosauria; order Squamata; family Anolidae; genus Anolis; species Anolis apletophallus. The sequence goes on from JARBWK010000011.1 coordinate 86,931,031, forward strand.
ATGTATTTAAATAACAATAACAACAGTAATAATGAAACTTTATTTATATTCCGCCCTGTCTCCCCAGAGGGACTCAGGGCGGATTCCAACATACAGCGGAAAACATTCAGTGCCTCCATAAAACAAGTATCAACATCATAACCCCCCAAAAAAACCCACATACAAAAACAACATTTAGAACCTAACATCAATTGATTAAAGCAAATGTAATCAAACAAAAACTATATAATGATTTAAGATCTGAACATAAAACAATTCATTGATCTACAGAAGTCAACTATCATTCACAACACTGTGAGTTGGTTTTGTGGCCAGTGTTGTAGCCAGAGATAATAACTGGGATAAAGTATTAGCAGAGCCCAGATATGAAATAATTATCAACCCGAGGTCTGGTAGTGATCTTACATTGTCTAATCCTCCTCCTCTCTGTATGCTAGTGCGCAAAGGTAAGTCCTTTTTTTTGTTTTTTGAAGGGAGGGAGGGGGCCAGATTTATTTCTTTAGAGAGGGATTCCAGAGGTGGGGGCAACCATGAAGAAGGCCCTCTCGTTCCCACCAGCCGTACTTGAAAAGGAAGGTCCACTGACTGCAGTGCCCAAGCTAGTTTGTAGGAGGAGATGAGATCGGTCAAGTAGCCTGAACCCAAGCCATTTAGGGATTTTAGGGGTAATGCCCAGCACTTTGAATTTAGCCCAGAAGTAGACTGGTAGCCAGTGGAGCTGCCATAACGTAAGAGTGGATCTCTCCCTATACGGGGCTCCAGTTAGTAACCTGGCTGCCGATCTCTGAACCAGTTGAAGCTTCCGAACTATCTTCAAAGGCAGCCCCACGCAGAGAGCGTTGCAGTAGTCTAAGCGGGATGTGACTAAGGTGAACCATGCAAATAACAGTTCAAATACTACAGTGTGTTCTGAAAAAGCCCTTTCTTAAAACATTTCAATTTTCAAAATAAATTTAAAAGGTTTTGCCTCCCAAAAAGGAACAAGAAAGGGGCATTCTAGCTTCTAGATACATGAGGGGAAAGATGTCCAAAAACTAGAGACGGCATTGGGGACTGCGCTGACAGCCCAATTCACCTTCTGAAAGCAAGGTGTGTTGTGTTAAGTAATATTTCTGCTGTCGTCCCTGATAGTTCAGACTAAGGGATTGTGGTAGGTTTGCCAAACCCCATAATCCCCTTGTACCTTGCAAGATGACCTCGGTCAAGGAGTCCCGTGTAGGGGTCCCCACCGCTGTGAGCAGGTTGATGGACTGGTCTGTCATGTGGTTGCAGTAGCTGAGGTTGAGTCGGGACAGGAGAGGCATGTGGCGGATGATCAGGCGCAAGGACGCATCTGTGATATCCAGCCCTGACAGACGCAATTCCGTGATATTGCGCAGTTTGCTCCGGTTGTCAATTTGACCTGTGCAACAAACCATCAGGAGAAGTTAATAACCATTCCTATTTGCATAATGCTTCCTGGTCTTTGATCTTCCAGAGGTTCCAGACATCAGCTTCCCAGAAGTCTTAGCCAATGTGGTCAATATTTGAAAAATTCTGACAGCTGAAGTCTAAAACAAGCTGTAAGAACCACTGGTCTATGCCAGCACATGCCAGTCTGGGCTGTTGAGTTTTGAAACAAAAATGGTAACAACAATGGATTTGAAGACCAACTTCTTAGAATACATGTGTCACACTCATGGCTTGCAGGCTGAATCCAGCCCATCATGTCATTTTCTGTAACTCTCCAGATGCTGGAGTTCAACTCCTGTAATCCTCATCATTAAACACCATGACGAGAACTGATGGAAGTCATGATTTAGTTACATTGGAAGGGTGCAGTTTGTTCTGTTTATTCAGGAGAGTGGGCTTTCAATTTAGATGCAAGGTTTGCGGATAGGCTGTCAGACTTTAAAATGTCCTCTAACCTTCTCCAACCTCAGAGCCACAAGTGCTCCAAAGTGACGGGAGTTGTCCTTCAATAACATCTGGGGACCCAAATTGGGAAAAACTAAAGAGAACCGACTGTTATGTAATCAAATATAGTTGGCCCTCTGTATCTATGGATTCTCCATTCCATAGATTCAATGGCCCTTTGAATGTAACCCTAAGTCTGATGTTTATAAAAAACAATATAATGAAGCGCATTTTACAGGAGAACATAACACAGGAGGCAACCTAGTCACAGGATCTGTGCCTCCCATCTATGTCCTACTTGGCATCTTATCAGCTCTTGTCTGCTCTTCATTAGCCTCACCTGCTCTTGCTTACTTTTCCAAACAATTTTCTTTAAGAACCTGAATACCGCTCACATAATTTGGCTAGCTTTTCCCTGCCAAAAAGCTAATGTTTTCAAGAAGTAAAAGCTTCCCCTTGATATTAAGTCTAGTCGAGTCCAACTGGGGAGTGGTGGTCATCTCCATTACTAAGCCAAAGAGCCGGCGTCCGTAGGCACCGTCAAGGTCATGTGGCCGGCATGACTGCATGGAGTGCCATTAACCTTCCCGCTAAAGCGGTACCTACTGATCTACTCACATTTGCATATTTTCACACCGCTAGGTTGGCATAAGCTGGGGCTATCAATGGGAGCTCACCCTGTCTCATGGATTCAAACTGCCAACCTTCCGGTCAGCAAGTTCTGCAGCTTAACAGTTTAACCCACTGCGCTACCGCATCTGACCCATATTCTACGCTCAAAGGAGAGAGCATATAATATGTGCTCAAGGGTTCCTCCGCAGAAAGCACACCCAACCTCTCCCTAGAATCAGACAAGAGAATGTACCGGGCCGGTTGTCAGTTGGTGGGGATAAAAGGTCTCGCATTTGGGCGTCTTTAAGGCCCTCCACCCACTGGGCATCCAGCATTCGGAGAAGTGGGCAACTGGAGCTGCAGAGAGCAGACACTGCAATCCATGAGCAGCCTGCCAACAGCAAATCTCGGAGGCCTAGAGAGTCAAGAGAGACAGACAGACAGACAGGTGAGCAGAAAGGTAAGGGAATTTTGGTATCATAGCTGAACTACCTAAGAGTGCAACACAAGAGAGCATCTTCCCCAAAATGGAGTGGTATACAAGCTTCTCTCCATGCAATACACATCCCAACAAAGAACCCCATTGTCAAACCAAGAGCTCAAAATGAATATAGCTGAATGCACTGGTGCCCAAGCTTTGGGATGCATGAGGCACAAAGCAAAGGCTTTTTTAAAAATAAAAAAAAGTATACCACGAGCACAAGAATCGACTTAAGCATGCATCAGAAGAGTAGGCACAAATAAATTTGACAATGGAGCCCAAAACATCCCCTCCATCAGAAGGAACACACTCTTTATGACAGGGCTTATAATCGGGATCCCAGACTAAGGCAACCTCTCTTTGTTGCATCAACAGCACACATTTGGCTAAGGAGTCCAATGTTGAGCCCATACAAGGCAAAGTGTATGAGGATACTGACTGGAATGCCCACTTCCACCATGTATGCCTGAGATGTATGATAGCCCCCTCAATCTCAACAGACATTACCTGGGAGTCGGTTGATCAGCCAGCTCAGCTGCTTCTTGGACGTGTTTGTCCAGCTCAAATCAAGGCTGACTGGCTGCCGCCGAATAATGCCACTGAGCATGAGCGGAGTGATGGACTTGCAATGGTTTAGATCTATTTTGGTCCACAGTCTTTTATCACAGCACCTGGAAGGAAAAGGCAGAAGGTTTCATAAGAAAACAATCCTGGTACTTGGGCAGAAAGAGGTATCTACTCAAATTACATTGAAAAATAACATCACTAGGGAGGGTTCACCTCAAATTGGGAGTCAAGTAGAAGGCACAGAAGAAAAAAGCATGAATGCTGTGTACAAATAAACAAGATGGTGAATCCAACCTGAGAAATTGCAACCAGGAGATAGAATGCAATTTTTTGCCTGCATGAGACATCATCCTCTAGGACAGCGTTTCTCAACCTTCTTAATGCACTGACCCCTTAATACAGTTCCTCATGTTGTGGTGACCCGCAACTATAACATTGTTTTTGTTGCTACTTCATAACTGTAATTTTACTTCTGTTATGAATCGTAATGTAAATATCTGATATGCAGGATGTATTTTCATTCATTGGACCACATTTGACACAAATTCCCAATACGCCCAAATTTGAATACTGGCCGGATTGGAGGGATTGATTTTGTCATTTGGGAGTTGTAGTTGCTGGGATTTATAGTTCACCTACGATTAAAAAGCATTTGGAACTCCACCAACAATGGAATTGAACCCAACTTGGCACACAGAACTCCCATGACCAACAGAAAATACTGGAAGGGTATGGTGGTCATCGACCTTTAGTATTGGAGTTGTCGTTCACTTGCATCCAGAGAGCACTGTGGACTGAAACAATGATGGATCTGGACCAAACTTGGCACAAATACTCAAAATGCCGAAATGTGAACACTGGTGGAGTTTGGGGGGAAATAGACCTTGACATTTGGGAGTTGTAATTGTAGGGATTTATAGTTCACCTACCGTCAAAGAGCATTCTGAAGCCCAATGGGAGAATTGCACCAAACTTCTCACACAGACCCCCATGACCAACAGAAAATGCTGTTTTTCTGATATTCTTTAGCGACCTCTCTGACACCACCTCATGACCAGCTCCCAGAGGCCCCGACCCCCAGGTTGAGAAATGCTGCTCTAGGACTACTGGAGAGCATCTGAGACCCAGGATGCTTCTCTGGTGCCCTCCAGAGAAGAAAGCTGAATCCTACATAGGTTTTGGCTGTGGTTTGTGGGAGGCAGCGCATTCCTTGCTCCTGCACAACCAAAATAGTTAAATGGCTCATTTGGATCATACAGAATGTTGTAGAATGAGAAAAGAGTTCCCTAGAATAGAGAACCAGATACACCACTCTAGTAACAACTCTATATACATGATAAGATGAACCCACCCTCTGCACCTTTTTAATGGCACTGTGAGGTCTATTATTCATTATTTTTTATTTTTATCCTGCTTTTACCTCCTGAGGCACAAAACAGCTCTAGAAACATCCTCTTTCTTTCAAAACAAACCCATGATACGCAGCTTTGAAATCTTGGTTTGGTGTGATTTCTTTCCCACCTCACAAACACAACACCAGTGTCATCAAGCCCTTGATCCCATTACGGGGTCCAAACTCCTGCACGCCTTACCATCGATTCCAGGTCCTGCACACTCTCATGCAGAGGCACAGCTCGCTGTGGCTGAGGTAGCGGAAGACAGCCATCCAGACTTCCCTCTGCATTACATGGGCTGCCCCGTCGTCCAGTGGGAGAGAGTCTGGCGGGGGGCTGATGGGGGGTGGGCGGATGACGTGGCGCTCCATCTGCATACACTTGGGGGCGAGAGCGACGGGGGAGGCCGGGGAAGGGCCCGAGGGGTGCTGACACTGCTGCTGCGCAGGCTGAGCGAGAGCTGGTGCCGGAGCTCCCGAGGCGTGCCATTGAGGCTCTTGTTGAAGCGGTGGGGCCGCTCCGGACCGAGCAGGCGCTTGGGCTCCTCATTCTCGCTCTCCGGCTCGGATTTGATGGGCTGGTGGTTCTCCTGGGCCAGACTGTTCTCAGTCTTTTGGATCTCCTGGTTGAGTTCCTTGCTGAGTTCCTTGCTGAGCTCCTTGTTGGGGAGGCGAGTCTTCCGACGGAACTTGAACTTCTTCTTATCGCGGGATTCGGCCCCCTCTGAACTGGGGCCGGCCATCGGGGAGCTGGAACGGGACTGGTCACTGTCTCTGCTTTTCGGAGGCTCCTCAGGGAGGTCATCTTCAGGCTCCTGCTTGAAACGCCGTGAGGGCTTGACTATGCCACTCCGGTCATCTGGAGACTTCCAGGATCGCCTCTAGAAAAAGAAACCCCAGGCTTTAGTATCATAGCTTCACTAGAAATGTGAGAAGAGGAGGGAAAACCTGATGGGGAGAGGCCTCTTTCTTTCCCTTTTTCTTTCTGGAAAGAAAATTAAATGTGTTATGAGCTCTTTAAAAAGGCATATTCTTATTACATCAATAGGTCCAATTTGAGGCTAAATATGGGAAAGGGGTTCATCAGCAGGAAGACATATTCTAAAGCTTCAGCATGGAGAATTACAGCTCTTCTCTCTCTCTCTCTCTCTCTCTCTCTCTCTCTCCCAAAATCACTCTTTTACTTCCACTCTCCCATGGTTGAAGAGACCAGGCAATCCAGCTTAAGAGCAGGCGAGAGGAGATATGTCTCCTCAATTTAGGTCCTGTTAAGAATAAACGCTACAGGAGTCCCATATTCCACCTGGCTCCCTTCTCTTCTCTCTCTTTCGGAAGAAACCCTGAGTCTTTAGCATCAACCTGAGCAGACGGATCCTGCCAAGACTCACCCTCTTCCTCTGGGCCGGTTCTGGAGGCTTTTCTAATTTCCGCTTCCGTCGCAAGTGAGCTTCTTCCGACTTCCTCCGCAGCAGCGGGTCCACCAGAGAGGGCTTGGGGGAGCGGTCATCCACTTTCTTTCGGGGAGGCTCCTCGCACTCCCCTTTCCGCTTGCCGAGATCCGGGACTACCTCCTTGTTCTCCCGGTTGATCTTCTGTTCTTTGAGCAGGGAGCCAGGGAGGTTGGACGCATACTTGAACCCAGGCCCGCGCTTTTGCTTGTACACCAGAGACACAAAACACACAAGCAAACTTTATATCTTATGTCTTTTTACTGGGGGTTTCTAGGCAGAAAGTCAACCCTGGATTTGACACCTTCACCTATTTTAGGGATGGGAAAGGTATTTTGTAGCATCGCTCAATAAAGCTAGATAAGACGGGAGAGCTGGCAATACTTCACACTACCCAATGGCTCACTGCCTCACTAGGAACACGGAGACAGATGGATCTTTAATGCCCTTCCCCATGCGAAAAAAATAAGGAGCCTATGAGAGTTTTCCCTTTGGACACACGTACCACTCTTTGAAGAGAAACACATTTGCCTATTATACCAGAGCTGAACCTCCACAGCAGGCAAGGAGAGCTATACAATTTGGAAAGGGCCAAAGATCCCTTTCTGATCACAAGTCTTTTACTATTCCAAGATGTCACATCTGTATGTTGAGCCCATTCTCTGATGTGACCCCAGGCGATGAAGCCCAGCAGACTTATTATTTTATTTATTACATATACCTCTATCCCGCCCTTCTCCCCACAAGGGGACTCAGGGCGGCCTCACATAAGCATCCAGTGATGCAGTTCACATATACCAGTAAAATACAGCTAAAACAATAACATCCATTTAAAAACATCATCCACAATAATTCAACAATAAATTCATTAACATTAAAATAGCATAACAATACACCAAGCCAAGCCAAAAATCCAACATCAAGATGTTCATAACTTTTACTTCCATATTGTTCCCTTCTATTCAAATGCTTGGTTCCAGAGCCAGGTCTTCAGTTGTCTCCTAAAGGACAGGAGGGAGGGTGGCTAACCTGATGTCCTTAGGGAGGGAGTTCCACAGACCGGGGGGGGGGCACTGCCGAGAAGGCCCTGTCTCGTCCCCACCAACCGCATTTGCGAAAGTGCTGGGATCGAGAGCAGGGCCTCTCCTGATGATCTTAAGCTGCGTGATGGTTCATAGCAGGAGATACGTTCGGACAGGTAAACTGGGCTAGAACCGTTCAGGGCTTTAAAGGTTAAAACCAGCACTTTGAATTGTGCCCGGAAGCTAATTGGCAGCCAGTGGAGATGGCGCAACAGAGTAATGCACTCCCTGTATGCCGCTCTGGTTAACAACATGGCTGCCAACCGTTGGACTAACTGAAGCTTCCGAGGAGTTTTCAAAGGCAGCCCCATGTAGAGAGCACTGCAGTAATCCATTCAGAATGTAACCAGAGCATGGACCACCATGGCCAAGTCAGACTTCCCAAGGAACAGGTGCAGCTGGCGCACAAGTTTACTTGTGCAAAAGCTCTCCCGACCACCGCCGAGACCTGGGGTTCCAGGCTCAGCGAGGAGTCCAGGATCACTCCCAGACTGCGAACCTGTGTCTTCAGGGGGAGTGTAACCCCGCTGTAACCCCATACCCTCTTCGGCCTTTCGACTGACCCCTGTCTTGTCTGGATTAAGTTTCAATCTGTTCGCCCTCATCCAGTCCAACACAGCGGCTAAGCACCGGTTCAGGACCTGCACAGCCTCCTTATTAACAGGCGGTAAGGAGTGATAGAGCTGGACATCATCCGCATACAGATGACATCTGACCCCAAAACTCTGGATGATCTCTCCCAACGGCTTCATGTAAATGTTAAACAACATGGGGGACATAATAGAACCCTGCGGGACCACACAAATCAATGGTTGTGAGGACAAGAAGGAGTCCCCCAGCAACACCTTCTGGGAACGACCCTCAAAGGAGGACTGGAGCCACTGCAGGACAGTACCCCCCAAGTCCCATATCCCTGAGGCATCCCAGAAGGATACCGTGATCAACAGTATCGAAGGCTGCTGAGAGGTCCAGCAGAACCAACAGGGACACACTCCCCCTGTCTAGTTCCCGGCATAGATCATCTACCAAGGCAACCATGTCCCGGCCTAAAGCCAGTCTTGGTTAGTTTCACCTAAATTGAGAATGTGCCCTCAAAGCTGCTGAGATGGCTGCCTTCTTCTTGACACCACCATGAGGTTTGAAGTTTTCTTCATTCTAAAAGCTTGAAATGCATTTTCTAAGGCTTATTACTGGCAAAGAGCTCTGAATATGTGCCTTTACATCTACCATTTCTCATCCCAAGAGCTTCACTGCTACTTAGTTTGGGCCCTGAGCTTAAAGAGTCTCCTCACCCTGGCGAGGAAGCTAGAAAAGATCCAAAATCTTCTACAATAGGAACGGTGCCACCTGCCAGACCGCATTCTAGTTTCCAAACACAAACAAAAGAGCCCCTGGGGAGGGTGGCTTGGCATTCCTGGAAAGTTCAGAACGTGTGGCTCCTCAGTTGGATACGGTCGCCTAGCTGTAGCAAACGGCCCAGGGCACAAACAAAATCTGGCTACCACTATTTTAAAAACCCTCTAAATTGTAACAATAAATAAAGAACAAAACTCACAGGGGAACTCCAGAGAAGAAACAATCAGGAACAGCTAATCACCTCTCAACAAAGAATTCCCCCAGACAGTAACAAGGCACACCTAAAAACTGTCAGGCTATCAAATGCTAATAAAGGTGGCCACCTGAAACATTCACACCTAGCTCCAACAGACAGTTCTTTCTCCCACACTGGACATTTTTCCACAGTTATATAAACCCAATTTTCCTAGTTTCCAACAGACCTCACCACCTCTGAGGATGCCTGCCATAGATGCAGGCGAAACGTCAGAAGAGAATGCTTCTAGAACATGGCCATACAGCCTGAAAAACCTACAACAACCCAGTGATTCCGGCCATGAAAGCCTTCGGCAATACATTGGCCAAGGTCACATCCAAAAGGGAGGACCAAGCTTGCAAGAGAGAAAAGAGCAGACTTCAATTGGTGCGACTTCATTCTAGTGACACTCACTTTCCCAGTTTTGCCCGCATGGTTGCACTTTGGACATTCCCAGCAGTTTGGCAGCTCCTCGTTCACCACGCCGTCCGATTCCCGCACCTGGGAGGGAGAGGGGGACACAGTATGGGCAAGACGGGAAAGCTCTGTGGGTTACCGTTGGACCGGGGCTAGACCGTTGCCTAAGGGAAGGAGGGCCACACTAATGTCTACTACTATGAGCGCCTTGGGAAGTCTGAGATCCGTACGCCACTGAGCCAAACACATCTGCGTTGCCTCCCCACTCGCCCCCCCCCCCTATCCCAGGGGGCCACTCACCCCTGCTTTCCACCGGCCCTTACCTTAAGGCATCCTGGGTGTATGATTTCGTTGCAGATGGAACATTCCATAAGCATGAGATTAAACTTGCCCCCCTCCTCCTCCGCCGTGTCTTCCTTCCCTGCTTCCCCACACACCAGGCACACAGCCGTATGGGGCAGTACTGGCTAAACACCCGCAAGGGAAGAAAGGAGAAGAGGGTCAGGAAGCGGGTAGCAATGAATCAGCGCCGGCCCCTGCCAAAGTCTGCAGCTTATCATTTTTAACTCAAAGGCTGGGGGAAGGGGGGGCAGGGGGCACAGGGCTCCCCGCTTTGTCTACAGTCACTTTTGGCAAAGCAACTATTGGGATCTTGTTTAGAGTCCCGCTGCCATCAAAAGCAGTGAGCCTGCGGTTTACAACTCAGATCCGCAAAATATTATTTTCAGAAAAATTTCCCTTAAATGCACCCTACAATCCCACCCCCCAGAATTGTACATTTGAGGCCCATGAAAAGCCTTTTTCTAAAACAAGAAATAATGATCAGAAAGTGAATAAAAATTATTGGGCACCAATCTCATAGTTGGCAAATGGATCCATCAAAAGAGTAACTGGTTGTTAGCAGAAGCCTGGTTACTGGTATAGATTTCTGCTCAGTCAACATAAGAGGGCCTTAGTAACAGAATGTTGCCTATAGTAACAGAATTTTGAACCCTTAAGGCCAGAATCAAGCAGAAAATGCATGGGCTGCAGGGAGGGGGGTGGGATTGGTGTATGTATAGCACCCAATATAGCATCCAATTCACTCAGTGATGAGAGAAGAGTATGCCATTTCAGAACAGTGGCAAGTGACCAGAAACACTTGCCACTTTCAGCCATTCAACTAATCCTTCCAAAACTATGCCATTCTGGGCAACCCTAGTTATTGGGGTGAGGGAGCCCTTTCTGCCAGTTAGAGCAGATAAAAACGGGTCACAGACCTGGCTTGCCTTGCAGCGCTCTACGCCCTCGTCCACAAAAGTCGAGATCACATTTGTTTTGGGGGCCGGAGAAAGACTCGCCAGCATTTTCCTGGCCGGACAATGCCGCACAGGTGACCGGAGGCTTACCGCAATGCACTGCCGCATAATGCAGGACTGCTTCATGCGGCCTGGCCCACCAAACTTCTTCATGTCCTTGCAGAAGTGGCACTCGCCGCACTCGGTGCGCAGGCAGGCCTCGCACTTGCGGCATCGTGTTCTTCTCCGGCGGGCGCCAGCCGTGGTCCGGTTTGCGGCAAGTTTGACAGCGGAGCTGGGCCCCAGTTTGCCTTTGGGCCGCCCAACGGACCGATTCTGGGAAGGGGAAACAAACAAAATGCCACACCTTAACTAAATGCTAAGAATTAAATCCTGATTGAGAAGAGACAACAAACAATGGAGAAATCACTCTGATGTGATTAATACAGGTAGTCTCCAAGTTACAAAGATCTCATAGTTAAGAACGGAAGTGAGGAAAAAGGAAGTGAGTGAAATCTACCTCCAGGAAGGGAAATTAACTCCCTAATGAGTAATCATGGGGGAAAGGGGTCTCCACTGAAGCTTTATCCCCAATACTTATTTCTACAACAAGCCACATTTTTTCAAAATCCAAAGATCACAGGAACAGAAAGTGAGGTGAACAGGGGCACAGGCAGCAAAGAAAACATCCAAAGCCAAGGAATATATATATTTTTGGCTGGAGTTACACTTAAAAAATATACCTGTCCCGACTTACATATAAATTCAACTTAAGAACAAACCTAATTTGGGGACTGCCTATACTTTGTATTTGTACAACTGCTGGGGGTGCTGCTTTCCCCATACGTTGTGTTGAAGCCACTGAATTTTTTTTAAAAAAACCCAGACTACACTACAAGCAAAAGGTCTTGAATTCAAATCGCAGGCATCTCCAGGATGCCAGCTGAAGACTTAACCTTGCAGTAGCAAGTTTAGATGAGTGCAAATATAGGACTGGTTCTAGAAAGGCATTGCATGTTTTCATTTTGTGTGAGCACATTCTCTACATGTTTTCAAACACTAGCTTTCTCCACATGTTGCTCACATGTCACACTTCCATGTGTGGTTCTGAAAAAACTCCCTGAATGAATACACTACAACTTGCTCACCCCTTAAAAGCTTTTATCAAGCCCATCGTTTCTCAGATGACTTGCCGTCCCCAGATAACTAAACCATTGTGTTCAAATACCTGCACATTTATATGTATTAAGAAGCCCAGAGCTCTATTGTCTTGAGAGAGTGCATTGAGGAGCAAAATAAATTACTTGGAGGAATAAACAAGTTGGTCTATCCCAGCAAAAACACCCTCCCTGAATGCCAAATATATTTCTGCAATAAATCTGTAAGCCTGTGCAGTGTCACAAGACACTGTTGTTGCTGATCCGCTCATGAATCAAAGGCATGCAAATAGGAGCTGGGGCAACAATTCAGGATCTTGTTTTCGGACAAAAGAAACTTCTGCTCTGATCCTACAAGTCAATCCAGTGATGGCTCCACTCTCTCTGGCAATTCAGGTGCCAGTTAAATACATTGATACTCACCTGGTCATTTAGTAGGTATTTAAGTGGCTAATTTATTGTTTCAGCTCAGGCATCGGCAAACTATGACCCTTCAGGTGTTTTGCACTTCAATTCCCACAGTCCGGTAGGCTGTTCTGAATTGTGGGAGTTGAAGTCCAAAACACCTGGAGGGCCAAAGTTTGCTCAGGCCTGCTCCAGCTGCTGGATTTTGCTTTATATATAGAGAGAACATAGACTGCCTAGAAAACCTGAACAGAAAAATGCACCTGAAGAATTCAGAGACTCAGAACTAGAGCACATTCCCGGGTACTGAGTTTGTAAATGCTTTGGAACATGTCATAGCATGTTCACTTGGAAAAAAATCCCCAGAAAACAAGACTTACTCTCTGAAAGACATGTGCCGAAACTAAAAGCCTTAGTCTTGAGTTTAACCAGCAGATGCTGTTGATGCTTGTTTTCTGCTCCCATGGACATTAGGTCTTAGAACCATGGGTTCAAATGACAGGAGAGGAGATCCCACCTAAACATTAGGAAGAACTTAGAGCTGTCCAACAGTGGAACTCTCTACCTCGGAATATACTGGAGGCTCCTACCTTGGAGGCTTTTAAACAGATGGCTGGATGGCCATCTGTTAGGGGTGCTTGGATTATGCTTTTCCTGAATGGCAGAGGGTTGGACTAGATGGCCCATGGGGTCTCCTCCAACTCTATGATTCTACGTGTGTCTATTTCTCTCCAGGCTGTGATCCTTCTCAGGGAAACAAGTGGTCCCATGCCTAGCTCTAGGCAGCCCAATTCAAAAGGGATATGGACAAGATGAAAGGTGTCCTGAGAAGGGTCAGCAAAGGGGTCTAAGATTTGGAAACCATAATAAAACTTTATTTGTAGACTACCCTATCTCCCCGAAGGGACTCAGCATGGTTTTCAACATGTATGGCAAACATTCAATGCCAAAAGGAAAGACATACAAACAAATTACATCAGGACAGACCACATCAAGCCCTCTGAGGAGCCTCTTAGGAGGCTGGGTCTAGTTCGCTTGGAGAAAAGGCAACTAACATGACAGCCATGTTTCAGTATCTGAAAGGATGCCCCATTGAGAAGAAAGGGGCAGGCTTGCTTTCACGCTGCTCTGGAGACTGGGACACAACGGATCAGTGGATTCCAATGGCAGGAAAGAGATCCCACCAAAACATCAGGGACAACTCCCTGACAGAGCTGTTGCAACAGTGGAATACTCTTCCTGCGATTCTGGTGGAGTCTCCTTCCTTCTTTGGAGGTTTTTAAGCAGAGGCAGGATGGTCAATTGTCAGGAGGGCTTGGATGGCATCTTCCCTTATGGTAGAAGCCCCTTGGGAGTGCTCGTCTAACACGGTGACTCAATGAAAGGAGGGGTGTTGCGTTTCTGAATAAGGAGCAGCTAGCATATTGATGAAGATCAGTTACAAGGTAAACTGGGATATGATCACACCCGTACCTCTCACAAGCAAGGAGGGTGGCGGTGGCGGTGGTGGCAATTGTGGGGGGTCGGGGACTTCTCGGTAGTGGCCCTCCCCAAGGAAATTTGACAAGCACCCACCTTCATAACTTTCAGGAAGGAGTTGAAAACCTTGCTATTTAAGCAGGCTTTTGATAATAGTTAGGAGTATCCACCACACTATTGGACAGAACCTGGTTCTTAGAAATATAATTTATAATGCTGGATCATAGGAATTGGCTGGTTTTAAACAGCGTTTATATGGCCATTTGTCGGGGGTGCTTTGAATGCAATTTTCCTGCTTCTTGGCAGGGGGTTGGACTGGATGGCCCACGAGGTCTCTTCCAATTCTATGATTCTATATAAGTAAAGATAAAGGTTTATCCTGACATTAAGTTCAGTCGTGACAGACTCTGGGGGTCAGTGCTCATCTGCAAAGCCAAAGAGCCGACATTGTCTGTAGACACCTCCAATGTAATGTGGAGCACCATTACCTTCCCGCTGGAGCAGTACCTATTGATCTATTTACATTTGCATGTTTTCGAACTGCTAGGTTGGCAGAAGCTGTGGCTGACAGCGGAAGCTCACCCCGCTCCTAGGATTCGAACCTGTGACCTTTCGGTCAACAAGATTAGCAGCTCAGTGGTTTACCCCACTACACCACCGGGGCTCCTGGCATATGTATATGTATGTGTGTATATATATATGTGTATATATATACATACATACATACACACACAGTGTTTTAGAGGGGTAAATAGTCTTTTAAACTATTTATGTTTACACTGGGTTGTTGTAGGTTTTTCAGGCTATATGGCCATGTCCTAGGTCAGACCTCACAACCTCTGAGGATGCTTGCCATAGATGCAGGCGAAACGTCATGAGAGAATGCTTCTAGAACATGGCCATATAGCCCGAAAAACCTACAACGCCACGTTGATTCCAGCCATGAAAGCTTTTGACAATACATATGTTTATGCTATTTGTACTATTGTGTTTTTAATCAATTGATATGTGATTATTGTCTGTATTATATCATTTCCTGTAGTCATGGTTTTGTTATAAGCTACCCAAAGTACTTTTGGGGAGAGGGGCGGGATATAAATAATTATTATTATTATTATTAACCCTAGCCTGATGCATTTTTTACTCAAGAGAGAAATGTCCTTTGGGGTGTCAAACTGCATTAACCTGACAGTGTAGACAGCAGCACCTTTCGCAGGACACGCCTTCCTGGGCGGAAGTTCGTGACAGAAGGGCTGCTGATCCCTTTTGGGGAGCCCCGTGCCTGTAAGGTGGGAAAACCACCTTCAGGGGGACCAAACACCGCCTTGGCAAGATGAGATCCCGAACAAAGAGACAGAAAAACTGGGATCCACCCACACTGCAGAGATCACCCAGCCCCTCTTGCCTACACCCCACAGCAGCTCAGATTGCCAAAGATGCCTCTGGCAAAGCAAAAGGGAAAATGGCACTTCGTCCACTTCCTGGTGCAAATCAAGGCGCCTCGGGGCGGGTTCGGAAGCTCCTCGGAGCACAAAAGCCCCTCCAAGTGGCTGCCATCGCTCTGCTTTCCCTCTCCCTTGAAAAGATTGCCTTTCTCTCGAGACCAGCGAAACTGGGGGAGGGGGGTGGCAGACAAGGGAAGAGCCGCCGTTCCCACATTGTCTTTTCCGCCCGCCCCCCGCCCCTCCTGGCCTATTTCTCTCTCTCTCTCTCTTTCTCTCGCCGCGAAGCCGCCCAGCCCGAAGGCTTTTGACCCCTCCCGGGCCCCTTCCCCTTCGGACCTGCTCTTGCTCCTGCTCCGAGTCGTAGTCCTCCTCGTCGGGGCTGACGGACATGGCCATGGCGCATGGCGGCTCGGCCTCCCCCACAGACACAGAGAGAGAGCGCGAGCAACAGAAAGCCCAAAACCCTACACACTCACACTCGCGGAGGAAGCGGGGGGGACGGCGCCTCATATAGGCGGTCACCCAACCAGGAAGGGGCGGGACTCTGGCCACGCCGGCCAATGGTGAGGCGGGGCTCGTGGAGAACAAAGAGCGGCCTCCGATTGGCCGAGATGGGGAAAGGGGCGGAGCGAGGAAAAAAGGGGGGAAATTGGGCTGTCCTGACAGAGGTTGCTCAGTGGCCCAGAGAGGGGCGAAGCAGGAGCGGCCTTTCCCTCGCTTTTTCTGAGGGAAGGCTTCTCCAAGCCCGCAGGGTATAGTCAATATTATTAATAATCATCTTCTATATCTCTATCTGTATACCTTAATAAAACGGAATGTTTGTATGTATGTGTGCGGAGGGCGGAAATGTGGCAGCGTTCTGATTGGCAGCCACTTCCACAGGCCACAGCCACCAGCCCGGGTGATGGACCTGCACCAAACTGGGTACACATAACCCCCCTGACCCCCTTTACGTCCTGGTGCGGTTCGGGGGACATGACCCACGGGTTATGGGATTTGTAGTACTTTCTAACACTTTGGTTCCCACAGACCACTGAGGCCACCAAAAAGGACCAATACAGACCACACTTAGCACACACAACCCCCATGACCCACTCTACGTCCTGGTGCAGTTCGGAGGAGGGTGGGCCATGGATGATGGGACTTGAAGTGCCTCTACTCACTTCCCAAGTCCGCCCCTCATCCAATCACTGATCAAAACCAAACTTGGCACACATAACCCCTATGACTGCCTTCACGTCCTGGTTATAGCAGAGTTGGTACTTTGGGCAGAAGTACAGTCAGAGGAGAGTGATGCACAAGCAAGAGCTTTAGAATAGCTGGCTTTCTGTGCCAGAAATCACGCTGGCATGTATGCCGTAAATGCTGTACCCTGATTGGTACGCCGAGCGTATGCAGTGATTTGCTAAAGTACATCATGTGTCTTCAATGATAACAAAAGCCTTGATTGGCCAAAGCAGTACATGGCGTGGGTTTGTTTACCTCAATGCTAATAGGATAAGAACTACGCAAGCGCAGAAGGGTCTGCCCCCTCCTTTGCTGGCAGGGAAGAGGCAGAAGCAAATGTTGCGATTTGGGTACAGGCTGGCCAGAGCTGCTGATACTGTTCTATGGGAAATTAATTTCTTGCTGCGCCACAGTGTTTAACAAATAGAAGCCTGATAATGATGTGATGCTAATGAAAGTATTGTGTTTAATTGGATAATGAAATATGCTGTGATACACTGGCCAATGGGGGGTTGTAAAGAAGGGCGGGCCAAGATCTGCCGCCATGAGGGGTATATAATGAATGCTCTTAGAATGTATGTTAAGATTTGCCCGGAGCAGCGTGTTCTGTGGGTAAACCCCACCAGCTGGTGTCCTATTACAATAAACTTGACTTCACTTTTAAAACAGTCAATTGTTCGTTCTCTCGTTCCTGTGCCCGCGCGTCCACGTTGCCGTTGGTAAGAAGGTTATTTGCCACCCGGAGTTCTGGGACTCCTAATTTGCTGCTACATGGTGAGGTTTGGGGGAGGACTGACAATGGATGATGGGATTTGTAGTACTTTCACACCCCTCTGTTTCCACAGACCACTGTGGCCCCCAACAAAAACTGATAAAGACCACACTTGGCACACAGAGCCCCAGTGACCCACTCTACATACTACTGAAGTTTGGAGGGGGCCAGAACATGGATGATGGGACTTGCAGTACCTTCCCTCACTTTCCAAGACTGCTACAATCCTAATCCTATCAACACGAAACCTGCCACACAGAGCCCTCATGACCCACTCTACATCCTGGTGCAGTTTTGTGTGAGACGGACCACGGATGATGGGACTTGAAGTACCTTCACTCACTTCCTCAAAACAATGCAACCCTCATCCATTCACCAATACAGACCAAACCTAGCACACAGAGCCCCCATGACCCAATCTACATCCTACTACACTTTGGGGGAAGGGTGGACCAGAGATGATGGGACTTGCACTACCTTCAGTAATTTCATGATACCACTGCAACTCCCAATAATGATGGATCAAGACCAAACTTGGCACACAAAGCCCCCGTGACCCACTCTACATCCTGCTGCACTTCTCAAATCACTTGGGCACCGCCGGGTCCCCAAGCTAGTTATATATATAAATGCTCTTTTCGTTTTGAGTGACATCATAACTCAAAATCCACTGGCAAGGAGTCACCATCACTAAAAAAAATTGATTTTGTCATTTGGGAGTTGCAGTTGCTGGGATTTATAGTTCACCTATAATCAAAGAGCATTCTGAACCCCACCAACGATAGAATTGGGCCAAACCTCCCACACAGAACTTCCATGACCAACAGAAAATACTGTGTTTTATGGTAGTCTTTGGTGACCCTTCTGACACCCCACTCGCAACCCCCAGTGGTCCCGACCCACAGGTACATTATTTAAACTGTTATGTGTATTCATATCATGATCTGATCACCATGCTCAATATATCCCATATGCATGGGGGTATTGGGACAATGATACAAAAGGTTTGCTAGGGTAGACCCTCTCACTCAAACTCCCCCCCCCCCGCCCCAGAATCAAAATCCTGGCTACAGCCCTGCATCCAGCCATAGGTATAGATATATATTATTCACACACACACATATATATGCATACTAGCCGTCTCCTGCCACACGTTGCTATGGCCCAGTCTGTATATATGTTTTGTGTGTGTATATATTTGTGTATATGTGTATATATGTGTGTTTGCGTATATGTGTGTGGTTTTGCACATGCAGAGTAATTTTTTGTGGTTTTTTGGCTTTTTAAGTCTCTTCTGCTGTGTTTTTCAGTGTTTTTATGAGTGATGATCACTTGTTGGCCTGATAGGTGCATTGTGTCCAAATTTGGTGCCAATTCATCCAGTGGTTTTTGAGTTATGTTAATCCTACAAATAAACATTACTTTTTTATTTATATAGATGACAGGTATAGTATCATAGATTTGAAAGGGACCCCTAAAGGAGGACAATTATATGTTGCATGTTCCAGAGTAGGCAAACCAGACAATCTCTACATCAATACTGACAAAGAAACAACAAAAAATACTGTTTACCCACAAGCATGAAGAAATTACATATATTAGAAACCAACATTATTTTATTTTCCAGATCACCAGACTGGGCCACAGCAACACCTAGCAGGGGACAGCTAGTGATTGAGGAAAAACAACAGGAAAAACTCAGCCGTTATCAGGACTTCAAAATCTAACTGCAAAGGCTCTGGCATAAACCAGTACAGATGGTCCCAGTGGTCATCAGCACACTGGGTGCCATGCCGAAAGATCTTAGCCGGCATTTGGAAACAATACACATTGACAAAAATCACAATCTGTCAACTGCAAAAGGCCACCTTACTTGGATCTGTGCGCATCATTTGGAAATACATCACACAGTCCTAGACACTTGGGAAGTGTTCAACTTGTGATTTTGTGATACAAAATCCAGCATATAGATCTCGTTTGCTGTGACATACTGTGTTTTTGTGATGGTAAAATAATAATAGGAGTTATAGGGAGTGTCTATATTGTTGAATGAATGCGCTTGGACACTGCTATCACTGCTATACCCCAGGGGGATAATAATCTATATTCATAATAAACGTGAAATGTGTATGTATGTGTGTGGCTGGGATGCCCACTTCCACAAACAGGATCCCACATCCACAAACAGCTTTAACCCAAAGTGCTTAGGAGCCACCAAAAGCCCTCCAATGACATTTCAGGTTATAACAAGCACCATGAACATGTCGCCAAACCCCTGCCAATGTCTGCTCCAAACACCATATTGCCCACCACCAAAGTGAAAACTGTCATTCAGGGACAATTTTATCTTAGATTTTCTGTGTTTCCTCCACCACACAAAACACAGGAACGCCTCACTGATCAGCAGAAACTAAACTAAGGAAAGGGTCTACAATACAAACCATATACACTAAAGTGATCATATAAGATATATGAAGCACAAACTATGGTATAACGTGCTAAATATCATATATCATTATATAGATATGTGTGTGTGTGTAAACACACATATATAACATATACACAAATATATACACACACAAAACACATATACACAGACTGAGTCACAGCAACTCATGACAGGGGACAGCTAGTACATAATAATAGAAGTTGTAGGGGGTGTCTGCACTGTTGAATGAATGCACTTGGACACTGCTAGCACTGCCATGCCTCAAGTGTATAATGATGATGATGATGATGATGATGATGATAGATTGACAAAGTATAATACCTATCGCGATATGGACATAATGAAGCAGTTAAATGATGACTGGAATTGATGCAATGTTTTATGTTATGATGTTTTTATGTATAGTATTTTAATTTGTTTAATTCATATTTATATGTTATTTATTTTAGCTAATGTTATGTATTGCTTTTGTATGTATATTGCAGCATTGAATTTTGCAATGTACACTACACTGAGTCTCCCCTTGGGGTGAGAGAGAGCAGTATAGAAATGCAGTAAATAAATAAATTTGATAATGGAATACTAGAGTTGGGGGAGCCCCCATTCTGTCATGCAGGAAAACCACAACAAAGGGCCCCCCAACAGCCTCTGTTTAAAGGCCTCCAAAGGAGGAGCTTCCACTAGACTTTGAGGCAGTGAGTTTTACTGTGGGAACAACTCTAGAAGTTCTTCTTAATGTTCTTAATGTTCAGGTGGAATCTCCTTTCCTGTAATTTGAACCCATGGCTCCATTGAGTCCTAGTCTCCAGGACAGCAGAAAACAAGCCTGACCCTTCTTCCTTATGACATCCTTTCAGATATTTAAACATGGCTCTCATGTCTCATCTCAACCTTCTCTTCCGCAAGCTAAACATTCCAAACTCTTTAAGGCACTCCTCCTGATAGGGATTCATGTTATCCAGACCTTTGATCATTTTGGTTGCCCTCCTCTGGATACCTTCCAACTTAAGAGTCAATATCAAAATTGCATTGGATAGACCACATCAGCTCTAGATTCTGATAGAGAACATATGCCATCCAGTAGTCACCTTCTGCTCACCCACAGAAAACCATATTTAATAATCTAGAGTTGATGTGGTCTATCCGAGGGGTCAGGGCTGGTCAGCGACAGCGAAGGAGTGGCAGGCAGTGCAAAAGGAGTGGAAATAAAATAAAGGAGGAAGGAGGCTCGCGGACCAGATTGTTGTCCTTGCAGACCACTGGTGGGCTATATTTCTTTTGATCAATGTTATTTTGATCAATGTTATTTCTTGAGTATAATAATGACCTCTGGAGGTGATGCCACATCTCTTAACTATGGGTTGTCCATTGAAACATCCTGCTAAACCATAGTGAACCCAAGTCACTCCTCCTGCAATGATTTCTTCATCTTACTTGCCAATGCCCGAGTCTATGCTTTGTTAGTTCAAGCATTACACCAAATTGGTGTCTTTATGTGGTCCTCACTCTTGCAAAGGATAAGATATAAAGCCAGGCTACCATGTACATCCACAAATTTTACTAAGCAATGGGAATCAGGCTACTTATTTACTACATGCCTTCTCAAACAACCTCAAAAAACCTCACACTGGTGTTGACCCAAAGGAGAAGTATCAGTTGGCTAGGCTTTGGTTTGGATCCAACAAGGTGAGGAAAAACAAAGATGCCCAAATGGCAATGAAGTTTGGTTCTAAAATCTTACCTTTGCATTTTTCTTAGGCCAGGACACCACCGGGACTCCAGAAATGGCAAGATGTGGATCGTCTTCTGCATGCTCCTTCAGGATATTCTGTTTCAAAAGGAAAACAAGCTGGTGAGGCAGAAGAAAGCGCAAAAAAACCTAGCCCAAGGTAACTTGCTGAAGGGGAAGGACGCTCTAAGCTGGAGTCTCAAAGGTAATCAGCTCCTTCAGCTTTCTGATGTAGAAAGAAGGGTGTGAACCCACAATTATTAAGCAAGCCTCATCACACCACTATCCCCATTGCAGGCAAATGTAGGTCACCTGGGAAGCTTTCGTCAATAATAAAAAGAATGTCTGTTTAAGACTTACAACTCCAGTGGAAGTTGACGTAGAGCAGTGTTTCTCAACCTTCCTAATGCCGCAACCCCTTAATACAGTTCCTTATGTTGTGGTGATCCCCAACCATAACATTATTTGCATTGCTAATTTATAACTGTAATTTTGCTACTGCTATGAATCGTAAAGTAAATATCTGATATGCAGGATGTATTTTCATTCTCTGGACCAGATTTGGCACAAATACCCGATATGCCCGAATTTGAATACTGGTGGGGTTGGGGGATTGATTTGGGAATTTTAGTTGCTGGGACTTATAGTTCACCTATAAAAGAGCCCCTTGAACCCTACCAACGATAGAATTGGGCCAAACTTCCCACACAGAAGCCATGCCTTCAAGGGACTTACAGGTGCAAGCCTCCCTCCAGCTTTGCATGCTCTTCCTCACCCACACACCATTCTGCCATGCGCTGAGCATGCTTGCTCTCCCCTCCCTGCTTGGAGTCTCAGAAACAGCCCTCGTCTTGGCTGTGAAGCTGGCCAATCACAGCGGAGGAGGGCCTTTGGTGGGAGGATTTGCCGTCTGTTTCCAAAAAGGAAGACAAGGACAGACAACAGATCTTCAGCCTTCTTTGCCAAAGGGGTTCCTAAGACCATCAGAAATATATGTTTTCTGATGGTCTTTAGCAACCCCTCTGAAACCCCATTGCAAACTCTCCCAGGGGTCCCGACCTCCAGGTTGAGAAACAGTGACCTAGAGATTCTTAAGAATGTTTTTGTCTTCCCTTGGGATACTATGGTCAATGTCTGACACAATTTGGTACTAAAGTTGTGCAAGAGGAGCTAGAGACTGCTAGAGAGAAACTGTCTTGGGTTTTAAAAAACTGCTTTTTTCGTTCACTTTTTTCCACTTAATGTGAAAGGTCAACTATAATTCCTTTTTAGAATTATAATAACCTCACATTATAATAAGAAGTGACTTTCTAAGCAAGTATGACATTGAGGAGTCCAGAAACCAAACTCAGTCTTAATAAGGTGCTTGGGGTGGAGTGTGACCCCTCTCCGTACCTTCATATCTTCCAAAAGAGCCTGGGGATCCTCTATGCCTTCAGGAACACATTTCTTATTCTCTGGAAGGGATTCGAGTTTTTCGACGAGGGCTTTCAAGCCCTTCAGTTCAAACTCTGTCAAGTGAGTCCATTTGGCCGAAACCTCTGCTGCTGGGGAGCCAGTGGGCGTTTTGGGATAGTCAGCCGGCGTGGACTTTACGCTTTCATCCGAAGCATTAGACAAAGTCCTTTTGAGGCACTGGCCACCAGCCATTGCTTTTGGCTTCTTCCCAGGAAGCTCTCTCCCTTCTGAATGCGTACTGTTGGGAGAAGACGCTCCATCCGCAGAGGCCTTGGAGGTTTTCTCTGGGCTCTCATCCTTCTCCTGGGTGTGAATATCACACAATTCGTCATCCATGTCTGCACAGGAATCTGAGGAGAAGCTATCTAAGCTGTGTTTCCTTGTTGTATCTAGGAAAGAAGGAAGAGAAATGTGAAGGAAATTCTGAAAGTAGAGCTAAGGAACACCTGCCAAAGATGATTGCTGGTCATTGTCATTCCAAACACCATAGCCAAGGAAAGCCAACCAGTAACCTGACCACATTACTTCTCTAGAGTATGACCTAAAGAGTTGTGAGTTATTCAAAAAACAACCCAACCAGATATTGATTCTGGGGCTCCCTTCCTTCCTGCTGATTTTATGGGTTCTACTTCCCATATAATAACAGCACTTTCGGGTCTAGAATTCTTTCCACCCTCAGTAGGATCAAAGAAGATTTCTGCTCTATTATATGCAGATGACATGGTGTTAGTCTCATTCATCCAAATAGGTCTAAGAAGGCTGCTTACTAAGTTTGGCATTCTAAATAAAAGCTGAACATCAATTATAATAAAACAAAGGTGATGGTGTTCACAAAAAGTCAGTCACAGTTCAGATGGTCCATTGGTGGCCACTAGATTGAACAATGCAGGGAATTTAAGTACCTAGAAGTATGAGGGTTGAATGCAAAGTAATGCCTCCTCCTTCGTTTCTTGGGTTTGGATGGGAATATTTTAACAAATCAAACACAGAAATAATCCTTAGAATGTGCTCTTTAACTACCACTATTCACTTTTCCACATAATCACCAGACAATTGGATACATTTCTGACAACAATGAACAAATTTTCTGAAGCTGTCACGGAAGACGTCGACACTCTGTTTTGGGTTCCCATCGTGCACAGATCTTCCGATAACCAAGCAAAGCAATAATGTGACCCACACACTCTTGTGAAATGCTGATTATGCTTGAAATTCCTCTCTGAGTGATACGACGATCATCCTGAATCAATCTGTCAACCTTCTGCTTGTGAAACTCAGTGGTTGCTGTCAGAGGACATCCAACTGTTTGTCACGCAAGCCAGATGTTCCCATCTCAACATCTTTAAACTTACTCCCCCAATGACGCACAGTACTCACATCAACACAATCACAATAAACAGCTTGCATTCTTGTGATGAATCTCCTTTGGGTTGACACCTTCTGCTGTCAAGAATTCAATGACTGCACGTTGCTTGAGTTGCATTGACCGACTGAAAGTCAATGAGAGCTGTAGTTCTTCAGAGTCAATAAGAAAAACAAGACGGGAGCCAACAAGGCACAGTCAAAATTCAGTGTATTATACACAATAATAAGATCAATAAACCATATTTCCTGGTCATGTGCTTAGATCTTGAGCTTATATTTCTTTAAATCAAGTGAAATGGATGAAAGATATCCAGATTAAATATTTATTTATTTATTTCCAACATTTCTACCCCGCTCTTCTCAACCCCCAAAGGGGGACTCAGAGCGGCCTAACAAAGGCAACAATTCGATGCCGAAACACAGTATAAATACAATATAAAACCAAAAACATTGAGCATTAAAATACATTAAAATATAATTAACATTAATACATCATATACATTCACTTAAGTTAAAAACAGTGTTCCGTCCATAATAGGAGCATTGAGCCATATCCATCAACTTGCCATTACAATCAATCCAAAGTGCTGTATTGTGCTACTGTGCAAACGCCTGGTCCCATAGCCAAGATTTCACTTTTTTCCTGAATGCCAGGAGGGATGGAGTTGATCGTGTCACTTGGAAGTGCGTTCCACAGACGGGGAGCCACCACTGAGCAGGCCCTATCGTCCCCACCGCGTTTGAGAAGTCGGCGGGAGGGAGAGCAGGGTCTCCCCAGATGATCTTAAATTACGAGGTGGGACGTAGAGGCTGATATGTTCGGACAAGTAAGCTGGGCCAGAACCGTATAGAGCTTTAAAGGTCAAAACCAGCACTTTGAACTGAGCTCCAAATTTGACTGGCAGCCACTGGAGCTGACACGACAGGGGGGTGGTATGCTCCCTGTATGTAGCTCCAGTTAGTAATCTGGCTGCCACCCATTGGACTAGTTGAAATTTCTGAGCCGTCTTCAAAGGCAGCCCCACGTAGAGTGCGTTGCAGTAATCTATTCGGGATGTGACCAGAGCATGGACGACCGTTCCCAGATCAGATTTCGCAGCTGGTGCATGAGTCTTAACTGTGCAAAAGCTCCCCTGGCCACCGCCGAGATCTGGGGTTCCAGGCTCAGCGATGAATCCAGGATCACTCCCAAGCTGCGAACCTGCGTCTTCAGGGGGAGTGCAACCCCATCCAACACAGGCTGTAACCCTATGCCCTGTTCGGCCTTTTGACTGACCAGGACTATATGTGATAGTCACTCACGGCGAAGAGTCTCAGAGCTCATGGAATTCAAAATAATTGTTGCAAAATAATTATAATCCACAGTAAGGTAAGTATTTGTAATCCATATGGGTATCTTGGAATATAAAGCTCTGTGCAGGTCGACGGTCAGGGGCCAAGCCGTTTCGCCTATTCAGGCTTCCTCGGGACCTCTCGACTGTTTCACGTGACGGATAGTCCGGTTTCACTGGTCCCGGATTCTGGTTGGAGGTAATAAACAGGAGGAGAAGGTTCGCGTTGAGTAAAAAGAGCTGAGCGTGGAATCTTATTGACCTTTAGGTAAGCATGATCCAAAACAGATTCAGGATATCCTCTCTGTCTCAAATTGTGTCTTAATTGGGAAGCAACATTAATGAAGTCAATTTCATGGGTAGAGTTGCGCTTAATGCGTACAAACTGCGAGAAAGGGAGATTATTTCTCAGTGCATGGGTATGGAAAGAGGTGTAATGTAAGAAAGAATTGTGACTTGTAGGTTTCACGTAATTTCTAACCTTCAGTATGTTATGGTCCTTAAAGACCGTGAGGTCTAGGAAGTTAACTGAATTCACGTTCTGTTCAAATGTAAATTTCATCTGTTCATTCCATGAATTAAAGAAAGTGCTAATTTCATCTATATTGCCCTCGGATCCCAAAATAAAGAAAACATCATCAATGTAACGGTAGTAGTGCCTAATGGGTGCAGTAATTGCATTGTCTGGATACAGAAATTCAGATTCTAGCTCAGACATAAATAAATTTGCTATAGTGGGAGCAAATGAGAGGCCTATCGAAACACCAA
Organism: Anolis apletophallus; assembly: GCA_030556195.1. NCBI lineage: Eukaryota > Metazoa > Chordata > Lepidosauria > Squamata > Anolidae > Anolis > Anolis apletophallus. The sequence continues at coordinate 86,957,380 of JARBWK010000011.1, forward strand.
CTTGGAGGGGACCAAAACAACTAATACCGTGTTTCCCCGAAAGTAAGAAAGCGCCTTACTTTCTTTTTACCCCCAAAAGCTCCACTACGTCTTACTTTCGGGGTACGACTTACATTGGGCGACGGTAAGTCGTACCCCCGGCCGCCGCGTCACTCGGTCCCGCCTCCTCCGCCGCCGCCCAAACACTTGACTTGAGGTGAAGAAGGGGAGCGCGCCTTTTAGCCAACCCTCCCCGCGTGCGGCGGTCTCGCACTCGCGCGTCCCGCGAGGGAGGGGGAGGGAACATGGCGGCGGGCTCCTGCAGGCGTCGCTCGCTCTCCGCCTTTCCCTGCGAGGCCCTCCCTCGCCCAAAGGGGCCGGCTTTGGCGGGATGCCTCTGCTCCCCTCCCGGCCGGAAGCCCCTCCTCCCTGGGTCCGGGGGCGGAGCGGGCCCGGCTTGGGTTGGAGCGCGAGAGAAGGAGGCGGAGGCTTCTCCCCTCGGAGCGGCATGGAGAGCGCGTGAGGGAAGGAACGAAGGCAGGCAGGCAGGCAGGCAGGCAGGAGCCGAGGCTGCAGGGATGGCCATGGTGAGGGCCGGCCGCAGCACGCCTCCCAAAGCGGCTGTTCTTTGGGAGGCGTGCCGCGCCGCCCTCGCCATGGCCATCCCCGCAGCCTCGGCTCCTGCCTGCCTGCCTTCGCTCCTTCCCCTCACGCGCTCTCCATGCCGCTCCGAGGAGAGAAGCCTCCGCCTCCTTCTCTCGCTCCCCAAGCCGGGCCCGCTCCACCCCCGGACCCAGGGAGGAGGGGCTTTCGGCCGGGAGGGGAGCAGAGGCATCCCGCCAAAGCCGGCCCCTTTGGGCGAGGGAGGGCCTCACAGGGAAAGGCGGAGAGCGAGCGACGCCTGCAGGAGCCCCCGCCATGTTCCCTCCCCCTCGCAGGACGCGCGAGTGCGAGACCGCCGCACGAGGGAGGGTTGGCTGCTTCCAAAGCGCGCACTCCCCTTCTTCTTCACCTCAAGTCAAGTGTTTGGGTGGCGGCGGAGGAGGAGGCGGGACCGAGTGACGCGGCGGCCGGGGGTACGGCTTACTTTCGGGGTACGGCTTATATTAGCCGACCCCTCTGACACCCCCAATACGTCTTACAATCGGGGTGTCTTACTATCGGGGAAACACGGTAGTATATATATGTAACAAGATTCAAAGCATCACAACACCAAAATATAGTCCAATAGGTGCAAAACGGAGCGGGAATCCTGTGATTTCCGTCAACCCAGCTCCTTTGTTACTATTCCTTTGACGGCTCCACAATCGAATCCGAAAGTGACTACACACTGCGACTGGAATATTATTTCATTTAACTGTGGATGTACAAATTGAATTTTGGACTCATATGGACACTGGTTCACTCCTTCTCCGTACCCCCATTAGGACTTCGTACTTTGAAATTATATGGACTGTATAATGTGGATTATCCGGTAATACTTTCGTTTGACTTTCCACATGTTTTCCAGACCACTGGGTCCGTGAGTACTCTCTGAGACGACAAAACAATACTGATGGACTATATTTTGGTGTTGTGATGCTTTGAATCTTGTTACATATATATACTATTAGTTGTTTTGGTCCCCTCCAAATTTGCGTTTGTAGTAGTAACAGTACTTACCGTCTTGTTTTGCCCATCGAAACACCACCTTGTTGAATAAAGAAATCCCCATCAAACATAAAATAATTATAATCAAACACAATGTCCAATATCTCTAACAAAAAAAGAAGTGGGAGGATTTTGCGGTTGTGGTCTGTGATTTAGTAAACGCTGAATGATGGTCCTAGCTAGAGGTAGAGAAATGTTCGTATATAGAGAAACTATATCAGCAGTTATTAGTCGATCCAAGGGATTTAGTTGTAAGCAGTCCACTTTGGAAATAAAGTCACCAGTGTCTTTGATATATAAAGGGGAGTGTAAAACAAAAGATTGAAGAAAATGATCTAAATAAACCACCAGTGCTTGCAAAAGGCTGTTGATGGTGGCTATTATTGGTCTCCCTGGGGGAGGAAATATTTTTTTATGGATCTTCTAACTAACTAACTTTATTTCTTATGAGTCCCCCTCCACCAAAGGTGCTCTGGGCAACTTACACAATTAAAATAAACAGGTTACATAGTCACCGCTTGTTACTAACAATCATAGGCTCTTCTGAAAAGCCATGTCTTAAGTGCCCCTAAAAATGTATGTAGATCAGGAGTGGCTCTTTGGTCTGGCGGTAGGGAGTTCCACAAGATTGGGGCTACAATGGAGAAGGATCTCTGTCTTGTGGACTCCAAACGAACCTCTCTAGGGCCAGGGACATAGAGAAGATTCTCATGAGCTGACCGTGGCAGTCTCTGGTGGTGGAGTGGCATTAAACTGTCTCTTAGTTATGAAGGACCCTGACCTTGAAAGACCTAGAATGCTAGGACCAGGGTCGTATAGAGGACTCTGTGTTCAACCGGCAGCCAATGCAAGCAGAGACGGCGTTATATGGCACCTCATTGATTTTTTTGAGGAGTCTAGTAGCTGAATTTTGCACAATTTGGATCTTGCGAATTGCTGCTCAAGGTAAGCCCACATAGGAAGCATTGCAGTAATCCAGCCTCGATGTAACCGTGGCATGGATTAGCGTAGCCAGTGCCTCTGTTGGTAAATAAGGCGCCAACTGCCTCGCTTGGCGTAGATGAAAGAAGGCCCTTTTACTAGTGGAGGCAATCTGGGCTTCCATCGTCATTTTGGAATCCAGGATAACACCGAGACTCTTCACAGTGGGGGATGGAACTAACGGTTCCCCTTCAAAAGATGGTAATAGACCAACCAATTCTGATGGGCGGCCAGGCCACAAGATTTCAGTTTTTGCTGGATTTACTTTCAATTTATGGGCACGTATCCATCTTGTCACTGCTCCAAGACACCGGGTGAAGTTATCTGGTACAGAAGTTGTTCCAGGTTCTAGTTTTAGGAGAAGCTGGGTGTCATCAGCATATTGGAAACATTCTAATCCAAATCTCCAGACTAGCTTGGCGAGAGGTCGAACACAGATGTTAAACAGCATTGGCAATAGAATATCGCCTTGGAGTACTCCACAGTCGAGAGGGGATTTCTCAGATACTTGGCCCAGCCACTCCACTCGTTGGCTACGCCCTCGCAAAAATGAGTTGAACCACGTTATTGCTGATCTTTGAATTCCAATAGCAGCTAATTGTTGGATCAGAAGATCATGGTCTACTGTATCGAAAGCTGCGGTGAGGTCGAGCAACATCAGCAGTACTGATCCTCCCTTGATATCTACCTCAGACAAAATTAAGACTTTTGAAAACACCATTTTACAGCAAGTAGAGCACATCAATCATCGCAATGATAGGCAAAAAGCCAATTTACCCTACTGTGACGTGAAAAGACTCAGGTTTTTAGGCCAACATCCCAAAATCATAATAAAACCAGCCGATAAAGGAGGAGCATTGGTAATATAAAATCGCCAAGATTATATGAATGAGGCCAGAAAACAGCTAGCTAATACCTCCTACTATCGGCCCATACCTCAATATCCCACAAAAATCTTCCAAAATACCATCATACACACAATTCAAACAGGAGTCGAATTGGGCTATATCACCTCTAAAATGGCAGACTTTTAAATTAATTTACATCCATCTGTTTCTAAATTCTATCTACTACCGAAGATCCATAAAAAAATATTTCCTCCCCCAGGGAGACCAATAATAGCCGATACCAACAGCCTTTTGCAACCACTGGCCGTTTATTTAGATCATTTTCTTCAATCTTTTGTTTTACACTTGTTTTATTGACTCAATTACTTCTGTTAAGAACATAAGAACATAAGAAGAGCCATGCTGAATCGGACCTCAGCCCATCTAGTCCAGCATTCTGTATCACACAGTGGCCCACCAGTTGTACACGGGGATCTCGAGCAGAAGGGAGGGCAAAACCCTGACCTGCTCCCGACCCCCCACAACCAGTACCCAGGGAAATCCTGCCTACCTCAACCAACTCCGAGGTGGCACTTGAATGTCCTTTTCAGTAACTACCGATACACTTGGTATCCATGAATCTGTCTAATCCTGCCTTGAAGTTGTTCAGGCTGACAGCTGTCACAACCTCTTCTGGAAGTGAGTTCCATAACCCAATTCTGTTATCAGTTCTGACCTACGGTCTTCTCCGCCCACTCACATCCCCCCCCCCCAAACAAGCCAAAGACACTGGTGACTTTATTTCCAAAGTGGACTGCTTACAACTAAATCCCTTGGATCGACTAGTAACTGCTGATATAGTTTCTCTACCTCTAGCTAGGACTATCATTGAGCGTTTGCTAAACCACAGACCCCAACCGCAAAATACTCCCACTTATTTTTTGTTAGAGATATTGGACATTGTGTTTGATTATAATTATTTTATGTTTGATGGGGATTTCTTTATTCAACAAGGTGGTGTTTCGATGGGCCTCTCATTTGCTCCCACTATAGCAAATTTATTTATGTCCGAGCTAGAATCCGAATTTCTGTATCCAGACAATGCAATTACTGCACCCATTAGGCACTACTACCGTTACATTGATGATGTTTTCTTTATTTTGGGATCCGAGGGCAATATAGATGAAATTAGCACTTTCTTTAATTCATGGAATGAACAGATCAAATTTACATATGAACAGAACGTGAATTCAGTTAACTTCCTAGACCTCACGGTCTTTAAGGACCATAACATACTGAAGGTTAGAAATTACGTGAAACCTACAAGTCGCAATTCTTTCTTACATTACACCTCTTTCCATACCCATGCACTGAGAAATAATCTCCCTTTCTCGCAGTTTGTACGCATTAAGCGCAACTCTACCCATGAAATTGACTTCATTAATGCTGCTTCCCAATTAAGACACAATTTGAGACAGAGAGGATATCCTGAATCTGTTTTGGATCATGCTTACCAAAAGATCAATAAGATTCCACGCTCAACACTTTTTACTCAACGCGAACCTTCTCCTCCTGACTGTATCATTTGGCCTTTAACGTATGCACCTCATTGTAAATTGGTGGCGAACACTGTTCGGAAATTTTGGCCCATCATTAACTCCATTCCGGGGCTTGAAAAGCCCCCATTAATTGCCTATAAGAAAACCCAGAATTTTAAACAATTGTTGGTGTACTCCGATCATAGAATTAAAGAACAACTGAACCCTATGATTTTACACACCAGTCCGTGTGGCCACTGTTCTATTTGCAAGCTAAGTAATACTCAGTCATCAATCATTAATTTACATAACAATCGCAGGTTCAAGATCAGATACTGGGCCACCTGTGGCTCCAGGAATATAATTTATTGTTTGATGTGTAGCTGCCAAAAACGTTACGTGGGCGAGACGGGGAGAGAACTTCGTACACGTGTTCAGGAACATCGTTCGAGATTTAGAACTAAAAACGACACTTCTATTCTATATTCCCATTTCAAGCAATACCATCGGGTTGAAGACTTTGACGTAACTGTGCTTGAAAGAATCGAGCCCCTTCCGCACATTGATTTTAAACAACGGTTGTTACAACGCGAGAATTTCTGGATCGTCAATTTGCAGACTGAGTCACCTCTAGGCTTGTATAATAGATTATCTATCAATGAACTCCTAATTTAACGTGTGTCAGCTGTATCTCTATCAGTAGTACTTAAGGAAACCTGTATTCTTTTTGTGTTGCCCGGGAACATCAACCAAGTGGCTGTGTCCACATATTATGATTATATTATATCAGGGCTGTCCAACTGCCGGCCCTGCAGGTGTTTTGGACTTCAACTCCCAGAATTCCTAGCCAGTTTACCAGCTGTTAGGATTTCTGGGATTTGAAGTCCAAAACACCTGCAGGGCCGGCAGTTGGACAGCCCTGTATTATATTATTGTTATGTATCCATGTATTTTACTTATGCTCAGCTCATGTTTGTAGTTCCTCTGACGGTTGTGATTGTATATATATTATCCCGATATTGTTTATTACCTCCAACCAGAATCCGGGACCAGTGAAACCGGACTATCCGTCACGCGAAACAGTCCAGAGGTCCCGAGGAAGCCTGAATAGGCGAAACGGCTTGGCCCCTGACCGTCGACCTGCACAGAGCTTTATATTCCAAAATACCCATATGGATTACAAATACTTACCTTACTGTGGATTATAATTATTTTGCAACAATTATTTTGAATTCCATGAGCTCGGAGACTCTTCGCCGTGAGTGACTATCACATATATATTTAATTTGGATATATTTCATCCGTTTCACTTGATTTAAAGACATATAAGCTCAAGATCTAAGCACATGACCAGGAAATATGGTTTATTGATCTTATTATTGTGTATAATACACTGAATTTTGACTGTGCCTTGTTGGCTCCTGTCTTGTTTTTCTAATCGCATTGACCAACTGTCTGCACAGGTTTCCATACTTCGCACTTTAACAACACAACCGTTCAATGCTAAGGGTTCCCGCCAAAATGGAACTGTAGAGGAGAGTCTACTTAACAAGTCAGTAACTGCCACATACCAGGTTCAACAGGTAATGCATTGCTTTTCATTCAACCCTTGTACATTTTACAGAGAATCTATCATGGAAGCCCCATATAGAACACAACAGAGCAGCTGCACTAAAATCAATTAGAGGAATCCTCAGATTTTATAACACTGCAGGGGGCCATCTGGTTGCCCCTGCTCTGAAAATTTTCCAGAGCAAAGTTACTGCCCAGATTATGTACGGCGCCACAGTCTGGGGATGGGATGATTCAGATACTGAAATTGGAGGCCCTCCAGAATACATTCCTTAAGAAACTGCTGAGATTCCCACCAGGCACTCCAGTAGCCCTGGTCAGGGCAGAGGTTGGTCTACCCTCCATAAGATCCCGCATTCACTTTCCCCTATGCAACAACTGGAAGATCATAAAGAATTCCTCAGCTAGGGTTTTCCCAAAACTATGCTTTGAACATCTATCAGAATGCAAAGTTTGGAGCTCAAAACATCAGAAATTGCTGGAAGTATACCTTACCCTGTCTCATAAGCCTTCGATCTTGAAATCAAGAGAGAAACTGCATGAATACATTTACAATCAAGGCATTCAAATGGACAGCCAGGCTATTAACAGCTCCAGCATGGTTCAAGTTGTACAAATTTGACCATGAAAGGGCTATGTACCTAACCAACCTTACTGGGCTTTAGCACAGCAGGTTAACCACCAGCTGCAACAAATCTTGCCAATCAAAAGGTTGGCAGTTGGAAGACCAGGTCAGGAGTGAGCACTCGACCTTTCAGCCAGCTCACTGCCCACCCAGCAGATTGAAAGCAGCTGTGAGTAGATAAATAGGTACCACTTAGCGGGGAGGTATTTTAATAGGGGGGCCCTGGTGGTGCAGTGGGTTAAACCGCTGAGCTGCTGAACTTGCTGACCAAAAGGTTGGCGGTTTGAATCCAGGCAGTAGGGCGAGCTCCCGCTGTTAGACCCAGCTTCTGCCAACCTAGCAATTTGTAAACATGCAAATGTGAGTAGATCAATAAGTACCGCTTCTGCGGGAAGGTAATGGCGCTCCATGCAGTCATGCTAGTCACATGACCTTGGAGGTGTCTACAGATAACGCCGGCTCTTCAACTTAGAAATGGAGATGAGCATCACCTCCCAGAGTCAGACTCAAGGGGAAACCTTTACCTTATAAGGAAATAACAAAAAATGACAGTGATTCCATAAAAAAAGGAGGAAGTCTGTGAACAGGGCTCTTCGACATTGGATGCTTTTATCTAGCATGAGTGGGGTTGATTATCCCTAAGGGGTTCTTTCTTACTTCAAAAAAATAACATCCCAAGATCCAATCTGAATGTAAGGCCGGGGTGTTGTTAAAACAGTTGGCATTCAAATATCCAGATATCTTCACAAAGTAGCATGTTATTTGATTGGCCCCACTAGTTTGGTGATGACCCTTACTGTATTGGGATCCTAGGTGTCTCTTAATATAGGAAATGTGCCCTCTTTTAAGAGCTGGACAGCCTGTCCTGTCTGAGCATTAAATAGGACACCATAAGTCCCGTATTCAGGAGAATGGGGCCTACTTGTGGCTCTCAAATTATATAGACCAAAGGCTTGGGAATGCGTCAGAAGGGAATGATCTGCCATACCAGAGGCTGTCGCTAGAGGGACTAGATCCAATTGTAGCCTAAAATATCATAGGCCACCAAAATATAGTTAACAGATTCAGGCATTGGGTCAGTGACCTCAGTAATGAATACTTCCACTGACTGCTGGTAGTACCTTCTAGTCTTTCAGACTATAGAAAAGGCTAAGATGTCTTCACCTGAAAGAGGGATTGCAGTAGGATGCGGAGAACTTCTGAAGATCATCTAACCTGGCCTTGTTCCTAGCAAACATCTAGCCCCCGGTGACACAGTGGGTTAACCTCTTGTGACGGCAGGACTGCTGACCTATCGGTCAGCTGTTCAAATCCAGGGAAAGTGGGTTGAACACCCTCTGTCAGCTCCAGCTCCCCATGCAGAGACATGAGAGGAGTCTCCCTCAAGGATGGTAAAACATCAAACATCCGGGCATTTCCTTGGCAACATCCTTGCAGATGGCCAATTCTCCCACATCAGAAGCAACATGCAGTTTCTCAAGTCGCTCCTGACATGAAAAAAAATCTAGCTATGTGGGGTGAGGACACTACCCCCATAAGAATTCTGCCCTCCCAAGAAATTTCCCTTTAATCCCTAACTTTCTAGCCTTCCTAAAACTTCAAGCATCAGGTGATCATTTAGTAATTCAGGTTCGGGCATACAAAGGAAAGGGTCTGGCAAAGCAATTAAAAGGAATGCAAGCACAGCAAATGAAATAGTTCAAATAGTGTCTCTACAATGCTAAAAATTGAGGAACGAAAAGAAAGATTCGTTTTGGGGGAGACCGCATGATTATTTAAGCCAACAGCCTCATTTTGTTTCCCCCATGGGCCCCAGCCATCCTGAGACACTGACTGGATTCTTTTAGGAACAAGGTTCAAGAGTCCAACGAAACAACCTCTTCTGTCCTTGGAGGGCTAAGATGGTGGTCTGAGGGAGGCACCTCCACTTCTGACCTGGTCTTCCCCTGAGACTTAGGAGGCATTGAGGCACAAGGCCAAGACTGGAGAACACGATAATGCAGCCAATCAGATAGAACAATGTGAGTCAAGAGTGCTGACCTTGGGTAAGGGAGCCTCCTATCTACCACGGCTAACTGATGCCCGCTCTCATGTGAACTAGCAACATATTCCCCTGTCCGCTATGCACTATCGCAGCCCACCTAATACTGCCTAAAGTGCAATGGTCAGCTAAATGAAGTGAGGGGTGCATCAACTGCCTAGAGGTCATATCATTCAGGTGGTTTACATAACCTTGATACGATGGCTATGTTCCACTAAGAGCATGGATCACATTGATCCTTTTTTCTTTGGGGGGAATTTACAGTTTGTGACGCCATCCCACCCACAAATAACAACAGAGTTAAGCCCAAACCTCCATTCTCCTTGCCCACAGGAAATTGACATCTAATTTCAGCCAAGAACTTGCAGTTGAGCTGCCCATGGTTCAGTCATGCACACCTAGTCCTCTAGGAAACAATAAAGGACTTTGTATCCCCAGGTGAACATCTAAGGGCCATCTATGCAGGAACCAAAAGGCCCCTTCCAAATCTGGACTGCAAAAGAATCCACTCACCAATGAACATTGATTCTTTCTGGTACTCTTTGCTGAGGTGGGAGCGCTGGGCCACGCAAAAGACGTACCTCTCTAGGACATACCAACACATCTCATAGTAGAACGGGTAGCGGAACTTGGCCTGCACCTGTGAGCAAAATGGGAAAAGACATCAATCCATCTGGGCGCCAGGGAAGTTTGCAGCTCCTTGAATCAGTTATCGTCTTATCGAGTGTACAAGCTGCCTTCTTTGCAGGAGCGGGAGGAGGGGAAGCGAAGGTGGGTGCCAAGGGAGATGGATGCTTTCTGCATACGCAATGAGCAACCCTGCCTGCCTTCCCCGAGCAGAGAGCTGAGCATTTCGTTTTGTGGTTCACCAATTTTGCACTTTCCTGGGAAGGGAAAAGGAGCGAGGGAAAGGGAGGGCTGAATTTTCGAGATGGCTCCCTCCCTCAATCTCCCAGGAAAGAGACCTTCCACTGCTGGAACCAGTTTCCCTGGCCTGGTATGTAAATATTCATAAACGTGGTCACGGACAGATGAGAGTCACCAGAGAATTCCCATTTAAAAAGGAAAGCGGCACATTTCTTCGATTATCTGGGCGTTACATCCCATTTCTCACATCGCTGCACCCAGCACACCTCCCCACCCCTCCAGGGCTAATCCAAGGAGGACAAAAAATACATTTGAAAGTACGGCTTCACAGAACACACATCTAATACGTGGCACTCGCAAACGCAGGGTTTAAGGCGACTTCAGAAAATAATAAGACAAATTTATAGAGGATGCTAGTCCACAATTGCCACCTGCAAAAACCTCCATGTTCAGAGGTAGTGTTCTCAATTCCATGTGCAGAGAGCAAGAAAGGGGCAACTGCCTTCAAGAATTGTTGCCGGAAACAGGAATCTTAGGGAAGTGAGAACATTCACTTCCTGAGAAACCGAAGGAGGAAGAGAAGCCAATTCCACCGAACTCCTATTCTGCAGGAAACAGGAGCAGATGGGTCTTCGCTCTGTTCCAGCCCAGCTCTTCCTACCTTTCATTAAATGCATGAGCACCATCAAAACGGAACCCTTTATGTGTACCTTTTATACCCCCAGTCTCACATAGTACAACTTATCCAGTGTTGCGGCCTTGTTGTTCTGAGCATGCCCTCCTGTCCCTGGCACCAAAGGCTGTGGGAGCCTGGGAAAAAATGACACCAAAATGTGCGGTGCCATGCCAGCTTTCCAAATATGGGTAGCTTCACACTGATACTGCAGCTGAAACATGGTCCTGAGATTTCATGGAAGAGGGGAGTGGCTGAGGGGTGGTACTCACATTCAACTCCGCTAACCTGAGAACTCATGAAGTTGCTTTAGGTAGCACCTGATCTGCCCGGATGCGAAAAAGCTAGGACTGTTGAAGCTACTGGTTTGAAGTACCAAAATGCCCCATCATGTGAAGTCGACCCTGGATTTAGCCCAGGGTTGTTAGCTCAGACCTATGCTGACACACCACGGCTTCCCCATCAACAGCTACTGAATCCTTTTAACTGGATTTGCTACCCAAAAAGGAGGGCCGGGCTTTAGCACCACAGGTTAACTGCCAGCTGCAGTAAATCTTGCCAACTGGAAGGTTGACAGTTCGAAGCCCAGATCGAGGTGAGCTCCTGGCCTTTCGCCCAGCCTCTGCCTACCTAGCAGTTTTGAAAACAGCAATGTGAGTAGATAAATAGATACCACTTTAAGCGGGGAGGTATTTGTATTTAAGGCACCCATAAGGAAATGCCAAAAAAATGCTGGTAATTAGATTCGAAGTTTACAGACAAAAGCTTTTCGGCAGGGAAGATGGAGTGCCAGCACACTTCCCACCCCACCCCCGTGGCTGGAAACAAGCACAGCCTCAAAGATGCCGAAGCTGGGAAAGCCTATTTATACCTCTATCTGTATACTGTTGTCTGTCTTGTCAGTATACAATGGTATTGGTGTACAACTCCGCTGTTGCGCCAGCTCCACTGGCTGCCAGTTTGCTACCGGGCACAATTCAAAGTGCTGGCTTTAGCCTATAAAGCCCTAGACAGTTCTGGCCCAACTTATCAATCCGAACGTCTCTCCCCCTATGAACCCACCAGGGATTTGAGATCATCAGGGGAGGCCCTGCTCTCGATCCCGTCAGCTTCACAAGCACGTCTGGTGGGGACGAGGGACAGGGTCTTCTCTGTAATGGCTCCGAGACTGTGGAACTCCCTGCCCAGGGATATCAGATTGGCTCCCTCCCTCCTTACCTTTCGGAAAAAATGAAAACTTGGCTCTTCGAGCAAGCATTTGGATTTTCAGCTTAATTAGTTATGTTAACTGAATTGGAATTGACTTAGGAATGACGACGACGGAATGGATAAGGGACTAAACATGATGACATAGTTTTTTAAAATTTGTAAAAAAAATATTATTGTTTTTGATGTTTTGATGTTTTTAGATATTTTAATGAGATGTTTTATTCTATTGTTGTATGTTTTTAAACGGCATCAAATTGTGCCAATTGTTTGCCGCCCTGAATCTCCTTCAGGCTGATATGGGCGGGGTATTAAATGAGATAAATAAATAAATAAATAAATAAATTGGATGTTTGCTGTATATGTATTCTGTGATCCACTCCGAGTCCCTTTTGGGGTGAGAAGGGTGGAATATAAATACTGTAAGTAAATAAATAAATGTGCTCCATCACTGAACTCTTGTTTTGCCAACCCAGGCTGACCTTCCTGTAATACCCTTCTGCACTCTCCCTTAAAACCTCACATCTGGAAGATCCCTCTAAGGTTTTCCAATCTGCTATCAAATGGTGCATCACAACAGTCAGACCAGACATAAGGGGAATCAGCAATGCTAAAAGAGGGATGTTCAAAACAGGAACTCGAATTATGGTGGGTTTTTTTCCTTTCAATTTTGTTTTGCCCATTGTTTTCCTAAGAGAGCACTGCAGGAAACAAAATTTTCAAAGAATTGGACTTACTAATGGGAAGCTGCCTGTTCCACCCCTCGGCCTTCAAAAGGTTTTCAGCCACATGCCTGGGGAATATTAAAGACAGCGTTTGCTCAACATTTTTGCCCACAGGTTTCTGAGTGTCACCAAATTTAGTTGTTTGTTAATATACTCGATATATTCAAATTCAAATGCACAAAACAAGGCAAGTCAAAGGCATGCAGTGCTCCCGTGTGCTGTCAAAAGGTCAATTGTGAATTGGCAATTTCAGTTCCTAATGGCCGGGCCATACGAGCTCCATCCCGCAGCCGATTCCTTCTATGCCTCTCATTCAATGTCTTCCTGAAATAGGCCCTGCGTGTGCTGCGCAAGAGGCGGCCGCTGTGAATAAAAGATGAAGGGACCTCTCAGCCACAAACCCGTTTGCTGAGGGGCAAAAGGGGCCGAGGACCCAGACTGAAAGGCAGCATCTCTGATATCTCCAGTGTCATAAACGGGGTTCCATACTAAACGGATTATTGATGTGAGGCAAAAAGGCAAGGGTGTTTGAGATCGTTACTTTTAAAAGACCAAAAGGGAATTCAAGGCATTGAAGCAGGACCCAACATCCTGAGAACTTGTCATCATGAGTACAGAAGAGAGACCTTTTCCTACAGGAACATCTTGGTTGTGGAATTGCCTCCCAAGCCGAGGGCCCAGCTACACTGTAGATCAGTGGGGTTTATTTTTACCAGGGCCCACTTTGACCAGGGCCCACTTTGACCGGGGACCACTCTGACAGGGACCACTTTGACCAGGGACCACTTTCCAACATTAGTACCAAAAGGGGTGGGGCTGCTTAGCTCTGCGGAAAGAAGCGGAAATAAAAAAATAAAGAGGAAGGAGGTTCGTGGACCAGATTTTCATTCTCGCTGTCCACTACCAGGCCGCAACCCACAGGTTGGGATCCACTACTGTAGATTCACTGCAATGTGACCCCATGTGAACTGCTATGGATCAATGCGCTGGAATCCTGGGAATTGTAGTCTTGGGTGGCATAGGCACTGGCTGGGAAACTACCAGGAAAACTCCCCTATATTCATCATCTTGGATTGAATGATGACAGAAAGGTGGAGCATAAGGACAAAACAGCAGTGCACTGCTTCTGTACTTTGTGAGAGCTCAACAGCATTAAGGGAGGTCATTATTTCGAAAATTAAAGAATCACCAAACCAAATGGTTTGGAATACCATCATTTAAGATTGCAATATATCCTTTACCAAAGGAATAAAGCCTGTGCCAGAAAAGGCTTGGGGGGGGGGGTTAATTGATGCTTTCCAGCTGCAAGTTCTATGATCAATAATTTACCACTCACCAACGTTTTTCTTCCTTTGCTAATTATTTCTCAACAGTAATATCCTTGCCAGAGAAAGATAGCTTTTCCTAGTTCAAAGGGAAAATAAATGAAGATAGCCCAAAGACTTTTACAAAAGGCCTGCTTTTTGCAGGGAGGGCACCTTAAATCTAAATCACATAAGGAAATAGGAAGAGGTGTTGGAGCGAGAATTGGGACCTTGCAGCTTGAAGCACAACTAGACATCTCTTCCAAAGAAAGAAGTTGGCAATTACTACACCATTCTGTTGGTCATGGGTATTCCTTAAAGAGGACAGAGTTTACCTCTCAATGTTCAGAGCAGGACTTTGCAAGACAATGGCAATCTTTAATGGAAAGAGAAATACGGCCCACAGAATCCAGATTGTTGCTCTTGCCAGGGTTCAGCCTTGTCAGATGAGACCAAAGCTCTTTCAATTGGCAGCAACCCAAGGAGCGAATGAAGCCTCCTATTTGTCTGCAGCACCCCACATTTTGATGTATACAAAAGGGGTGTTAGGGCCCCCCCAAAATAGGTTCATATGTCCCCTCAGGGCACACTCCTGTCATAGCTGGGAATGCTAGGACTTGGAGGCCACCTGCATTCTGTCTCAATATCTCGCGAATGCTTTCCCGCCTCCCCCAGGAATCAGGAAACATCAATCTAAATTCTTCATCCTAGAATAAAACCACAGAAGGATATATCGCGACCAGGTTATAAATCACAGTTACTGCCTCAACGCTGCTTCATCCCAATCCAAGGCAAGATCAGGCAGTCAAAACACAGTAAGCCATAAGCCACAGGATAAAACAAAGCATCACTATTTAAAAACCATGGGGAGAGGGACACAGCTTGGGTTCCAAGTCTCCATTTGAACTGCAAATCAGAAAGAAGCAACAAAGCTTCATGATTCCCCAAATATTCGGGACACAAAGAATTGTAAGCCATGAAAGAAAAAGAGACAAGATCCCATGACAAACAGATAAATTGGACTGGACTAGATGAAGGCTAATAAGTCAAAATTAAATCCAGACAAGACAGAGGCACTCCTGGTCAGTTGGGTTGGGTATTCCCCCAGGCACTCGTCGAGTTTCCAACAGATCTCACAACCTCTGTGGATGTCTGCCATAGATGTGGCCAAAACGTCAGGAGAGAATGCTTCTGGAACATGGTCATACATCCCAGAAAACTCACAACAACCCAGCCATGAAAGCCTCCTACAACACATTCTCTGTGAGTTTTTCCAAGAAGAAGAAAAACCTGGCATTGAAAATGTGGTACTTTGCCCATCACTGGAACATGCTAGGTATAACTAGACTGGCTCTTACCTGTCCTGCAAAGCTCCACTTTTCCAACCTGAATCCGTAGCTAGACCACAGCTTAAGAGCCCTTGATCCACGCAGCAAACCCAAGGGATTTCCTACTGCAAAGTTACCTGTCTTTTTCCAGGTCTCTCAGGACCATCCACAGCTTGCTTTTCCCATAAGGGGAATTTCATGCGCGAGCAAAGTCACAAGGGATTGGAGGATCCTTACCCTCGTTCTGTCCTCAATCTCATAGATCCGAAGCTGCATGGGAACATTAAAGCTATGCAGAATGTTGCCACCAAACACCAGGGAATCAACTGGCGTGTAAACAGCATGGATCCACCCTATGGAAGCGGGAAGGAAAGAAAAGACAAAGGGAAAAGAACAAACCTCATTGGAAAATCGTTTTGGAGCAGTCAGTCATGTCCAAACTAAAAGGTAACTGGGAAAAATGTAGTTTGAAGTTCTCTGGCAGATAATCTATACACATAATAGAAGTGAAAATGTGTACGTGTGTGGCTGGGGTGCCCGCTTATAAAGACAAGCTCCCACTTCCAAAAACAGCTATAGCTCCCACCCCTCAGGAGACATCAAAGTTATAGTGAGTGCCATGAACATGTACAAGAGCCCTGAAAATATCCTCCACAAACGATATACTGCCTACCACCCAAGTTAAGGCTTTCATGCAGGGACAATTTCATCCTAGATTTTATGGGTTTCCTCCACCACAGACATCCCAGTGTTTCTTACTCTCTCAATTGGTGTGGAATTTGTATGACCCCGCCCATTGACTCTCCCTTAACCCTATCCTATTGTTTCCTATGGCACACAGTAAACAGAGGAATTGAACCGAACATACTAAAGAGGTTTGGGAGGAATTCACCATGATTTATCGAAATTGTATGTATTGTTCACTTGCAATTTAAGAACTGCACTCTGAACTCTGATGGACACGGAACTAACTTGGCACATAGAACTCCCATGAACAACAAAACATGCTGGAGCTCTTTGGAGGAATTTAGAAGAGTTGTAGTTCACCTACATTCAGAGCGCACTATGAACCCAAACAATGATGGATCTGGACTGAACTTGGCATGCATACGCGATATGCCCAAATTTGAATACTGATAGGTTTTGAGGGGAATTAGCCTGGACATTTTGGAGTTGTAGGTACTGGGATTTATAGTTCACCTGCAATCAATGAGCACTCTGAGCTCCACTCGGGCAATGCCAAATACCCAAGCCAGTACAAAATAAAACAGAGCTATAAGTCTTAGGATGTCATCGGATGTTGCCATGGGTATTAAAAGGGCATGTAGTGTTATAGCGGTGTACCATGAAAGTAGGATTTGCATTTGTTCAAAGGTTTGAAGCGGGGAGGTTGTACTACAATCCCTGACCCATCCTCCCATGCTGCCTAGGAGAGAATGGGAATTGTGATTCCCAACAGTAACTCTTTAAAGCACAGGACACGCTAACATTCGCCGAAGTCAAAGGGACGTATCCCTTTGACAATTTTTGCAAGAGAACTGCAAAGCATAAGCCTCAAAGTTTGAGAACTTGGACCTTAGCTGGGAATCTGGATGCTGATATGATCATCCACAGAATGCAACAAGCAGAGCTTAGAAAGGTTGTGTGTTTGGACTACGGATCCCAGAATCTGTGACCCAGTATTGCCACTGATCCTACTAACTACCTGACACTTGAAACTGGAACATTTCCAAGCTGTGGCACACAAAACAGATGATTCTGGAGAAAAGAGGGGCCTTTCTGGAAGAGAGAGACTTACCTGAAGGGATGAAGAAAGTGTGCCCTTGCTTCAATTCAATTCTTTGGCATAGCTCCACCCTGTCACCCAGAAAGATATCACTCTGCTTCCCCGAGAGAACCCATTCCTCATAGAGTTCTAGGTTCTGTGAAGTTGGAGGAATCAACCAGAAGATCTAAAAATACAGGCATTCCCCAAGTTACTAACAAGATAGATTCTGTAGGTTTGTTCTTAAGTTGATTTTGTTTGTAAGTTGGAACAGGTACATTTTTAATTGGCATATATACTCCTGTGTCATAATTTTTTTAATGACCCTATAACAGCAGAAGTTGCTCCAGATCATAGTTTGAACTGTCCTCTACACAAAACTACCCTTCAACATAGTCGCCATCAATTTGGACACATTTGTACCATCTTTTAACCCAGGCATCAAAACCATTTTGGAAAAATTCAAGGTTTTGCTTCATGGCATATAATTTTAAAGCTGTTTGAACGTCATTCAAGTCATTGAATCTGAAACCACATAGGTTGTCTTTCAGAGATCCAAACAAGTCAAAGTCAGAAGGGGCCAAGTCATAAACATTCTTCAAGTGATAGTGGATTTCCTTAGGGGCACAAACTTCTTTGGCCAGAAATTCAGTAACAACTCTTTCTTTTACCTTCAAATTTATGGTTCTAATCAGTCAATCGGAAAAAGAAAAGGCTATATCAGTAGAGTAAGGTTACTTCTATCATATCATGCATAGATAGTCCAGTAGCTGTGAAAGAAAGAAAAGTTAGAGCAATGGAGGCATTACTTTTTGACCCACCTTTATGTATGAGTGTGTGTATTAGGGTTGCCATATGAATAAGGGACAGGTACTTAACAAGGGTACCTAAAAATAGGGAATTTTTCACAAAAATAAGGGACACTTCCTAAAAACTTGAAAATCAATCGATGATTTCCAAGTTTTTAGGAAGTGTCCCTTATTTTTGTGAAAAATTCCCTATTTTTAGGTACCTGTCCCTTATTCATATGGCAACCCTAGTGTGTATACGTATGTAAATAAATAAATATATAATAGCTTTGGATAGCACAGAGAAGGGTGAACATGTCTGTATAGTTTGTTTTGCTATCTGTGCCCCAGCTCAACAGATTTCACCTCACTTTCTGTTATTGTGATAATTGGATTTTGAAAAAAAATGGCTTGTTGTGGAAAGAAAGATTGGTGATAAAGCTTCAGTGGAGACACCTTTTCCCTGTGACAACTCCTTCGGGAGTTAATTTCTCTTCCTGGGGGTAGATTTCCTGTTGTCTCATCCTCGTTCTTAACTATGAGTCGTTAGGCCTTCCATTGGATCAGCAAAGCTTCATGAACTCACTTGTCTTAAGTTTTCCCAACTTTCCCTTGCAGTAACTGTTGACTTTTGATTCTGCTTAGCCTTAGATGTAACACTTTGAGAAGACCCAAGCCTCAATACACCAGAGATTTCTCCCTAGCTGCCCTTTGCTGTGTCTTAACTATCATTCCACACCAGAAAAGATCCTGGAGTCCAAATAAAAAACAACATGTAGAACCACGTATCATGTATAACGTTGATAAATGTGTACCAAACATTGATAAATTTGTACCAAACAACATAAACATGTTTAATATACAATACATACAGTTCCCTCCTCACACTTGCCTGAAAGGGATCAGACTGGAACTAAACAAAAGAAATATGTAGCTTTGTATATTCAAAATTCCATCCTATTCTACTACGTGGTTGAGAATTAGAAATTGTTTCATTTCTAGAGCAAGTGGTAGCTTCTCAACTCCAGGGATTCTTGGATGAAACCGATTATCTTGACTCGTTGCAGTCTGGTTTTAGGCCTGGTTATGGAACAAAGACATCTTTGGTTGCCTTGGTGGATGACCCCGCAGAGAGCTTGACAAGGGGAGTGTGTCCCTGTTGGTTCTCTTGAATCTCTCAGCAGCTTTTGATACCATTTATCTTGGTATCCTTCTGGACTGGCTCTCTGGAATGAGTCTTGGGGGCACTGCATTGCAGTGGCTCCTCTCGTGCCTGAAGGATTGGACCCAGAAGGTGGTGCAAGGGGATGCTTGCTCGGTATCCCGCAAGGCTCTATTATATCCCTGATGCTTTTAAATAACTACACGAAACTTCTGGGTGAGGTCATCCAGAGTTTTGGAGTTCAGTGTCATCTGTACACAGATGACACACAACTCTATTACTCATTTCCACCTCAAGCCGAGGAAGTTACAATCCCCCTGAGTCCTCCTGGACTCAGGACTGACAATTGAAGCTCAGGTGTCAGCGGTGGCTGGGAGGGCCATCACACAATTAAAACTTGTGTACCAGCTGTGACCTTACCTCGAAAAGCCAGACTTGGCCACGGTAGTCCATGCCTTGGTTACATATGGATTATTGCAATGCACTCTACGTGGGGCTGCCTCTGAAGATGGTCCGGAAGCTTCAATTAGTACAAAGATCAGCAGCCAGGCTGCTCACAGAGGTGAGTTGTAGGGAACATACAACCCCACTCTTAAAGCAACTCCATTGGCTAACAGTTTGCTTCCAGGCCCAATTCAAAGTGCAGGTTATTACCTATAAAGCCCAATATGGCTCATGTCCCGCCTATTTATGTGACCGCATCTCTCCTTATGAACCTGTCTGGACTTTTAAGATCAGCTGGGGAGGCCCTCCTCTCAATCCCACCTCCCTCACAAGTGAGGTTGGTGGGGATGAGGGAGAGGGCCTCCTCAGTAGTGGCCCCCTGACTCTGGAATGCTTTTCCCAAGGACATAAGACAAGCGCCCTCATTGTTAATCTTTAGGAAGGAACTAAAAATTAGCCTTTGAGAATGGCTAGATTTTATTGTAAACTATTAGACAGGATTGAAATGGCCATGGGATCATTAATTATAACTGCTGGTCATCTTGATAATAGGAATGGCTGGTTAAGCGGTGATATATACTTAGATTGTATTTACAGGACAATTAGCTTTTAAATTGTTATTTATTAATACTTAACAGTATTTTAAATTGTACTAAATGATAATTGTTTTGTTATTGTTGTTTATCATGTGTTGCTTATAATTTTGTATTATTGCTTGTTGTAAGCTGCCCTGAGTACATTTGGGGAGAGGGGGCGGGGTATAAGTAACATTTATTATTATTATATTCATTATTATATTCATTATTAGATCATTGCATTACTTAATTTGTTGGTAAACTGTAACCAATTCAAAACACAAGCCACCCAGTGGGTCCAAAAGCAGGGAGCAAATCTAAAAATAAATCAACAAGCATGTCCCATTTTTGTTTCAAGCATCAGCAAAATATTCTTCCCACCTTCATCTTTTCTACTGCCCAAGCAAATTTCTTAAGAACGCAAAGGTAAGCATTTAGGAAGATGTTATAAGGGATTTTTTTTTTAATCTCAGAAAGTTCACATGACATTCACTTACTTTTCCGCCTCGGAAAACGTGATACCAAACCGATGTGCCTCCGAAATCAATGTGAAAGTCAGTGAAGCATCCTTTTACGCTCATCAAACAATACCTGCAAAGGACAGAAACACATTTAAAGTACAAAAACTAACCAGTCTGCTGCAGGAAAGAAAAGTGACTTCTAGGAATGTAAGAAGCAAAAGGCTTCTTTGTTTCGTGTTTTGAAGGCAAAGCCTCAAAATAACCCATTTGTCTGGAAGAATACCTTTCAAAAGCTCAGAGGAAAAATCTCCTGTACAATTTGGGATTTTCAAAAAGATCACACACTTCCACAAAGTTGAGACATGATTATAGTGTTATCTACATGCACTGTCCGTGGTTTGATAGTCCACTGTGAATATAGGGAAGGCTCACTTTGGATGCCCAAGAGACAGAAAGCTTCCCATGCCTTACAAATCGTGTCCAAGAGCAAAGTTTGACGCAGTTTTTTCCTGGAATTGAAATTGCCTTGGCTGTTCAAGCACTCCTAGGATGCATCCCAGGCATGGGCAAACTTTGGCCCTCCAGGTGTTGTGCACTTCAATTCCCAGAAATCCCAGCCAGTTTACTGGCTGTTAGGAACTGTGGGAGTTGAAGTCCAAAACACCTGGAGGGCCGAAGTTTGACCATGCCTTATCTACACTACAAAAAGAATGCAGTTTGACCCCACTTGAACTGCCAAGGCTCAATGCCATAGAATCCTGGGAGTTGTCATTTGGAGGCACCAAAACTCTTGGGCAGGGAAGGCTAAAGACTTGGTAAAAGTGCAGCGTTCCAGAGCATTGAGCCATAGCAGTTCAAGCGGGGTCAAACAACATTCATTCTACAGTATAGATCAGGCATGGGCAAACTCTGGCCCTCCAGGTGTTTTGGACTTCAACTCCCACAATTCCTAACAGCCTACTGGTGTGGTATAGATGAATCTCCAGTCTCGCAGAGCTTCATTCAAGAAATACACCTGGTTTACTTAAGATTCTGGAAGAGCTGGAAGGATGGCAACAAAGCTGCAGAGAGAACTGAGAAAGTACTCAGCCTACTCTTTCCTCTCGTTTGTGAGAC
Source organism: Anolis apletophallus (assembly GCA_030556195.1). Classification (NCBI taxonomy): domain Eukaryota; kingdom Metazoa; phylum Chordata; class Lepidosauria; order Squamata; family Anolidae; genus Anolis; species Anolis apletophallus. The sequence continues at coordinate 86,979,007 of JARBWK010000011.1, forward strand.
TTGGGAGAGCAGTTTTTATGGGAACGTGGCTGCAGAGAGGCACCCAGCTTTCCCTCTGTCGCTCACCCACACCACTTGATCCTGCAGCTTCCATCTGTACCTAATGGCTGAATTGCTGTCTCCATTCTTCGGCTCACCGCAGGCACCTTTGCCAGGGCAAGAAATGGCACGCCACTTAACCCACTAACCTCTTTTCTTGTTCCGATGGCTGGTTCAGGCTCGGTTTCCCCCTTGCGCTCTTTTCACTCGCTCCGCAGAGATACGGAGGCACATTTTCCCAAGCCTTCTTTACTCCATGGAAGACCCCCGACCTGCTCGTCCCCCTCACATTCCCCTAAAGGCTTAGAAGGGCTGCAGCATTCCCCTGACTTCATCCCATCTCGGCTGTATGCAAACGGCATGCAAAAATCCCTGTAGATGATAGGCCAGGGAGACCCTTACCATGTGCCTTGGGAAGGCTGGCAAATCAGAAAGTCTTGGGGATACAGAAAGAGCTGCTGCCTAGCAACCCCATCCGGTGCCGCGAGTTGACAGAGTGATACGCAGCGCTGTCACGAAGACGCTCCATTTGCAGGCGCTGGCAAGGAGGGCACGCACAGGCTCCCATACCATCAAAAACCTTTCCTTCAACAATGACCCTCCTTTTCCCCCAGTCTGACATTTCAACAGCGCTTCAAAATTGATTCTTCTTCAACCTGGGACCATTTTGGAATGTGCGAGGAAGAGGAAGGTATCTCTCTGGATCACAGCAAAGTCCCCCCAAAGCCCTTAAGTCTCCCAAGGCTACAATCCAGAATAGAACCCAGCGTGCTGACGCTCAACTGAAATCGGCAAGCGCGACTCGGTTGGATGGTGACCTCAATTGCTTTTCAAAATACAAGTCCTTCCTTCCCCTGCATCGTGCATCCTTTCCTACAGTGTTTTAGGCAAGACGGAAATCTGTGGAAACGCACTGCAAGAAGCTTCAGTTGCTTTCAACCAAAATCAGGCGCAGACAGTGACATTACTGTCACAAGGATTGCCAAGAATGCAAAATTATTGCAAAGCCAACTCGGACTCAGAATATCAGGGATGCAAAAGTTTTCTCCCCTTTTGCCATGAGCTTCCCTTTAACTGGAGACCAAACACGGGACCTTTTGGAGGCCTAGCATGTTCCTTCCCACATTGGTTGGTTTTGGGGGGGGGGGGGCATTTGTGCTGCCCAGCTTTCTCATCCCAGAGTTGCGCAAATTCATTCGCATCCAACTCTGCCCTGAAGTTGAGCATCCAAGTGTTCAGAATGGGACTTTTGGCTCATGCTGGGATGGGTAAAATCTTGATAAAAGGCCTCTCAAAACAGCTGTGTCCTCACCTGCAAAGGACCCCCTCCGCCCTTGAATTTCCAGTCTCAATCTAAGGAAGGATGCATTTTGCTTAATGGCAGCAGCTGAGGAAAGGGTTAGGAATCTGGGAAAGCTCCATCTGCAAGGCAGTCTCCAGCGAAACGCCTTTGCATTGACCTCTGCGGCTTCCTCCCAACACAACGCTGCAGTCACATGGCACGCTCCCAGCCCCGATTCAACCGCCTCGGTGAATCTGACACTCGACGTCAGCCTTGGTGGGAAGGGTCCTCATCACAGTACCTCCTTTGCTCTGGGAGACAGATGCTCAGCTTTGCAAAGGGGCTTTCTCTATAGAGATAGCCACTGCTTAGATGGGGGGTACCATGTTGGAAAAAGGCACGTACCAGTCCACCTCCAGGCATAGTCTAGTTTCATTTGCCACAGGCTGAAGAGAGACGCATTGAAAAGGATGCACAGTCCTATATGACTGAAACAACCAAGTGTGTGTATGCGTGAGAGGAGAGACAAACACAGAACTTACAGGATTGTTGTGAGTTTTCCGGGCTGTATGGCCATGTTGCAGATGCATGACATTTCGCCTGCATCTATGGCAGTCATCCTCAGAGTTTTTGAGGTCTGTTGGAATCTAGGATGATGGGGTTTATATATCTGTGGAATGCCCAGGGTGGGAGAGAGAACTCTTGTCTGTTCAGGGTAGGTGTGAGTGTTTCAATTGGCCACCTTGATTAGAGTTAGAATTTAATGGCCTAGCACAGGGCTGCCCAACTGGCGGCCCGGGGCCCAAACATGGCCCCCCAGCCTGTTGGACATGGCCCCCGCTATGCCCCCGGCCGCCATTTTTAATTTTTTTAAAAAAATCCAAATTTCTAATTTTTTTTTTAAAAAATGGCGGCCGGGGGGGGGGAGGCGGGGCAGGGAGGAGGAAGAGAGCTAGCTCCTCCTCCCTGCACCGCCCCCTCCGTCCCTCTCTCCGCGCCGCCGCTGCGAGATCGCAGCGACGGGCGGGAGGGGGAGGAGGAGGCGGGGCAGGGAGAAGGAAGGGAACCGGCTCCCTCCTCCTCCTTGCCTTGCCCCCTCCGTCCCTCTCTCCGCCCCGCCGCTGCGATCCGGTTCACAGCGACGGGCGGGAGGGAGGGGAGGGGGAGGAGGCGGGGCAGGGAGAAGGAAGGGAGCCAGCTCCCTCCTCCTCCTTGCCTTGCCCCCCTCCATCCCTCTCTCCGCCCCGCCGCTGCGATCTGGTTCGCAGCGGCGGGGGAGGGGGGAGGAGGAGGAGGCGGGCAGGGAGAAGGAAGGAGCCAGCTCCCTCCTCCTCCTTGCCTTGCCCCCTCCGTCCCTCTCTCCGCCCGCCGCTGCGATCCGGTTCGCAGCGGCGGGGGAGGGAGGGGAGGAGGAGGAATCCTCCCGTCCTCCTCCTCCTCCTCCTTCCCGGCGCCGCTGGTGTCCCGATCGCCGTGGCGCTGGGAAGGAGGAGAAATCCTCCCTCCCTCCTTCTCCGTCCCCGGCGCCGCGGCGATTGGGACACCGGCGGCGCCGGGAAGGGCGGGAGGGAGCGAGGGGGCAGGCCTTCCAGGGAGGCCTGCGGGAGAGTTTTCGCCCGGCTCTCGCGTCCCTCTGACCAGGTCAGAGGGACGCGAGAGCCGGGCGAAAATCCTCCCGCAAGCCTGGATGGCTCGCGGGGGAAGCGAGCGCCCGGTTCTCGCTTCCCCCGCGCGCCATCCAGGCCTGCGGGAGAGTTTTTGTCGGGCTCTTGCGTCCCTCTGACCAGAGGGACACGAGAGCCCGGCGAAACCCCCCCCCCGCAAGCCTGGATGGCGCACGGGGGAAGCGAGAACCGTGCGCCGCTCCCCGCGAGCCATCCAGGCCTGCGGGCGAGGGGCGGAGCCGCGGAGCTTCCTCGCGGCTTCGCCCTCTCCCCCAAAGTGTCACAACAGCTGTTGTGATGCTTTGGGTGAGGGGGCGGAGCCGCAGACGGCTCCCCGTGGCTCCTCCTCCTCTCCCAAAGCGTCACAACAGCCTCGGAAGTGGCCGAAATCGCCCGCTTCCAAGGCTATTGTGACGCTTTGGGAGAGGGGCGGAGCCGCGTGGCTGGGGGCGTGGCCGGGGGTGTGGCCACTCGGCCCCCAGGTGATCGGCCCCCAGAAAGTCCGGCCCTTGGGTCAGCAGAAGTTGGACAGCACTGGCCTAGCAGTTTCAAGTTCTGGTTTCTTACTTCTTTCTCCCACCCTGGACATTCCACAGATATATAAACCCCATTTTCCTAGTTTCCAACAGACATCACAATCTTTGAGGACACCTGCCATAGATGCAGGCGAAACGTCAGGGGAGAATGCTCCTGGAACATGGCCAGACAGCCCGGAAAACTCGCAACAACCCAGCAATTCTGGCCATGAAAGCCTTCAACAATACAGAACTTACACTGATTGCATATGCCAAAAGAACACTGTCTCCATATGTGCTTCACAGATCCAGTTTTAAAATAACCGTCTATTCCATTATTTTAAGTCTCTGCTTTCTCTGTTAAGACATTTCTGTTTACAACCTCACCTTGGACCAGAAAAGCTTGCGGCTGTCTCATTTTTGCTTTGTTTTCTCCAAAGGTCAAGGAAATTTAGAAATCATTGAAACAGCGAAAAGCACAAAACATTCATACAGAAAGTACAGTCGAGATTTTTGAAAGCACACTAGTTACTTGAGGTCTTACTTAAATCAAACAACATTGATGGCAACTCCTTTAACGTGCTCAGAATAGAGGCAAATGAAGCAAAACTCTCCATTCACTGGTTTATCCTAATGAGAGAGAAAAAGGCTAGGCTTTGCATCTGTCATTTTCTTCCCGCACTGAATGTCTTGGGCAGGCAAACGTTTCTAAACCTGATGTTCCTTTTTGCTTTAAACATTCAAGAAGTGGTATCAGTGTCCCTTTCCTACCTATCAAAGCATTATTGTGGTGTTCACATGTGCCATAGCTTTGGGTCTAAATATGACAAAAGACAAGGAAACACAATGCAAAACATGTGTTGTCAAAGGCTTTCATGGCCAGAATCACTGAGTTGCTGTGAGTTTTCCGGGCTGTATGGCATGTTGCAGAAGCATTCTCTCCTGACGTTTCACCCACATCTATGGCAGGAATCCTCAGAGGTTGTGAGGTCTGTTGGAAACTAGGCAAGTGGGTTTTATATATTTGTGGAATGTCCAGGATGGGAGAAGGAACTCTTGTCTACTTGAGGAAAGTGTGAATGTTGCAATTGGCCACCTTGATTAGAACTGAATGGCCTTGCTTCAAAGCCTGCAAGGAATCAAGGAACATGAAAGGTACTGCAGACTAATTCAACCAGAGAAGTCAGCCATAGCAGAACACTTGATAAACCAACATGGATGCAGCATATTATTGGAGATCACCGAAATGCTGGATGGCTCTAACAACCATGTCAGAGTATGCAGGGAAGCCATCGAAATCCACAAGCATGTGGACAATTTCAACAAAAAGGAGAATACCATGAAAATGAACAAAATCTGGCTACCAATATTTTAAAAACTCTAAAATCAGGACAGTAAATAAAGAACAACATTCAAACAGCAGGGGAATTCCACACAGGAAACAATCAGGTCCAGCTAACACCTCCCGACAAAGGATTTCCCCAGGCAGGAAGCAGCCAGGCTTTGAAGCTGCAAGTCTATTCAGTGCTAATCAGGGTGGCCAATTGCAATATTCACACTTGCCTCAAAAAGACAAGAGTTCTTTCTCCCACCCTGGACATCATTCCACAGATATATCAATCCCACTTGCCTAGCTTCCACTGAGGATGCCTGCCATAGATGTGAGAGAATGCTTCCGGAACATGGCCAGACAGCCCAGAAAATTCACAGCAACCCAAAAAATGTTTTGCTAGGAAGAATTTAACAGAAGTCTCAAAAACAAGCCAAGAAAAAGCTAGGACAAATTGCCTTCAACCGCAGCATGACAATTAGGTTTAAAATAGAGACACGTCAAATGATAGAAATGGCGGTTTCCACAGTGCAACTCCAATTTCCAACTGTTTCAGAAAGTTAAGCCTACTTCAGTTTGAACTATTGAGAAGTAAAGAAAAGTTCACAGAACTGTGCGAGTTACAAATGTGAAGTGTGATGCACCAGGAGAAAAAAGACAAATGTGAGAGTGCTGGAAAATGATGGAAACAATACAGACTTGTGGATTCATCCCATAAGGAAGGCCGACTCGCAACAGCAATCGCATCAGCAATCCCACCAGAAAACGCACAAAGTGAGAAGCAATGCCTCGCACAGAAAGCCGCATCTGCTGCTGGAAAAGAGCGCACACCGCATGTATTCATTCAAACTCTCAAGAGCAAAAAAAGCAGACATGCAGGGACAGGCAGGCTCTGATTCTTACCCACCAACCAACGCCTGGGTTTCAAGTCTAGCCCATGCCTGCTGGCATTACGAGGCCACCACTCCTGCCGAGGCAAAAGCATAACGCTTCCCGCAAATCCAAGCAGATGGTTTTCTGTTCTCAGCTGGATTTCTTTCTTTGAAAGACAAGCCAGTAGGGAAAGTATACCGCCTTCCTTCCCTCCCTCCTGGAGAGCACAACAGGAGACCAAAAAGACTGGATTGCAAAGCCCTTATCACAAAATGGCAAACCAAGAACAGGGAAAGCGCAACATTTGCCATATGGTCTCTACCACCCCCCATTTTGGTGAACTGGGGACAGCCTTCTTGGCGACTGCTCCTAGCCTATGGAACTCTCTTCCAAGGGGAGTTTTACTGGCACCCTCCTTTTTCTCTCTTCACTATTGGGCAAACAATCTTATTTAAAGCACTTTGAGCAGAAAGATGCACAAAGGATCTACTGTTTTTATATATTTATTTACCATATTTGTATCCCACCCTTCTCACCCCAAGGGAGACTCAAAAATGGCTTACATCTTGACACAATTCGATGCCACATCAAAGCACAAACATAACCAATTATGCATTCAACGGCAAATAGTTACACATAAAACAATCTATATATTCATATCTATCAATCTATCCACATAATAAAAGTGAAAAATATGAATGTGTGTATGTGGCGGAGGTGTCCCCTTACACAACTAGCCTCCGGCCTCCACAAGTGGGCTATAGAAGCCTTCAAAAGTTACATTGCAGGTTACAGCGAGCGCCATGAACATGTAGCCCAAACCCTGTCAATGTCCTCCCCAAACACAACGGCCCACCACCCAAGGAATGTGTTCATTCCGGGACAATATAATCCTAGATTTTAGGTGTTTCCACCATCACAGGCAGACATCCCAGTGTGGAATTTGCATGCCCTCTCCTTTAATCCTTTCTTAACCCTTTCCTACCCTTTCCTATGGCACACAGCAAACAGAGAGGAATTGATCAACTGAACAGACTGGAGGGATTTGGGGAACTGACCCAACAGGATGGAAGTTGTAGTTCATCCTGCATCAAGGCAGAACGCTGTAAAAAATGAAATCAAAGACTGGCTTCTTTCTAATGAATAGTGTTACTAATTAACTAATTGATATTACCTAACACCCCAAAACAAACCATGCCCTTTTCAAATAATGTGGGCACCGCTGGGTACCCAAGCTAGTAACATATAAATACAATTAAAACAACCACATAGTCTGTAATCAGAGTCCATGAGCCATTCCAGTTACAGTCACATTAATTCCCAGCTGTCTATTACATTGTAGCTAGTTTCTGAACGCCTGGCTCCAAAGCCAAGACTTTACTTATTTACTCACTGCCAGGAGGGAGGAGGCTGATCTCAAATCACTTCTTGGCAGGGGGTGTGTGGACTGAATGGCCCACAAAGTCTCTTCCAACTCTATGATTCTATGGCTCTATGGAAGGGAATTCCATAGCTGAGGGGCCACCACTGAGAAGGCCTTGTCCCCACCAACTATACGTGCGAAGGAGGTGGAACCAAGAGCAGGGCCTCCCCAGAATAATAATAATGATAACAATAACAATAATTTTTGTCTTATATCCTGCCACCATCTCCCCAAAGGGACTCAGGACGACTTACGTGTGGGTCAAAATGCCCAAAAACCATAAAAGGAAAACAATCCATTAGAACAAAAACACAATTAAAATAAGAGCATAGTCAAATATTACAATCCAAATAAAAACACAATTGAATAAAACATAATAAAAAACAGCAATGCTGAAACTCTAAACAATGTTCAACAAAACCAGTAACCAGTAAGACAATGGACAGGACCATTAGATCTTAACATCCATCATGGTTCATAGGGGGAGATGAATTCAGACAGGTAAAATGGAGCCGGAACAGTTCAGGGCTTTATAGGTTAAAGCCAGGATTTTGAATTGTGCTCGGAAGCAAGTTGGCAGCCAGTGGAACTGGCGTAATTGGGGGGGGGGGGTGCTCCCTGTATGTAGCTCCAGTTAGCAATCTGGTTGCCACCCATTGTACTACTTGGGACTTCTCAACAGTCTTCAAAGGCAGCCCCACATAGAGCATGTTGCAGTAGTCTATATGAGATGTAACAAAGTGTGGACCACTGTGGCCAAGTCTGACTTCTCAAGGTACAGGAACAACCTGCCACACAAGTTTTAATTGTGCAAAAGCTCCCCTGGCCACCGCTGAAATTTAGGGTTCCGGGAGGACTCCAAAGCTGTGAACATGTGATTTCAGGGGGAGTGCAACCCCATTCAACACAGACTGTAACCCTTCTGGGAATGGCCCTGTTTGGCCTTGTGATTGACAAGGAGTACCTCAGTCTTGTCTGGATTCAATTTCAATTTGTTCGCCCTCATCCAGACCATCACAGCTGCCAGGCACCGGATCAGGACCTGAACAGCCTCCTTAGCAGTAGGTGGAAAGGAGTGACAGAGTTGGACATCATCTGCGTACCAAACTCCAAAACTCTGGATGATCTCTCCCAGCAGTTTCATGTAAATGTTAAACAACACGGGGGACAATACTGAACCCTGCGGGACCCCACAAGACAATGGCTGTGGGGCCAAGCAGGTATTCCCCAACAACACCTTCTGGGAACGACCCTCCAGGAAGGACCAGAGCCAGTGCAGAAGAGTACCTCCAAGTCCCATTCCTGCAAGGCGCTCCAGAAGGATACTGTAGTCTACAGCAGTGTTTCTCAACCAGTGTGCCGTGGCACACTAGTGTGCCGTGAGCGATCATCAGGTGTGCCGCGAGAAAAGCTCTCTGCCCCCCTTCCTTCCCCCTCCTCCTGCCGAACTCCTGCTGCTTGGGGGGGGAGGAAGGGCCGGGCGGCGGCGAAGAAAAAGAAGAAGGGGCTGGGGCGCAGCCTCCTTCGGCCGTTTCCCCAGCCAGCCTCCAATCCGCCATGACTCCCACCATGACTCTCGCCCCTCGCTCGCTGAAGCTGCGCGGAGAAGGAGCCTTGCCCACTGAAGCCCATCCACCACTCATGCTCCTCCTCTGTGGGAGAGCTAAAGCCGGGGGAGGGGGCAGGGCATGGCGCCCCCCCCCCCCCCGGCTTCAGCGCTCACACAGCTTTGCCAGCCTTGAGGGGGCAGTGCCAAGCCAGCAGTGGCAGAGCCTGCACAATGCTGTCTTGGCACTGCCCCCTCAAGGCTGGCAAAGCTGTGGGATAACTGAAGGTGGGGGGGGGGGCGGGGCATGGCACAGCCTGGCTCCTCCCCCTCCCCTGGTTTCGGCACTCCCAGCAGCTGCTCCCAGCAGGCCACCATCCCCCAGCCGTTCTTTACTGTGTTAGAGCGTCATTTTGTGTCATATTGGTTGGTGGTGTGCCCCCGGATTTTTTTTAATGTTAAAAGTGTGCCGCGGCTCAATAAAGGTTGGGAAACACTGCCATAGATAACTGAAAGCAAGTTTCACTCAGGGTGAAATTTCACAAAGGTCTGGAAATCAAGCTCTATGAGGAGCGGCTTGAAGAGCTGGACATGTTTAGTCTGAAGAAGAGAAGGCTGAGAGAAGACATGATAGCCATGTATAAATATGCGAGAGGAAGCCGTATATATGTTGTGTTCATCAAAACAGGCCCAGCTTTCACACTGAGTGTATAAATACATTTTAAAACATATTAACTTTATGTATTACTGTGTTAGAGTGTCATTTTGTGTCATTTTGGTTGGTGGTGTGCCCCAGGATTTTGGAAATGTAAAAAATGTGCCGCGGCTCAAAAAAGGTTGAAAAACACTGGTGTCAGATCTGGGAAATCTGAGCTTGGAAGAAGTTCAGGTTTCCAGCCTGCCATGAGGTGGTGCTGACCTTTGTCTCAGTTCTCCAGGAAGTAAAGTGACCTTTGCTCTAGTTACTGAAGGACTATGCCGAGTCAGTCTGGGAGTGATGTAACTTCCAGGTGTTCCAGGGGAAGTGAGGTAACCTCTTCTGGACTCGGACATTGGACAATGGACTATTAATGCTGACTCAGAGACTAATGAGGTCACATCCCTTTGGACTATGGGATTTGCTGATTCACCCGGATATGGTGCAACCCTGCCTGGACATTGCATGGGCAAGGGGAGGGGGTTCGGGTATAAAAGGTGTGTTTGGGTGGCGGGACGGTGCTTTAGCTTTACAAGTGTTGTACCTGCAATAAAATCGTGTTGGACCGTGCTTCTACCTACGCGTGATCCTTACCGACATTGGAGCGTCATTACAGAAGCTAAAGCCCCATTCAACTTTCCCAGCAATGGAGAGGTTGGCTTGGAAGGAAGAGGAGTATATCGATATGTGGAATATTGCTCCTGAAGAGGTCCGGAGAACCATGGATTGGGAGTGGACTACCATTGACCAAGTGGGGTTCCCGGACGAGTCCAGGGAAGCGACGGCGTGTGGTGCGTCAGCTCAGGTGGACGAGCTCCGAGAAGCGGAGAGATTGTGGGACGCTCAGGTGAGCGCTTTGAGAGGTGAATCCAGAGGAATGGGGCAGCGAGGCCCCATTCAGACGGGTGTCCGGATGGCCGGAGGAACCAGAGAAGCTGTGCTGAAAGAAGGGCCAGCTCAGGTGGATCCAGTGGAGTGCGGGACCAGAGAAGCTGAGGGGAAGAGTGCCCCAGCTCAGGTGGACCTGGCGGAGTGTGGTAGTGAAACCACGGAACCTGAACCGCTATCGGAATTGGCGGTGATGAGGTGTAGAATGGAGGCGATGGAGCATACCATGAGAAGGATGTCTCAGGCTATGTCCAGGAGAGAGCCAAGGGATTCGGCGTGGAGTGCACCGGGAGGAGGAGACTTCACTTTTTATTCGTGGATGGATGGCGAACCGTCAGCAGCTGAGCGTCCTAGATCTCCCATGGGAGTGTGGACGGATGGTGGTCATCTTGCGTCAGAAGTGAATCCGGTCCCGGTGAGCCGCCCCCTGCAGTCGGCAGGGATGGGAAGAGGAGTCTCAAGGCTGGAGGCCCCTCAGGGGAGGAGAGTGCAATCTCAGGAGTTTGGAGGACGATTGAAGAAAGAACCTCTGAGGGTGGAATTTGAAGGGGAAGCTTGCAAGGTGGCTTTCTTTATCGCCGCAGTGAGGGATCATATGGAGGACTACGGTCATCTCTACCCCAGTGATGGTAGCCGAGTTCGAGCCATTGGAGGAGTGTTTAAAGGAAGGGCCGCTGAATGGTATGTGCAGTGCCATGACCGTAGAGATCCATGTTTAACATCGGTCCGGGCCTTCTTGCAAGCTATTCGAAACCGCTTCCGTGATCCTCTGGAGAGGATAAAAGCGAAGGAAGCGCTGCGCTGTCTATCCCAAGGACCCAGATCAGTTACAGAATATGCAGAGGAATTTATGGGATTGGCTGGCAAAGTTGCCGAGTGGTCCCAGGCTACATTGCTTGAACTATTTAAAGATGGCCTGCGGAAGGAAATATTAGAGTGGTGTCTGCATAGAGGTGATCCAGGAGATGTAGATGGTTGGATCCAGTTAGCCGGCAGCGTGGAGGGGATCCTGGCCCAGGTGCAGCGACGACGGTTCCAGTCGATAAAGTCCAGAGTTCCGGGACGGGGTTTTCCTGAGGGACGATTCCGGGGAGGAGAGCCTCGACGTGGTGGCGGCGATGGCAGAACTAGCGCTATGAAGAAACCCGTGATGGGACGTGGCCTTTGTTTCGTCTGCTCTCAGCCGGGCCATTTTGCGTCCCAGTGCCGGCAGAAGCAGGTGTGTCGGATCCAATCCGTTCGGATCCACTTAAAGTAGCATCTGCTAGGGCGGCTTTTGTGGACACTACAGATTCAAAAAGTGTTGGGGTGAGTCCCCCAGTGTACAATGCACCCTGGGTTTATTTAAAGGGAAGAGATTATTGAGAAAAAGCATTGGTTGATTGTGGGTGTTCAGAAAATATCATGTCCCCGGTTAGTAGATGATTTGGGGGGGGACTAAAACCCTGGCAACATCTGTAACTTTTACTCAGTTGGATGGGTCATCTATTGAGGGTGGACCATTTTCTTTGGGCACTAAGGATTTAAAAGGTCGGGTGGGACCTTGGGAAGGAGGTATAGATTTTGTAGTGGCTCCCATTAAAGGTCATGAAGTGGTATTAGGACTGCCTTGGTTAGAGCAAGTAAACCCCAAAATTGATTGGAAGACTGGGAAGGTGCAATGTGAGCCTAATGTGGGGAAAGGGGTTCTGGGTGAGGTACAGGGGTGCCTGTTGAGTATTGGGATTACGCAGATGTGTTTAACCCTATATTGGCCCAGAGTCTTCCCCCTTCCGCAATGTACAGTGTGGCATAGAGGTCAAGGAGGGGGCTATCTTGCCGAAACCGAAAATATATGCTATGACGGTGCAGGAGAAGGTGGCGTTGAGGGAACAGATTGATGGATATTTGGAGAAGGGGTTTATCCAGAGGTCTGAATCCCCTATTGCGGCCCCAGTTTTGTTTCGGGAGAAAAAGGATGGGAGGTTGCGATTATGTATCGATTATCGAGGGTTGAATGCTATCAGCACTACAAATTGTTATCCCTTGCCTTTGATTAAGGATTTGTTGGGCCAGCTAGGGGGCGGTAGGTTTTTCACCAAATTGGACTTGATAGATGCGTTCCATATGGTGCGGGTGAAAAAAAGTGATCAATGGAAGACTGCTTTCTCTTGCCCCCTCGGGCTGTACGAATGGACCGTGATGCCATTCGGTTTGGCAGGAGCTCCCGGTATTTTCATGCAGCTTATAAATGAGGTGTTGCACCCCCTTTTATATAAGGGTTTTTTGTGTATTTGGATGATATTGTGATTGTGACGCGTACCAGAGAAGAGCATGTTCAGTTGGTTCGAGAGGTGCTTGAGAGGTTGAGGCAAGCTAGTTTGTATGTGAAATTGAGTAAGTGTGAGTTTGGGAAGAGTCAGATTGATTTTTTGGGTTATAGGATTAGTGAGAGTGGAGTGGCTATGGATCCAGCTAAAGTGGAGGATGTGTTGAGCTGGGAGGCTCCACAAACCCGTAGGCAGTTGCAGGCTTTCCTGGGGTTGGCTAATTTTTATCGTACTTTTATACCTGGATTTTCAGCTATAACTCTCCCGCTCACGGAGTTGTTAAAGACTAAGGGGAAGGGGGAGTCGAAGAAGACCAAGTCCCCGGGTGCTAAGTTAGGCTGGAATAAGGAGTGTCAAGAGGCGTTTGAAAGATTGAAGAGCTTTCACCCGTGGTCCTCTGTTAATGCACCCAGATGTAGACAAGCCTTTTGTTGTACAGTGTGATGCTTCCGCTTGGGCATATGGAGGGGCGCTGATGCAAAAAGATGAGCAGGGGAATTTGAGGCCGTGTGCCTATTTCTCCAAAAAGTTCGGGGAGCTGGAAAGGAAGTGGCCCGTTTGGGAGAAAGAGGCTTTTGCTGTGAGGTGTGCTTTGCAAACGTGGCGTCAGTTTCTGGAGGGGGCTGCTTTTCCTTTTGTGGTGTTAACGGATCACCAGAACCTTCAGTATTTGAAGAACCCTCAGAAGCTATCTCCCAAATTGGTGAGGTGGGCTCAGTATTTTTCCCGGTTTAATTTCTCATTGCAGCATATAAAGGGGAAGAAAATGTAGTGGCAGACGCGTTGTCCCGGTATCCCAATGTGGGTGAGAATTGTTTGGAGAAATCGGAGGAGGTGTTTACTAAGGAGCATTGGGGATTAGCAGTGCAGACGAGGTCTCAGGTAGTGAGAGAGGTGAAGAAGGAGGAAGGAGTGGTAGATGAGTGGTGTTTGGAGTTACAGAAGGGTTATGAAGGTGATAGGTGGTTGCAGAGCCATGAAGATGAATGCAAGTTGTTGCATGGTTTATGGGTTATGGGAAATAAAGTGTATGTTCCTCAAGGTGTGAGGAGGAAGGTTTTACAGTTTAATCATGATCACAAGTCTGCTGGTCATTGGGGAGTCACAAAGACACTTTTGGCCATAAAGAAGCGGTATTGGTGGCCAGGGATGAGAGCGGAAGTGAAGGAGTATGTAGAGCGTTGTGAGGATTGTGCTAGGAATAAGGATCCTGCCGCTAAACCGCAAGGGTTGATCCAAGTGGTGGCTTCTCCAGTGCGGCCGTGGACGCATGTCAGCACTGACTTCGTGGGGGAGTTGCCCTCTAGTCGGGGTTACAGATATATCTGGACTGTGTTAGACTTATTTTCAAAACAAGCTCATTTCGTCCCTTTGAAGGGGCTACCGTCGGCAGAGAGGTTGGCTGAGTTATACGTGCAGCATGTGTATCGGTTGCATGGGTGCCCGGAGCAGGTTCTTAGCGATCGTGGGGTTCAGTTTACTGCCCGGTTTTGGGAGAAGTTTTTGGAGGTGTTGGGGGCCCAAAGACGTCTTACGACCGCTTATCATCCTTGCTGCAATGGGGGCGTGGAGAGAGCGCAAAAATCGCTAGGAGGGTATCTGCGTATATTTAGTAATAAGGAGCAGAATAACTGGTCGGACTTGTTGCCATATGCTGAGATGGCATATAACAGCTCAGTGCATTCTTCCACGGGAAAGTCCCCTTTTGAGGTAGTTTACGGCCAGGATGTGGCTCCTTTGCCCCAATTGTTAGAGTTTGGAGGGGAGGAAAAGAGTGAGTGGAAGATGCGACACTGTAGTTTTTGAAGAGATATGTGGGGCCCCTTCCGCCTAAGGACTGAATGGTGTTTTATTTCTACAGGGGGAGGATGCGGTGGAGAAGGACGTTATGTCAGATCTGGGAAATCTGAGCTTGGAAGAAGTTCAGGTTTCCAGCCTGCCATGAGGTGGTGCTGACCTTTGTCCCAGTTCTCCGGGAAGTAAAGTGACCTTTGCTCTAGTTACTGAAGGACTATGCTGAGTCAGTCTGGGAGTGATGTAACTTCCAGGTGTTCCAGGGGAAGTGAGGTAACCTCTTCTGGACTCGGACATTGGACAATGGACTATTAATGCTGACTCAGAGACTAATGAGGTCACATCCCTTTGGACTATGGGATTTGCTGATTCACCCGGATATGGTGCAACCCTGCCTGGACATTGCATGGGCAAGGGGAGGGGGTTCGGGTATAAAAGGTGTGTTTGGGTGGCGGGACGGTGCTTTAGCTTTACAAGTGTTGTACCTGCAATAAAATCGTGTTGGACCGTGCTTCTACCTACGCGTGATCCTTACCGACATTGGAGCGTCATTACAATGTGAACACTGGTGGAGTTTTGGGAAAATAGTCCTTGATATTTGGGAGTTGTAGTTGCTGGGGTTTATAGTTCACCTACAATCAAAGAGCATTCTGAACCCCACCAACGATAGAATTGGACCAAACTTCTCACACAGAACCCCCATGACCAACAGAAAATACTGTTTTCTGATGGCCTTTGGTGACCCCTCTGACACCCCCTCGCGAACCCCCAGGAGTTCCGACCCCCAGTTTGAGAAACGCTGCACTAAGGAGACCAAGAATGTCTCAGTTCCATGACTCAGTCTGAAGCCAGACTGCGAAGGATCTAGATAATATGCAAAATGCAATACGTATAGATCACCCTCCAACAATTGGGTTAGGGGCACAAAATCTCTACAAAAGGGGAGGGGGGGTAACTTGAAAGAACACCTCTCTAGAAAATTTTGATTTGCCAAAGCTTCAGGCAAACTTTCACCATGGAATAGCATCAGAGGGCCCAGAGATTCCTAGAAAGACGACATTAATCACACCCACAAAAAAAATCAAATCTGTCAAAGACCAAACTCACTTTGGTCTGGAGTGTTATCAGTACGCTGATGACACCCAGCTTCTGCTGAGAATGGACGGCAGGCCGGATACCGTACCCGATTGTTTCCATCAATGCCTTGAAGCCGTGACTGGATGGCTGCGTGCTAGCCGTCTGAAGGTGAATCCGTCGAAGACGGAGATCTTGTGGCCCGGTCGACCTGGACTGGATGAGTGCCGGTTGCCTACCCTGGATGGCGAGCAATTAAGCCCGTCATCCCTGGTAAAGAGCTTGGGTGTCCAATTGGACCCCTTGCTATCCATGGAGTCTCAGATCTCCATGGTTAGCAAAACGTCGTTTTTCCATCTACGACAGGCTAGGCGACTGGCACCCTACCTGTCCCTCGCGGCTGGACTACTGTAACGCCCTCTACGTTGGCCTTCCCTTGTCGACAATCCGGAAAGGCAGCCAATAAAGTCTCTTATACCCTCCTTTTGCCAAAAAGTCTAGGCAAGGTTCATCCTACATTCCACTGTAGTTTTTTGAAGAGATATGTGGGGCCCCTTCCGCCCAAGGACTGAATGGTGTTTTATTTCTACAGGGGGAGGACGCGGTGGAGAAGGACGTTATGTCAGATCTGGGAAATCTGAGCTTGGAAGAAGTTCAGGTTTCCAGCCTGCCATGAGGTGGTGCTGACCTTTGTCCCAGTTCTCCAGGAAGTAAAGTGACCTTTGCTCTAGTTACTGAAGGACTATGCTGAGTCAGTCTGGGAGTGATGTAACTTCCAGGTGTCTCCAGGGGAAGTGAGGTAACCTCTTCTGGACTCGGACATTGGACAATGGACTATTAGTGCTGACTCAGAGACTAATGAGGTCACATCCCTTTGGACTATGGGATTTGCTGATTCACCCGGATATGGTGCAACCCTGCCTGACATTGCATGGGCAAGGGAGGGGGGTTCGTATAAAAGGTGTGTTTGGGTAGCGGGACGGTGCTTTAGCTTTACAAGTGTTGTACCTGCAATAAAATCGTGTTGGACCGTGCTTCTACCTACGCGTGATCCTTACCGAAATTGGAGCGTCATTACACACTGGTCTATGGTATCGAAGATCACTGAGAGATCCAAGAGAACCAACAGGAACACACTCCCCCTATCAAGTTCCCTGCGTAGATCATCCACTAGGGCAATCGTTCTCAACCTTCCTAATGCTGCGACCCCTTAATACACTTCCTCATGTTGTGGTGACCCCCAACTAGAAAATTATTTTCGTTACTACTTCATAATTGTAGTTTTGCTACTGCTATAAATCGTAATGTAAATATCTGCTATGCAGGATGTATTTTCATTCACTGGACCAAATTTGGCACAAATACCAGATACACCCAAATTTGAATACTGGTGGGGTTGGTGGGGGGTTGATTTTGTTGTTTGGGAGTTGTAGTTGCTTGGCGCGGATACTCAATGTGCTCAAATGTGAACACTGGTGGAGTTTGGGGAAAATAGGCCTTGAAATTTGGGAGTTGTAGTTGCTGGGGTTTATAGTTCACCTACAATCAAAGAGCATTCTGAACCCCACCAACGATAGAATTGGACCAAACGTCTCACACAGAACCCCATGACCAACAGAAAATACTGTTTTCTGATGGTCTTTGGCAACCCCTCTGACACCCCCTCGCAACCCCCCAGGGGTTCCGACCCCCAGTTTGAGAAACGCTGCACTAAGGAGACCAAGAATGTCTCAGTTCCATGACTCAGTCTGAAGCCAGACTGCGAAGGATCTAGATAATATGCAAAATGCAATACGTATAGATCACCCTCCAACAATTGGGTTAGGGGCACAAAATCTCTACAAAAGGGGAGGGGGGGTAACTTGAAAGAACACCTCTCTAGAAAATTTTGATTTGCCAAAGCTTCAGGCAAACTTTCACCATGGAATAGCATCAGAGGGCCCAGAGATTCCTAGAAAGACGACATTAATCACACCCACAAAAAAAATCAAATCTGTCAAAGACCAAACTCACTTTGGTCTGGAGTGTTATCAGTACGCTGATGACACCCAGCTTCTGCTGAGAATGGACGGCAGGCCGGATACCGTACCCGATTGTTTCCATCAATGCCTTGAAGCCGTGACTGGATGGCTGCGTGCTAGCCGTCTGAAGGTGAATCCGTCGAAGACGGAGATCTTGTGGCCCGGTCGACCTGGACTGGATGAGTGCCGGTTGCCTACCCTGGATGGCGAGCAATTAAGCCCGTCATCCCTGGTAAAGAGCTTGGGTGTCCAATTGGACCCCTTGCTATCCATGGAGTCTCAGATCTCCATGGTTAGCAAAACGTCGTTTTTCCATCTACGACAGGCTAGGCGACTGGCACCCTACCTGTCCAGGGACGACCTGGCCACGGTGATCCAAGCGACGGTCATCTCGCGGCTGGACTACTGTAACGCCCTCTACGTTGGCCTTCCCTTGTCGACAATCCGGAAACTCAAGCTAGTGCAGAATGCCGCTGCTCGCTTGCTGGTGGGAGCACGAGTGAGGGAGCACCTCACTCCCATCCTACGGCAACTGCACTGGCTTCCCATTGAGTACCGGATTGCCTTCAAGGTGCTGGTTTCAACCTTTAAGGCCTTACACGGTCTAGGGCCAGTGTACCTGAGGGACCGCCTTACCCCGTATGTTCCCCCGAGATCCCTACGCTCGGAAGACCAGAATCTGCTGGCTATCCCATCGTTTCGTTCCTGCCACCTGTCCACTACAAGACAGCGAGCCTTCTCTGCTGCGGCTCCTGTGCTCTGGAACTCGCTCCCAGACCATACTCGTGCGATTTCAGAGCTCGCCCCCTTTCGAAGGGCGTGTAAGACCGCCCTCTTTAGGCTGGCTTACTGTTAAGTTCTGAATTGTAAATGGCATGCGCATGTCTGTGATCTCAAAAACTGTAATCGTTGTTTTATCATTGCTACGACCTATGTTTTTATTGTATGTTTTTACTCCTTGTGTGATCCGCCCCGAGCCTGCAGGGAGGAGCCAGAGGCGGCCCCAGCGATTCCGCGATGTAAGCGGCCGCGTGAGCGCCACCGGCTGGGCGGGGCGTCACCAGCTGGGAGGGCGCCGCACCACCACTCCGCTTCGCCCCTCGCCCTGCCGCCGCCAAGCACAGTCGGCCCCCACGGCGCAGACATTTTCTGCGCATGCCCAGAAGCAACTACAGGCACTACAGCGCCTGTAGTTGCTTCTGGGCATGCGTGAATGTCTCGCGCATGGGCACTGAGTCCGAGCGCCTGCGGCTCTGGAGCCAGCGCGCAGGTGCGCTCGGGGCCGCAGTGCATCATTGCGCGGACATTCGCGCATGCGCAGAAAGTAGTGCCCGGGAGGCTGCAGCACGCCTCGAAGCACAGACATTTCTTGAAATGTCCGCGCTTCGAGGTGTGGTGCAGCCTCCCGAAACGGCGGCGGCGGCGGCAGAAATGGCGGCAGCGAAGCGGCGGAAATGGCGGCGGCGGAAGCGGCGGCGGCGGAAATGGCGGCGGCGGAAGCGGCGGCGGCGGAAATGGCGGCGGCGAAGCGGCGGCGCGAAATGGCGGCGGCGGCGGCGGCATGATGCGGCGGCCGGGGGGGGGGCGCCAAAATTTACTTCGCCTACTCCCCCGGAAAAGGTCGGGCCGGCCCTGGGAGGAGCAGAATATAAAACCAAATAATAAATAAATAAATAAATACAGAGGGCATACTGTATTGTACTGAGTTATTTTTAAAGTGACTTAAAGCCATACCTACCAGTAAATGTTTTTACATTTTATTTTGAATCTACATCTAATTTTGATAGCCTCAATGCCTTTTGAAACTTTTTGCACTCCAGGATGGTTTAGCTGCTTTGCTTGAACGTCCAGTGTAAGGTGCTTTGAGCCCCCTTTTGGGAGCAAAGCAGGGTATCAGTCAAATGACTACATTCAAATGGATATTTGCAGGTATTCTCCAGCTATATGGCACACTGGTTCCTATACGAGATGGAATGTACATAATGGCAAAAGTGGGGACTCTAAGCCATAATTGCCGCATATGCAAACATATTGCTTTGGAGTCTGGGATTTGTCACATAGTCCCTAAATACTTGGCCGTGGCATTGCCCATGGCTCCATGATGCCAGTAGTCTCACCTCATCAGATGTTTTCAAGCCACAAACATCCCCACAGGAGGCATAAACATTGCAATTTAGAAAGTGGAACAAAATATCCACACAAACGTTACCAGGCAAACCTCTGGGAGAAAATAATCATTCTCCTGAAGCATTGTGCACAGACATCTCAGCAGGGGTTCCGCTTGGTGTCGAAAGCAACACGTTATTGTTTGGTCTTTTTTCATTTGTCATCACTAAGGCTCAACAAGAGCAATCATCGTAGTAGTAATAGTAACAGTAGTAATCATCTCTACACATAAAAAACTGAAAATATTTATGTGTGTATGTGGCTGGGATGTCCACTTACACAGACAGGCTCCTGCCTCCACAAACAGCTATCTCTCCCACTACTTAGGAGACACCAATGGCCCTCCCTCCAATGACATTGCAGGTTATAGGAGCGCCATGACCATGTCCAAGAGCCCTGCCGATATCCTTCACAAACACCACACTGCCCACCACCCAAGTAAAGGTTTTCATACGGGCACCATTTCATCCTAGATTTTTCGTGTTTCCACCACAGACATCCCAGTGTTTCTTACTCTCTCAATTGGTGTGGAATTGCATAATTCCACCCACTGGTTTGGGAGAAATTCACCATGATTTATCAAAATTGTAGATACTGGGATGTATAGTTCACATGCAATCTAAGAACTGCACTCTGAACTTCACTAATAATGGACCTGGAACTAACTTGGCACACCGAACTCCCATGAACAAAAAAATACTGGAGGGATTTGGAGGGATTTATAGGAGTTGTAGTTCACCTATATCCAGAGTACGCAATGAACCCAAACAACAATGGATCTGGACCAAACTTGGCATGCATACCCGATATGCCCAAATTTGAATACTGGTGGGGTTTGAGGGGAATTGGCCTGGGCAGTTTGGAGTTGTAGGTACTGAAATTTATAGATCACCTGCAATCAGCACTCTGAACTCCACCAAAAATGGAATTGGACCAAACTTGGCACACTGAGCCCCCATGACCATCAAATAATAATGGTGGTCTTTTTGGGGGGGGGGGGATTCACCTTGATGTGGGGGAATTGTAGTTCACCTACATCCAGAGAGCACTGTGAACCCAAACACTGTTGGATCTGGAACACACTTGGCACACATACCTGATATGCCGAATTTTGGTTACTGGAGGGGTTTGGGGGGAACAGACCTTCCTTTCTGAGAGTTGTAGTACACCCACAGATAGAGAAATGGTGACCTCCCTAATGATGGACTTGGACCAAACTTGGCACACAGAACCCTCATGACTAACTCAACCTACTGGAGAGGTTTGAGGGGACTGGCTCACCATAGTGGGAGTTGTAGTTTACCCTACAGCCAGAGAACACACTGAGCCCCACTGATGATGCATCCAGAGCAAATTTTCCCAACATACCAAACTTTAAGTACTGATGGACTTTTTTGGGGTTAACCTGGCACAATGTGAGTTGTAGTTCACCCACAATCTTATACATTTTGTACAATTAAAAAATTGACTTTTTCAAATAACCTGGGCAATGCTGGTTACCCAAGTTAGTAAAATATTTGGGGGGCCAAATGATGCACCCACTAGGATGATCAGTGCAAACCACTTCTGAACAAACTTTGTCATGAAAACCCCTGAAATGTATTCTCCTTGAAGTCTCCAGGAACCAAAACTCCAGTTTTGCAGAGCTTCTGGAGACGTCCTCTGGTCAAAAGAGATGTTTTTTTCCATTAACAGCAGAGACAATGTCTTCTCTTCCTTTGCCATTGGCAAAATCGGGAATCGCTATTTCCAGGAAATGCACCCCCATTCCTATTTTTTGATACTCCATTTTTCAAAGACGTAAGGGGAAATCACATGGCGATTGCAATCGTAATTATTTTAGCTTCAAGGACAACAAAGGAAGGTGTTTTGGAGACAGAAAGAGTTCCCAATGTCTGTGCACAAGCATTACAATTAGCCAAGAATCCGGGTTAAATCCATTGTAAATGATAACTGTAAGTCCAAAAATGACTTGAAGGTACACCCTGATGCATGCAAATAAACCACGATTTCAAAGCAATCCATATCTGTCTTGTTTGGATGCTCATAGCCATGGTCCTCAACCTGCACAAAAGCTCAGAATTATTTCTTTTGAGCTCATTGACTCACTGGCACAAAACGGGGAGAAACTAGTTAGCCAAACTTATTAAACCAGGGGCTTTCGGATAAACATGGTGCCCGAATTAAACCCGCTTGGCCTTTGCAGAAACAAAGCCACTGTCAAGCGCTCAGGACACAAAAGGTCTATTCAGGAAGAGTCTCAAAAGCATACAAAAAGAACACCATCTTGGTAAAAAGTCCAAGAACCTCCGTCCAAAGTCATAAACACATGGAAAACATAGCACATCAGGACAAACGCTTTTATCCAAACTGATTCCCTATCACAGTAGTTACCGATTCATAGAAATATTTGTTGGTAGAGTTGGATTGAAAAATGCCTTCCAGCTGTTCAAAGGTGAAAAGGATACAACCCCATTCTACCATGACAGAATTCGACCCCTGCAATACATTGCATTACATCGCATTTTGCAGTCCGTGTCAACAAGTCCTGAATAAAACCACTGTCTAACATTGTGATTGACAAACAACACTCCGAACCATCAGGGGGGGAAATGGAAGCGTCCTTTCTGGAGTGAGATTCTTTTTAATTCCAAGACACACCATAACAGTATGTTTCCTTCGTCTTTTTATAAACGCTTGTAGGGCGACAGTGCAATAACCCATCAATGAAATACTATTATTGCATAGGATCACCTCAGCAGTCTATGTCCCAAGTTCAAAACTTCCCATTGGAGTTCCAAGAAATCACTACAAACCACCACGAGAAAGCATGGAATGAGTAGAGACAGAGGTGCTATATCATAATAACATTGCAATAACTCACACCTTTCTAGGCCAGTTAGGAAAAGCATTCGGTTTGCATCGCTGAGGAACTTTCCTGTTTTCCAGCACCAACATTTATTTACCACACTTATATCCCGCCCTTCTCAACCTTGAAGGGGACTCAGGGTGACCTTGCAAAGGCAACGATTTGATGTCACATATAGAAATACATTGGTAAATAAACAAAATCATTAAAACCAAGTCAATTAAAACATAATATTAAAACATTAATTACAATCATATAACCCAGATCATATTCCAGAGCCGATCCAAGTCATCATTATGATAATAGTCTCTAATTGCACTGCTCCCATTACTGACCAAAGGCCTGATCCCAGAGCTATGTTTTTAGGTTTTTTTTACTTGAAGGCCAGGAGAGAGGGAACCAATCTAATTTCACTGGGGAGGGAGTTCCATAGACGAGGGGCCACCAATGAGTAGGCCGTATCTCTCATCCCCACCAGTTGCGCTTGCGAGGGGGATGGGACCGAGAGCAGGGCGTCCCCCAATAATCCTAGCCTCCATGGTGGATCATAGAGGGAGATACGTTTGGACACGTAAGCTGGACAGGAACTGTTTGATTTCGACATCTTCCATTGGCTCCTTTTAGGAATTCTTGCACTCATTGAGCATGAATTCAGCTATGTTCACTTTATCTGAGCCATATTGTTTTATGATGTTGTTTATCACTTTGTTTGTTTTATTATTTAATTTGATTGATTTTAATTGTGTCTCTGTTTTTATCTGTAATTTTTGTAAGCCACCTCATATCCCCTAGGGGAGATGGTGCCGGGGTATTAAAATAAAGTTATTATATTATTAACTGTTTAGGGCTTTATAAACTAAAGCCAGCACTTTGAATTGTGTTCGGTAGCAGACTGGCAGCCAGTGGAGCTGACATAACGGGAGTTGTGTGCTCCCTGTACGCCACCCTGGTGAGCAATCTGGCTGCTGCAAATTAAACCAATTGAAGCTTCTGAACAGTCTTTAAAGGCAACCCCACATAGAACATGATAAAGTAGTCTATTTGAGATGTAACAAGAGCATGGACCACCGTGGCCAAGTCTGACTTCTCAAGGTACAGACACAACTGGTGCACAAGTTTTAATTGTGCAAATGCTCCCCTAGCCACTTCCGAAATCCAGAGCTCCACGCTCAGTGATGAGTCCAGGAGAACTCCCAAGCTGTGAAGCAGAGTCTTCAAGGGGAGTGTAACCCCATCCAGCACAGGATGTAACCCTATCCCCTGTTTGGTCTTGCAACGGACCAGGAGGACCTCCATCTTGTCTGGATTAAGTTTGAATTTGTTCGCCCTCATCCAGACCGTCACAGCTGCCAAGCACCGGTTCAGGACCTGGACAGCCTCCTTAGGAGCAGGTGGAAAGGAGTGATAGAGCTGAATATCATCTGCATACAGATGGCACCGAACTCCAAAACTCCAGATGATCTTTCCCAGTGGCTTGGAAGCTATTCCATCTCTCATCCCTGAAGTCTGATCTGGCAAGACCCACACCATAGGAAGCTATTGCTCCAGTGGTACGGTGTCAACTCCCTCCAGAAGCCAATCGTCAACACTACTGGAAATTCAACAGCGAGAGAAGCCAACACAACTTACTTTTTCACCTTGGGATACTTCATCTCTGCAATAGCATTGGTGGCATCCGTCTGTTTCTCCTTCAGATGGGGAGGCCACATGTTGTCCACCCAGTCGACTAAGTCCACCTGAAAGACCATCCAAAGCTAATAGTTAGTTAGGAAAGGCTGGAACAAAAAGGCACTATCAGAAACAGGGAGGGATCTCAGGAAGGTGGCCTTGTCTCCTACTTTGCAGGGAAAAGATGGCTCTCTTTCAAGACATGATCTCTTTGAAGGTCTCCAGGTCAACACAAATTCTAGAGCAGTGAGCCATGCATGCTAGCTAAGATATATTTCCCATATAGTATATATGACTAATGCCCATCAGCTTTATTATGGTTCCTAAGGACTGGCAAAAACAGCATTCTGACGACAGTACAAGGCCCACAATCGGCTGCTTCCTTACTCCAGAGTAACACCATAGAAACACAAAGGCAAAGGCAGATCTACAACTTAGGGCCACCAGTCAGTGATGGAGGTGGCGTTGGAAATAGCAACCTTCTTCAAGTCTCCTTTACCAGTTATTTTTCATGTATTTAATTCAGATTGCTTACTATATTGTATGTATATTTTGATGTGCAGTTTTCCCTTAATTCTATATTGTTTCAGGTAGTGGGAGGGACTACAGATCATGTGATCAGATCTGGGACTATTCAGACTGAGGCTCTATTTTAGAAGTCAGTTTGCATCAAAAGCAGAACAATACAGTTTAGAAGTCAATAGTGTCAGTATGCTGCAGTGTGTAGTCAGTCTGTATTGAGTCAATGTTCAGTAATGTATTAGACTGAAGAGAGTGTTAGTCTACATACAACAAAGAAGAGACTGAAACAGAATGCTTTAGAGCAGTGTTTCCCAACCTTTTTTGAGCCGCGGAACACTTTTTACATTTGCAAAATCCTGGGGCACACCGCCAACCAAAATGACACAAAATGACACTCTAACAAAGTAATACATATAGTTAATATGTTTTAAAATGTATTTATACACTCAGTGTGAAACCTGGGCCTGTTTCAATGAACTCAACATAGATATCCTGGCAGGAATGGCAGAAAGACACAAACTTCCCACACAGAACTCCCATAACCAAGAGAAAATGCTATAAGAGTTTGGTGGGCATTGACCTTGAGTTTTGGAGTTGTAGTTCACCTATATCCAGAGAGCACTGTGGACTCAAACAATGTTGGATCAGGACCAAGCTTGGCATGAATACTCAATATGCCCAAATATGAACGCAGATGGAGTTCAGGGGAAATAGACCTTGACATTTGGGAATTGTAGTTGCTGGGATTTATAGTTCCCCTACAATTAAAGAGCATTCTGAACCCCACCAATGATAGAACTGGGCCAAACTTCCCACACAGAACCCCCAGGAGGCAAGAGGAGGTCTCTACTTGGGGAAAGGGAGGCAGGCCTTCCCAATGCATGGAGAGGGAGAGACCAAGTAGACTGGTGGGGGGGGGGGGGTGTTCGTAATTTTGTGCCTTTATCGAGGTAGGTTTCTTAGGGTTTTTATACTTCAACACACTAGACCCTTCCCCCCACCCTTTCCTGGAGGTTCCAATTTCCCACGGCACACCTGATGATTGCTCACGGCACACTAGTGTGCCCCGGCACACTGGTTGGGAAACACTGCTTTAGAGAACTTACTGTTTAAACTCTCAACCAATAAGAAATGCACCTGTATGCTGAATACATGATGTTTGTAAGTAAATCAACTACGTTGCTTTAACGAAGACTACCTCTTTTTGGTCTCTTGAGAGCATGGTTTTAAAGTAATATATTTTATGGGAGAGTAGATGTTTTTGGGCAACTGAAATGACACTTCTGCTATATATTTTGTGCATTGGCACATCTTTGATCCTAACAGTTCAGAGAGATGACCAGGTATAGCAGTCTAACAACTTAGAAATCTAATTTGCCTTCCATGAATACTAGTGGATATTTACCACTAAGGAGAAGATTCACTCAAACAAGTATTTAACTCTTCTCAGGAAGATCATACTTTACAAAAGGGTTGTGATTATTCCAAATAGTGTGAATGCCAATTAATCTCCAAAAGGGTCATGTTTCCAAAAGGCTATGGAGATTTATTGTTTCCCAAAAGGTTATGATCTCTAAATGTAGTGGTCTTCCCAAAAGGTTGTCTTAGTTTTAATAGATGAATTAATCAATTGAATATGCATATACATGTGGAGCATCCCTTATCTGAAATGGTAGGGACAAGAAGTTTCCTATTTTGGAATACTTGCACATACATAATGAGATATCTTGGATATCCAAGTCAAAATATAAAATTCATTGATGTTACATAGATATTTATAGCCTAAACCTCATTTTATATGCAATATTTTAAATAATTTTGTGCATGGAACAAAGTGTGTGTACATTGAGCCATCAGAAAATAAGGGTGTCAGTATCTCAGCCACCCACTGTCAACAATTCCAGAGTATTTTGGAACAACTAACCACGAAACAAGTCCAAATGCCGATCCTTTTGCAAATGCAAAAACCACCCGCAATGAAGGTGCCACTCACCACATTGGGACGCTTGACAATGTTGGCCAACTTGGTGTGACTGAACTCCAGGCTAATGACGTTATAGAGCTTCTTGCGCTCGGCCTCGGGGGTCTCGTAGTAGCGCACAAACTGAGACATGCTCATCTCGGTGCCTTTTTGCGTGTTGACGTCCATCACGTCCACAATCCGACGGCTCCCTGGAAGATTGTACATACAATCCCATAAGACATTTAAAATATATGCAATGTGAGGAAATTAAAGAAATACTGGATGCATCTGCACTGTAGAATGAGTGCCGTTTGACAGTAGTTGGACTGTCATGGATCATCATCAAGGCATTAGGATCCTGGGAATTGGGAGTTTTACACAGTCTTTTGCCTTCTCTGCACAACACTGCCGATGCCTTCGCAAATTACAATTCCCTTAATCCCATAGCACTGAGCCACAGCAATCCCAGAACAGGTGGAGAATATCACCTGGACAAGTCCCTGGTGTACAGCAAGAAAGTGTGCTATTT
Source organism: Anolis apletophallus (assembly GCA_030556195.1). Classification (NCBI taxonomy): domain Eukaryota; kingdom Metazoa; phylum Chordata; class Lepidosauria; order Squamata; family Anolidae; genus Anolis; species Anolis apletophallus. The sequence goes on from JARBWK010000011.1 coordinate 87,006,179, forward strand.
CAGCCTGGTATTCATGTACATGTTGGGGATGATGGGATGGCTAGGACTGAGGAGGATGCTAGTGATGTTGATGTGAATTCTGAACTGCAAAGTGATGTGCAAAGTGAAATGTCAGACGGGGCTAGTTCTCCTGAGAATGGCTCCATTCCCATGGTTGTAGATTAACATTCCTGTGTAGAAGGAGATAACAGCCAGACCGAGATTGGGACACCTGGAGATTTTAATGAGGCTCCTTCTGAGACTCCTTTTGACCGTTGGGATAACATTCGCACTTCTAGGCGTGATGCCAGTTTGAGGCGGAGTGGGCGGCTGGCAAAGCGAAAGTAATTTTCCCTTTATTAGAGCTAGCTAGAAAATTAGCTTTCAGACTTCAAGCTTCGTTTGGATGTGTTTCACATTATCTTGTCTCCAAGCTTTTGCCTGGCCTAGGACTGGGCCTGTTTGTTGCTGATTGATGCCTTGTTCTTCCATGGGATTTTATATCCAGCTCTATGCCTTGTTTTTGATACTAGAAACTATTTGATACAAGAAGGAAGAAAAAAAACCCAAAACTGAAGATGGGATAATTTAATTTTGAGAGATTAAAGATATGGACAAATTAACTTCTTGTATCTTTTTTTCTTGGAAAAATACTCAGGTAAATAAGTAAAAGAAACAAACTGAGAATATCTTCAAGATTACGAACATTTACTAAGTTAAGAGGAAAATAAAAACAACAAAGATTGAATGTTTAAGATGAAGTAATATAAGAAACTGCAAGCTTGGAATGGAAGTCAACTTTTTTATATTTTATTCTTTTTTAAAAAAAATTATTTTTTTCTTTTTTAACTTTTTCTTATTTGATTTTTTACTATTATTTTTTCCTGAAATCCAAATCTTTCTATTTTTTCCTACTTTTCTATCATCTTCAATGTTCCCCCACTTTCCATGTATACTATAACCAATAACCAATAAAAATTTATTTCAAAAAAAATAAAAGCCTATTCTTCATAGACTGCCTGCTGTGTGTATGATCTAGGGGGGGGGGGGGGTCTCCTTGGTCTGAGTTGCAACAGAAAGGGAAAACAGTAGCAAAATTAGAAGGAAGAATGGGTTCTGTGCCCACCAGGGGGCATTCAAGAACACTGGGAAATAGAGCAGTTTGTGTAGCTATACAACTGCATGGCATGACTAAAGGGTCTTTGGAGAGGGCAGGGTCTGAATGTGAGGGTCTATAACACCGCAGACTCAGAAAGTTTTGTGTTGCACAGAAATTGATCAAGAACAAAAAGCAAGGCCCTGCGGGTGGAAAACTAGCTTCACTTTCCCTCTTGATCTGCTATGTTTCTAGGTCCAGGAATTCCCATCGGTTTGAAATGCAAAAATGATGATCTCAAAATCAAAGGGTAGCATTAATTAAATCATCATGAGGTTTCACTCCCCCATTCGGCCACCAGGCCCTAGACCAGCCTTCATGTCAAGGCTCAATCAGATTAGGAGAGTTGTAGTTTTATAGTCTTGAGCTTTCTCGGCCAAAGAGGGCTGATTCCTCACCAAAGTATAACTCCCAGGCTCACATCGCACTGAGCCAGGGCAGTTCAAGTGATGCCAAGCTGCATTCATTCTACAGTGTAGAAGCAACCCCATGTTTGAATGTTTAGAAAACCCACAGGCTGGCCCAGCTTTCCTCCAGTATAACCACTTCCTGCATGCACATCGAGGCTGCAGTAGAAAGAAATGCCTGCCAAGAACTTTTGCTTGCCACTGTGAAGGGGGAGTCGAGTGGTACTTTTCTCAACTGCCACGAGAAAGCCATCAAGCGCCATCCTTTCAAAGAAAAGTGATGATTAGCCTGGGTCCATTAAATGTCAGCTGTGCCATTAGCGCTCCATCACACGTCAGTGATGTAAAAGCTTCTAGCTAATAAACTAGATCCTAAAAGCAAGAAACAGGGACCTCCCAGTGTGTCTGCTTCAGAGCACTGCAGCGGGCTCTAGCCTTGCCCAAGCTGGCAATTTCCTCCGAGAGACAAAAAGCAAACAGGTACAGACAGGACCTCGAAGCTCAGGGATCTGGGTTCAAATCTCAAAGAGGAGCATTAAGTGGCTTTACGAGGGGCATTCAATAAATATTTCACCTGACCTACTTCTATTTATCACAAGATGCTGAAACTGCACATATAAAATGATATAAGTCTCTATAGGTTACATGCCAATTTACAACTCAGAACTGAGAACAGTCCTGATTTTACAGGTGCTGAAGAGGTGTGAGGTTTGATAATGGACCCAGTGGAATACAGAGCAGTCCTCAAGTTCCTTTACTTGAAAGGCCACACACCAAAGGAGACGTTTGATGAGATGAAAGAGGTTTATGGTGAGGATTCCCCATCATATGATGGAGTCAATTCAAATGTGGTCAGATTTCGGTGGAAACAGCTCCAATTCCAGGGCGATCCCACTCTGCTATTGATGGACACAACATCAAGCATTTTGGAAAATCGCCATGTAACCATTTGCCCCCCAGTCCAAAATGTCAAGATTAGTGCAGGGTCCGTGGAAAAAATCATCCAAGACCATCTTCACATGCATAAGGTATCTGCTCGCCGGGTCCCCCGGCTGCTCACATCTTTCCAGATGCAGGAACAAGTCGAATGCTCTCAAGTTCTATTGACGATGTGCCATGGAAACCAGGAGGACTTTTTCAACAGACTGATCACACAGGATGAAAGCTGGGTCCATCACTATGATCCTGAGATTAAAGTCCAGTCGATGCAATGGAAGCATCCTGACTCACCGCCTCCAAAGAAGGCACGTGACCAACTCTCGGCAGGTAAGATCATGCTCACAGTATTTTGGGACCAGCACGGAGTAGTATTGATGGATTTTCTAGCAAAGGGTACCATGATCACTGGGGCATACTATGTGCAGAAATTGCAGGAGGCCATCAAAACCAAGAGATGTGGCATGTTCACCTACTGTAAGACAACACATCAGTTCACAACTCACCTGCTGCCCAAATGGAAGTGTTTACAGTTGCTTAAAAATATGGGAGAAGTGTGTGTCCTTAGGTGGCACCTATGCAAAGGACTCATAACTGTGCCAAGTTTAATTGTTCTCAGTCCACAGGAAGTGGGTCAGGAGAAATCTTTAATGAACACCCCTCATAAGTCATGACTGGTCCAGTACCAGAGACTGAATGGGGTAACCTTGGCTTTATCTCGAAACCACAACTACAGCCGCAATGGAGGCATGTTGAGATACAGCCTGGCGGGCCATAGCATCAAATAAGACCTCCTGCATCCCACAAAATCCAAGATGAACTTTGTAAAGGCTGTTCATTAATTAATCAATCAATCAATTAAAATCCCCCCCATGCTAAATCCAAGCATAGGATAGGATGTCCCACCCCAAATGCAACACCAACAGGTAGGTTTTCTTATCCCCTCCGTTCCCGTCACTATCTACATCAAGATTTTTATTGTGATGCTCTTCCTTTCTTTCCCTCAGTGGAAGATGGAGCCCATTTCCCCGATCTAAAAATATATGCGGATATTTTGTCCTCTTCTCCCCCCCAAAAACACTCAACACTGACATTTCGTCATATACCCATGTCCCCCTCTCCCTTCACTCCTGTTGGCATTTCATCCCATCCTCTTTCCCCCTGCTGAAAAATCCTACTGATATTTTGTCCCATCCTTTACCCCTCTTCCAAAAATACTCCCACTGACATTTTGTAATTTTGCATTTTTTGATGATGCGAATCACATTGCATAAGGGCGAAACAATGCAATTTTGCCCCATCAGAGGAAAATGGGGTTAAATAATGACCAGAAGGTGAGGTCAATACTTTGATTTTTCTTTTCAAGATCGCATGCTTCAATCAGGGATTCACAAGCAACAAAAGACTTGTTCTCTGAAAAGAACAAGACCAAAGGACTGCGCAAAAGCTAAGTTTTCAGAGCACCTTCTGATTTAATGGAAAGAAACAAACAAGTTAACTCTGCAAATTACTGTTTCAGTAATTAGGGCACTAGGAACTCACATTGTAACAGGAGCATTTCCAAGTTACTTTTTCAAAGTTACCTTTCAATGGCATTTTAACAGGGAATTGATAGGTTTTACTTTATTATTTGTTTATTTGTTTGTTTACTGTATTAATACCACATCCTTCTCAGCCCAAAGGGGACTCAAAGCAGCTTATATAATTTGACACAATTTGATGCCGCAATTCCACAATATATAAACAAAACAATATAAAACAATAAAACAGATAAAACATCCCTCTGCAATGCCAGAAATACAGCTCATGGTGTAACATCAGAAAATGTTGACCATATCTGCTCCCTGGGCAGCCACCTCTCCACAAAAGTCAACATTGCCACTGAAATATGACACTGCCTGAGCTCTGCGAGTGCAGCATTTTTTCCAATGAAGAAGAGAGTGTTTGAGGATCAGACATCTGTAGGATACCAAGGTGCTTGTTTGTAAAGCTACTGTCCTCCCAACCCTGCTATAGACCTGCAAAACGTGGACTGTCTACAGACATCACATTCAACTCCTGAAACGATTCAATCAGCGTTGCCTCTGAAAAATCTTGCAAATGTCTTAGGAAGACAGGCAGACAAATGTCAGCGTGCTGGAAGACGCAAAGACCACCAGCATTGAAGTGATGCTCCTACGCCATCAACTCCGCTGGACTGGCCACCTTGTCCGAATGCCCAATCACCATCTCCAAAAGCAGTTACTATACTCTGAACTCAATAATGGGAAACGGAATGTTGGTGGACAGGAAAAGAGATTTAAAGATGGGCTCAAAGCCAACCTCGGTGGCAGAGACACCGAGAACTGGGAAGCCCTGGCGCTTGAGAGCTCTAACTGGAGGTCAGCTGTGAGCAGCAGTGCTGTGGAATTTGAAGAGGTACGAATGGATGGGGAAAGGGAGAAAGCACATCAAGCCAACCCTGACCAGGACCGCCTTCCACCTGGAAACCGATGTCCTCACTATGGAAGAACATGCAGGTCAAGAATAGGGCTCCACAGCCACCTACATATCCACCACCGAGACACTACACTTGGAGCGCCATCATCCTTGAGATACGAGGGATCGCCTAAGTAAGTAATAAATAAAATGAAACTTCAAGATGTGGCACCTAGCCCTGTCATCATCACTAGTGTTACTATATCGATTCCATATTGCACTACCTGAATGCCTGCGTGCGTAACCAAGTTTTCATCTTTTTTTCTAAAAACCAGGAGTGAGGGAGCTAGACTGATCTCGCTGGGGAGGGAGTTCCATAGCCGAGGGCCCACCACTGAATAGGCCCTGTCTCTCGTCCCCCACCAACCGAGCGGTGGAGAGCAGGGCCTCCCCAGAAGATTTTCTCGCAGGTTCATAGAAGGAGATATATTTGGATAGGTAAGTTGGACCAGAACCGTTTAAGGCTGTATAGGCTAAAGCCAGCACTTTGAATTGTGCTCGGTAGCCGACTTGCAGTCAGTGGAGCTGACGTAACAGGGGGTTTGTGTACTCCCTGCACGTCGTTTGGTGAGAAATCTGGCTGCTGCCCGTTGTACACTGATAAGTCTGGCTTCTCAAGAGATGGGCACAGCTGGCGCACAAGTTTTAATTGTGCAAAAGCACTCCTGGCCACCACCAAAACCTGGTGTTTCAGGCTCAGCGATGAATCCAGGATCACTCCCAAGCTGCGAACCTGTGTCTTCAGGGGGAGTGTAACCCCCTCCAACACAGGCTGTAAACCTATACCCTGTTCAGCCTTGCGACTGACCCCTGTCTTGTCTGGATTCATTTTCAATTGAATATTTTTATATACTTATCAATCTCCTCCAAGTAACAAAAAAAGCATCCCCACGAATTACCGTTTACATTGTAATGCATTCCTTTCTCAAACATAGCCAACAGTATTGGGAGAAAATTATTTTTCCAAAGTAATTGTTGGAAACTGCATCTATACTGTGGAATGAATGCAGTTGGGTACCGCTTTAACTGCCATGGCTCAATGCTATGGAATCAGGAGAGTTGTGGTTTTACAAAGTTTATAGCCTTCTCTACCAAAGAGTACTGGTATCTCACCAAACTACATGTCCCACAATTTCTTAGCATTGAGCCCTGGCAGTTCAAATGGGGTCAAACTGCATTCATTATACAAAGTTATAGATGGAGCTTTTAAAAAGTTATTCCCGAAGAACACCTTTTTCAGTTGGAAAAAGACAACTCACCCACAAGTAGCTTGACGTCCCGTACTGTGAAATCCGGGTCTGGCATCCTGAAATGGGCAAAATTGGACTGAGCGTGATATTAAAAGGCTGAAATTCAGCAGCAGGTCAGAATACAATTGAAAGGACATATACATAGGAAGAGCCATCTTGGGCCGTGCCAATGCCACTCAGCAGCCTAACCAATCTATTTTAAACTGAATTTAAACAGGCATTTTTACTGGAATGCGTGATTTGAATGTCTTTTAATCTTTGGTTTATGGGTCCTCTATAAATGCAGTTTGAACCCCACTTGAACTGGGCCGGGCTTTAGAAAAGCAGGTTAACTGCCAGCTGCAGTAAATCTTGTCAATCAAAAGATTGACCATTCGACGCCCGGGTCGGGGTGAGCCTTTAGTCCAGCTTCTGCCTACCTAGCAGTTTGAAAGCAAATGTAATAAATTGGTATCGCTTTAAGTGGGGAGGTATTTAATGCACCCATAAGGAAATACTAGAAGATGCCAACGATTTGATCAAGGAGGGAATTTACGAACAAAACTCTTCGGCAGGGAAAGTGGAACAACAGCACCCCCTTGTGGCTAGAACCAAGCACAGCCTCCAAGATGCTGAAGATGGGAAAGCCTATATACTGTATACCTCCATCTATATACAGTTGTCTGTCTTGTCAGTGTACAACAGCATTGAATGTTTGCCGTATATGTGTTCTGTGATCTGCTCTGAGTCCCCTTTGGGATGAGAAGGGCGGAATATAAATACTGTAAATAAATAAATAAATTGAACTGCCATGGGTCAAGGCTATAGAATCCTGGATGCTGTAGTTTTACAAAAACCTTGAGCCTTCTTTACTAGAGAGTCTATGCCACACCAAACTACAGATCCTAGGATTCCATGGCACTGAGCCATGGCAGTAAATGTGGGATCGAACTGCATTAATTCTACAGAGGAGATAGTTTGATGTTCAATCCTATTTTAGAATGTGTATGTTTTTGACGTTTTAAATTGTATACTCTATTGTTTTTAGTGTCGTTGGATGCTTGGGGTTTTGTTTTAGAGAGATAAAGTGGAATATAAGCATCCTCATCCTCATCAAACCCTGCATTGGCGGCCTGGCAAGCAGGTACACATCGCCATTTGCCCTTGCCCACCCCAAGCCCTTGAAACACTACGCATCCCCAGCTGTCATTTTGAGAGACAGAGAGTATAAGACATTAAGAACACTGTCTTACTTAATTCCCAGTCCAGCCTTACTTCTGAAGACGAGGGGGACGCGAAGGGCCTCTCGCTGCACATACTCAAAAGTGAAATCTAAACAAAACAGGAAATAAAAGCAGAGAGAATCGACATTACAATGACAAGGAAGCCCTACTGGAGGAGAGCAAGGGTGAATCATTCTATACCACATAATTGGTGCACTTTGACCCCACTTAACTTGCCATGGCTCAATCCTATGAGGTCAAGGGAGCTGTAGTTTGACAAGCTCTTCAGCTTCCCCTGCCATCAAATGCTGGTGCCTCTTCAAACTACAAATCCCAGGATGCCATAGCATTGAGACACAACAGTTCAAGTGGCATCAAACTGCAATCATTCGACAGTGTAGACCAGACAAGGGCAAACTTTGGGCCTCCGGGTGTTAGGTTGGTAGGCTGTTAGGAATTGTGGAAGTTGAAGTCCAAAACACCCAGAGGCCCAAAGTTTGCCCTTGCCTTGTGTAGACACAGCTTGAGTCATGCACAGATGCATCAAAAAGAGGTAAGTTAATCATAGCTAAGTGAAGCCATGCCAATTTCTGCACAATTTCTATAGCAGATTCCCAAACACAGTCTTCCGGGTGCTTTGGACTACAACTCCCAGAAGTCCCAGATGCCTTGGTCAGTGATTGAGGATTCTGAGAGCTGAAGTGCAAAACACTTGGAAGACCAGAGTTTGGAAACCACTGCCAGGGCTTCATGCGACGGAACCCAAGGGATTGGAATTTGGTGAGGGCCCACACTCTTGGGCAGAGAATGATAAATACCTTTGTCAAACTGCAATTCCCAGGATTCCAGAGCAATGAGCCTCGGCAATTCAAGTGGGGTCGAACCACATGCTTTCACCAGCATCAACCAAGCGATCCCCTATGCAGAGGGCAGCAGGCAGGAAATTGGCAGGTCAATGGGCCCTGCACACATACACACACACTGGGGTGCCCTCGCACGGGGTACCTTTGCCCTCCATGGCTCGCACAAACTGTCCCCGGAAGCCGGAGCTCCTCAGCTTCTCCTCCAGGCTGAAGCCCCGGACGCTGACAATCTCCTCCACGTCGGAGAGGTCCTCGTTCTCGTCGTAGAGTCGCCGGCTGATGGATCGCTGCAAAATAGAAGGAAGGCTAAGCCCCGCGGGGTCTACTAAGGTCAGGTCCCATGGTGGCTTCGGCAGGTTTGACCTCAGGCTTTGTTCCCTAGTTCAGTGTTCCCCAACCTTTTTTGAGCCGCGGCACATTTTTTACATTTACAAAATCCTGGGGCACACCACCAACCAAAATGACACAAACTGACACTCTAACACAGTAATACATATCGTTAATATGTTTTTAAATGTATTTATACACTCAATGTGAAACCTGGGCCTGTTTCGATGAACACAACATAGATATCCTGGCAGGAATGGCAGAAAGACACACACGAAGGTCTTGTTCAACAGCTGGGAGTTATAGTTCACCCGCAATCAAAGAGCATTCTGAACTCTACCAATGATGGAATGGAATCAAACTTCCCACACAGAACTTCCATAACCAAGAGAAAATACTATAAGAGTTTGGTGGGCATTGACCTTGAGTTTTAGAGTTGTAGTTCACCTATATCCAGAGAGCACTGTGGACTCAAACAATGTTGGATCAGGACCAAACTTGGCATGAATACTCAATATGCCCAAATGTGAACATAGATGGAATTTGGGGAAAATAGACCTTGATATTTGGGAGTTACAGTTTCTGGGATTGATAGTTAACACACAATCAAAGAGCATCCTGAACTCTTGGAACAATGGAATTGAACCAAACTTGGCATACTGAACTCTCATTACCAACAGAGAGTATTGAAAGGGTTTGCTTGGGAATTGACCTTGAGTTTGGAAGTTGTAGTTCACCTACACCCAGAGAGCACTCTGGACTCTATGTTATGTTGTTGTTTGTTTTCTATCCAGAATCACAATGTTGGAAGGAGGCTCTCCACTTTAAGGTCCCTAAAACAGGCATGGGAAAACTTCGGCCCTCTGGGTGCTTTGGACTTCAACTCCCACCATTCCTAACAGCCTGAGGCCCTTTCCTGCTTAAGTGGCTGGGGGGGGGGGAGAGGAAAAGGGCCCGAGGCTGCTAGGAATGGTGGGAGTTGGGGTCCAAAACACCTGGAAGGTCCAAGTTTGCCCATGCCAGCTTTTGACAGAGACCTCTTTTATTCTCCACTCGGGCTCCCTTCTTCCCAGCCTCACTCTGCTCGCTTTGCTCACACGGCTGCTTCTGCCACCATTTTGATCCGAGGGGGCAGCGTGACCGTGTTCAGTAGGGGAGGGGAGGGGAGAGGACGTGGGGCGAGTCTGCGCAGTAGCGCCCACACGGGTCACATCTTCCTCCCTCCCCCCTCCCGCAGAAGTGGCAGAATGAGCAAAGCGAGCAGAGCGAGGCTGGGAAAAAGGGGGCCTGAGTGGAGAAGAAAAAGTGTTCGGCAGGAGGGGGAAGAAAGGGTATTGGAGGTTCCAATTTCCCACAGCACACCTGATGATCGCTGATGGCACACTAGTGTGCCACGACACACTGGTTGGGAAACACTGCTCTAGTTTCAATATTTGAAATAATGTCACACTGGGTGAGGGGTGGGGGCGTTGTGTTTCTGCTGCTCTTAAGAAGCACTTCTTGATGGGAAGGAGCTGTTCAACAGTCTTGGGGCCCTTCTACACAGCCATATAAACCAGAATATCAAGGCAGAAAATTCCACAATATCTGCTTTGAACTGGGTTATCTGAGTCCATACTGTCACATATCCCACTTCAAATCACATAATGTAGGATTTTATTCAGCTGTGTGCAAGGGGCTTTAGAGTCCCATTGAGGTTTTGATAACCATCTGTCAGGAGGGCTTTGATTGCGTCTTCCTACCTGAGAGAGGGTTGGACTCCATGGCCTTTGTGGGTCCCTTTCCACTCTATAAGAATAATGACCTCACATTCCACTCTCTTTCTCCCCTTCTCTCTTCCTTTGTAGGCCTTTAAGTAAAGGCGGTGTGGCCATCTGTCAGGAGGGCTTTGATAGGGCCCTTCTACGCTGCCATATAATCCAAAATATCGTCAGATAATCCTCATTATCTGGGGCTCCTTCTACACAGCTGTATAACATCCACACTGAACTGGATGATATGTCAGTGTGGACTCAGATAATCCAGTTCAAAGCAGATATTGTGGATTATCTGCCTTGGTACTGTGGGTTATATGGCTGCATGGAAGGGCCTTGAGTCTATACTGCCAGATTTTATACAGCTGTGTCAAAGGGTCCATAATTAGTGTCTTCCTTCATGACGGAAGGGGGTTGGACTAGATGGCCTTTGGGGTCCCTTCTAAATGTTGGAGGCCCCTTCCACACAGATGAATAAAATCCCACATTTTCGGCTTTGAACTATGTTATATGACAGTGTGAACTCAGATAACCCAGTCCAAAGAAGATATTGTGGGATTTTCTGCCTTGATCTCCTGGGTTGTATGACTGTGTGAAAGGGCTCTGGGTTATCCGAGTCCACACTGCCATACATTCCAGTTCAAAGCAGAACTTGTAGGATTTTCTGCCTTGATCTTTTGGGTTGTATGGCTGTCTGGAAGGGCTCTGGGTTATCTGAGTCCACATTGCCATATATTCCAGTTCAAAGCCGAAAATGTGGGATTTTCTGCCTTGATCTTCCAGGTTCTATGGCTGTGTGGATGGGCCCTAACTCTAGGAGTCTTAAAACATGTTTTTCTAGAGCTCTAACCCGGGTCAAGGTGGGAAGGGACGCTACTGGAGTGACACGCGTCTGTGACACATGTAAGAATGTGCCCCAGAGAAAGGAAAGCAATCAAACAGGGGGGGGGGGTGATCTTAGAGACTTCTCTTAGATATCAACACGTGTTTTGGGGGTAGGGGAGAGCACCAGGCCTTTCCCGTTTGTAGCCAAACACGTTGCGTTATGTAACGTAGGCATGTGGCGAGGAGGGAGGGAACCCCCCCTCTTCGACACGCGTCTTGCCGCCCCAGCTGCCATTATTTATTTTAGCTATTAGTTTGTTTTGGAAATCAGGAGATCGGATAGAGGGGAGTCTCAGGAAATGAGCAACGCCGAAGATATACATATATATTATTATTTTTGCTTAGACACGGGTCACACGTGTGAACGCGCGATCGGGGGGAGAAAGGAAGGGCGGGTTGCGGTGCCTCTTGTTGATTCCCCTCTTTGTAAAGAAACCAAATCTTAACCCTTAGGGAGGCTTCCCTTTAGAAAAAACAAACAAACAAGACATGAAAAGAAGGGGGGTTCCCCAGTACCCACCAGTCTTCTTCCCGAATCTTGCCCTGTCTCCATGTTCCGGGGAGTTTCATCGCTCCGAGTGCCACGGTTCCGCCTTTGGGTCCGGCTGGGGAGGTTCGGCTTGGGTCCCTGCCCCCAAATAATGGGGGGGGGGAGGAGAGAGAAAGGTTCCCCCAAAGAGGAACCCCCCTTGGAGATTCCCCACCCCTTTTGGGATCTTTCAAACAACAACACCACCCAAAACACCCCCCCCCCGAACAACCCACGCCCGATCCCTTTTTGAAAAGGGCTCTCCTCCCCTTTAAAGTTTGCCCCCCTTCCCCCCCTATTTTAATAATAAATCAGCACTTTCCCCAAAGGTTGCTGGAGAGGCACAGAAGGGGGAGGGGGCCTTCCTCATCAATCCATCACTCAATCAATCCAAGAGATGGCTTGGGCTGGGATTGTCTTTTCCCAACCCTTCCCCAATAGAGACACAGAGAGAGAGAGAGATCTCCAAGGGAGGGAAGGAGAGAACGCCGCGCAGGCGTCACACTCGTCCCCGGAACGTAAACATTGGGGCTGGCGGGCGGGGGGGGAAATCCCGGATTGGGGCACCAGCGCGATGCTTCTTCCTCCTCCTCCGCCTGCGCCGCGGCTGGGTGCTCATCTTGGCCAGTGTTGTTGTTGGGTCACGAGGGCGGGCCAGCGCGCAGGCGCGGAAGTGGAAGGGCGCGTGCGGGACCGGCGGGAGGAGGAAGGCGGCCGCGAAGAGCGCGCGGCGGGAGGCAGGCAGGCAGGCAGGGAGAAGAGCGGGCGGATTTCCTCTCCGGGAGGGGCGGGGTTGACGGAAGTTCCCCCAGGAAGACCTTGGGAGGCAAGGCCGGCCCACCTCTCAGGGTTGGCGTGAAGATCACGGGAGGGGCTGCTCCTCGAAGGTAGCCTGGCTTTAGGAAGGGTCTAACAAACACCTAGCTGTACTGTATTCTCGAAGGCTTTCATGGACGGAATCACTGGGTTGTTGTGAGCTTCTGGTATGGCAGGCATCCTCGAACTGCGGCCCTCCAGCTCTTTGGGCCTCCAACTCCCAGAAGCCTTAGCCACCTTGTTCAATGGTCAGGAATTCTGGGAGTTGGAGGCCCAAACAGCTGGAGGGCTGCAGTTTGAGGATGCCTGATATATGGCCATGTCCCAGAAGCATTCTCTCCTGACGTTTCGCCTGCATCGATGGCTGGCATCCTCAGAGGTGGTGAGGTCTGTTGGAAACTAGGGAAATTGGGTTTATATATCTGTCGAATGTCTACAGTGGGAGAAAGAACTCTTTGTCTATTTGAGGTAGGTGTGAATGTTTCAATTGGACACTTTGGTTAGCATCCACAAATATATAAATCCGATTTTCCTAGTTTCCAACAGACCTCACAACCTCTGAGGATGCCAGCCATAGATGCAGGCAAAACTTCAGGAGGGACTGCTTCTGGAACATGGCCATATAGCCCGGAAAACTCAACAATTCAATTATTCCGGCCATGAAAGCCTTCAACAATACATCTATTTGGGTTGTTCTGAGTTTTCCAGGCTGTATGGCCATGTCCCAGAAGCATTCTCTCCTGACGTTTCACTTGCTTCGATGGCAGGCATCCTCAGGTGATAAGGTGTGTTGGAAACTAGGAAAATGGGGTTTATATATCTGTGGAATGTCTATGGTGGGAGAAAGAACTCTTGTCTGTTTGAGGTATGTGTGAATGCTTCAATTGGCCACCTTGATTAGCATGGACCCCTCTAACAACTACCATGTCAGACTACACAGAAAAGCCACTGAAATCCACAAGCATGTGGACAATTTCAACAGAAAGGAAGAAACAATGAAAATGAACAAAATCTGGCTACCACTATTAAAAAATTCTAAAAACATAACAATAAATAAAGAACAACACTCAAAAATGGGGGAATTCCAGACAAGAAACAATCCGGGCCAGCTAATCACCTCCCAACAAAGGATTCTCCCAAGCAGTAAGAAGTCCCCACTGCCAAATAATCTGGGATAAACCTGGGATCAGATCTTGGGATATTGGGCCTGTCTGGAAGGGCCCTGGGTTTATCTCTATTCTCTATATATAATAAAGCGGAATGTTTGTATGTATGTATGTGGGTGGGTTTGTATGTATGTGCTGGCGTTCTGATTGGCTGCCACTTTCACAGGCCACAGCGACCAGCACGGGTGATGGACCTGCACCAAACTTGGGACACATAACCCCCCTGACCCCCTTTACGTCCTGGTGCGGTTTGGGGTACATGGACCACGGATTATGGGATTTGTAGTACATTCAAACACTTGGGTTTCCACAGACCACTGCGCCCACCTAAAAGGACCAAAACAGACCACACTTGCCACACCCATCCCCCATTACCTACTCTACGTCCTGGGGCACTTGGAAGGAGGGTGGACCATGGATTATGGGACTTGAACTACCTCTACTCACTTCCTAAGTCCGCTGCGACCCTCATCCAATTGTTGATCGAGACCACACTTGGCACACATAACCCCCATGACTGCCTTCACGTCCTGGTGAGGTTGGGGGGGGGGGCTGCCAATGGACGATGGGATTTGTAGTACTTTCACACCCCTCTACTACCACAGACCACTGCGGCCCCCAACAAACACCTATAAAAACAGCACTTGGCACACAGAGCCCCAGTGACCCACTCTACATCCTACTGCAGTTTAGAGTAGAGTAGGGGAGACCATGGATGATGGGACTTGCAGTACCTTCTCTCACTTTCCAAGGCTGCTGCAAACCTAATCCAATGACTGATCAAAACCAAACCTGCCACACACAGCCCTCATGACCCACTCTACATCCTGGTCCAGTTTTGTGTGAGACGGACCATGGATGATGGGACTTGAAGTACCTTCACTCAGTTCCTTAAAACAATGCAACCCTCATCCATTCACCAATACAGATCACACTTGGCACACAGAGCCCCCATGACCCAATCTACATCCTACTGCAATTTGGTGGACCATGGATGATGGGACTTCCAGTACCTTCAGTAATGTCATGATACCACTGCAACTCCCAACCATGAATTATCAAGTCCAAACGTGGCAGACAGAGCCCCCATGACCCACTCTACATCCTGCTGCACTTCTCAAGCTAGTATTAATTAAAGGAAAGGGGAACAAACTTGCAACAGAGACAATAAAATTTTGGAATTAAAAGATAACATGAGTTGGTCCAGGTGAAGGTGGCACAAGAAAAGGATATGAAACAAAGGTGGGGGCATAAAAAGGGATAGTAAAACAGAATTTTTAAACAGATCGAAAATTGTAATAGAATTATACGCATAATATGTTTCAAGCAGGGAAAGTTCAAAACTAGATGGGAAGCATTTTATGATCATGTTTATTGTTCTTTTAGATAAGCTGTTATGCAAAATGTTAGCATGGTCAATGATTTTATGTATAGCTTGATGTATTAACACATCAGTATTTTTTTCGTCTTGTTTAAATATGATGTACCTTCCTGATTTAGATATTTCTTTTTTTAATGGTTAATTGTATATTATGTTTTAATAATAAAATTACTTTTAAAAAATAGGAAGGGCCCAGGCAAGGCAACCCCCTTGTTGCCATAGCAATGCTCAGAGTAGGCTTCTAGGGAGGGCACCATCCACACTGGAGAATGAATGCTGTTTGACACCACTTTAAACTGCGACGGAGTCATGTGATTTGTAGTTTGGGAAGGCACCCGCACCTTTCAGCAGAGAACTACAGCTTCCAGGGTTGAAGAACAACGAGGCCCCATTGACACCGTCATATAATCCAGTTTCTGAATCCAGGTGATCTGCTTTGAACTGGATTATATGCAGATGGCACCCAACTCTTCTACTCCCTTCCACCAAGAGCCAAGGAAGCAGCCCAGACCCTGAACCAGTGCCTGCCAGCTTTTGTGGACTGGATGAGGGCAAACACATTGAAATTGAATCCAAACAAGTCAAAGGTCCTCCTGGTCAGTCGTAAGGCACTTCAGGGTATAGGGTGGCAAACTGTGCTTAATGGGGTCCCACTCCCCCTGAAGACACAGGTCCGTAGCTTCAGGGTCCTGACCTCAGCAAAGCCTGGAACCCCAGGGCGTCGGTGGTGGCCAGGAGGGATAATAATAATAATACAGTTGGAAATGAAAACGACGGACTTGTCAATATCAGATGAGGAATTTTCCAGGGAGACTCATTGTCCCCACTGCTTTTCATCATTGCCATGATCCCTCTATCAACAATCTTACAGAAAACAAACCTCGGCTATCAAACGTCTTAAGAAATCTCACAAAGTTTCACATCTGCTGTACATGGACGACCTGAAGCTGAAACTGAAATCCAGTCTCTGACTAACACTGTCCAAATCTTTAGCACTTATATCAATATGGAGTTTGGTTTGAACAAATGTTCGATAGTGACACTGAAGAAGGGAAAAGTCATTGAAAGTGAGGACATAAATATGCCTAATGGCCAAGCGATAAAGTGTCGCCAGACAAAGGCCTATAAATATCTGGGCATACTACAGCTGGACAACATCAAACATGAACATGTGAAAACTGTGGTCAGCAAAGAATACATTCAAAGGGTCAGAAAAATTCTCAAACGCAAGCTCAATGGAGGCAATACCATCAAGGCCATCAACACCTGGGCCATACCTGTCATAAGATACACTGCTGGCATCATAAACTGGACGCAGGCAGAACTGGACAATTTGGACAGAAAAACAAGAAAACGCATGACCATCCTCGCAGTGATGTTGACCGGCTCTATCTGCCTAGAAGGTCTGGTGGCAGAGGACTCTTACAAGTCAAACAAGCAGTTGAAGAAGAAAAACACGCCCTGGTAGAATATGTCACGGAAAGTCAAGAACCTGCTTTAATTGAAGTCAGTAATCGGAAACTTCTCAAAGCACAGCAGACAAAGAGTCAGTACAAGAAAACCGCACTCCAAACCAGAGCTGACAGCTGGCACAACAAAGCATTACATGGGCAGTTCCTTGACAAAATTGAAGGAAAAGTTGACAAGGAGAAGACCTGGTTATGGCTCACGAATGGAAAGCTGAAGAAGGAGGCAGAAGGCCTGATTCTTGCAGCCAGGAGCAAGCCATCAGAACAAATGCCATTAAGGCCAGGATCGAAAAATCAGCTGATGATCCAAAATGCAGACTGTGCAAGGAAGCTGATGAAACCATGGGCCATATCCTCAGCTGTTGCAAGAAAATCATACAGACAGACTACAAACAAAGACACAACTCTGTGGCCCAAATGATTCACTGGAATGTCACAAGTACCACCTGCCAGCAGTAAAGAATTGGTGGGATCATAAACCCGCAGAGATTGTGGAAAATGAACATGCAAAAATACTGTGGGACTTTCAAATCCAGACTGACAAAGTTTTGGAACAAAATACACCAACATCACGATTGTGGAAAAGAAAAAAGTCTGGATTATTTATGTCGCCATACTGGGTGACAGCCGCATTGAGGAAAAACAACAGGAAAAGCTCAGACCTCAAACTTGAACTGCAAAAGCTCTGGCATAAACCAGTACAGGTGGTCCCAGTGGTCATCGGCACACTGGGTGCCGTGCCAAAAGATCTCAGCCGGCATTTGGAAACAAACATTGACAAAATCACAATCTGTCAACTGCAAAAGGCCACCTTACTTGCATCTGCGCGCATCATTCGGAAATACATCACACAGTCCTAGATGCTTGGGAAGTGTTCGACTTGTGATTTTTTGATACGAAATCCAGCACATAGATCTCGTCTGCTGTGACATACTGTATTTTTGTGTCAGTAAAACAAACTTTATTTATATTACGCTCTATCTCCCTGGAGGGACGCAGGGCAGATTCCAAACATGAAAGGCAAACATTCAATGCCAAAATACAACAATAATACATTCATACTAACAAAATTTAACAACTCAACATATAAACACAAATTATGATTTAACTAGAATTTTTTTTAAAAACCTCAGCCTGTTATAACAGACATAAGACAAAACATCAAACATTGAACAGAAGCAACAGTTTCCCAGTTTTTTGGGGCAAATAGATTGATTATTGCTCATGGTATCTATTGAGCTGGTGGGGCGAGCAGGGCACGGATACAGATGGTAACTATTAATCAGAGGTATAATGGTAGTATTACAAACTCCTCCTCCTCGTGAGCCAGTAAGCAAAGGTACGTCTTCAGCTGTTTGAGAAGCTAGCCTTGGCCATGGTGGTCCACACCTTAGTTACATCCCATTTAGATTACTGTAATGTGCTCTACATGGGGCTGCCCTTGAAAACTGCCCAGAAACTCCAACTGGTTTAGAGATCTGCAATCAGGTTATTGACAGGTGCTGGACCAAGGGAGCATACCGCGTGCGCCTCTTTCAGCTGCACCTTCAGTGGCTGCCAATGTTTCCAAGCCCAATTCATGGTGTTGGCTTTGACCTTTAAAGCCCTAAACGGTTCAGGCCCAACATACCTATCTGACCGCATCGCCTATTACCAACCTGCCCAATCTTTCGGAGATACCCTTCTCTCGTTGCTGCCACCATCACAAATATGACTGACGGTGATGAGAGAGAGGGCCTTCTTGGTAGCCATCCTGGCCTTTTGGAACTCCCTCCCCATTGAGATTAAAACTGCCCCTTCCCTGTTATCTTTTAATAAGCAGTTGAAGACCTACCTACTGTTCAAGCAAGCTTTTGATGAATGAATTCAATTGCTAATGACAGCAAGATCTAGTTGCACTGAGCTTAGCAAAATATACAATTTAATGGATGAGTCTCCACAATAATTGTAATTGCTTTTAAATGTTTTTAATGCTTAATATTTATATCTTATTTCTGGGTGTTATTATGCTTTGTGTGAATTCCGTGTTGTATTTTATGTAAAATGTGATTTGATTTGTATTGTATTATGTTGTGAGCCACTTTGGATCCGGTATAGGGAGAAAAGCAGGATATAAATAAATTATTATTATTATTATTATTATTTGAAACACAAGATGAGTCCACAGCAAACAAACTCACTCTGCTGGCTGTTGTATTGGGTCACACACCGGACACTTCCCAAGTGTCTAGGATTGTGTGATGTATCGGTGAATAATGTGTGCAGATCCCAGTAAGGTGGCCTTTTGCAGCTGGTATGTGTTAATTTTGTCAGCGCCAATTGAGTTTTAAGTGCAGGCCAAGGTCTTTAGGCACTGCACCCAGTGTGCCGATCACTACTAGGACCACCTTTACTGCTTTGTGCCAGAGTCTTTGCCTTATTCTTATCATTATTATTATTATTATATGGCAGCATAGATTCATATCATCCTGTTCAAAGCAGATCATCCTAATTCAGAAACTGAGGCCCCTTTATTTTATCTTATCTTATTATTTTATCTTATCTGCAGTGTTGAAGGGGCCTGGATTATATGACAGTGTAGTTCCAGCCTGAGGCCGTGAAAGAGGTGTCAAACCACATCAATTTTACATGGTGGAACTGTGTGCTAAATTTGATTCTGATCCGCTGTTGATGGGTTCACAGGATGTGTTTCCTTCTCCTACCAAATGGCTGTACCCAAGCACCTTGGCCTCTTCTACACTTGCTATATAATCCAGTTCAAAGCAGATCATTTGGATTTTATATGGTAGTGGAGAAGGGGCCTCTGTTGCTTGCCATTGGGAGAAAGATTGGTTCTGCCAATTTGTTCCACTCTTTCAGGGTTGTTGTAAGGGTGATAAGGAATGGGGTGGCCCTCCTGTGGGGGGTTGCTGGTCATTGCAGTCAAACTCAGGAGGGCCACTCCTGGAACATTGTAGAGCAGTGGTTCCCAAACCTAGTTCCTTCAGGGGCTCTGGATTTCAGCCTTCAGACTGTTTATCTATAATGTGCAGTGATTCCCAATCTCTAGTCTTCCAGTGTTTTTAGACTTCAACTCTCAGCATTCTCAGCTGCTTTGGACAATGGCGGGGATTCTGGGAGCTGAAGTCCAAAATTTCTGGAAGAACTGAGTTTAGGAAACAAGGGTATAGACAGACGCACTCACTGTTGATGCCTTGGCTCTCAACTGTGGCTTCCATTTTTTGTTCCTGCAACTGTTTTGGACTTCAGCTCCCAGGAGCCCCAGCGGTAGACCAATAGCCAGGAATTCTGGAAGGTGAAGTCCCAAACAAACAGAGGCCCCAAGTCTGGGAACAAGAGCATTCCAGAGGGTGAGATCCCAGGGGCCCTGGGGATGTTTCTGCACTGCAATGCCCAGAAACCCCTCGTGTTGGGCTGCGGCACTCCTTACAAATAATTCCTCATTATACCCTGCAAGGTAGGCTGGTAGGATCAATTATCCTCTCCACATTGTGAGCTCCACCATTTGATGAGAGACAGGTGGGAGGCACATCCTGGTCCACAGCCTCTTGCCTCACAAACACAAGCATTAAATTATACAGTGTAGATGCTCCCCCACCCCGGAGAAAGCCCAAGGTTTGCTAAAGTATGTAAAATTCGAGTTTTGACTTCAGGTTAGGAGTCTGTAAGGTAAGCAGCCATTCCCCAGTTTTTACTACATAACCCATTCTCCAGTCCTTGGGAACAAGATGTACCATATCACCTTCACAGTGACCGCTCATTCTTTTTGAAGGAAGACCAAGGTGATAATGAAAACATTTTGAAGTCATGTTCATTCCCCTCCTCCTCAAACCTGTGATTCAAGCTTTCCTCCCTTGTTGGATGAGTCAAGGGGAACAAGGTTCGGGGCTGCAAACCAAATGGGAAAAGAGGAAACTGATTTTTTCATCTTATGGCAGCTTTGAAAGGCAAGGTTTGTTCTCCTTGTCACTCCACACCGGAGAGACTCAATATGTTCTCATTCGAGTGTCTTTTCCTGTAGTTGAACTTGGCCGAGATGGTTGCCCCTCCATAGAAACGGAGGCCGCTTTGGACTTGACGGCTCCCAGCTTAGTCCAGGGAAGGAGCCGCGGCTCATTAAAATGTTATTCTGTGTGTCGTAGCCATGGTTTTCCCGAGGCCGCCTTTCTATACAATGCCACCACTGTACGAAATGGGAAGAGGAAGGTGGGGAGTGCGCTCAGTTCGGGTGTCGCCGCCGCTTTCATTCCCAGGGATCTGTGAAAAGCAACAACGCCGAACAAAGGCATACCTTTCCACCTAGGTGCCTCAGATGGCTTTTGTTAAAAGTGCAAAAACCATATGCGGAAATCGCATCCAAGGTCTTTTTCGTACGGATCCATTTTCCTTGAGCAAAATGACAGGTGCTGCCTTGCTGTGAAAACTCATTAGGCCTCGAAATTGGGACCAAAAAGAGAGTAATAGATCCTTAATGGAGTGGTGATCTATCCATATCTGTGGTCCCCAACCTTTTTTTGACCGGGGACCACTGTGGCAATGGACCACTCTCCACAACATTAGTACCAAAAGGGTTACGAATCAATTTTTGGTCAACTTTAGATTCAGTTTGGTTATTTGGGGTGCTGATTCAGAAAATTGCATTGGATAGACCACATCATCTCTAGTTTCTGATACAGAACATATACCATCCAGTAGTCGCCTTCTGTTCGCCTACAGAAAATCATATTTAATAAGCCTTGGCACTATAAGAAGGTTTTGCAAGACCAGTCGCTCTCATTGAAACAATGTCGTAACAGTGAGGCCACTGACCATATTTTAGTTCTTGTGGACCAGTGATGTACTGTATGTAATAAAAGTCAATATATATGTGTGTGTGTGTGTGCATGTATGCATCTCCCTATGTTTGTATGTATAATTCAAGATGGCTCCTACATCCATTCTGTGACTCCTACCAGCAATGGAACTGGACCAAACTTGACATGCACACAGGCCCCTTCTCCGCTGCCATATAATCCAGATTTTCCAAGCAAATCCACATTATCTGCTTTGAATTGGATTATATGAATTTACACTGCCATATCCAGATAATCGAGATTTTATATGATAGTGTAGAAGGGTCCACACGCACACACATGTGCCATGACCGGTTTTAAGGACTCGAGTAGTTTGGTTGGGGGGGTGATGGGTGACGAAGGATGGGAATTGTAGTTCACCCATATGCGCAGAGCACTGTGAACCCCAACAACAGTGGATCAGGATCAAACTGCACACAGTCCCACTATGACAAAAATTTGAAGGACTGGTGGGGTTTGAAGGGAAACTCACAGATGGGAGATGTAGTTCACCCACATCCCAAGAGCACTGTGAATCCCACCTACGATGGATCTGGACCAAACTTTCCACACAAGACCCATCATGACCAACTTTAACTACTGGTGACATTTGGAGGAAATTAACCCAAGATCATGGGATTTCTAGTTCACCCACTTCCTTATGTTTTTTTCAAATGTGACCATTAATCAAAACACAACAACAAACAAGGAGTGCTTCTAATAAAGAGCATGACAGGTCCCTTCAACACAGCCATATAACCCTGAATATCAAGTCAAATAATTCCACAATATCTGCTTTGGACTGGGTCTACACAGCCATATTTTTCAGTGGGATTTTCTGCCGTGATATTGTGGGATGTAGGGCTGTGTGGAAGGGCCCTGAGTCCACACTGTCATATATCCCAGTTCAAAGCAGATAATGTGGAATTTTATTCAGCTGTGTGGAAGGGGCTGCAGTGTAGACTCCTATAATCCAGTTCAAAGAAGATAATCCAGACTTTCATCTTTGAATTGGATTATATGGTAGTGTAGGCTCAGGCCCCTTCTATACTGCCAGACAAAACAGGTTATCAACGCAGCAAATCCATATTTTCTGATTTGAACTGGATTATTTTAGGGCCTTGTCCACAGCCATATAACCCAGAATATCAAGGCAGCTAATCCACAAGATCTGCTTTGGACTAGGTTATCTGAGTCCACACTGCGAATCACCCAGTTCAAGGTCTATTGTATACAGCTGTGTAGAAGGGGCCTACACTGCCATATAATCCAGTTCAGAACAGATAATCCGGATATTATATGGCAGCGTAGGTGGGGCCTGTGTAGAAGGGGCCTGAAGGCCCTTCCACACATCCCTATACCCCAGAATATCTTATTTGAACTGGGTTATCTGAGTCCACACGGCCATATATTCCAGTTCAAAGCAGATATTGTGGGGGCACTTCCACACAGCTAAATAAAATTCTACATTATCTGTTTTGAACTGGCATATATGGCAGTGTGGACTCAGATAATCCGGTTCAAAGCAGATGTGGGGTTTTCTGCCTGGATGTTCTGGGATTTAGGGCTAGATGGAAGGGCCCTGAGTGCAAGTAAGCAGGATATCAGTCAGAAGTTCGGGACTTCAGCTCCCAGAAGCCTCGGCTGCGGTGGCCAATGAGCAGGGATCTTGGGAGCTGGAGTCCAAGAGGCCGGGCCGGGCCTCCTCCGGTCTTGGCCCGGCCCCAGGGGGAGGCGCTGCGAGGAGGGAGAGCGCCCGAAGCCGAGCCTGACGGAGGGAAGCGGGCCTCATGGGGTGCTGAGGCGGCGGCGAGGAGAAGGCAGGAAGGCGGCAGGGAGGCGGAGGAGGAGGAGAAGCCCACGCTCCCCATGAGCCTCAACGAGCACTCCATGCAGGCGCTGTCCTGGCGGAAGCTTTACCTCAGCCGGGCCAAGCTCAAAGCCTCCAGCCGCACCTCGGCCCTGCTCTCCGGCTTCGCCATGGTGAGAGCCCTTCTCATCCTCCACCCCCTTTGGCTCTCCAGCTCGGGTCCCTTTGGCCCTTGAGGAAGTTGTTTTGGCCTTCCTCTGAGGCTGAGAGAGTGTGGCCAGCCTCAAGGCCCTCCCCCTGGCTTTCCCGCTGGGCCGGAAGCAGCCCAGGTTGCGGATTCTTGATTGAAAGGCTTGCCTTGATCTGCCTTCCTCTGAGGCCGAGCTAGTGTTACCCGCCTCTCCAGGTTGGCTATCCGTGATTGAAAGGGTTGTTTTGGCCTTCCTCTGAGGCTGAGAGAGAGTGACCCAGCTCAGGGCACCCCCTTTGGCTCTCCAGCTGAGCCTAAAGGACTCCAGGTTGGGTATTATCCATTGAGAGGGGGTTTTTTTGGCCTTCCTCTGAGGCCGAGAGAGTGTGACCCACCTAAAGGTACCCCTTTGGCTCTCTAGCTGGGTCTGGAGGAGCCCAGGATGGATATTCTTGATTAAAGAATATCTATCCTGGATAAGCGCGGCTGGTGGGGAGGAGGGACAGGGCCTTCTCTGTGGTTGCCCCTCGGCTGTGGAACTCTCTACCAAGTGATGCCAGATCCGCCCCCTCTCTGTTGTCCTTTAGGAGGCTGGTGAAGACCTGGATGTGGAACCAAGCCTTCCCAGAATAGGCTGAGATGGGCTATTGTCTGAATGTATGACCACATTTAGAGATTGAGTGGAATTGTTTTAATGGCGATGTGGTTTTATGCTGGGTTTTTATGTATTTTAATACGTTGTTGTAGTTGTTTTTAAATTTATAGCATTGAATTTTTGCTGTTATGCCGGTCTGAGTCCCTCGATAGAGGTGGGAAGGTCGGGGTACAAAAGTTTTAAATAAATAATAAATAAATAAAAAGGTTCTTTTTGCCTTCTTCTGAGGCTGAGAGAGTGTGACCCACGTCAGAGCACCTTCTTTGGCTTTGCAGCTGAGCCTAAAGACCTCCAGGTTGGGTATTCTTGATTAAAATGGTTGTTTTTGCCTTCTTCTGAGGCTGAGAAAGTGTGCCCCACCTAAAGGCACCCCTTTGGCTCTCGAACTGGGCCCAGGGGAGCCCAGGATGGATAATCTTGATTAAAAGGGTTGTTTTTTTCTTCTTCTGAGGCTGAGAGAGTGTGACCTATCTAAAGGCACCAACTTGGCTCTCCAGATTGGTTATTATTGATTAAAAGTATTGTTTTGCCCATCTTTTGAGACTGAGAGAGTGTGACTTGCCTAAAGCTACCCCTTTGGCTTTCCAGCTGCACCTAGAGGACCCCAGGTTGGGTATTGTTTGAAAGGGTTGTTTTGGCCATCCTCTGAGGCCAAAAGAGTGTGACTTGCCTATTGGGACTCCCCCTGGCTTTCCATGTGGACCTGGAGGACCCCATGTTGGGTATTATTAATTGAGAGGGTTGTTTTTGCCTTCTTCTGAGGCTGAGAGAATGTGACCCACCACAGGGCACCCCCTTTTGCTCTCCAGCTGAGCCCAATAGACTCCGGATCGGGTATTATTGATTGAAAGGGTTCTTTTTGGACTTCCTCTGAGGCTTAGAGAGAGAAAGAGAGAGAGAGACTTGCCTAGCTTTCGTTTGAACTCTGACCTTCTGGAGTCCTAAAGCGCACCTGTATTGTCGAATTAATGCAGTTTGGCCACACTTTAACTGCCCTGGCACAATGGTTACAGAATCATTTGGGGTTTTCGTTTTACCAGGTCAGCCATGGCAGTTCAAATGATATCAAACAGCATTAATTTGTTGGTATAGATCAGGCATCCTCAACCTGCAGTCCTCCATCTGTTTGGGCCTTCAGTTCCCAGAAGCCCTAACCTTCTTGTTCAATGGTCAGGAATTATAGGGGTTGGAGGCCCATACACCTGGAGGGCCGCAGGTTCATGGTGCCTGGTGTAGATGCACCCCTAAACTTACACTCGAAGTACCATGCCAGCGGTTTCCAAGCTTTGCTTCTCCAGGATTTGGGATTCCAACTCCCAGAAGCCCCAGCCAGCATGGCTAATAATCAGGAATTCTGGGGGCTGAAGCCCAAAATATCTGGAGATCCATAGTTGAGAACTGCTACTTGTAAGACATTAAGTACAGGGTGTCTTACCTGAAGGGTTAGGGACCAGAGCAATGTCAGAAAGCAGAATTGGCAGAAAAGTGAAATCTGGGTTATTTTAGCTTACCAAGTGCATTTTGGCCACTGAAAGCCATAAATAACACTGTCTGTCTGTCTATCTATCTCACTGTTGAGTGTGTGATCAAGCTAAAAGAGTTTTGCATGTGTCCAAAAGTCTGCCCTTTATGCAAGCAAGTCTCAGGACCACACAATTTATGCCCAAGCAGTCCCAAGCAAGCCTCCTTGGCAAAAAGAACTGAGAAAACAGCCAGCCCCTCATTGAAGCAATGGAACTTACCTATTATTGAAAGAGGAAGATGTCCAAAAGTGGGGGAAGCCTGTACTGAGCTATCAGGGGTCACAGGGTTTGGACTAAGACAATGGCATACCTTGAAAGGACTGATCCTGGCATGTCGGACCCTGTTTGTTTTTTTCTAGGGGAAGGAAACAATCGATGTTCTTCTCTGCTTCACAGTGTTACATTGAACTTGGGAAGGTCTGCAACCCCTGAGAAGGCACAGCGTACCCATGAGCCTTCATGCATGGCCCTGATTCATGGTCTCTACCAATTCTCAACTTGTGGGTCTGCGTCCCCACGCTCACTATGAGAGCCAAGGCCTTTGGAACTTAGGTTCGATGGACTTGGGAGAGAATAGGTAGAAGCTCCAAGGGATTAAACTCATGGTCTTCTAGGCAGAGACAGAAAAATTCCTTTCTAAACTACCACTCCCAGTTGACTGGGGGTATTAGTGGAATGGTAGTCCCAATAAAAGAGTGTATATCCAGGCCATGCATGGGAAAGTTAGTCCCTGGACTAGAACTGACTCTAGAGTGGTAGTCCCATATAGAAGCCATGCATGAAAACATTTTGAACTAGAGTTCTCAGCTGCCTTGAGGATCTGGGATGCAGTAGGCAAGAAATCATACCCTCTCCACATATTCCCCTGACACACACTGGCATTATAGTTACAGTTATAATAATAGCCGCTTTGCATTTATATTGCCCACTCCCTAGTTCTTCATTATATTTCATATGCCTGGTAGGCCATTTGTTTCATAGTTTAGGTCAAACTGATTTGAATGACTGGGCAAATGTTGCATCCAGGGCATCGTTGATATCCTGGGAATGGTGTTTGTGTGTGTCTAAGTTCTAGTTACGTAGTACTGAATTCTGGCTGTGCAGCATAGCTCATCCCCAAGTGTGTGGGAGATGCACTCTTATGTATGGCAAATGCACTTTTGAACGCTCCCAGTGTTTGTCTGTTCTGTCCTGTGTTGTTAACCTCTCCAGCTAAGAACAGAGTTCACCCGGATTGCCAATGAAAATATAACCTTCAGAGCAGCTGCCACACACCCTTCTCTCTCCTCACCGTTTTCTTCTGAGCGGAATGGAGCAGCCTCTGGATGCGTCTGGGAAACAGGGCCTCCATTTACCCCTTCCTCACCCCTCCCAGTGTTGTCCCCAGCAGCTTTGATTCTATTTTTTACATTTTCATTCCACCTTTCTTCTAAGCAAGAATTCAAGGGAGCTGAGAAACATCCCAAACATAATGAAACTGTAAAAATGTTGCAAGTCATCCAAATGAATTCTAGACTATAGAAAAGTATGGAAGTTCATTTTGGAACATTTTAATATTGTCTCATGAAACATATGACATTGCAAGAATAAAACCTGAACAGATGGCTGAAATGAGATCAAAATGAAATAGCAATAGAAAAAGAGAACAAAAAAGTAAATTATCAAAGGTTCGGGCAATAGCTGTTTAAATGACATAAAAGATGAATCCTGCCACTTGAATCTTTCTGGATGGCGAATTTCACAAATGAGCCCATCAGTGAGAGGATGCAAGTGGTTACAGTAATTACCCGAGATGTCTGTAACTTTTTCCTTCATTGTACTAGCTGCTAAACTGATTGATTGTTGCAAATCCCTCAGGCGATTTAAAAGACTTGAGTTGCATCCTAGAATAATAATAATAATAATAATAATAATAATAATCTTTATTTTTATTCCACTCTATCACCCCAAGGGGACTCAGGGCGGATTACAGAACACATATACGGCAAACATTCAATGCCCTTATACAATTAACACGACAGACAATACATAAACAATACATATCCTTCCCCATTGCAGTGGTAACCACTCCTAGCCAGCTGTCTCTTGGGCTGCTAACTGAGGATGATGAGAAATGTGGCTCACACATCTGAAGGATTCCAGGTTGGGAAGTGTACTCACTTGGAGGAAAGTCCACAGTAACATTAGGCTTATTTCTAAGCATTAAAAGATATAAAGAAATCCTGTAGCAACCTAGAGGCTAAGAAGAAGACATTCCTGGTGTCCCCAAAACTTTTAATAAACAAAAGTCATTTCTAGCTTTTCAATAGAAAGGAAGAAACCATGAAAATGAACAAAATCTGGCTACCAATATTTAAAAAAATCTAAAACCAGGACAGCAAATAAAGAACAATGAATAAAGAACAAAGAATTCCAGATAAGAAACAAGGCCAGCAAATCACCTCCCAACAAAGGATTCCCCAGGCAGGAAGCGGCCAAGCTTTGAAGTAGCAAGACAATTCAATGCTAATCAAGGTGCCCAATTGCAACATTCACACTTACTTCAAACAGACAAGAGTTCTTTCTCCCACTCTGGACATTCCATAGATATATATAAAACCCACTTGCCTAGTCTCCAACAAATCTCACAATCTCTGAAGATGCTTGCCATAGTTGTGGGCAAAATGTCAGGAGAGAATGCTTCTGGAACATGATCATACAGCCCGGAAAATTCAGGGCAACCCATTTCTTACTTTCTCTCAAAGGTGCCTAAGATTCCCCTTGGTTTTTATGCTGAAACAGACTAATATGACTGGACCTTTAAATAGAATTCTAAGCAGATTCTTTTTCTATGTATGTACATTTGCTGTACAAGCAGTCCCCAAGTTAGATCCTGTAGGGTTGTTATTACGTTGAATTTGTTTGTTAGTTGGAACAGGTACATTTTAAGTGTAACTCCAGCCTATGTATGTTTCAGCTTTGGATAGCACAGGGAAGGGTTAATACCCCATGGTGTCTGTGTTGAGAAGATTTATCTTACTTTCTGTCCCTGTGATAATTGGATTTTGAAAAAATTGGCTTGTTATGGAAACAAGGATTAGTGATAGAGTTTCAGTGGAGACACCTTTTCCCCATAACGCTTTCTGAAGTGGATTTCCCTTCCAAGGAGAATGTTTCTCAGCTCCTGTTGTCTCAGCCCTGTTTTTAATTATGAGTTCTTCGTAAGTCGGATATTTGCAGCTCAGGGACTGTCTGTGCTTGCAGATGTATTTAAGTAGACAAGCTAATA
The DNA here is from genome assembly GCA_030556195.1 of Anolis apletophallus. Classification (NCBI taxonomy): domain Eukaryota; kingdom Metazoa; phylum Chordata; class Lepidosauria; order Squamata; family Anolidae; genus Anolis; species Anolis apletophallus. The sequence goes on from JARBWK010000011.1 coordinate 87,035,055, forward strand.
AGTGAAGTAAAAGTAACTTTTCTGGATTGCTTGTATAGAAATAAATCCCATTCAGCTGGGGACCTGGTGTGGTGTAGCAGCTCAAAGCACAAGCTGTTCAAATCTCACTGCAGCCACAAGTGACTGAGCTTTCTCCCTCTCAGCCTCCCATCTGTAGCATTGTACATAATGAATAGAGCAGCCCATCTGTGGCTAAGATCAGGAATTTAAAATCAATCTAGGGCAAAATTGATAGCTAGGAAATACTCTTCTGTTGGAAGTCCAATTCGCATCATTCCTGTGCCAAATCAAAACATTGCTTTTTATTAAAACCTTGGTCTAATTCATGTGCACATGTCCTGCGTTTGGCATTGTTTTAAAGTCACTTCATTGATTTTAAATTGTGTAGTTTTGACTGGTAAATAATGCACCCTATTTTTGATCTTTCCAAACTACCATTTTGCATTGATTTTATTGCAAGCTGGCCTGAGATCTTCCTCTAAAAGGTGGGTTGTAAATACTCATACATAATTGCTTTGAGTGTTTGCAAAGCTTTCTGTGCCAGAGGTTCAAAGGGAAAAATGTAGCTTCTCTGGTGCCTGTCTCTCTCCCCATACAAGCCGCCTTCAGTCATAAAAAGCTTGCTTTACACAGGCAGCTTCTGCTTTTCAAGTTCTCAATCTTAAAGGGTTGTTCTCAAACCACAGTGCTCTTGTGGCAGGAGAAAAGCGGATGCTGTTTCAAAATGCTGCGTCTTCCGCATGGCAGCCGTCCGATGGGCAGATAAATGTTTGCTGCTCTTCAATGGCTAAAAACAGGTTGGGGCTCTTCAGGGGAGGCGACATCTGCTTGAGTGACAGGAGACTGGTGTTCCAGTTGGGGCTGTGGGGCAGCATGTGACCCCTCTTCCCCAGCAAAACACTTTAATTTTGCAGCTGCGCCCATTAAAAAAGGCGCATATATTGTATGTGGGCCGTTACCAAGGAGCACGCTCTTAAGGACATACAGGTGGTACCAGCAAAAGAACGGTGTAGATTGAGTCTGGGTTAGTGCCTGGGTTTGTACCCTTGTCGAAGCAGTGCTTTTGCTGGCAGATCAGATTAGTTTGGTGCAAATGCAGTTGTGGCCAGGGCAGGGCAGTAGGCAGGAATTTAATTTGGGGTGTGGGGGCTGAGTTTGATTCGGGGCTGTCTGAATGAGAGAGGGTCTACCCTAGCAAACTTTTTGTATCGTTATCCCAATACCCCATGCATATGGAATATACTGCGCATGGTGATAAGATCATTATATGAATAAACATAACAGTTTAAATAATGTACCAGTAAGGCCTTCTCGCGGGCCACCCTGAGAATTTTGGGGGAGGGGGGGCTGAAGCCCCTCAAGCCCCTCCCCCCTCCGCTACATGCCTGGGCCAGGGTTACTGGGGCCAGGCCTGTAAAAACCACCTGGAAAACTCCAAAAAGAACCCCCCACCCACAAAATTATACTGACAAGAAAATCTTGGTTCCTCTGTCGTTCATGTAGTGTGCCAAAAATTGGTTCTCTCCTAGCTTTAGAAACAACTTGAGAACTTTGGCCCATTGAACCCAGTGTCGGGTTCAATAGGCCAAAGTTCTCAAGTTGTTTCTAAAGCGCACAAACCATCACCCTACCCCTGATGAAATAAAAAAGGATGCATTTTCTGAACTGGGCTAATAACTTGCATCATTGGGAGCTTTTTTTGTCTCTCTTGGCTTTGTTTTGTTTCCTTTTCTTTTCTTTTGACTGGCAGCCCCAGCTCTCTGGTTTCAGACAAAGGTCTTTTTCCATCACCTGCTTCCTAATCCGTTTCGAACTGGACAGACCAGACAGACAAACCTGGGATTTATTTTTTTTTGGTGTGAAAAGCCTACCAATAGAGCTTTGGCTGGTCTCTGCGTAGGCGCACTGAGAAGTGTTTGGAATCAATTGGCAAATACTTTATTTCTCCACTTACAGCCAAAGCTTGTGATCTTACGAAAGGCGCCGATGACTCCTTCATGTCCTGAGGGATGCCAGGTTATTTATGTGGACCAATCTGCTTTCCAAAATTGCAAGAAACTTGGGTCAGAAGGTCCAAGACAGTCTCCAGGTGTGTGGAACTACAACTTCCATAGTCCCACAGACATCTAGAAGACATCTAGAGATTGTTTAGTTGTAGTGTGATGGAGAATATTTCCTTTTGTGCCCATAAAGGAAACTAGTGTCAGGCTACTAGTGTTTCAACCATTATCTGAAGAACTAGCCAGGGTGGGGGGCGCCTAGGTGTTTTCCTGGTTATTTTGTTTTCAAAGGAAGCACACTTCCTGGTTAAACTGGGGTGGGGGAGTCCAAGCAATCATATTTTTTGATTTATACCATTGTTTCCTTGTTGGCTTACAAGGAACAACATTATAGTGACAGAACAAGAAGAATTTCAATGTGAAACTGGGAAAGGTAAAAAAAAAAAAGCAACATCAACTATTTTGCATTTTGTTATTGAAGGCTTTCATGGCCGGAATCACTGGATTACTGTGTGTTTTCCGGGCTGTCTGGCCATGTTCCAGAAGCATTCTTTCCTGACGTTTTGCCCACATCTATGGCAGGCATCCTCAGAGGTTGTGAGGTCTGTTGGAAACTAGGCAATTAGGGTTTATATATCTGTGGAATAATGTCCAGGATGGGAGAAAGAGCTCTTGTCTGCTTGAGGCAAGTGTGAATTGCCCACCTTGATTAGCATTGAATGGCTTTGCATTTGCTTTGTTATAGTAAATGTGCGTATGTGCCTTCAGGTTGCCTGTCAACTTATGGCAACTCCATGAAGTTCTCATAATTTAGGCAAAACATACTTAGAGGTGGTGTTGCTGGATGGTGTCTTAAAAGAGGGTCGCCCACCTGTTACTGAAATCAATTTTGGCTGCATCCAAAACAATTAAAACAAAACCTTTGACTGAAACATTGTCAAGCAGTAATGTGTGCTTGTTGGCCAAGACAGGTAGCTGTTAGCTCTTGCATGCTGACTTGAGGTGTTAAGGACCTGGATCTATGCCTATCTGCTCATTGTTTTCGAAATGCAAATGTATGTAGGCCCTTCTGTCAATGGATGCCGCTTCTTCAATGTCACAATCTGCCTGTTTCCTGTTCTGGGAGGTTTCAATTTCCTCTGTTCTTTCTTCCCGGCAGCCCATCATTGTTGCTGGTGGGAAACTTTTTTCTGTTTTAGTTCCTGGTGGGTACAATTTTATTACATGCGTCACAACACCACCACCCCGCCCCCATCCCCCCAAGCAGTGCTGGCTTTTGTCCAAGGCGCAGGCCAACACCTCCCTGAGAGCATTCCTAGAGATATTTCCCTTCTACCCCCTTTTTTTTTGCAGGAACAATAGGGGGGAATTGTATAATACTGTATTGTCCTGCAAGGAAGTGAGTTGGATTGGGGGTTTTTTTCTTTTCCCATCAGGGAGAAAGTTGCTTGCTATTTAACCCCTAGTTAATAATAGAGCATGGAAAGTAGACTTTGAGGGTGGCTGCAGCCTCCATTATCCTCCAGCCAGTGAAAACCTTTCTGGGAGTTGTGCAAGCCAAAATTACCTTTTCCACACTCTGGTTATTTGCATGGTTTTGGATGACTGAACAATCTACGCTGGTGTTCTTTTGTGTAAGAGGATGCTGGATCTGACTCCCCGCTGCTGCGTTCCTCCTCTGAGAAATCTGTGGAGCATTATAAAGTAACCAGATGCCATTCATGGAATCACAGCAGGGTAGACTTCAAAAGGATTTTGGAAGTCATGCAGACATGACGATTGCATCATAAAGAGAGCCAGCATGATGGATCTGGGTGCCTTTACAAATCAAATGCCATGTTCAGAGCTTGAAAAGTTGGGGGTTTAAAAGTAATGTGTTCATGTTACTTCAGGATAGTGTTAGGAAAGAAATTTGTAGTTACTGCTCCTTGCAGTTGTTCAGAAATAAACACATTTTGTGCTTGTGGTTTGGCTGTTACTTTGTGTTGCTTGAAAGAAAACTTTTAGGATGGATCCATTCTGATGGCAGATTCTCCTGCTTGAGGATGAGGGTGATATGTATTTATAGTCAACCTTTTTCCCAAAGCAGCTTACAAGAGTTAAAACATAGTTAACATTCACAACATCATTGTTGTCATATTTCTTATATTAGAGTATTTTACTTATACCATGTATATAAGCTCTGTGTTCAATATTTGCTTTTGTGCCAAGGAACTGTAGATATTTCTCTTATTTTTATAACTTACCTAATTTATTTTTCTGTCATTATTGTTCTTGTCCTTTATGAGGAAGTACGTGGATATGTTAAGGAAAGAGGAGTCCACCACAAACACATGGTGAAAACTGGCCATTTTTCCGGCTTCTGGGATTAAGAGGAATTGTTCACCATTCATTCAAGTTTATCTTAATAACTGTGAAGGCCAGTAAACTCTATGTGTCTGTGTACTAGGTATATGCATTGTTTATGTGCAATTCTGATGCACTTGGGGGGAGCAGAATCCTGTTGCGTGACATACACAAGCATAGGTTGGGCTACAGATGCGTCATGACTTTTTTGGACCACAACGAATGGACCTAATCATCAGATGGTGGAAGGCGTGGAGTACCAAGTGCAGAACTCTTGCAGATACACAATAATAATGTTAATCTTTTTGTGAATTGTGTCAAAGAACACGAGACCTTTGCTGAACCAGCTTGGCAAAGCCTTCAAGTCCTAGCTTCTTTTTTCTATGTATATCTGCTTCTGGTTCACACAATTAGGGCACAAAACGTCATGCTTTTTCCCCTGTTGTATGTCCCTGGCAGCTGATTGATTGTTCTGTTCTGCATATTTCATTTTAAACAACGCTTCTCCCTCTCCTCCCACCCCCATCCCTTTCCAGGTGGCTATGGTGGAAGTCCAGCTAGATGCTGACCATGACTACCCACCCGGACTGCTGATAGCGTTTAGCGCCTGTACCACCGTGCTGGTGGCCGTCCATCTCTTTGCCCTCATGATCAGCACTTGCATCCTCCCCAACATTGAGGCTGTGAGCAACGTACACAATCTAAATTCGGTGAAGGAGTCTCCCCATGAGCGCATGCACCGGCACATCGAGCTGGCCTGGGCCTTCTCCACCGTCATTGGGACTCTGCTTTTCCTGGCAGAGGTGGTCCTGCTCTGCTGGGTGAAGTTCCACCCGCTGAAGAAGAAGACAGGCGATGGCAGCCGGGCTAGCAACTCCACCATCACAGCCGGTGAGGCGGCGGCCATCACTTCTACCACCATCATGGTTCCCTTCGGGTTGATTTTCATTGTATTTGCGGTCCACTTCTACCGGTCGCTGGTGACGCACAAGACAGACCGCCAGTTCCAAGAACTGAACGAACTCGCCGAGTTTGCACGCCTGCAAGATCAGCTGGACCACAGAGGCGACACTCTGCCGCCTCCAGGCAGCCATTTTGCATAATTCAAACAAAAAAAACTAAGCCAAGAATACTTTTTTAAAAGCAAGTACAAAGTGCAAATGTTTCTACTGTGTTCTCTTGACTCCCTTGTGCATGAATTTGGCTGGACTGTGGCATTCTGTTTGGAAAGAGAGATTAGTAGTACTGTACCCTAAGCTTTTAGCGCTGTTAAAAATACAGTGGTCTGTTCAAGTAACAGTTTGGAGGTCTGAGACAGCACAAATGCCAGAGGGGGAATTGTGCCATGTTGCCCTCAGACCCTTTGTCTTCCCAGTTATCATGAAGGTTGTTGTCTTTGAAAAGGTGATTCCTTGGGGTAGAGGACTGAAAAATGCTTTCTGAGTGGAATAGGATGAAAAGGAAAAGAGCCTTAGATTATTTAACAAGAAGGCATTTTTGCGTGTCAGATGTATGATCCACAACCTGAACACCAATGAAGGTCTCCAAGGGCTAAAACCCCAACAGAGCAGGAGTAAGAGACAGATATTGAGCTGCATGTATATCAGGGAAGCACCAATCACTTCTCAGCAAATCACTTCAACTTCCAAGATGTTAGCCTTTAAAAAAAAAGAATGGCAGGCTATGTGGTTTTAGGCACACAACAGATTTCTAGACTGGCAGATGATAACCCTCTCATGCTCCCAAATCATTCTCATAACTGGCAGAAGAGGAATTGCATGGTGCCAAGTAAGACACTCTGGACAAATTGGCTTTTAGTTGGCAAGAGTTATGCAGAATTGGGCTTTAGTGCTGGCAGGCTGGATTATTCCTTGCATGTTTTTGGAATGTTTCTGTTCAGGATAAAGTATAATGTTAGAGGTGCAGAGAGGAAGGAAGATGTACAAAAGACACATGACAGTAAAAGGCTGTACTCATGAACAACCTGGCCTAATAAGGGTAAGGCCCATTTAACAGTGGGATTTATTTTTAAGTAAATTTGCATGGGGTGGTAACATATGGAAAATAGAGATTATTTTTCTCTGTTGGGCTGGGGAGTACAATCCAGCAAGGATGTTGTTCACAGGTCACAAAGCTAAGAAAACGTAATATTTTGGATTACAAAATCTCAGTTCAATATAGTCTTTGGCTTTGGTGGCTGGAGATTTTGGGAGCCCAGAAAATAAATTTTCCAAACTGTCATCTCTTGTAAGAATTCCCAGTGGCGTAATGGGTTAAACCCTTGTGCCGGCAGAACCAAAGACTGACAGGTCAGAGGTTCAAATCCGGGGGGAGGATGGATGAGCTCCCTCTGTCAGCTCCAGCTCCCCATGCAGGGACATGAGAGAACCCTCCCACAAGGATGGTAAAACATCAAAACATCTGGGCATCCCTTGAGCAACGTTTTTGCAGACAGCCAATTCTCTCACACCAGAAGCGTCTTGCAGTTTCTCAAGTCACTCCTGACATGAGAAAAAAAAACCCTGAAAAATATCCCCTCTCATGCTACTGTATGTTGCCTTGTTTCACCCAGTATTCTTGCAACTGTAGGGAGGAATTGTATAAATTGACAGCTGTGAGATGCGCTCTCCAAACGTGTTTAAAGAAATATGTTTTCAGTGGCAGCAGTTTCTTCCATAAGGACCTTGGGAAATGTGGTTTAGGGGGAGTTTGGACTAGTAAAACTAGACTTCGTACAAGTAAGTGCATTTAGTTAACTGAGTTAATTTATTTTTAATGTCAGAGTTAGGTCATACAGTTACTAGGACCAACCACGGGGTCACAAAAGCATGTGAACTTTTGAGTGCTACACTCTCCATAAGGCTAGATTGGGATAGGGACTGTATAGCTCACCTTTAACACGAGACCCCCCATTTTGCTGTGACTGGGGCTTGAGGTGCTTTATCATTCTTAGGCCCCTGCAAACCTTTTGGCAAATTAGGAAGTGACCAGAAGCTTTGTGGTTTGAAAAAAATAGCCCAGTGGAGTCTTCGTAAAGATGAGTGAGGCTCACCTCTGGGCTGGATGGCATACAAACATTGAGGCCAGATGGAAGAAATGTGGCCCAGGTGTTGTAGCTGTTAAGTTTGCTGCTCAAATAACAAACTGCAGAGAAGAAGCCATAGGTGAGAAGGTTTCTGTTTGCCCTTCATGTTGTTTGCTGCGATGCGTAGTTTGAGGCCCGAATGGTGATTGTACAAATCACAGAGTCCTGATGCACATTAAGGGCTTCCTTTTGCAGTTTTGTGGGAGTTTGTTTCCCGGCTGTCACGGGTTGAAGCTAGCTTTGAACTGCATTGAGCAGTCAGCCTGGATGGGGCCTGAGAGAAATACCCCCTATATTTTTCTCCAGGTCTTTGTGTCTCTACCTGGTGGTTGGAGGGAAATTGACTCCTCAATGCAGTCAAGTCTCTCTCTGGCATGAAAAATCTTTCTTCTTTGGTGGTAGAACCTGTTTTGGTTTTCAGAAGGAACCATGGGGCCTAGTGAGCCAAGGGTTTGATTTGCAGGGTTTTATGTGTATAGCAAGTGCCAGATTTCACTTCATCCCCAATGAACCATGAACACAGCTCTCCTGGGAACCCTTTGAGAAATAGAATAATTGTTTAAAGAACAGCATAGAAAGCTTTCTTAATGTCAGTTCAATTCATTGCGCTTCAGGGGGGAGAAGATTTTTCCTGGTCCGCTTGAACCTTTTAACTGAGATTGAGCCTCAGGCTGTCTGCAGGCAAATAGTGTTTTCCACCACTGAGTTAGGAGTCCTCCTTGGCATCTGGAACTTGCTCATGCCTCTGAACCAGAGGGAGGACTGGTGGCAGGACAATTGTCATTGGCAATCATTTTTAATCTGTCCTTTTGGCTTTATCACCACAGATAGACAGGGAAGTGTAGGAAGGGAGACTGTAAAAGAAAGACTCCCATGGATGTGTTTAATGCCCTCAGGCCCCAAGAAATCACCAGAGAGTACAGGGCAGACTTATGGTTGAATGCTAACTGGGGCAATTTCTTGAAACCTTTTTGTTGACTTAGGGCCCCTTATTTTCTCAAAGGTAGGTATAGCGAGGGGAAGTTGTAATTTTGTACCACAGTTCCCTAACTGGCTGGGGGATTGTGGGGGTTGTATTCTAAAGCACAATTTTCCCAAACTGATTTTGCCTTGCCAGATTATGTTGACATTGGGCTGGATTTATTGAGATTTGCATGTTTGCAATGAAGATTGGGTGAAATGACTACTGGAATATCTGGGGATTATTTGCTGCTTTTTATCTGGGAGGGTTGAAAGGTGGGCATAGATGGGTCTGGAACCGAGCATTTTCTCACTAGGTTCTACTTTGCTTTTGGATTATCCCCCTTAGTATTTTAGGAATATGGAGTGGTTATGTCTTGGCTTTGCTTCTCTTCTCCTGGTCTCTAAATTGCAGAAGCCCAATGGGAACAATGGTGGTTTCAGTAGCAGAGGTGTGTTGACTACCTACCAAAACAGCAGGCCCTGTTTTGAAAGGTCAGTTGACTAGGGAATTGAAAGATGTAGGGTCCTTCCACACAGCCATATAACCCAGAAAATCCCACAATATCTGCTTTGAACTGGATTATCTGGGAGCCTTTCCAGACAGGCCCTATATCCCAGGATCTGACCCCGAGTTTTCTGCTATAAGTCCACACTGCCAGATAACCTGGGATAAATAAAAAACCTGGGATCGGATCCTGGGATATAGGGCCTGTCTGGAAGCGCCCTGAGTCCACACTGCCATATATTCCAGTTCAAAGCTGATAATGTGGGATTTTATTCAGCTGTGTGGAAGGGGCCATAGAAAGCTTGTGCTGCACTTTGTTCCTGGAACCCTTTCACACCATGCGGTTGTATTGCTGCAATCCCGCTTTAGTTGCCATGGCTGCATCCTCAGGAATTCTGGGGTTTGTAGTTTGGGGACGCACTCACTGAGAATTCTAAACTGAAAGCCACCCTACAGCATTCACTGAGCTCCAGAAGTAAATGCAGAATAAAAACTAAGCAAATAATTCCCACATTTTCCTTTTTAAAAAAAAAACAGCTTCATTTTCTCCTTCCAGCCAAAGTGGCCATTATTTTATAAATAGTTTTCCCCCCAAAGTGTGTGTGTTTGTGTATAAGTATATATTGAATAAAGCAGATGCTATTACTGGAATACTTAAGCTACTACCTGTGTTTTGAGGTCTTGGTCCTTAGAAGCAACCTTCCATTTTTGCTTGGAAGATATGTGTAGGATCTTTAAAGACATTTGGAATTGGTAAATATTTGCCTTTGATGCACTGAAGACTTTTCTCTGTAGAAATATTTATGAAAATGTGTTGGAATGTGTTTTCTGCTTTGTTTGTTTGAAACAATCTTCACTGCTTCGCTTTTGTTTTGTTTTTTGTTTTTTGGAGGTGAGTTCCTTCTAGTGCCAAAGTATTGTGGCCTTTGCAGTTCTTTCTTGGGCAGCATTCCCAGAGGTTGCCATTGAAAGCTGGAAGCGCTGGCTGTTTTTGAATTGGAGAGTTATTTCAGGAAGTGTGCATGTTTATACCTGCGAGCTTACTGGAATATTTTGGAAGAAAGCATTGTGTTTTCCGAGGGCATCTTGCTTGCCTTTGCAGAGCAAATGTACTTTTCCCAAAAAAAATCAATTGACAATTTTTTATGCCTTAAAGAAAAGAAAATGAGATTTTCACCATTGTCATGAAAGCCAGTTTTGGGGAAAATATGAAAAATGAGATCCAACTCTGTACATGTCTATGCCAGGCTATTTCAGAGGGATAATACCAGAAAAAAGGGGCTGTGGTGGCATAGCGAGTTAAACCGCTAAGCTTCAGAACTTGCTGACTAGAAGGTTGGCGGTTTGAATCTGCAGGATGGGGTGAGCTCCCATTGTTTACCCCTGCTTCTGTCAACCTAGCAGTTTGAAAACATGCATATGTGAGTAGATCAATAAGTACCACTTCTGCGGGAAGGTAATGATGCTCCATGCAGTCATGCCAGCCACATGACCTAGGAGACATCTACGGACACCAGCTCTTTGGCTTAGAAATGGAGATGAGCACACACACACACACACCCAGATTCGGACTCAACTAGACTTAATGTGAAGGGTTGATCTTTAATACCAGAAAATTTGGTACCAGAAGCAAAAAGGAAAAAATAGGGCTTGTTTCCCAGACCACAAAAAAGAACAGTTCAATATATTTTGGCATTTTCTTAAAAAATCTAACATTGTGCACTTGTGAAATGAAACCTCCACAACATGGAAGCTTTGCATAAGTAAAGAAGAGCATTTTGGACCTTGTAGTGAGCACTTGAAGTCTTCCAAAATGCATTCCAGGCTGACTTGTCTTCCATGAGCCTCTAGTTTTCTTTTTCCTTTCTGTTTTGGAGACCAGACCTTTAAAGCTATGCCTTTTTTAAAAAATGTGAGACTATTTCTTTGCCCTCCCCTGTTCCCTCTGTTGTGCAGGACATGCAATCCAGTAAGTTTGGCTAGAGCAGAATCCCACTATTTCTCAGCTTAAGCTTTCTTTATTGCATTGTTTACTGAAGGTGAGCCAAAGGTTTGTGTTTCTCCAGTTACCCTTCACCATCCTCCCAATGCCAATGCTGCCAAAAAAAAACCCCTTTCAGCTTGACAGAGGATGAGGAAGGGCAAAGGAGCGAAGTAGGTGTTTCACTCTCTGTGGCTTTGTTAACTGAGGCATGCCTGCATTAGGATACTTTCATTTGCGATAACTGAATTTAAAAAACCATGCAAGACTTTCAAGATCTTTGTGTTTCTTCATCAAGCACGATGTTTTAAAAAGTGGGGATGAAGGCATCAAGTTTGTCCAGTCAAAGATGCAATGATGGCAAACAGGGTTGTGGGTATTCAAATTTGCCTCTCCTGGTGATTTCATGTTCTGCCTGGGAGTGTTCTTGAGGCCTTCTGGGAAAAAGAAACCAGGAGTGGTTGCTGTTCTCTCGGTTTTACTGTAGGCAATACGCAGCAGTTCCTTCATAGGAGGCGAGGTCTATCTTTGTAAGAGATTATGTTTCCCTGCCCAAGGCTAGAAATATCCCTGAAATGGCTAGCTGTTGCAATGGCTGGTATGTTTTAGATACTCAGGTTGGGAGGAGCTGTACTTCAGTGGCAAGACATCCTACTTTCATCCCCCATTTGCTGTTTGAACATAGCACTAAAGATCCAGGTATGGAAGCTGGGATCTTCTCCATGCAAAGCTGCTAAATTATGGTCTCTTCCTATCAATGTGTCTTCTATTGAGGCTGGACCCATCTTGATAGGAAGAGTGCCCTTTGTCTGCACACTTCAGTTTCAGGAAACATCATAGATGTTAATGGAGGTGAATCATGAGTCCACTCTACATGAGTAATGTCCCCCTTTTTGCCGTACGACACTCACAAGAGGCCCAACTTTGCTCCTTAGACAGCCCAGATATTGGAGAATCTGAATTTCAGAGAGTAGAGGTGTGCTGGCTTGAAGACATGCAGTCATGTTCCCACAAGTACTAACTGCACCCCATTCCTTGGTCAAGTACATACACAATGTCTGTCCCTCCAGCGTCTTCTCGGTATTGCTCTCGCAATAATGCCCAGGCTGTTGAGCAACCTAATCTGATTCCTATCTCCAGCTCCAAAAGAGTAGCAAATGCAATAAGAGGGGGAGCATTGTCTGCTCCAAAAAGCTCAAAATGTCTGTTTCTCTTGCTGGACTGGGGGTGGGAGGAGCAGGAGACAACAAGAAAATCAGAGTGGGTATAACTAATGGCTGTGTTGCCTGGATGGGAGTTTTAGTCCAAGGCATCTGGAAGAGATCGAGTTGGGAGAGCTGTATCACAGCTTTCTAGAGATGGGGGTTTTTTTTGTGCCAATCCTTCTCCCAGCCCTCTTGAATTATGCACTTTTTACATGCTCAGAACAATAGAAGTTTTTTAAATTTTATATATATGCTTTCTGAGGACATCTGAATATAAAGCTACCTTCTTTGGTAATATGAATTTTCAGAAGCTATCCAGTTGATAACACTGCAAATACAACTGACCAATCAAGTTGCATCAAAACGTGAATTGGATTTCACATCATTTTATTTGGAAGGCAACTATAATGGTGCCCTTTTAGTAGTAAGTTATTCACAGTCATCCTTTGAAATGGGTGCATTCTGACATACATAACGGGAGAGCGATGCATGATCCTTTTTACAAACATGATAGTCCTGCCAAAGCTTTTTTTTCTCTTCCAAGTTTAAGTGGGATTGTGTTGGTAATTCCTCTCTGCACCCTGGGGGTGGGGGGGGGCAACCTGTTTGTTTCTGCTATATCCTGGAAGGACTAAGTGGGGAAGTTTAGGAAATAACCCAACGTGGTTCTGTTTTGCACGCCATCTGGTTTGGGTTGTGTGCGTATGTGTGCGTGTGTGTTTTTTAAATCACATTTCTCTTGACAACTTTGTACCTACTCTTGTTTGAAAATAATGGCTCAGATGACTAAAAATGAAACTAGAAAATTAAAATTATTTTTCCAGTTTACTCTGTCCACAGTTTGGTTTGTTTGGAAATGATGTTTCTTTCCTCTTAGGTTCCAGGAAACTGATTTGTCTTGTTGGGGTTTGGGCTTTTTTGGGTTGCATTTTGGTTTGCTAACAATGAGCCTGTTGCAGATCAACAAATAAGGACACATTTTTCTGATTACTTCTATGCATTCACAGGAGGAGGGGAATCTCTGATTATGGGGTCAAATCTGGTCCCAATCCATTTGTCTGGGATTTCCCAGATAACCACCTGTTGCACTCCAGGCCTGGGAACACCTATGACAACAGCACCACACAAGAATCTAGAATATAAGCAAACAGTTTATTGTAGAATCACACAAAAAGTATAGGAAAAAATTAGGAATAAAGAAAGTAGATGTATAATCAAAAATGTTTAGCAATAGTTGATAATCCAACAGGAATCCAAATGTCTCCTACAGATTCAAAGATAATATAGTCCAGGAATAGCCTAAAGTCACAAAAGCAGCTGAAGTCCACAAGCAAAAGATCTACTTAGTAAAACTTGAACAGGAACCTCAAAAACAGGAACATAGAAACTCCCAGACTACTTGAATCCAAAACCAAGGCTTGACTTGAAACAAGAACTAAAGAACCCAGGCCTAGCTTATCACTTGAACACTACATTGCCTGAACTAACCCTTAGGTAAACAACTTGCTAATTCATAGGCACCCATAAAGTCATGCTATTTCCCACAAATTCTCTAACTTTCCCACACAATCACCCTACAATGCCTATTTTCTGCTCTGATCTGTAAACAAAGACCTTTGTTGATCTTTGTAGCTCCAGGCGTTTTTTCCTGAGAGCCTTCTGTATCACTTAGCTCTTTGCCCAACTCCTTATCTAATGCTGCAGTTTTTTGCTCTTACTTATTTTAGTTATTTATTTCTGGTATTTGTCCCCCGTTACTTCTCTACTCCCGAAGGAGGACTCAGGACGGCTTACATTCGCAATGGTACAAGGCCGCTACATCACAATACAAGAATATAAACTAACCTTGAAGCCCTGAACTTTCCGAGTCAGATTTCTCACAGAGAGTTGCATCACTCCCCTGACGTGAATCTTCATCACTTCAAGCTCCAGGCAATCCCACAATCCTCATCAGGGAACCCATCAGGCCCAGGAGCTTTAGGCTGATCTACATCACTACCTTCCTTTCCCATCATTTGGGACTTGCCCAAAATCTCCCAGTGGGTTTCCATCACCAAACAGGGATTCAAAGTCTGGTCTCTGGAGTCCGAATTCAACTGAAACGATGACTGGAACACGAAGTTTGAAATGTACCTAGAAGTTACATCCCAGCTATTATGGTTTCATGGTCCTCGAGCTTCATGGTTTTCAAGCTATCTTTACTGCTCACCACCTCTGTTACAATTATTGTTGTCCTTCAAGTATTTGTTTCCATCTAAACATTTTTCATAGAATTATAACAAAACTAAATAAAGTTATTTTTTTTTAAAGATGATGATATATCATTGGCTTTCAAAGATTTTTCTTTTTCAATGCCAAAGTTCTCCCACATGGACAAGGAAGAATGAAGTATCAGTCATAAACCTTTGACTCAAGATTCTTATTTTAAGAAATCTTAAATTAAGTGGGGGAGATAGATCTCTGTTTTATTCAGACTGTTTTAGACTCTCTCCATGACAACATCCAATTTCTGTATTGTATGGCTGACACTCCACTGTGAGTTACAAGCTATACTCCATATCAGTTAAAATTAACCCAGGTCCCAAAAGATCTCGTGAATTCTTGGGCAAACCAGAACAGACATACTCTTGAATCACTTCAAAGGAAGATCTCATGCTTGGAGTTTCCCCATGATGCTATACATTTCTTGGGGGTTGATTTACTCAGGACCCAGTCATACCAGATTTCCAAAACAATATTATTGAATATACACAAGGGGGCAAATAAGAAGCAAAGGCAAGGATGGGTCCAACATCCCCTCAAGTGATTGAAGGAGGCCCTTCACCACAGCAGAGTAATGATTCTCAATGGAACTGGTTCTCTCCATGTACATCTATGTCAAGTTATATGAGTTCAGGAACCCAACTCTGATGTAAACGGAGGACTACCTGTATCTTCCCTGGTCAGCATAAGGCAGTTGTTCCCCATAATATACTGTTAACATAAAGGGGGTTTTTTTTTGTTGTTAACTGCCATCAAGTTGACATTGACTTATGGCGACCCTATGAATGAGAGACCTCAGTCTCCCATCCTCAAGAATCCTGCTCAGGTCTTACAGATTCAGGGTCATGGCTTCCTTGATAAAGTCTCTCCTGGAATTTGGTCTTCTTTTCCTACTGCCTTCTACCTTACCAAGAATTACTGTGATTTCTAATGAGTCACATCATCTTATGATATGTCCAAAGTATGATAGCCTCAGTTTCGTCATCTCGAGTGAGAGATCAGGCCTGGTTTAATTTTCTATTTCTGCATATTCTCCTTGTCTAAGAAATATCCTTGTTCTCCATGAAAGCACATCTTGCGAAATGCATATTTGCTTTTACACTGCACAACACATGGTCTGGAAGCCCATTGGACTAATGCTTCTTAAGAATCCAGGAGCTGCTTCAAGAAAAGGAGAGGAACAGTGATCTGAAGTAAGTAACTGGCAAAGAATTGTGAAATGTCTTCTACTTCTAACATTGGGGGAAACCGGCGGTGTTCTCACTCCTTTCTCTATCTTGGCTTCAGTTGCTAAATGAAACTGAAAGGACCTTGAACTATCAGAAGGAGAGAATGAAAGATAGGTTAAAAAAATCAGCGGTACCAAGTATATATTTGGGTGTGAAGTAGTTTAAGGAGGCCTCTCTGTTGTCTATGGCTTCTCATTGGTCACAAACTGCCATCATTTTTTCTGAGAATGAGAAATGTATTCTTCAGTCCTCTTTAACTTATGCACTGCTTCATCTAACACACCTTCGGGATCTGCCAGTTCGCCCTGGAATAAAAAATACAAAAGGAGAGATATCAGCAGTCAACAACTGGGAAAGCTGGAGGCCAGCTCAGGTCTGAAGGGAGCGTGGCCCATGGAGAACTCTTTCTTTGCATATGGTCTTCACTGGCAAAAAAGAAGACTCTTTTAGAACCATAGGAAGGGACTGCAGGCACCACCATACAGGAATACACAACATTCCTGGAAAATGCCCATCTGGAAAAGAATCCAGGGGGGAAATGCAACAGGACGGACTCGGGTATCAAATAGCAGGACAGAAACCAAACCACTCAGAATGACCTCTGCATTACCTTTGGGATTGGATAGCGAGTTGGCAAGGGAGCTTCTTCCCGACCAAAATCAATCATGGTTCCACACTTTGCAGCACCGGCCACCCAGAAACCTTCATAAAGCTGCCCTGTCTCCAAGTAGATGAACTTCCCCGGGCCGTGTTTCTTGCCATTTTTCCAGCTGCCTTCATACCGATTTTCATTTTCTGCAATTGACACAGAGCTTGTTTATTTATTTACAGTATTTATATCCCAGCTGAACTGTTTAAAATATCGAAAGATTATGCTGTCAAGGTGTTGCATATCATATGCCAGCAAATATGGAAAACACAAGAATGGCCATCAGACTGGAAAAAATCAACTTATATCCCCATACCAAAAAAGGGAAATGCTAAACAATGCTCAAACTTTCGTACAATGGCACTTATTTCACATGCAAGTAAGGTAATGCTCAAGATCCTGCAAGAGAGACTCCAGCAATACATGGAGAGAGAGAGTTGCCAGATGTACAAGCTGGCTTTAGAAAGGGCAGAGGAATGAGAGACCAAATTACCAACATCTGCTGGATAATGGAGAAAGGCAGGGAGTTTCAGAAAAATATTAATCCTGTTTTATTGACTATTCTAAAGCCTTTGACTGTGTGGATCATATTAATTGTGGCAAGTTCTTGGTGTTATGGGCATACCAAATCGCCTTGTCTCTCTCCTGAGGAATCTGTATAACGACCAAGTAGCAACAGTAAGAACTGACCATGGAATAACAGACTGGTTCAGGATTGGGAAAGGTGTACGGCAGGGTTGTATACTCTCACCCAACCTATTCAACTTGTATACAGAACACATCATGCGGTGTGCGGGGCTTGATGAATGCAAGGCTTGATGAATGCTGGGGTTAAAATTGCTGGGAGAAACATTAACAACCTTAGATATGCAGATGATACCACTTTGATGGCCGAAAGCGAGGAGGAGCTGAGGAGTTTTCTAATCAAGGTAAAAGAAGAAAGTGCAAAAGCTGGGTTGCAGCTAAACAAAAAAAACCCACAAGATTATGGCAACAAGAATGATTGATAACTGGCAACTAGAGGGAGAAAGCGTGGAGGCTGTGACAGACTTTGTATTTCTAGGTGCAAAGATTACTGCAGACGCAGACTGCAGCCAGAAAATCAGAAGATGCTTACTTCTTGGGAGGAGAGCAATGACCAATTTTGATAAAATAGTGACGAGTAGAGACATCACACTGGCAAAAAAGATCCGCATAGTCAAAGCAAAGGTATTCCCCTTAGTAACCCATGGATGCGGGAGCTGGACCTTAGGGAAGGCTGAGCGAAGGAAGATAGATGCTTTTGAACTGAGGTGTTGGAGGAAAGTTCTGAGAGTGCCTTGGACCGCGGGAAGATCCAACCAGTCCATACTTCAGGAAATAAAGCCCGACTGCTCATTTGAGGTAAGGATATTAAAGGCAAAGATGAAGTACTTTGGCCACATAATGAGAAGAGAGGAAAGCTTAGAGAAGGAAAAAGGAAGAGGGGTTGACCAAGGGCAAGATGGATGGGTGGATCACAGAACAAATATACGGCAAACATTCAGTGTAGATTATGCAATGACAAGACAGATAACAGTTAGCATCTTTGGAGGGTGTGCTCGGTTCCAGCCACAGGGGGGGTGCTGTCCCTCCATCTCCTTGCCGAAGCTTTCTTTCTGTAAACTTCCCCCTTTTTCTGATTGAAACATCTGCCTAAATACCTCCCCACTTTAATGTGGTTCCTATTTATCTACTCACATTTGTTTTCCAACTGCTAGGTAGGCAGAAGCTGGACTAAAGGTCAGGCACTCACCCTGACTCGGGCTTTGAACTGTCAACTTTCCGGTTGACAAGATTTATTGCAACTTGGTGATTCAACTGCTGTGCTAAAGCCCAACCCCTTGTTGGAGGGGGCTGTCTTGTTTTTGGATAAAAGTAATATATTGCATTTTCATTAGATTGTGCAGCTTTCCTCAGTAACTTCCCTCTCCGCCCGTTGGATTAATAGAGTGAACAACCTTCCAGCTAACTGAATGCAAACTACTTTTGGGCTTTGAACTCAGTTTGCAGCAACGTGAGTAAGCTGAGGACAAAAGAAGAGGAGAAAGGCACAGGCGTGGAAGCAAACCCAGACATTCACTTGCTCCAATATGCTGTTGCTTCTCCTCTTCTAGAACTGAGGTTTGGTACTCAGAAAGAAAGAAAGCTTATTTCCAAATTTGAAAATCTAAGATTTTAAGCTGCCCCTTGCCTCCAGGCTGAAGAATTGGTCTTGTTCCCAAACCGGTCATAAATTGGCTAGGTTTTCCCTTTGTCTCCTATGTGCCAAGGGCTTCAGGAGGATTTCTCCATGCCAGCAAGTTTCACATTGGCAGTTCCACAGGCCCCACACAGCCGAATTTACAAGGCCGGGTGAGGGACAACTGCTTCTTTTATTAGGGTCACAGCAAACTACTGTCCAAGATCAAATCATCCACGCTGGCCGTGGTCCCAGAATGAGTAACCGAAACCTAGCGATCACGCCTAATGGTTGGCTCCCGGTATCTTACTCACGGAAAAATGAGGGAAAGAAAAAGCCCGAGTGCTGAAAGGGAACACACAGCCAAGGCCAGGCACTCCCGTTTCTGTGCAAGGGCAGGCCATTCCCAGTTGCGGTGTCCGGTTCACAGAATCCCTGGGCTGTTATACTTTCCATGCCAATACTTCCCCCACCAGCACTGCTATTTTAACACGTCCTTTATTCATTTGGGTTTTTTAAAATCTTGTTTTCAAGAGGAGAATTGCTGCAGGGTAGGATAAAACCCCTTCGGAATAAACAAAGGGACCATTTCGCACTGCACAACCCCTTGGCATAAACAAAAGGGCCTTTTCCCACTACACAAAGATTGCCCTATGTTTCCATGTTAGTTGCCATGGTTCTAATTTATGTAATCCTCTGATTGATAGTGCCACTCTTGACTAATGGGAAACCTGTGGATTTCATAGGGTTTCATACCCCGCAAAAAGTCCTGATTTGGCAAGGGCAGTTCCCAATTAATCCTCTGCGGTCCCCCCTTTTCAGCTGCTTTTGAAATATCACTTTTTTTTCTTCACAGCTTACTTCAACTGCTGCAAAATGAGTTCAAAGTGCAAGAGTAGGCAGTAGTCAACCATTAGACTACAGCTCTGGAGACTGGTGTTCATGCTCAGCCATGGAAACCCACTGAGTGACCTTGAATGAGTCATTTATGCTCATCCCCACAAAACCTAGGGTCCCCATAAGTCAGAGACAACTTGAAAACACACTACAGCAACATCATTGTCATGGTCACCAGCCCGTACTTACTATCGCGGAGCATTCCTGTCCCATTTGGTGCATCCTCAAACCACTGGCCTTCATAAATGGAGCCATCCTTGTAGTACATCCGTCCCCAGCCTTGTCTCCTCCCGGCATACCAGTCCCCTTCATAATACTCTGTCTCCGAGAAAAATTTAACTCCGAAACCCTAAAGTTATGAAAGGATGAAGGAGTGGATTAACAGCAGAACATTTTGCCTCCTTCCGCTGGTGCTTAGAGAGAGCCAAAACGGTGGCACGCAGCCAAGTCAGAAAGGTGGCATAGAAGTAAAATAAAAATAATAAATGATGTCATTGATATGATCAGTGAGACAGGAGAGGAGTTATAGCTCATACGAAGGTTGTCCGGAAAATAAGATAACAAGGCACATAGCTCTCATAGGAAATTTTTGCGGGGGAAGTTGGTATCACTGTGCCAGTCGTCAGTAGCTCATTGATTGGCATTGTGGTGAAGGCTAGAGATGAGCATCCTCATTCTGTTTTCCTCCAAATGCGAAGTTCGAGCTGGAATATGCTATTTAAATGTTAAGGGCATGACCACCACTGCAACTCATTGTAAAATTGTTTCAGTTTATGGAGAGGACGTAATGTCAAGACAGCATGTGACAAAATGGGTATGGAATATATTGTGAGACCATGAAGAAACTTCGCAGAGCCATCCAAAACAACTGTTGTGGGATGCTGACGACGGGAGTCTGTCTCCTTCCGCACCCCACTCATGCAACACAAGAGTTGTTGACTTCATTTGGTCAGGATGTTTTAAGCCACCCCTCTCACAGCCCCGATCTCGCACCCAGTGACTGTCATCTGTTCACTAAACTGAAGGAACACCTTGGTGGAAAACACTTTTCTGACGATGAGGAGGTGAAAATTGAAGTGACGAACTAGCTGAAAAAGGCAGCAGGAAACTTCTATGACACAGGCATCAAAAATCTGCCCCGATGATAAAATGTATTGAACGGAATGGTGATTATGTGGAAAAATAATGTAATACCTATGCTACAATCCATGCAAGTTTTATTAAAATACTAGCTTGGGGACCCGGCGGTGCCCGGGTGATTTGAGAAGTGCAGCAGGATGTAGAGTGGGTCATGGGGGCTCTGTGTGCCAAGTTTGGTCTTGATCCATCATTATTGGGAGTTGCAGTGGTATCATGAAATGACTGATGGTAGTGCAAGTCCCATCATCTGTGGTCCACCCTCCCCCAAAGTGTAGTAGGATGTAGATTGGGTCATGGGGGTTATGTGTGCCAAGTGTGGTCTCGATCGGTAATTGGATGAGGGTCGCAGTGGACTTGGGAAGTGAGTAGAGGTACTTCAAGTCCCATCATCCATGGTCCACCCTCCTTCGATCTGCACCAGGATGTAGAGTGGGTCATGAGGGCTCTGTGTGCCAGGTTTGGTGTTGATCAGTCATTGGATTAGGTTTGTAGCAGTCTTGGAAAGTGAAGGAAGGTACTGCAAGTCCCATCATCCATGTTCTGGCTCCCCTCCAAACTTCTGTAGGACGTAGAGTGGGTCACTGGGGCTCAGTGTGCCAAGTGTGGTCTTTATTGGTGTTTGTTGGGGGCCGCAGTGGTCTGTGGGAACAGAGGGGTGTGAAAGTACTACAAATCTCGTCATCCATTGTCAGTCCTCCCCGAACCTCACCAGGACGTGAAAGCAGTCATGGGGGTTATGTGTGCCAAGTTTGGTCTTGATCAGTACTTGGATGAGGGTCGCAGCAGACTTGGGAAGTGAGTAGAGGTACTTCAAGTCCCATCATCCATGGTCCACCCCCCTCCAAACTGCACCAGGATGAAGAGTGGGTCACTGGGGCTCTGTGTGCCAAGTGTGGTCTGTATCGGTGTTTGTTGGGGGGCGCAGTGGTCTGTGTGAGCAGAGGGGTGTGAAAGTACTACAAATCCCATAATCCCTTGTCAGTCCTCCCCCGAACCTCACCAGGACCTGACGGCAGTCATGGGGGTTATGTGTGGCAAGTGTGGTCTCGATCAGTAATTGGATGAGGGTTGCAGCGGACTTGGGAAGTGAGTAGAGGTACTTCAAGTCCCATCATCCATGGTCCACCCCCCTCCAAACTGCACCAGGATATAGAGTGGGTCATGAGGGCTCTGTGTGCCAGGTTTGGTGTTGATCAGTCAGTGGAATAGGTTTGTAGCAGTCTTGGAAAGTGAGGGAAGGTACTGCAAGTCCCATCATCCATGTTCTGCCCCCCTCCAAACCTCAGTAGGATGTAGAGTGGGTCACTGGGGCTCTGTGTGCCAAGTGTGGTCTGTATCGGTGTTTGTTGGGGGCCGCAGCGGTCTGCGGGAGCAGAGGGGTGTGAAAGTACTACAAAGCCCATCATCCATTGTGAGTCCTCCCCCAAGCCTCACCAGGACAAGGCAGTCATGTGGGTTATGTATGCCAAGTTTGGTCTCGATCAGTAATTGGATGAGGGTTGCAGCGGACTTGGGAAGTGAGTAGAGGTACTGCAAGTCCCATCATCCATGGTCCACCCTTCTCCGAACGGCACCAGGACGTAGAGTGGGTAGTGGGAGCTGTGTGTGCCAAGTGTGGTCTGTATTGGTCCTTTTTGTTGGACTCAGTGGTCTGTGGGAACCAAAGTGTTTGAAAGTACTACAAATCCCATAATCTGTGGGTCATGTCCCCCGAACCCCACCAGGACGTAAAGGGGGTTAGGGGGGTTATGTGTACCAAGGTGGTGCAGGTCCATCACCCGCGCTGGTTGCTGTGGCCTGTGAAAGTGGCTTCCAATCAGAACACTGCCACATATCCGCCCTTCCGCCCTCCGCACACATACAAACATTCCGCTTTATTAAGGTATACAGATACAGATATTCATTCTTTGTAAAAAAAAAAAATTCAAACAAACAAACAAACTTGTAACTTTCCGGATAACCCTTGTAGATGCCTTGAGTCCTAACCTTGGAGAGGGCTTCTTCATAGGGCCCTATTGCACTCCACTGTTATTCTACTTAACTTCTATGGCAACATCATATAGAACCCAGGATTTTACAGTATGGAGCAGAGAGCTCTTGGGTCTCACCAAACTACAAACCCCAGAAATCTACTGAGATACTGTCTTGAAGACAGTCTGGAGCTAACCTATAACCTTTGTTTTCCCAAGGCTTTAA
The DNA here is from genome assembly GCA_030556195.1 of Anolis apletophallus. NCBI lineage: Eukaryota > Metazoa > Chordata > Lepidosauria > Squamata > Anolidae > Anolis > Anolis apletophallus. Next base: position 87,057,713 of record JARBWK010000011.1, read on the forward strand.
ATAGCTAATGATTGTAGTTTTTCAACAGACTTCCAGGGAGCTGGGCACGTTACCGGAAAAACAACCAAAGCATAGAGAAGTTGAAACACCCAGTAAACCTGCGCTGAAATACAGACTGACTTGAGATATATACCTTCAGATATAGGGTATATCCTATCCACACTACATAGTTACAGCATTTTGATACCAGTTTAAGTGACATTGTTCCACCTTTGGGCATCCTGGGATTTGTAGTTTTGTGCAGTACTTAGACTCTTCTGCTAGAGTATTGTCATTCAGGGCAGTGCAGACAATTCTAAGTCCCTCACCAAAGTACACAATCCAGGATTTGATAAGGGTGAAGGAAGTCTGCTACGTTCAGGAACCAAAGGGATACAATTATGCCGTGTGGATGCACTCTCAGTCTCTTTCACATTATGCAGCAAAAGCAATAAAGGAGTCTTGCCAGGGATAAAACAGGTTTCCTCACACCGGATGAAGTGGGCAGTGGCCTGCAGAACGATTACACCCAGTGAAATGCAGGACCTTATTAGAGACTTGGCAATGAAACAGGAACACGTTTGCTTCTGTGTTTTTTTCCAAAAGGCACTGAGCCATTTCCTTTGATGTTTGTTTAAAAATCCGAATCCCTGCAGGTCACTGGTGTGCGGCACACAGCCACCCTGTCTTTGTGGGTCCCTTGTGGTCCCCTCAATACCCACAAGAGGTCGGGAAAGGGTAGCGGGAGGTAGCTCTTGACCTCCGGCAGTTTCCCTTTCCACCATGGAAGGCGGCCCCTGTCCAGAACGAGAAAAGGGGAAGTGACATCACAGCAAAACAGATAGGATTTGTCTCTTGTTGGGTCTCAACTACTAAGACGATGGACAGTAGGCCGCTATAGCTGTTCAATCCCACTTTTAACTGTGACTGCTCTTTCTTGCAGAATCCTGGGATTTGCAGTTTGTAGGACATCCCTTGGAAGTGTCTACAGACAATACCAGCTCTTCGGCTAAGAAATGGAGATGAGCACCAACCCCCAGAGTCAGACACGACTGGACTTAATGTCACAGGAAAACCTTTACCTTTACTTTAAGACATTTCTAGTGGAACTACAAATGCCAGGATTCTATTGCATGGAAACATGCAATTAGAAAGTGATATCATCCCGGTGGCACAATGGGTTAAACCCTTGTGCCAGTAGGACTGAAGACCGACAGGTTGGAGGTTCGAATCCAGGGAGACAGATGAGCTCCCTCTGTCAGCTCCAGCTCTCCATGTGGGGACTTGAGAGAAGCCTCCCACAAGGATGGTAAAACATCAAAAATATCCAGGTGTCCCCTGGGCAACGTCCTTGCAGATCGCCAATTCTCTCTCACAGGCACGCACAAAAATCATCACACTAGTGGGGCCACGGTGGCAGGATAGGTTAAACCGATGAGCTGCTAAACTTGCTGACCAGAAAGTTGGAGGTTCAAATCCACGGGGTGGGGCAAGCTCCTGCTGTTAGCCCCAGCTTCTGCCAACCTAGCAGTTCGAAAAACATGCAAATATGAGTAGATCAATAGATACCACCTTGGTGAGAAGGTAAACGGCAGTCCATGCAGTCATGCCAACCACATGACCTAGGAGGTGTCTATGAACTGGCTCTTTTTTTCCCCTTAGAAGTGGAGATGAGCACCACTTCCAGAGCCGGAGATGAAGGGGAAGCCTTTACCTTTATCTGTGTATTTGTGTTTCATTGTTTTGAGGAATTGAATGTTTGCCTTGTGTCTGTATACATCTGTATATGCTAGATTCTGCCCTGAATCCCCTCGGAGAAATAGGGCGGAATACAAATAAAGTGTTATTACTATTACTACTACTGTGACTTTGCAGTGTAGATGGGTTCTTCATTATGTCTTCATGATTAGCAAAAGGTAATGATTCCAGGTAACTATGTACATGTAATTAGTGACTTCCCAACTCTGGAGGGGTTAAAAGTGGGCAACTTTGAACTTGGTGGGTGAAGGAACCTATCCAAGCTTTCTTGTGTTCATAATGGTAATGTTGGGTTTCCCAATCTCTCGGTTTGACACAAATTGAAGGCAATCTATCTGTGTTCATAATGATAACATTGGGTTTCCCAATCTCTCGGTTTGACACAACTGAAGGCAATCTTTCTGTGTTCTTAATGGTAACGTTGGGTTTCCCAATCTCTTTCCTCGGGGCAAGAACAAAACGTGCCAGACGCCATTTCAGCGAGGGAGTTATATGATCCCTGTAACCAGCCCCAGTCGGCATTTGGGTCACCGCTTTGTAGCTGAAGTTTCCAAAGAGTTTCCAAAGGCAGCCCTACGTAGAGAGAGTTGCAGCAATCAAGCTGGGATGTAACATAGGCATTTGTCCAAGCTGCGGACCTGAGAAAAAGTGGGACTTACATTCATTTTGTCGTTCTTCCACCAGCCCGAATACACTTTCCGGTAACCCACCCCGGATGGGTTAGGAATGCCGTAGATCCCATAGCCTTCACGTTTCCCGAATTGCCAGTCTCCGCTGTAGATCGCGCCGGTCTTCTGCCATTTTTGTATGCCTTTGCCTAGCAGAGAAAAAAATGGTAAAAGGAGACACATGTGACTTTCTCTTGAGGCTGCTGTTCTCAAACTATGAGGGGCATCAGAGAGTGCTAAAGGGGTTCTGAAGAATACACATATGAAATAGCGAAAAGCTCCTGTGAGCTTCAAAGAAAACCCCAAGGTTGCCCAGGGTTTCATGGTAGCATCTATGAACAAATCCCTTTTCCATACCTGATTATTCTCTTCTAGAATTCGATTGTATTTAATTGCTCTCAGTGGTGCAAAAAGGCAGGAGTTCAAATTCTCACTGAAAATACTGTATTTGTTCAGTACTAAGATGCACTTTTCCCTCTATTTATAAACACTTCTAAAAATGGGGTGTGCCTTAGAATCGCAGGTGTATCTTCTGTATTTCGGTTTGTGGCAGTGCAACTGAAATTAGGGTGCGTTTTACAATTGGTGGTGTCTTACAATGGAAGAAATAGGGGAACAAAGCCATTTGAAATGTTTTTGGAGGTCCTGAGGCATTCACACGTGCCTTTTGTTACTGTACCGTAATGTGCATGGAAAAGCTAAACACAGAACTACAAACAGTCCCCAACTTACATACAAGATAGGTTCTGTAGGTTCTTAAGCTGAATTTGTATGTAAGTTGGAACAGGTACATTTTTGAAGTATAATTTCATCCATGTGTGTGTGTGTGTGTGTGTGTGTGTGTGTTCTGGATGGCATAATAGGGAAGGATTAAGAACCCTGTGATGTTTGTTTTGCTGTCTGTGCCCCTGTTCAGAGAATTTAATCTCACTTTATGCCCCTGTGATACCAAAATTGGATTTTGAAAAAACTGGTTTGTTGTAGAAACAAGGATTAGTGATAATCAAGAAGTCTGACGTGACTTTGGTGGTCCACGCCTTAGTTACCTCAAGGTTGGATTACTGTAATGCACTCTACCTGGGGCTGCACTTGAAGACAGCCCGAAAACTGCAGTTGGTGCAAAGATTGGCGGCCAGGTTGCTAACTGGAGCCAGTTACAGGGAACGCTCAACCCCCCTGTTTAAACAGCTCCACTGGCTGCTGATAAGTTTCCGGTCCCAATTCAAGGTGCAGTTTATCACCTATAAAACTCTAAACTGTTCAGGACCTGCCTATCTGCATGACCACATCTTCCCCTACGAACCCACGCAATCTCTAAGATCTTCTGGGGAGGCTCTTCTCTCACTCCTGCCCCTGTCTCAGGCACGGTTGGTGGAGACAAGAGAGAGGACATTCTCAGTGGTGGCCCCTCGGCTCTGAAGCTCCCTCCTCAGAGAGATCAGACTAGCACCCTCCCTATCCACATTTCGTTAGGAACGAAAGACGTGGATGTTCCATTGTGCATTTGAGTAAACAATTCCCATGACAGTTGCCCCTAATCCATGGCCTAAAAATATTATGTCCCTGCACTTTACTACTACACTATTTAAAGTCGTAATGTCCCTGTTTTAACTGCTCTTATCCTTACGCTGCTACATGATCTATGCACCTCATTGATTTGTCTATTTTCTAACCCGTTGCACACCAGCCCACCCTTCCACAATGAGACTTTAAGTATGTCCTTGGTTGTTGCTTATGATGTTTGTTTTATTATTGTTATAATGTTGTTTTATGCTGTTTTATATTATTGTTATATTTTATATGCTATGTTTTTAACTCTGTGTGATTGGGCTTGGCCCCATATAAGCTGCCCCAAGTCCCTTTGGGGAGATGGAGGTGGGGTATAAGAATAAAGTTGTTATTATTATAAAGATTCAACTGAAACACCTTTTCATCATGATAATAACTCTTCCAGGAGTGAATTTCCCATCCTTCCTAGGGGTAGATTTCTCTCTCTTGTGTTGTCTCACTCCTGTTCTTTAACTATGAGACATTTGTAAGTCAGATGTTTGTAACTTGGTTTTCAGACCTTCTTGGGTTTGGGGTACAACACCTGCACCTGAAAGGAGAATTCTGTACAAGCCAGCAGCCCAATTCCCATATTTTGAGCCTCAGCTGGGTATATCTTTACTACACGATTCTACCTGTTTAATTTCTATGCTTCCATCTTATGGAATACTGGGTTTTGAAGTTATGTGAGGTTCATAGAATTGTCTCCTAGAGACCTCTGAGTCATCCCTTCAGTGTTAGAGCTTTTTTTGTTGAGTTCCAGGTTAAGAGAAGCAGATGGCGAAGACAAACGAATGACCTGCCTCAGGGGAGAATGCTTGCTCCATCCATGTTTAACATTTACACAAATGATCAGCCACTGCCAGAAGGGACAGAAAGTTTCATCTATGCTGACAATCATGCCATCACTGCTCAAACAGGGAGCTTTGAAATGGTTGAACAGAAGCTCTCAGAAGCTTTAGGTGCTCTTACTGCCTATTACAGGGAACACCAGCTGATTCCTAATCCATCTAAATTGGAGACATGTGTTTTTCATCTTGAGCTCTGAGGATTACCTGGGAAGGAATCCCACTGGAGCATCGCAGCACTCCAAAATCCCTGGGAGTCACTCTGGACCATGCTCTGACTTATAAGAAGCACTGCTTGACTATCAAGCAAAAAGTGGGTTCATACGAAAGCTGACTAGCACAACCTGGGGATCACAACCAGACACAGTGAAGACATCTGCCCTTGCACTTTGCCACTCTGTTGCTGAATACGCATCCCCAGTATGGAGTACATCTCACCATGTTAAAACAGTGAATGTGGCTCTTAATGAGACACACTGCATTATCACAGGATGTCTACACCCTACACCACTGGAGAAATTATACTGTTTAGCTGGTATGGCACCACCTGACATCTGTCAAGAAGTAGCAGACAGCAATGGAAAGACCAAGACGTGGACAACTCCGGCCCATCCTCTGTTCAGATATCAGCCAGCAAGCCAATGCCTTAAGTCAAGAAACAACTTCCTAAGATCTACAGAGATACTCGCTGGAACACTTCAGCAAGCAAGAGTCCAAAAGTGGCATACGAAAACCCAAAACCTCAATCAGTGGCTGATACCAGTTGAGAAACTCCCTCCTGGGCACACAAAAAACTGGGTGACCTGAAAGGCACTGAACAGACTGCACTCTGGGACCCTGAGATGCAGAGCCAATCTTAAGAAACGTGGCTACTAAGTGGAGTCCACGACATGCGAGTGTGGAGAAGAGCAATGTATTATAACTGATATCGAGCATGATTTAGGGGTCTGGCCATGAAAGCAGACCATGGCATAACTGTATTCTCAATTCGCTTCTGACACAATAAATAAATAATCATTAGAGCTGTCTAGTGTGAATTCTCGCACCAAACCACAAATCCCAGGATTCCATAAAATGGAACCATGGGACTTATAGTGGGATCGAAATGGTATAACTGCAGTGTGGCTCCATCCCCGATTCACCAAATGCCTCCCTCTCTCGTCGCTTGCTCCGGATTGTTCTTACCATGTTTCATATTGTCCCACCATTCTCCAGTGTATTGATCCCCATTGACGGCATGAACCGTGCTCAGCAAGCCGCATTTCTGAGCCTTTCTATCCCATTTATGCCACAGAGGTTCGGTGGTCTTGGGGAATTTCACAGTAGGCATGCTGGTTTGTCCTGGAGGGGGACAGTTTGGAAAAGAGAGACAAAAACCAACCATATTGTGCAAAGATGATTAAGGGCTGTGACTTCCTATGTGTTCCCTTCATCACTATCAAGGTTTTGGTTAGATTAGAGACTGAATATTTTGCGTCAGAAGAGCGATAAAGAACCTGACGGAGGGGAAACAAGTCACTATAGGACTGCGATTCCATGGCTATCTCTTAAGGAATCCTGGGATCTGCCATTGCATTGATGTTATTGTAAGCTGCTTTGAGTCTTTTCTTTAGAGAAAAAGGGCAGGATGATGATGATGATAGGAAAAAGCCAGCCTCAAGATTTCCATGAACCAGCCACTTAGCACACATCTTCCTTTATGGCTTATATAACATTTTGAAATGTGTAGATCCTGATCTTGTCCACAGCCACTTGTGTAAACAGTTTAATTCGCTTTTAATGGTTGCATATGTGTATATTTTAAATTGTATACTAATGCTTTTATGTCAAGCCGCTTTGAGTTCCCTTTGGGGAGAGAATCCGGGGCATAAATATAATCATCATCATCATCATCATTATCATCATCAATCCTAGACACTTGGGAAGTGTCTGACGTGTGATCCAATAATCCAATACAACAGCCAGCGTAGTGACCTTGTTTGCTGTGCACTAATCTTGTTGTGTTTCAAATAACAGCAACAATGACAACAATTATAATAATAGAATGAATTTTTCTTTATGTCCTCAAATGTCTAGAATTGCACTCATTTAAAATCTCAGTGGAGCCTTGAAAAATGGACTTTCAACCTCTAAAGAAAAAGGGCATTGCCAAACTACAAACACTAGGATTCCATAGTATTGAGCCAGGGCAGTTGAAGCAGATTCACTACATTAGAACTGCGTAGTGCAGAAAGAAAGGCCCTGGGAAAGAGACGAAATATGGAAAGGTTAAACATGGCCGAGGATCCTTTATCTCTAAAGGCAAGCTTACAGCCCTGATCAACTTGGTAGGAAAGCGGTCAGTATGGTTCCAGCGGGTTCTTTAAAGGATCCTTCAAGTGAGCAATTTCTGGGCTGGTTTACCCAGGTCCCTTGAGGTCGTGACATCATGGGAAAACTTCAGGGGTTGGTTTATTGTGAGGCACCAGTCACCCAGGAGATGACTGGTAGCCCTGTAGTCCTTTCCCAGTGCTCCCAGTTTGGTGCATAGCATTGTATGTTGTTGTTTTTGGAGGGGGGATTTCGAAGCTCTGGACAATCAGGGTTGGGGATTACAACTCCCAGCATCCTCTCTGTAGTGTCACAAGTTAGTCTCCTGCCCTCTGCCTTCTCAGGGGTCTCTTTCAGGCATCTGTTTGGAAAGAACTGTCAACATCCCCTTTGGTAATGCTTGACCCTGAGATTTCTGAAAAGCTGTCATTTTTTTCATCAGAAAGAAAAAAAGAACAGAATAGAAAAGCAGCAATCACACAAAGAAGGAAAATGTTGTAATATGGAATGCTAAAACTACACAGCTGCCTTCTAACTAGTGCAACAAACGACAAAACTACATCAGAGCACAAGCAAACAAGTAAACAATTTGATAGATCCCAAACTCACTATCTGATGTGTTGTCAAAGGCTTTCATGCCCGGAATCACTGTGTAGCTGTGAGTTTTCTGGGCTGTCTGGCCATGCTCCATACGTATTGTCTCCTGATGTTTCGCCCACATCTATGGCAGGCATCCTCAGAGGTTGAGAGGTCTGTTGGAAACTGGGCAAATGGGGTTTACGTATCTGTGGAATAATGTCCAGGGTGGAAGAAAGAACTCTTGTCTGTTGGAGGCAGGTGTGAATGTTGCCACTGGCCAGTTTGATTACCACTGAATGATCTTGCAGCTTCAAAGCCTGGCTGCTTCCTGCCTGGGGAATCCTTTGTCAGGAGGTGTTAGCTGGCCATGATTGTTTTCTATCTGGAATTTCCTGTTTTTTGGTGTTTTTCTTTATTTACCGTCCTGATCCTAGAGGTTTTTTTAATATTGGTAGCCAGATTTTGTTCATGTTCATAAGAACATAAGAACATAAGAAGAGCCATGCTGAATCGGACCTCAGCCCATCTAGTCCAGCATTCTGTATCACACAGTGGCCCACCAGTTGTACACGGGGATCTCGATCAGAAGGGACTCCGAGGTGGCACTTGAATGTCCTTTTCAGTAACTACCGATACACTTGGTATCCATGAATCTGTCTAATCCTGCCTTGAAGTTGTCCAGGCTGACAGCTGTCACAACCTCTTCTGGAAGTGAGTTCCATAACCAGTTCCCCGGGTACTGGTTGTGGGGGGTCGGGAGCAGGTCAGGAGTTTGCCCTCCTTTCTGCTAGAGATCCCTGTGTACAACTAGTGGGCCACTGTGTGACACAGAATGCTGGACTAGATGGGCTGAGGCCCGATTCAGCATGGCTCTTCTTATGTTCTTATGTTCTTATAACCCAATGACCCTTTGGGTGAAGAAATATGGTTTCCTCCTTTTTGTTATAATTGTCCACATGCTTGTGGATTTCAATGGTTTCTCTGTGTAGTCTGACATGGTGGTTTTGAGAGTGGTCCAGCATTTCTGTGTTCTCAAACAATATGCTGCCCAGGTTGGTTCATCAAGTGCTCTGCTATGGCTTAAAACTCTAAAATCAGGACAGTCAATAATGAGCATGAGATTATTCTACCCCTTTACTTGATATTATCTAACCAGACTTCTACTTTGGGTAACACTCTTCTAATTCCGCAATCCTACACAGTTTGCTCCTTGATCAGCTTTGTCTGTCTGTCCATCTTGGATAATTTGCAGATCTTCTTGCATTTGGGATGACTTGCCCCTTCCATCTCTGAGCACAGGCCATTTTCGCTCCAGTTATGCTATACTGTAATACTTTTAGTTAAACAGGCATGGATTGTGGTTTTGTGGTCATCTTCTCTGTTCTACTTTCTCTCATACTGTCTGCTTCCCATGGCTCAATACAATACTCACCCATGCTTGAATGCAGGCAGCATCAAATGTCCTCAATCGGATTCTCCTATGGCACATCTGGACAGTTTACACTGCTACATAAAAGATGGAGATGTTGTCACGCCTGCTGCTGCTGTTATCCATAGAAAAATGTTTTGAATATCAATGAAAAATATAATTAAGACAAGATACTGACTAGTACTACAGGAAATCCACTGAGTTAGTAGGATTTTCTAATCCATCCATTCATTTATTTGGTTAGGGTTGGGACTGACCGGCAGGATTTAAGGTAACACGATATACAAATAAGGATGTATCATGTATTAAAATGCACAGAAAGTGGTTTGAATTCTTTGTCCTGCATTTCGAAACTTAGGATACAATTCAGTCCAACTGTAAATGTGGTGTGAACTCACCTGTCATCTTCAGGTGAGGTTGTTGTGACCTTCTCAGTGACTACTCCCAAACCCCTCTGGAGAGTGTCTAAAGGTGCATCTACACTGTAAAATGCATGGGAGTTGTAGTTCCCCAAGGCCTTTAGCCTCCTCTGCCTCAGAAGGCTGGTGCCTCACCCCCAACTAGAATTCCCATGACTCCAGAGCACTGAATAATGCATTAATTCGGTTTTATAGATGCACCCTAGGACCTTTCCATTCAGGGGGCTTTGAAATGAGTTTGTTTGAATAACTTTCCTTTTTCAAATTGTATTTTAATATTCTGCTGAGACACTGTAAGTAGTCCAAGAAAGGAGGAAAGCAAAAGGAAACAGTTATAAGAGGAGATATGCCCAGTTAAATGCACAATTCCAGAGGTTAGCCAGAAGAGGTAAGGAACTATTTTTAAACAAGCAATGCATGGAAGTGGAAAAAGGCAACAGAATAGGAAGGACAAGAGACCTCTTCCAGAGAATTAGAAACATTGGAGGTAAATTTCAGGCAAAAATAGGCATGTTCAAAAATAAAGATGGCAGGGACCTAACAGAAGCTGAAGAGATCAAGAGAAGGTGGTGAGAATATACAGAAGATCTGTATAGGAAGGATAATAATATTGAGGATAGTTTTGACGGTGTGGTGAGTGAATTAGAACTAGACATCCTGAGGAGTGAGGTTGAATGGGCCTTAAGAAGCATTGCTAACAACAAGGCAGCAGGAGACAACGGGATCTGAACTGTTTAAAATCTTGAAAGATGATGTTGTCAAGGTGGTGCATGCCATATACCAGCAAATATGGAAAACACAAGAATGGCCATCTGTCACGATGCAGGGTCTTGGCCCAGCCCCTTAATCACACACACAGAGACGGTAATCAGCTAACTATTTATTGAATAATAAGAAACAGGTGAAAAGGTAAATTGTCCATAAAAAGTATCAAAAAGTCAGTTCCAAAAGGTAAAGAGTCCGTAAGTAAAATCCAAAGGCAAACGTGGCAAAAGCTCCGCAAAACTATGCGGATCAAGGACTTGGTCCGTGGCAAAGAACAAGACAAAGTTCATGAGCAAACCCAAGAAACTTCTTGGCAAGGTCTGAGCCGGTAACTTGGCTCCGTGGAATTCAGCTCGCTTCACTCCGCTTAGAATAGAAGTGGCCGAGCTACTGAGGATCCATTCCCACGGATCCTATACTTAATCCCCTTGGCGACGCCCCCAACGCTCTAGGCTTCTCCGCCAATGTGTGCTACGGGACCTAGCGCTTCTCTGGCGCTCTAGGCTACGGTGCCAATCCCTCCTGCTGGACTCAATGCTCCATCTCTGTAGCAACCCAGTTCTCTTTTGTGCCTGGGGGGCAGGGGGCAGCACCGGGGGTCCCACTTGCATTAGAACCAGCCGCAGCTGATGAGGAAATGGAGGAAGGGGTTAATGAGTTAGCTGGGCCTTCCTCTCCCACAGAGAGCTTGGCCTGGGATGATGGATGGCCGGACGGCTATGATAACTGGGAAGGTCAGGCTGATTCAGAAAGTGTTGATAGTGATGATTGTTATGAGAAACCAGGTGGGTTCGGGTTAGGAGAGAATTTGGGAAGACATGGACGATGAGGCCATGGAAGCTGAAAGGGAGTTCGACTCTCATGAAGATAGTGAGCCAGGTGCTGGGAGGCAAGGACGAAGCTTTGATAGGAGACGGAGCATTGAGGCTAGCAGGAGGGGCTGGCACCGCAGCCTAGAGCGCCCGAGAGGTGCGAGGTCCCGTAGCACAGACTGGCGGAGAAGCCTAGAGCGTTGGGGTCCTCGCCAAGGGGATTAAGCATAGGATCCGTGGGAACGGATCCTCAGTAGCTCGGACACTTCTAATCTAAGCGGAGTGAAGCGAGCAAAGGACTACAGAGCCAAGTTGCCGGCTCGTGCCTTGCCAAGAAGTTTCTTGGACCCTGTTTGAACATTGCCTTGTTCCTTGATCCGCATTGTTTTGCGGAGCCTTTGCCAAGCCTTTCCCAAGCCTTTTGCCAAAGCTGTGCCAAGCCATTGGATTGGATTACTACAGACTCTTTTCTTGTGGATTGAACTTTTCAATATTTTATGGACAATTACCTTTTCACCTGTTCTTTATTATTCAATAAATAGTTAGCTGATTACCGTCTCTGTGTGTGTGATTAAGGGGCCGGTCGAGTCCTTGCATCGTGACAGTCTCCTATCAAAGCTTCGTCCTTGCCTCCCAGCACCTGGTTCACTATCTTCATGAGAGCCGAACTCCCTTTCAGCTTCCATGGGCTCTTTCTCCACTGTTTCCCTGATCCTCTCCTGTGACCCAAAACCACCTGGGTTCTCATACTGATCGGAATCATCGCTCTCAGGGTCAGCCTGACTTTCCCAATTTTCATAGCCGTCAGGCCATTCATCATCCCAGGCCAAGCTTTCTGTGGGAGAGGAAGGCCCAGCTAACTCTTCAGCCCCTTCCTCCATGTCCTCATCAGCTGCATCAGGCCCTAATGCAAGTGGGACCCCCGGTGCTGCCCCCTGCCCCCCAGGCACGAAAGGGAACTGGGTTGTTACACCATCAGACTGGGGGGAAAATCAACTTATATCCCCATACCAAAAAAGGGAAATGCTAAAGAATGCTCAAACTTTCGCACAGTGGCTCTTATTTCTCATGCTAGTAAGGTAATGCTTAAGATCCTGCAAGGAAGACTCCAGCAATACATGGAGAGAGAGTTGCCAGATGTACAAACTGGGTTTAGAAAAGGCAGAGGAATGAGAGACCAAATTGCCAATATCCGCTGGATAATGGAGAAAGGCAGGAAGTTTCAGAAAAATGTATATTTCTGCTTTCTTGACTATTCTAAAGCCTTTGACTGTGTGGATCATAATAAATTGTGGCAAGTTCTTGGTGGTATGGGCATACCAAATCACCTTGTCTCTCTCCTGAGGAATCTGTATAACGACCAAGTAGCAACAGTAAGAACTGACCATGGAACAACAGACTGGTTGAAGATTGAAAAAGGCGTATGGCAGGGTTGTATACTCTCACCCAACCTATTTCAACTTGTATGCAGAACACATCATGTGATGTGCGGGTCTTGACGAATCCAAGGCTGGGGTTAAAATTTGCTGGGAGAAACATTAACAACCTTAGATATGCAGATGATACCACGTTGACGGCCGAAAGCGAAGAGGAGCTGAGGAGCCTTCTAGTCAAGGTGAAAGAAGAAAGTGCAAAAGCTGGGTTGCAGCTAAACATTTTTTTTTTAAAACCCAAGATTATGGCAACCGGACTGATTGATAACTGGCAAATAGAGGGAGAAAACGTGGAGGCAGTGACAGACTTTGTATTTCTAGGTGCAAAGATTACTGCAGAGGCAGACTGCAGCCAGGAAATCAGAAGACGCTTACTTCTTGGGAGGAGAGCAATGACCAATCTCGATAAAATAGTGAAGAGCAGAGACATCACACTGGCAATGAAGATCCACATAGTCAAAGCAATGGTATTCCCAGTAGTAACCTACAGATGTGATAGCTGGACTTTAGGGAAGGCTGAGCGAAGGAAGAGGGATGCTTTTGAACTGTGGTGTTGGAGGAAAGTTCTGAGAGTGTCATGGACCGCAAGAAGATCCAACCTGTCCATACTTGAGGAAATAAAGCCTGACTGCTCATTGGAGGGAAGGATATTAGAGGCAAAGATGAAGTACTTTGGCCACATTATGAGAAGACAGGAAAGCTTGGAGAAGATAGTTATGCTGGGGGAAATGGAAGGAAAAAGGAAGAGGGGCCAACCAAGAGCAAGATGGATGGATGGTATCCTTGAAGTGACTGGCTTGTCTCTGAAGAAGCTGGGGGAGGTGAAGGCCGACAGGGCACTCTGGTGTGGGATGGTCCATGAGGTCACGAGGAGTTGGAAGCAACTGAACGAATGAACAACATTCCCATTTTGCCTTTTCAAGTTATTCGTGTTGTGATTAACATCTCAGCTTTGGAGAAAAGGTAGGATAAACTCATAGACTCATCAAGTTGGAAGACACCAGATGGGCCATCTAGTCCAACCCCCTGCCATGCAGGAAAAGCACAATCAAAGCACCCCCAACAGATGGCACTGCGATTGTGCTTTTCCTGCATGGCAGGGGATTGGACTAGGTGGCCCATGTGCAATTCAGGAAGACAGGGCTGCCCCCCCCCCCCAATAAATAAATAAATAGTGAATCGCAGCCAGTGGAGCCTATCAAAAGAATCAATTTACTCCTTTTGGGGGGACAGAAATACACCAATCTGGATGAATGAAGGGTGCAAAAACTGCCCAGAACCGACCATTGCACATCCCTCCAATCTCTATCCATAATAAAAGGGAAAATGTGTATCTATGTGTGTGGCTGGGGTGCCCACTTCCACAGAGAGGCTCCCACTTCCACAAGCAGCTTTAACCCACAGTGCTGAGGAGCCACCCAAAGCCCTCCCTCCAATGACATTTCAGGTTATTACGAGCACCATGAACATGTCGCCCAACCCTTGCCAATGTCCTCCCCACACTCCATACTGACCACCACCCAAGGAATGCTTTCATTTGGGGACAATTTCATCCTAGATTTTTCGTGTTTCCTCCACCACAGACATCCCAGTGTTTCTTATTCTCTCCATTGGTGTGAAATTTGCACGATCCCACCTACTGCCCTTAACCCTTTCCTACTCTTTTCAACTTTGTCTGCACACCAAACAGAGCAGAACTAACCAGCAACTAAACATACTGGAGAAGTTTGGGGGATTGACTCCACATGATAGATGTTGTAGTTCACCCTGCATCCAGTCAGAGCACTGTGACCCCCACCAATAATGGACCTGGACCACATTTGGTACACAGAATCCCCATGACTAAGAAAAGTACTGGAGAGGTTTGGAGGGAACTTGATTGATAGCCATTGTAGGTACCGAGATTTATAGTCCACTTGCAATAAAAGAGCACTCTGGACCCCACCAACGATGGCCCTGGCCCTTACTTGGCACACAGACCAACAAAAAATACAGGAGGGCTTTGGGAAAAATTCATCTTGATTGATAGGAATTATAGTTCATGTACATCCAGAGAGCACTGTGAATGCAAACAAGAATGGATCTGCACCAAATTTGGCAATTATACCTAAAATTTTAAATACTGGTGGGTTTTGGGGTGGGGGAATTGGCCTTGGCATTTGTTAGTTGCAGGTACTGGGATTTATAATTTACCTGCAATCAAAGAGCACTCTGCACCCCACCGAAGATGGACTTGGATCTAACTTGGCACACAGAGCACCCATGACCAACTGAAGGTACTGTAGGAATTTGAGGGGACTGATCCACCATGGTGGGTGTTGTAATTCATCCTGCAGTCGGAGAGCCCACTGAACCCCACCGATGATGCATCTAAAGCAAACTTGCCCAACATGACAAACTTTAAGTATTGGTGGAGTTTCAGGGACTTCACCTGGAATGATGTGAGCTGTAGTACACCCACAACCTTATGTCTTTTATAAAAATTTAAAAAATGACATCTTCTAATAACCCAAGCAATGCCGGGTATCCAAACTAGTAAATAAATACAGTTTCATAGAATCATACATTTGTGAGCAACCCCCCAGGGCCATCCAATCCAACTTGATTTTGCTACTCAGAAGGACACAATCAAAGCATTCCTGACAGATGGCCAGCCAGCTTCTGCTTCAAAACTTCCAAGGAAGGAGACTCCACTGGACTCCGAGGCCAAATATTCCACCATTGAACAGCTCTTACCATCGGGACGTTTTTTCTAACGTTTAGGTGGGATCTCTCCTGCACTTTGGATCCAGAGATGAACACAGGAGCTAGTGGAGCACCGGGCCTTTTGAGGGGCTCTGCCCAAAGGCGACAGGAGGCAGGGATGAGCATTGGCCTTTGTGCACAGTCTGGACACTGAAGCTGGCACTGTGGCAGAAGTAGCCATGGCAACCCAGGCAAGCCAAGCATTGCAAGAGGACAGGCCGGGAGGTGGACTCTGAGCTGGGCCTGCCCTCCAGAGGTTGGCCGGGATGGCTCAAGTCATCTTTTTGTGCATGCAGATGTACAGTATCTGCAACACTCTCCACTTCCTTTGTTTTGTTTTGTAAATTACATTGGGTGCAGTCAGAATTGCATGACACGAGGAACCAGGGAACCTTTTGAATACAAACATTTTGAATGCTGGGGAATAAAGCTTGTAATACCATGGCACCGTGTCCTGATTTGGCTGGGACAGCCACCATTCATCCTCTCTCATCCCACTTTCTCTGTTGTCTTTAAAAGGTTCCGGTTTCTCTCTCCTGCTCTGGCTCAGTCCCCTTTGCCCTTAGCTTGCTTCAATTGCTGCAACCAGAGTTCAAAGTGCAACAGGATTTTTGTACTCAGTGCATAGCAGGGATATGAAGAGGCGCAGGCGGATTATTGCCGTTCCCAGTCAACTGCAGAAAAAGCAAACCGTTGCCGACTCTTGTAGGTTGCCTGCTCTTCCTTTTGCCACCTTGACCACACTCTGTTATTGTCCTCATTTTCATTTGTTACATGTTAGAGGGCATTTGAATGTGCTTGACCCATGATCCTTGGTCACTTGTGCTCTCTCGATGGAAAGGGGTCAAAATGAGGGCGAGGCCACAAATGGGACCAAAGTCAAAGGGGTCAGGTTGTGTTCAGCACTGCCACCTAGTGTCCAGAAAGCAGAACCCCATCCTGTTGCTTGCCAAATAAGCACATCTTTGGGATAACATCTAAACTCCGGTTTAATTCCATCCCCATGTGCTTTTTAGAGGGGATGTGTTAACTGTTTTCCACTGTAGCAGTTTGCTTCTGCGTAAGGGAGCATCCACATGGTAGAATGAATGCTTTTTGATCATTGGATTTGTGTTGAGTGGGGCACATGCTGTTTGACGAAGAAGGTGAAAAACCTTGTGAAACAACAACTCCCAGGATTCCATAGCCTTGAGCCATGGCAGTTCAACTGGGATCAAGCTGCCTTCATTTGCCAGTGTAGATGCATCCTGGGAAGGGCACGACTCTGCCTTTGAGGACTAGCTGTTGCTTGCGGCAGGTGTGCTCTGTTTTTATCATTATGTCCATCTTTTGCCAGCCGTTTAAAACTTTTCAATTAACACAGAGGGTTACACCGCCAGCTACAGAAAATCTTGCTGACTGGAAGGTTGGCATTTCAAGCTGTGATCAGGGTGAGCTCCAGCCATCAGCCCTAGCTTCTGCTTACCTAGCAGTTCAAAAACAGCAATATGAGTAGATCATTGGTTGCACTTTGGTGGGGAGGTAAAAGGCATCCCTGAAGAAGTCATGCGGGCAATTCAATCAGGAAGGCATCCATGGACAACAGGCTCTTCGGCATGGAAAATGGAACAACAGCACCTCCTCATGGCCAAGTTGAGCACAACCTCCAGATGCCAGAGATGAAAAAAGAGGAAAGTCTCGCCTCTGTCTATGTCCTGTCTGTCTTTGTTAATTGTATAATGGCATTAAATGTTTGCCAAGTATGTGTTCTGTAATCTGTTCTGAGTCCCCTTGGGGAGACAGAGCAAGATATAAATGAAGTATATTATATTTATTTATTTATTTTTCATGTCAAGAGCGACTTGAGAAACTGCAAGTCACTTGTGGTGTGAATTGGCCATCTGCAAGGATGTTGCCCAGGGGATGCCCGGATGTTTTGATGTTTTACCATCCTTGTGGGAGGCTTCTCTCATGTTCCCGTATGGGGAGCTAGAGCTGATAGAGGGAGCTCATCTGTGCTCTCCCTGGATTCGAACCTGCGACCTATTGGTCTTCAGCCCTGCCAGCACAAGGGGGCTCCTAGTATATTATATTGTATTATAGTATTAACATAACCATGCTTAGTTTTCCAAATTTTACCTGTAGCAATCCCTTGGTATATCCACTGGGGCTTTGGTCTCAGGATCCTGACTCTGTGGAGGTTCGATTCCCATTATATACAGTGATGGAATGAAACAACATCTCTGGCATATGACAGCAAAATCCAGGTGTGCCTTTGAGGGTTTTTTTTTAAATCCTGCAGAATCTGGGGATATATGGAACAAGACAGCACCTTGGGTCCCATTGATATCGAGCAAGAATTTGGGGGCCTTGCCGTTAAGGCAGAGACCTGTCAGACTCACCAAAGAGGATCCCATATAGCCCTGGCAAGATAGGAAGCAGCCAATTTAATTTTCCCTGAATTTCCCCAAATAAAATCTCACCAGTGCTTCAGCCAATCAGGAAGCCAGCCCCGCTTTGGGCTCTCAACCAAATCCTCCCGAAGGCAGGATGTCCCCTTTGTGAGGAATGATAAGAATCACCATGGTGCACGTCCTTCAGATGGCCATGCTCCGAGGTCTGAAGGCACGTGCCCAAGGAACATACCCTTCAAATGGGCTTACTCCGAGGTTTTATTGTCCATGCAAGTGTCCTTGTTAAGTCCTTCTTTGTTTAGGGATTTACTAGCCCAGGAAATGAGAGATTCCCTGCACCTTGGTATGCTGGGTTCACAAAGAGGTGACATTTCATATTTTTATATAGGGACACAGGAAAAGGGGAAAGCATACTGTATAGGGAATGCATTCATATGGAAGGGAAATAGGAACCAAATCATCTCATATCAGCCCATCCCACCCACCAGAGTCCATTGGTATTCATAAATCATAAGGAGACTCCATGGGATTTGAAAGGAAAAAGTTCCCAAAAAGTTTCTGAAAGTCCTTCAAAAGTGGGCAAAAGTCCATAAAAGTTCAAGAAAGTTCATAAGTGTAGAGGAAGGGGTTTGGTGAATTCATGTGATTGTAATGTATTATGTTCTGTAATTGATGATGGTGGTGGTAGGCCTAACAGTTGGTGATGGAAGGCTTAATGTAAGTTTTAGTTCTAAAGGGTTCAGTAATCTCTAAATCAGGGGTGCTCACACTTTTTCAGCATGCGAGCTACTCTTAAAGCAACCAAGTCCAAAAGATCTACCTGCCCCCGCCGCCGTGCACTCCCGCGCGCTCCCGTTGCCGCGCGCTTTTGCCACTGTGCATGCTCCTGCTGCTGTTTTCCGCCCGCAGGCGAAAGAAGCACAGCGAGAGCGGAAGCCAGCAGCAGGAGAGCGCGTGCGTGCAGGGTGTGCGCACGCATGGCAGGAGTGCCCCATCCGGCTGGTGAGACCCAAAGATCACCTGGAAGAGGGCCGAAGATCTACTAGTAGCTCCCGAGCTACCTAATGAGCACCCCTGCTCTAAATGTTTATGGATGAAAGCAATTAAGGGTGGAGGCATGCAAGAGATAGCTTGCAGCTGGGTGTTCCTGGATATAAGGAGCTAGTCTTGGGACTGATCTTTGGGAGAAAAGTATTTGTTTTATTTTGGTGGTAGGTGCTGCTGTTTTTTTTTCCAGATTTGTGGATTTTTGGTGTCTTGACCTGTCTCCTGAACCTTTGGAATCCTGGAACCTTGAATATTTGGACTGGCTTTAGACTATGGTATAGACTCTTGATCCCTGGACTTTGTTTA
Organism: Anolis apletophallus; assembly: GCA_030556195.1. Classification (NCBI taxonomy): domain Eukaryota; kingdom Metazoa; phylum Chordata; class Lepidosauria; order Squamata; family Anolidae; genus Anolis; species Anolis apletophallus. The sequence continues at coordinate 87,076,752 of JARBWK010000011.1, forward strand.
TTGCATTCTCGGCGTTTGACCACTGGACTGGACCCTTTGACTACAGTGCAGAGCGTTTGCTATCAGATTTTGTTTATTCTGTGGCTGAGTGCTATCTTTATGTTTAATATTTTGGACTATTAAAACAGCTACAAAGTAAGTGCTATTTTGATTAAATTGTTTAACACAAACTGGGTGCTTGTTTGGTTCATCTCTGCTGGAAATAACAGCAGAGCCCTGGCATCATGACAGTGATCCACCCTGGGAATTACTGCAAATGCAGGAAGCTGAGGTCTATCCATTTGGGAGAAGAAAACTACAAATCCCACCTTGCCATGGGGCCAGAGTGGCCTGCTTGCTTCCCAGGAGTCCCAGGGGGTGACCGCAGCAGGCTCCCCGGGTCATGGGCTTCTGGATATCTACAGGACGGTAGCAGGATCGACATTGCAGCGAAGAGCCATGGATGACAATCAGCTGGTTCCGTTTTGAAGTTTATCTTTTTTCTGATTATAAAAGGTTATTCCCAGGGTATAGGGGTCCAAAGAGCAAAAGTGAGGTAGCAGTTAGTCTTATAATTAGTCTAGGAAAAAATGGCACCAAAATGAAGGCAATCTGTTAACCCGCAGATATAGGGGCCCGATGGATTTCCTTATCCGCGGTTCAGAGGAATGCAGTTTTGGCCTCCCCGGGACACTGTAAGAGCATCCCGGGTGAGCCAGCAGCAATCTGCGGCTCAGGAAAGAAAAAGTTCATGATTTGAGAGAGTTGGAGACAGTAAAGGACACAATGTATCACTATGAAGAGGGAAAAGTTGCAATTAAATGATACTTTATTGGGAGATTTGTTACAATGTTAGGGGAAGATTTGTTACAATGTCAGGGGAAGAAAGCAAGGCAGAGCGAGGTAAAAAGAAGGGTTTTAGTTGAGGCTGCTGCTGTTGTTGCCACAATCCCAGCAATGCTGGCCCAATTAGACAACCAGGAACTGCGGAACTCCCTACTGCAGGTCGGATCAGCTTGGATGCAGGGGGATTTCTATTGTCTGCTATCACCATTATTGGAGCAAAACAAGAACGAGGAGAGGGAGAGGAAGGAGAAAAGGTGAATAAAGAAAAAATATTTTCTCTGTCACCCAACACTAGGACTAGGGGGCACTCCCTAAAGCTCCAAGGTAGGAAAGTTAGGACTAATAAAGGGAAATATTTCTTCACCCAGAGGGTCATTGGGTTATGGAACTCACTTCCAGAGGAGGTTGTGACAGCTGTCAGCCTGGACAGCTTCAAGGCAGGATTAGACAGATTCATGGATACCAAGGGAATCAGTAGTTACTGAAATGGACATCCAAGTGCCACCTCTGTGTTGATGGAGGCAGGCAGGATTTTCCCTGGGTACTGGTTGTGGGGGGTCGGGAGCAGGTGAGGGTTTTGCCCTCCTTTCTGCTAGAGATCCCTGTGTACAACTAGTGGGCCACTGTGTGACACAGAATGCTGGACTAGATGGGCTGAGGCCCAATTCAGCATGGCTCTTCTTATGTTCTTATGTTCTTATAAGGAGAAAGCGGAGACAAATAAATTGCACTTGGAGAAAAAGGTGATAGATACATCAACAAAACACATAATGCACTGGGTCTCTAGTGGGGTTGGTCATTCTGGAAGGCAGCATAAACCAAAACCAACTTGATCCAGGCCGCTGCATTTGAAGTTGAGCTCCAGAGGACCCCCTGCTTCCAAGTTGGATTGGCCTGCAGCAGGGAGTTCCAACGTTCCATCATGGATTCTGGGTCCCCGGGAAGTCTGTGTTCCATGAGCTTGGTATGTGGACTCCCTAGGGGCTTCATGATGCCAGACCAGGATGGCCAGAACCCACCACAGCAAGTATTTGCAGTTTCCAAAGACCAAGCTCAAAATAAAAAAACCTCCCCCCCCCCTCCTTGCTGAGCATCAAAGACCCTTCCCCCACTTTTATGAACTCAGTTTGCTTCATGATTATCCCATGGAACCCCACCAAGGCAGGCTGGCCATGCTTGGCCCAAGACAGTTTGAGATCTATAGTTCACCAAGTACTTTCCATATGCTAGCTAGAACAAAGGACTCTCTCCTACTGTTTTGCTGAACTCCTTTTGGATTTTTGTTGAATGGATTCTCCATCTGAGGATCCCTCATAGCCCCCTATTCCCAATAAAAATAAAACCTATGAACTTTCATACTTATGGACCCCCAAAACTTCCTGGACTTTCCCCTATGAAATAAATCAATGTAATGATGGTGGACAGACCTAAGATGATACCCTTTCCCTAAAAATCATTGTATTTTCCCTTGCATGACCTTTTTCCCTTCTGTATCTTGTATGTATTTTAAAAGCTAGGACCTGCATTTTCCAGGAAATAGCTAGCTGCTTTGCTGACCAGATAGAATGACTCATTATGAAAACATCCAGAAATCGTTTGCATGTCCATAGGAGTTATCAGCCCTTCTTGGGGTCTGTCCCAGGACCAACAGCTGGTAATTACCAGATCTATAGAACTTTGACTTCTGAGTTTTCGCCTATCAAATAACTATAGATCACCTGGCAGATTATATTGTCTACCATATAGGCCAGGGGTGCTCATTAGGTAGATCGCGATCTACTGGTGTAGCAACCCAGTTCTCTTTTGTGCCTGGGGGGCAGGGGGCAGCACCGGGGGTCCCACTTGCATTGGAGCCAGCCGCAGCTGATGAAGAAATGGAGGAAGGGGTTAATGAGTTAGCTGGGCCTTCCTCTCCCACAGAGAGCTTGGCCTGGGATGATGGATGGCCTGGAATGCCGCCAACGTGGCCACTTGGGGGGATGCGGCCTTTATCTGCGTGGTGGCCCAGGCTGCCGCTGTCCCTTCCAATAGCGTGTAGACAAAGCCCACCTTGGCTCGTTCGGTGGCGAACTCTGAGGGCCGGAGTTCCAGGTACATCTCACATTGTCCAATGAACACATTGACTTGGGCCGGGTTCCCACCGAACCGGGCCGGAGTAGCCACAGAAGGATGTCGGCCAGCTCTGGCTCACAGCTCTCCCAGTTCCTGCTGCATCTCGGCCACTTGAGCCGCAGTTAACTGAGCCATTGCGCCGGCCCGCTGTCCGTGTTTCCTGGGGCGTCCCGTGGTGTGAAAAGGGGTTCGTGGAGTAGCTCAGCCAACTGTCACGATGCAAGGACTCGGCCGGCCCCTTAATCACACACACAGAGACGGTAATCAGCTAACTATTTATTGAATAATAAAGAACAGGTGAAAAGGTAATTGTCCATAAAATATTGAAAAGTTCAATCCACAAGGAAAGAGTCTGTAGTAATCCAATCCAATAGCTTGGCAAAAGCTTGGTAAAAGGCTTGGCAAAAGGCTCCGCAAAGCAATGCGGATCAAGGAACAAAACAAAGTTCAAACAGGGCCCAAGAAACTTCTTGGCAAGGCACGAGCCGGCAACTTGGCTCCGTAGTCCTTTGCTCGCTTCACTCCTCTTAGAATAGAAGTGGCTGAGCTACTGAGGATCCGTTCCCACGGATCCTATACTTAATCCCCTTGGCGAGGCCCCCCGACGCTCTAGGCTTCTGCGCCAATCTGTGCTACGGGATCTCGCGCTTATCTGGCGCTCTAGGCTGCGGTGCCAACCCCTCTTGCTGGACTCGATGCTCTCTCTCCTATCGAAGCCCCGTCCTTGCCTCCCAGCACCTGGTTCACTATCTTCATGAGAGACAAACTCCCTTTCAGCTTCCATGGCCTCATCCTCCACTGTTTCCCTGATTCTCTTCTGCGACCCGAAACCACCTGGCTTCTCATAACAATCGTCACTATCAACACTTTCTGAATCAGCCTGACCTTCCCAGTAATCGTAACCGCCAGGCCATCCATCATCCCAGGCCAAGCTCTCTGTGGGAGAGGAAGGCCCAGCTAACTCATTAACCCCTTCCTCCATTTCTTCATCAGCTGCGGCTGGCTCCAATGCAAGTGGGACCCCCGGTGCTGCCCCTGCCCCCCAGGCACAAAAGAGAACTGGGTTGCTACAACTGGTAGATCATGTAGGGCATCCTGGTAGATCGCAGGCAGGGCGGGAGGAAGGCTCAGTCCCATCCCGCAGGCTCCCGATGCTGCCCAAGTGCTGCCGGCCCTGGGTTATCTGAGGTCCTTTCCACACAGTTGAATAAAATGCCATGTTATCTGCTTTGAATCAGATTATATGGCAGTGTGGACTCAGAAAACCCAGCTCAAAGCAGATATTGTGTTATACGTTTCACATTTTTGTAGTGGGTAGGTAGATCATTTTGACTTGGTTGTTTTGTAAGTAGCTCGCATGCTGAAAAAGTGTGAGCACCCCTAATATAGGCCATATCTCCTGAGAGTCGGAAACTCAGGGAATGGCCACAATACTTTTTATCACCCTCCATGACACTGAAAATCTCACCCTACAGATGAAGATCTGTAATTACCAGCAGGAAATGACCATTCTGAGATTCATTTACACATTATAATCCCATCCCCAAAGCCCTGGCTTCATTGTTTCTGCCCCTCTCTTCCCATTAGCACAGCCGGTTGGGGGCGGGCGGGAGATTTGAATCTGACAGCTCTGAAACATTATAAAATGGCTTGTATTTCTGAAATAAAACATGTCAGCCTTGTGGACATCAGGAATTTGCGGCTTGTCATCCTTCTCAGCTGAGATAGAACTCTCTTGGTGGGCACACTTCCAGATCTTGGTGAGAATCTACCTTTGGGGAAAGGGAAATTGGCGTTTCAAATCGCTCACCAAGGTTTTCCATCAAGGACCCACGCTTTAGAGGAACCTAGGGTCTTGGCCCTTCAAGGGCAAGACCACCCTAAATTCATGTTCCACTTCACATTGATAGATTCATTTTGATATAGAATTTAGACCTCAATAAAATGAGAGGGAACAGCCTGGTGGGCATTATGCATACCATAATTAATTACCAAAGTCCCAGATTAAAAACTCACCAGTGAAGCAAAGACAAAGGACAGTGGCATTTATTTTATCTTGGCCTAGATGTGATGTTTGCAAGTTCCTGCTCCAAAAATTACAAGCATAAGGGAGCATATGCTCTTCACAACGGTTTTTATACAACCAGGTCCATTGTTCCATTTCTGGTTGGCTGATATCCGATGATGTGGCTGGAAATCCCCTCTCAGCCAGGCAGGGAAAGCTCTGTGGAGGGAGAGGAGTCTCCGGGAAGTGCTGGCATTCCAGACCAGCAGGGGTCCAGAATGGGGATGATGGGATTGTGAAACCCAGGCCCTGGGGAACAATGGATGCTGATCTCTGTGGTCTTTGGCTTGGGCTAGTAAACAAAGATGGCTGTAGATGGGCAATTGGAAGCTATCTTTTGTTACATTAATTGCCTGAAATTGAGAAGCATAGCTCCGTGCCTGAGCCAAGCAGTTTAAATAGTTTACATTTTAAGAATAAGGTAGAATAAAAATACAGATTTTACATTTCAGACTTCGGAAATAGATACAGTATATAAAAGGATAAAAGTCACATGGAAAGGGCTACATATAAGTCTCGGCTTTGGATGGCTAAGCATGATTATGTCTTTTTCTAGGCCAACCAGATAAAGGATGTTGAGGTGACCCAAAGTGTCCTTTGTCTTGGGCCGCGCCTAGGGCCATTTCTCAATGTGAAACAATAGCTGGATAATGTGCATCTTGGCCTAGGTCAGGTAGAAGTTAATGTTTTTTTCTGTCCCAAAAGTAAAATAGAATGTGTTTAATAGATTTATTATAATAATAATAATAATAATAATAATAATAATACACTTTATTCATATTTCGCTTTATCTCCCCGGAAGGACTCAGAGCGGATTACAATACACATATAAGGCAAACATCTGAGGCCGAGCCAGAGACCCCCAGGCCCAAAACCCAACAGCAGGGAGTCCCCAACACTCCCCCTGCCCCGGAAGACCAAGTTGAATCACACACAAACCCTTAGAAAGACACATTTTCCCTCCCGCCCCACCTAGTCCCATTCACTGCCACACAGGCTTCACATGCTTGTGTAGGCCCCAAGACTTCCCCTTTTCCCCCAACCGCCAAAAACTTCTAAAAGTTCACTAACACATTTACAAAACAATAGAAAGACCACCCACTTCCTCTTACCTTGTCTTCCATCCTTCTACAACCGGTCCAATAGGCTTCAGGCCGCTAGGGGGCCCCCGAGAGGCGACCGCACAGCGCGGCCACCTCGCCCCGTCCGCCATTTTGTTTTTCCCCGAGGGTGGGGGCCAGAGGGGGGAGATCCACGGTTGCGGAGATCCCATAAGGATCAATGTAACCAGTATCCACAACTTGAAAGTTTCACCGATTCGCCCCGTTTTTGTTCCAAAAGCACCCTGCCGCTCTCCCCGCTATCTTCGCTATTTGTATTTCTTCGCTCTAACTCTCTTTTGGCCTGGGGGAGGGCAAGCCGCACCGGGCTCGCACCCTGAAATTCCCACGCTCCGAGTTCATTAGAGGACGACTGCAAAGGTGGGGGCCAGGAGCGATCGCCCCACTAAGTTCCATCAATATTACAGCAGCCTTGAGCCCAAAAGAGGCAGCGTTTCTGGCAAGTTGGCCCAGAGGAATTCTAATAGGGGGGATGTGTAACACCATCGGACTGCCTCTGGGAAATGTAGTTCCCCAAAGTACCAATAACTTATTTTCCCTGTTTCTGATCGTTTTTCTCCCGGATCTTTTCTGACTTTCCCATGGCTGAATTGCAGCCTAACAACCTTGTTTCATCCATGGATTCTGGGATCAGGGAAGGCTCCCGCCTCGGCAGATCACCTATGAAGAAACTCCCATAAGGATCATACCATGTAGGGGGGTTTGAACTGGCTGCCAGATTCTTCGGCTTGGGATGTGTGGTTCACTAAAGGACCTCTCAGAGATGGACTCCTCCCCGCCCCCACTCATGAACTTTTCTACCGTTTGCCCCAGCCTTTTCCCTGCAAGGCTAGCCCTGTGCCAAGGAGGGCAGCTAAGCTCCATTTCCTGAACTCTGTAGTTTTGCTAAGGACCCTTTTTCCCCAGTAAGCCAAAACCCACTAGTTTCTTTCCCCCATGGACTCCAAGATCCTTTCTCCATTAATCCTCACTGTTCTTTGGACTGCTGACCCCACAGAGAAGATGCAACATTTGTTTGTTTGCCTTTTTGTATGATCTTACCTCCTGTGTGGGCTGCTTTGCGGAACATGGGGGTTGAGGGTTAGAATCTCCCCTAAATCCACAGTGTCCTTGTTTTAAGTTTTCTCCTGTTGTGTTTCCCATTCCTAATACTGTATGTTTAAGAAAATACTCCCTTTGCAGGGAGTTCCAAAGACTAACATACTGCTACATTTCTGCTAGCCATTTCCCTTGCACAAATAATATTTTAGGAGGAGGCCAGGTCCTTTCGCAGAGGCTATTCTGCATTATGCACCTGGATCTACCTGTATATGACCCCATTGGCCTCAGAGCTTGTCCACCAAAAGAGGACATATACCCGGACACACACGTAATTATATATTCATAGATATAGTTGGTCCAAATGGGATTCAGAACCTCATTGCCAGCTGCAATAAAATCATATTCATGGATCATTTTAAAACGGAGAAACCATGTTTTCCTGCTTGACCAAAACTTCCCCAAACAAAGGAAACTTCGGCCTGGACAAAGAAAGCCATTAAGAAATTCAAATAAACAATAGACAGGAAAGGCTGGAGCGCCCAACGGATGCTCGCCTTTTTCCCAAGGTATTTTTAAACAAAGGAAATTCCTCCCCACCCTACTGTTTCTTTGTGTGCCCTGCTGCCTCGCACTGCCCCGGCCCTGATTGGCTAATTCAAAGAAAAGCGCTATTCTCTGACTGGCCAGCACGCTGGCCGGCTTTCTGACACTCAGCTGTAGCTAAGATTCTACCCAATGAATTGAAAGCTCACGTAGGCAGCGGGCGCGTAATTCAAATGCAAATGGATTTCTTGCTATATATGTGACTGTATTTTGCCAAATAAAACATGTTAGCCTTCTTTGGACCTCGGACTCTGGCTCTCATCCTTTCCAGCTGGTAAAGACCTTTATCTCGGTTGGCGCGCTTTTGGATCTGGGTGAGAAATTTGCTTTTGGGACTTTAGTGAGACTTTTAGTGGGAATTTTAACGTTCTTAAAAAGGATTCGCCCGGATTTGTTTCTTTTGTGATCCCCGCTTTTAGAGGGGACCTAGGCCCTCGCCCCCATCTGGGCAGGGCCTCCTAAATTGCGTTCGGTAACACATCCAATGCCTTTTACACAACAAGTAAAAACATACCACACACAGACAGAGATAGAGGCCTTCCCCTTTTCATCTCCAGCATCTTAGAGGCGATACTCAACTCCCGCCGTGGGGAGGTACTCTTGTTCCATTTTCCATTCCAAGGAGCCTGCTGTCCGTAGACATGCCCAATCTTTTTGCCGGCATGTCTGCATGTCTACATGGGACACCCTTTTACCTTCTCGCCGAGGTGATACCTATTGATCTACTCACATTGCATGCTTTCGAACATCTAGGTTGACAGAAGCCAGAGCTGACAGTTGGGAACTCACCACAACTTGCAGCTTCAAACTGCTAACCCTCTGGTCAACAGCTTTTCTTGCAGCTAGTGGTTTTAACTGCTGTGCTACCAAGGTTAATCAATCAAAGTGGAATAAAATATAGTTTATAGAGGAGAGAGAGAGGTCTGGGGGTGCTGGGGAGGCCTGAGAGCTTTATGCAAAAGATAGGATACTGCTGTATCTCATTCTGGTTTTTGTTGCCCTTGGAAAACTATTAATCCCTAACTATAAATCCTTTTTTATTAGGAGTGGGGTACTGGTGTTCCATAACAGTTTCACCAGATCTCATTAACACTTTCCAAGAGAAGGTTACGCTAAGAGAAGGGGATGCCGCATCTGAGCAGCCCTTTGCAGCAGAAGGTGAAATGTTAGACAATCTGTCCCGGAATCTGCTTAGGTTTGCTTTGGACTGGATCAAATGACTTTCCACAGCTAAACTTAGACAAAGATAGGACAGTGGGGAGTGAAGGGAGGGGCAGAATACCTCGGCTCTCTTCTCTTCCTTCCTAACACCCTTCAGAGCTATCAAATGGCCATATTTCTCTCAACAGGACGAGAATCTTTCAATTTGCCTCTGCTACCAAGCCTCAAGTCTCCCAGTCCGTTTTTATCTATTGATACTAAATTCCTTTGCAAGGATTATTAGAAGGTTATGTGAGTGAAACGCTTGAAACTGTTCAAAACTGCACAGGTCTTTCTATTTACTCTCCCACCCAAACCTTTTCTTTTCTTTTTGGAATATAATGGAATGACAGAATCCAGCCTGAGGAAAGCTCTGGAATCAGTGATGAAGTGCAGCCAAGGATCATGGAGTCAAATCCGCTGCACTTTTTTGTGAGTAAGTATCATATTTTTTTTAAAAAATGCAAATGTGAGTAGATCTGAGCCTGAACTCGAGAGATCAGCCGGCCATCAAACTGATGTGACCCGCAGCAGGGAGTTCCAATGTTCCTGCATGCTCTGTGCGGGCTGGAATTTTCTTGGTACAAAGGTTGGGACTACAACTCAGAAGACCACAGGCCATCTCTTTCCTTCTATTCCCATGCACTAGTTGATCTGAAACATTGTGGTGCAACTCAAATTAATAACACTTCACATCACAACATTTTTTTCCTTTCCGCAAAGGTACAAAGTGTCCCATATGGCCCTCTCCTCGCCCATAACCAATGAAATAAACCTTTCCGGGCTGCAGAACACTGCTGGCCCGCCTAAGATGCCTTTTTGGCGTCCTGGGGAGGCCGGAGCTGAGCTCCTCCAAACCGCAGATACGGAGTTTTAAAAATTGCGCCAGTTTCCCCCATCATCCGTGAGAACATCAGTTCAACCGATTGACTCAGTTCCAATCTCATATTTTTATTTGCCTTATTCTAAGACTTTCTGTCATTTTTTTTCTTCCTCCGAGTTCCTCTGCCTCCGCTGCAACCTTTTGATTTTTAAATAATATTTTCCCAAAGAACACAATGCATCGCAGAGAAGAGGAAAAGTTGCAAGCAAAGGATACTTTTTTGGGGGGATTGTTACATGGATAGGATAAGCTCAACAAAGAAGGAAAAAAGGAAAATGAACCATTGTTGATGCTGCTGCTGGAACCATAGCCTCTTGGTCTTCCACTCTGTCCAGATGCTGGGAACTGCGGAACTCCCTGCTGCAGCTCAGATCAGCCTAAATGCAGGGGTTGGTGGATGTGCCATCATTAGCAGGAGCCTGGGGTTTTATAAATTGGTTTGGAAGAACCCAGCAGCAGCCACCAGTGCCCAGGAAGAATTTTGGGCAACAATCTTCCCTTTTTATTCGTTAGTTATGGGGACTCTGTGTGCCAGGTTTGGTCCTGATCTGTCATTGGTGGGGGTCGCAGTGGTCTCTGGGAGCCGAAGTGATTGAAAGTACTGCAAATCCCATAATCCGTGGCCCATCCTCCCCCAAACTGCACCTGGACGTAAAGTGGTTCATGGGGGTTAGGTGTGCCAAGTTTGGTCCAGGTTCATCTTTTGTGGAGGTCACAGAGGCATGTGGAAGTGGGAGCCAATCAGAAAGCTGCCAAACACTGACTTTTATAGATATAGATAAATATACATATATTGTTTCTAACCCTTAAATAACATGGTTATCCTTAGCTTCTATGTCTCTCCTTTCGAGTCTTTTTTCTTCCTACTTCCACCTTACGCAGCCAGTTCGGTGGTCATCTGGGCCACATGGTCCCACGGCTCTCACATGGTCCACGGTCCTCTGCCTCCGGAATGGGGCTGATTCTCTTCCTTTCCCCAAACTAAACCACCCTCTCACCTCTCTGAACCCCTCCACCAACCTCTCACCCCCGTGAGTGTCCCAGTTCCCACATATTTCATGTGCATATTTCATACCCCGCTAACCCTGCATTCATCTAACCTTTGACCCAATAACCCTGTATCAATTCTAACCTCCCCATGGATACTGAGACCTACCCATTTGCTGGGTTTCTCCTGGTATTCGCGGACCTCTTGTGTATGTTTTCCCTTTCCCCATGGATGCCAATCTAAACCACGCATTCGCAGGGTTCCCTTGATATCCACGGACTCTTGTGTGTGTGTTTAATGTATTACGTTTTATATATCAGAAATAAAATCCTTTTGGAGAAGTATGCCACCGACCAAGTCCTTGTGATGACTTTTCGCCTTTACCTCCTGACTTGGAAAGTCCATCCAGCTGTCCTCCTGGGCTTCATCTTCATAAGAAGGACTCAATCACCCATCACCTTCAGGCCAGTCCATCTATACTGGCCCCATGGACCCCTGACTGGGCAGATGATGACAGGATTAATCTGCTGGGCCGCCCATCCTTTCTCCCAGTCACCTGGACATAACAATACAATTCTTCACCTGGCATGGCCATCCAGTACACCAGGGGGTCATGCCCCATCTCCCACAATGACATTTCCCCTTTCCCAGGAACTGACTCCTTTATCCTATCAGGATGGAAGTAGTTCTGCTTTTAGACACAAGAGACAACAGCACCAGGGACACTGGGCCCATTTTCTGGGTACCCACATCCCAATCATCTTTACAATAAACCACATGGGACCTAATGTCCAGTTGTGTGGGAGGGGGGAATTCAAAGGATTTGACTGTATAAAAATGCATGCTTTATGCTGTATGGTATCTCAGTTTACTTTGGCAGATTACCGTGGGCTGGCATCACTTTCAGCTGACTGAAGAAACACCTTGGTGGCTTCTTCTTCAACTTGGTGAGATTTATTTGGGAATATTCTTCATCATCTTGCCAGGCGCAGAGATCTACAGGGCAGTCTGTCACCAGTACTGGTAACTGCATGTTGGAACTCGGTCTCCAAGCTTCAGTTTTCACTATCCACGGCTCAAATCTCACTATCCGCAGTCATTTTAAATTGCTCTTTCAATATGACGTCTTCTGAATATTATGAAAAATATTTGGTGATGGCTTGATCCTGAATTATTATGATTATATGCTACTTTTTTCCTCTTAAAGAGATCCAAAGCGGTGAACAGTGGTCAAAACAATATCATTTTAAAATCTGAAGACTATAAACATAAAACTAGAATTAAACATAGTACTATCTAAATTATTACTATTAATATATTTATGGAGCATGAGCAGCTATTAGCGTTACAAAAGACCTGCTTCTGGGAAGGACATGGGTTGATAGGATCCTGAATCTTTGCTACATGTCATAATAGGTAGTTGCATTGTAAGATTTACTTGCATCTAAAGGTGCATGTACACTGTAAAACGTTTGACCTCATTTGAACTGCCTTGGCTCAAGGCTATTGGATTCTGGGTGTTGTAGTTTTGCAAGGTCTTGAGCCACTGCAAAAGGGTGCTGGGGCATCATCAAACTACAGTTCCCAGGTTCCCGTTGCATTGAGCCATGCATTCATTCTATATAATATCGTTGCCCCGCCTCCTCGCTTTGGAGGCTTTGCAGATTATTTAAATTAAGAAGCAACCAGCAGAGCAAGAGTTAACTCCAAGGGAAGGCGGAAGGGAGGGGGACATTTGGAGTCGGGGCGGAGCCAAGCGCAAGCCAGACTACATTTGGGCCAATAGGAGAGCAGGAGGCAATGGCCCGAGCCAAGGGGACGCGCCTGCGCAGTCGGGCTCTTTGGTTTTTTCCAGCTATTTCAAGCATTTGGCAGGTGCAGTTTCCAAAAGAACTACAAGGTGCCTCTCAAAAATGTATGCAGCTGATATTAGCTGATTGTTCAAAGGCTTGAGAGGACTGTAAAGGGATTAAAAAATCACAGCAACACTAATAATATTAGTAGTATTAGTCATTATTAGTGGTATTAGTAATACTAATTAAATATTTAAAATACTTATGACTAGTAGCCATAGTGCAGGGTGTCTCTGAAGTCTCCATACAGAGGGAATATGTTCCAACTCAGTTGCTGTGAGTTTTCTGGGCTGTCTGGCCATGTTTCAGAAGCATTCTCTCCTGTCATTTCACCCACATCTATGGCAGGCATCCTCAGAAGTTGTGAGGTCTGTTGGAAAATAGGCAAGTGGGGTTCATATATCCATGGAATAATGTCCAGGGTGGGAGAAAGAACTCTTGTGTGCTTGAGGCAAGTGTGAATGTTGCCACTGGCCAGTTTGATTAGCATTGAATGGCCTTGCAGCGTCAAAGCTGCTTCCTGGTTGCTTCCTGCCTGCGGGAATCCTTTGTTGTGAGGTGATTAGCTGGCCCTGATTGTTTCCTGTCTGGAATTATCCTGTTTTCTTAGTGTTGTTCTTTATTTACTGTTCTGATTCTAGTGCTGGTGGCAAGATTTTGTTCATGTTCATGGTTTCCTCCTTTCTGTTGAAATTGTTCACATGCAGAATTCCAGACAGTAAACGATCAGGGCCAGCTAACATATCGACAAGAGATTATAGATCTTTAATATTTATAAATCTTGTATATTTTATATTAGATATTGTATTTTACATTTTTCGTATATTTTATATTACAATATATTTTAGATCTTCTACATTTATATTTTACATCCTATTTTAGATTTTTAGAAAATATTTATATATCGTTTGTATGCTTTCAGTGTAGAAACCCCAGTCGCGCAGTGGATTAAACCTCTGAGCTGCTGAACTTGCTTACCGAAAGGCTGCAGGTTTGAATCCGGGGAGTGGCATGAGCTCCCACTGTTAGCCCCAGCTTCTGCCAGCCTAGCAGTTAGAAAACATGCATATGTGAGTAGATCAATAGGAACCGCTCCTGTGGGAAGGTAATGGTGCTCCATGCAGTCATGCCGGCTGCATGACCTTGGAGGTGTCTACGGACAACGCCGGCTTTTTGGCTTAGAAAGGGAGATGAGCACCACCTCCAGTGTTAGACACGACTGGACTTAATGTCAGGGGAAAACCTTTACCTTTTTAAAATGTTTATTATAGCTTTTCTCTGAAGGGACTCCAAAGTGGTGATTGATGTATTTATTTATTACTAGCCGCCCCCTGCTACGTGTTGCTGTAGCCCAGTCTGTGTATATGTTTTGTGTGTGTGTATATACAGTATGTGTATATATATTTGTGTATATGTGTGTGTTTGTGTGTATATGTGGTTTATATGTGGTTTTGCACATGCGTGTTAATTCATTTTTTGCTGTTTTTCAGTGTTTTATGAGTGATGGTCACTCGTTGGCCTGATAGGTGTATTGAGTCCAAATTTGATGACAATTCGCCCACTGGTTTTTGAGTTATGTTAAACCCACAAAAGAACATTACATTTTTATTTATATAGAATAAATATTTATTAGATATAAACTAGATATTAAAAAATCATTTCTCGAAAGAGACTCAAAGTGGTGGTAGCTATGTTTATTATATTTTTATGTTATATGTATGTACTATATTTATTATAATATATATTTATGATATCTTTTCCCTGAAGAGACAAGAGTCTCTTCTACTGTTAGAACAGTCAGGCTGACCATTATGACGTTGCTACAGAGGGGTGGGGCTTGGAAGGAGTGCGGGGGCGGGGCTTGAGGGCTGGGCTGGCCCAGAGGCAGAGGCAGAGGCAGATTTCGGGCGGGGCTCAGGGGCAGGCGCCGGGGAGGGCGCGAGGCTTGGGCGGAGGCAGGTTTGGGGCGGAGCTTGGGAGTGGGCGCCGCCGCCGACGTCAGAGGCGCACGTGGGTCCCGGGACCAGCTGAGCGCTGGCGGCGCGCGGCGGGGCTTTTGCTGCTGTTGCGGCGGCGGCGGCGGCCCCGCCACCCCCCTCCGCGCCATGGGCCTGCCCTTCCAGAAGCGGCAGGAGGAGTGGGCTGAGCTGGAGGAGGAATTCCAGCAGCTCCAGGTAAGGCTCCAAACCAAGTGGCCTGCTTCTCTCATTTCTGGATTCTTTGGATTTTGACTCCCCCCCCCCCGTGTCTTTGTTGCGTCTCGTGGGAAAGGCGGACGCGTGTCGTCGGGGGGAACACGGCTTCGGGTCAGCGTGTCCTTCTCAGTGTCCCCCGAGAGCTGGCAAAGGATTCTGGGAGTAAGCTTCCTTGATTCTTTGGAACAGCAGCTCTCTTTGGGAACCCCCCTTGCTTTGAACATTGCTTTGCTTGCCTTTGGAGATGGCCATGGACTGGGGCTCTTCCTGCAGCATTCCCATTCCCTTGCCAGCCACCTCTTTCCTTGGATTGATAGCCTCCCTGATGAAAATGCAGTTATGCTCCCCCCCTCTCTCTATACAGTATATATATACATACATACACACACACTTACACGCATATACAGGTAGGATATATACAGTACATACCTATATATGAATATACCATGCACCTTTTCTTGGGAGAAAGTCAGGATACATACATCATATAGATAGATAGGATAATGATAATATAATATAATGCACTATAGGCATATATACACACATACCTTGGATCTTGGGAGGTAAGCAGGATACATACATATATTAGACATATAATGCAATGTAATGTATGTTCGTATATACCTTGGATCTTGGGAGAAAGGCAGGATACATACATTATATATGGGAGTATAATAATACAATGCAATATAGGCCTATATATACACACATACCTTGGATATTGGGGGAAAAGCAGGATATACACACATATTAGACATATATTGCAATGTAATGTATGTTTGTATATACTTTGGATGTTTTTTGGGAGAAAGTCAGGATACATACATTACATTTTATATACAGTGTTCCCTCGCTACTTCGCAGTTCGCTTATTGCGGACGCGCTGTTTTGCGGATTAAAAAAAATATATATATCATGGTATGTTCGCTGTTTTGTGGGGTTTTGCCGCCGCTCTCCAAGGCGCTTTCCCTCCTCAGTCCTCCCTCCAGCCTTGAAGGGCCTTGCCTTCCTTTCCTTCACTTTATTTTAAGTTTATAAAGACTTAAAATAGTGTATAACTACTAAAATAATGTATAAATATTAAAATAGAGTATCCCTACATTGCGGTTTTTCACTTATTGCGGGAGGTCCTGGAACCTAATCCCAGCAATAAGGGAGGGAAAACTGTGTGTGTGTGTGTATGTGTGTATACGATTATAATAATATAATATATTGCAATATAGGCATATATATATGCACACACACCTTGGATCTTGGGAGAAAGGCAAGATACATACATATATTAGACATAATGTGGATCTTAGGAGAAAGGCAAGATACATACATACAGTACATATATTACATAGATAGATAGAGATAGATAGATATAATTAAAATAATATAATGTAGGTATGCGTACATGTATATACCTTGGATCTTTCCTTGGGAGAAAGGCAGGATATATACATTATATTATATATAGTATTATTATAATGTAATATATGTACTGTATGTACCTTGCTTTTCTCCCAAGGTAACCCTGGACAGAGTGCCCCCCAAAAAAGAGATACCTTTGTCCCCATTTCATTGGGAAATCTGTTCACAGAGTCTGTCTTGAAACCCCTGAAGGCTGTTTGGGCCAAGCATGCCATAGAGCCATGCTGGAGGACCTCACAAATGCCCAGAAGGGCATGTGCTGCTAAGTTGGCAACAGCCAACCAGAGCATCCAAATTGCGAAATGATAGCCATTTGATGCTATGTTAACTGCCATGGAATCCTGGGGTTTGTTGTTTGCTGCGACTCACAACACTACTAATCCCAACATCCCATAGCTGTGGCAATTAACATGGGGTCAAAGTGCTCAAATGCTGCAGCCCTGGACTCAATCAGAGAAAGAAGACTTTCCTTTGTAACCGTGGACCGGGCATGGTGTCCTTCAGGGGAGTTGGACTCCATCTCCCATTGTCCACTTGATGATGCCAAATGATGCCATAACCTCTTTGTAAAAAGCATGACATGTTAAAGTCATAACCTTTTGGGAAAATCGCATTCATGCAGGACAATTAGATTTCTCATCTGTTAAACTGAAATACCTAGGTATGTCTTTGAACTCTTAGGGACAAAGATATGCCAATACACAAACATATATATATTCAGCAGAGTTTCAAAAGTGTTCCAATTTGTTGCCCAGAAAACATTTACTCTCCCTTAAAATATATTTGCCTTTAAATCATGCTCTCAAGAGACAAAAATAAGCAGTCTTCCTTAAGAGTAACATAGCTGGTTTACAGTGCATTGCATATCAATCCAGTTACAGATAGGATTTGAAGTAGTTACTCTGTGTAGGTTAACACAGGGCATCTTTCTTAGAGTCTATAGTCCAAAGCACCCCTCTGTTCTGAGAAAGTAATATTATTTATTTATTTTGTACATTTGTACCCTGTCCTTCTCACCCAGGGGTGGGGGGCGCTCAGGGCGACTTTACAACAAGCACTCATTCAATAGAGTCTCTGTCTATTCTGAAAGTCCAGTGGAGTTTAAAAGCATACAGTTTCTGTTGGCATCTGAAAACATACTGGTCTAAAATGGAGTCTGAGTCCTGAACAAGCCCAGATCCGAACACGTGGTTTGCAGCCCCTCCCACAACAAAGACTTAGGGTAAAATTGCACACCAAATACACACATATACAATACAGTAAGTGATCTGAATTATATACATAACAAATAACTAGTCGTGGCTTGAAGAAGGTTGGTGTAGATTATGGACTGTTGGTTATGAGAAAGATACCCTGTGATACCTACACAGAAACTACTTCAAATCCTGTATGTAACTGGGTTGATATGTAAACTACCTGTATGCTGAATACATGAAATTTGTGAGTAAACCAACTACCTTACTTTTAAAGAAGTCTGCTTACCCTTGTCTCTTGAGAGCATGATTTTAAGGCAAATATATTTTAAGGGACAGTAGATGTTTTTGGGGCAACTAAATTGAACACTTCTGAAACTCTGCTGTATATATATATATATGCTTGTGCATTGGCATATCTTTGCCCCTAACATTTCAAAGACATACCAAGGCACATCAGTTTAATAGCTGAGAAACCTATTTGCCTTGCATAAATTCCATTTTCCAAAAAGGTTATGACTTTTAACAGGTCATGCTTTCTACCAAGAGGTTATGGCATCATTTTTCAAAAGGTTATGACTTCTAACAAGGTCATGTCTTTCCCCAGATCATAAAATCTCCAAAAGGTTATGGAGATTTCCATTTTCCAAAATTGGGGGGGGGGGGGGGGAGTGGAGCTTTCTCAGACAAAGCCTAGACTTGAGCTTGAGTTTTGGCCACAGCTGACCTCTTGACCCCCAAAGGCTGATGCGTCGAAAGGGGCTGTGAGTTCACTGCGTTCAAGTTGAGTCCACGGTGGCAGGAGTGAAGACAAGCCGGCCATAAATTCCTTACTTATTAACCAGCCTGTGATTAAGACGTGGAAAAGGTCGGAAGGGCGAGAAAAGGTAGAGGCGGCCAGCTGGAGTTTGGAAGCACCAACAGCTTATGGAAAACCTGCTGCAAAAACACCCAACCCCTACAACTCCACAACATATTCCCTTTCAAGTTTGAATCAATGGCATTTGGTGTAAAGGGCTTTTCCACTTCTGTGTCATCTCATCTTTTCCTCCCTCAAGTTCAACATCATTGGGATAATTGCAGCATTGGCAACAGTAAATCAGATGGGAAAGGGAACCGTTGGGTTCTCTGACCTATTTAGAGTATGCAAATTGGCCAGATTTGTATGATCTCTCTCCCTTATTTTTTTCTCTCCCTGGAGTTCTGTCATTTTTATTGTAGTTGTATGGATTAATTTTAAAGCATCCTCCTTCTCCCCCGCTCATCAAAAAGACTCCCAGAGCAGCTTGGAATAGATCAGTGTCTAAAAAGAAAACAAAAGCCTCAACCTACATCCATACAGTCCAAAAAAAGAACAGGATCCAAGAAAAAAAAAGTTGAAGAAAAGAAAACATTCCAACTTGGACACTATTACGGCTTGTGCATCCCCGAGCGGGCATTTCCCAAATGTTCGAGATGTTTTCAGACCGTTCGGTGTATACAAACTTTATATCACACACAACATTATTACTGCACTATTTCATTATATCAGCATTTCTCAACCTGGGAGGGTCATGAAGGGGTTGCAGAGGGGTCACCCAAGACCATCAGAAAACATATATTTCTGATGGTCTTAGGAGCCTCTTTGGCAGAGAAGGCTGAAGATCTCCCACCTGTCCTTCTCTTCCTTTTTGGAAACAGACTGAATTCTCCCACCAAAAGCCCTCCTCTGCTATGATTGGCCGGCCTTTCAGCCCGCCACTCAGCCAAGGGGAAGGCTGTTTCTGAGAGTCCAAGCGTGGTGGGGAGAGCAGGCGTGCTTGGCACAAGGCTGCATGGCATGCATGTGCGGACAAGTGTGCGAGGCTGGAGGGAGGCTCATGCCAGTGAGTCCCTTCAAGGCATGGGGGTTCTGTGTGAGAAGTTTGGCCCAATTCTGTCATTGGTGGGGTTCAGAATATTCTTTGATTGTAGGTGAACTATAAATCCCAGGAACTACAACTCCCAAATGTCAAGCTCTATTTTCCCCCAAACTCCACCAGTGTTCACATTTGGGCATATTGAGTATTCATTCTACGTTTGGTCCAGATCTATCAGTGTTTGAGTCCATAATGCTCGCTGGATGTAGGTGAACTACAACTCCAAAATTCAAGGTCAATGCCCACCAACCCTTCCAGTATTTTCTGTTAGTCATGGGAGTTCTGTGTGCCAAGTTTGGTTCAGTTCCATCATTGGGGAGTTCAGAATGCTCTTTGATTGTAGGTGAACTATAAATCCCAGCAACTACAACTCCCAAATGACAAAATCAATTCTCCTTCCCCAACTCCACCAGTATTCAAATTTTTGGACATATTGGGTATTTCTGCCAAATTTGGTCCAGTAAATGAAAACACATCCTGCATATCAGATATTTACATTACAGTAAATCAGTAATGTAAATATTTACATTACAATTCATAACAGTAGCAAAATTACAGTTATGAAGTAGCAACGAAAATAATTTTCTGGTTGAGGGTCACCACAACATCAGGAACTGTATTAAGGGGTCAAGTTCTGGGCACCGCAATTCAAGAGAGATGTTGACTCTAAGCTGGAATGTGTCCAGAGGAGGGTGACTCAAAGGATCAAGTGTCTGGCAAACAAGCCCTATGAGGAGCGGCTTAAAGAGCTGGGCATGTTTAGCCTGCAGAAGAGAAGGTTGAGAGGAGACATGATGAGGACCATGGCTCAAGATGTGAAGCAAAATCATAGGGAGGAGGGAGCAAGTTTGTTTTCTGCTGCCCTGGAGATTAGGACTCAATCCTAGATGGCACCTGAACATTAGGAAGAACTTCTTAACTGTGAGAGAAAGCTGTTCAGCAGTGGAACTCTGCCCCAGAGTGGTGGTGGGAGACTCCTGCTTTGGAGGCTTTTAAGCAGAGGATGGATGGCCATCTGCTGGAGATGCTTTGAATGCAATTCTCTTGCTTCTTAGCACAATGGGGTTGAACTGGATGGCCCACCAGGACTCTTCCAACTCTATGATTCTATGATTCTAGTCATGTTTTTGAATTGCTAGGTAGGCAGAAGCTAGGGCTGAAAGCAGGAGCTCACACTGACCCATGGCTTTGAACTACCAACCTTCCGGTCAGCAGTGGTTTAACCCACTGAGCTACCACCACCCCTAGTAAGTTTTTCCCCCTCCAGTCCACAGCTTTCTAGCATCGCAGGAACTTAAAATCTCAGTTGAGGATCCCCAAGAAAAGGGGCTGGCAAGGTGACCAAAGGAATGTGAATATGGGTTTGGGCTATGAGAAATTCTCAATGTCTCACCTGTTAAGAGATTGGAGGGAAAATTTCATTTTGGGGGAGATTAATTCTCCTGGTATTTCTTATTCCACTGCTGGATGAAGGTGTTTCCTGTTTGTTACATTACGTCTGCAGCGTGATTTGGCGATGGCAAAAAAAGCTGACAAGTTTCTCCCAAAAATCGTGAGAGTCCTTTCTGACGCAGGTGGTGCTTCATTCTTGTTTGCATTCCTGTTTTCCGCTTCCTCTTCTTCAGCTGATTGAAAAGAAGATGAAGAAGCAGAAGGCTGTATTTCTAATCGTTCCACAGGGGCTCAGCGCTGTAGCTGCAGGGACTTAATTTCATTATGTGAATCTTCCTTCTGATTGTTTTGTGCCACCCAAAGGAATACAAGGCCTGTTTACCCAAATGCGTCTTTCTTCTCATTTGAGTGGTAATTTTTCACTGCCATCTCCAGTCCCATCAGTTTATCCTCAGTAGGTTTCCTGCATCTAAATTCTCCGACTGCCTCTTTTACACTCATCACTCTACTCCCGCTGCTTTCATCTAGTACCATAATTTAATCCCATTTTACCAAATTTAATATTTAATCAAGCTTTATCGTGTTCAAATATATTTTGTTTTAGTATAATGATTAGCATCTATTTGTGTATATTTGTCTTTTATTGTTGACTAGCTGTCCCCTGCCACGCGTTGCTGTGGCCCAGTCTGGTGATCTGGAAAATAAAGTAACGAGAAAGTGTTGGTTTCTAATATATGTAATTTTTAATGCTTGTGAGTAAACAGTATTTCTTTCTGTGTCTTTGTCAGTGTTGATGTGGAGATTGCCTGGTTTGCCTACTCATACAAGATATAATTGTTCTTCTTTAGGGGTCCCTTTCAAATCTATGATACTATATCTCTGTGTGTATGAATTATATCTATCAGTATGTCGTGATCCAGACCACCTTAAGAAGCCAGGCACAGTAAAGTTAGCAGTTAGAGTTTATTTGAAAGAGTCCCAAACTTCCTCACTGTGACTCAAAAGAGCCTAGAGGCACAGCAAGCAGGTAAGAAAATCCAACAGAAAATAAACGCCCAATTCTGAATTCTTCACAACAGAAAAAGGGCTGAGAGAGAGTGCACAGCCTATCCAGGTTCACAACCAGACAGGCAGAATGCAAATGAAGTAGAAGCGTCAAACAGTCTTATAGTCACGCCAGGGAAAATGCAGACAGAGTAGAAGTGCCAAACGGTCCTTTAATCACACCAGGAGGAATGCAAACGGAGGAGAAGAGTCGAAACGGTCCTTTAGTCCAGCCAGGAGAAATGTAAACGAAGAAGCGAAGTCAGGTCAATACAGAATCCAACACGAAGGAGCAGCAGAATCTAGCACAGAAGGGATTTAAGGTGGAGCACCCAAAGACAGGAAACAAAGATGCAGAAACACACGAAATATAATACCAATGTCCAGAATTCCACGTCCACAGTCAGTCAAGCAATCAGTCCAGCAGCGAACCAGAACAGGAGGCAACGGCCTGGATGGCAAGAACAACGCCCTGCCAGCTGCAACCAATGGTTAATTGCAAGTCCCCTTTATTCAGTCCTCCTCGGGACTTAATTGCGCCAACGCCCCTTCCCCATCTCTTTCAGCTGCCAGCATCTCCGCCCGAGTCACCCTTTGTATCGCGTGCCAGGCAGTATGTCTTTTGTGGCGACTTAACTCTCCCCAACAATCCCCATGAGTCCCATTTCCATTACCCCATTCCCCATCTCCCGTGAATCCCACAAATGAATCACTGCTGGTGGGTTCCAAGCAGATGTCCCGTATTTGTTGCACATCAGTCCAGTTCATCTCACTAGAGTTGCCATCAGTTCTCTGTGACCCCTCATCCCAACTTCCCATTGCCTGCTCCTCATCCCTACTCCCATCATCATCCGAAAAACCCAAAAATGTTTCATCCCCAGGAGAATCGCTAAGTATTTGCCTTAATCTTTTCCTTTCTTGCTCCTCATCCAACTCTTGCTCACGAGTAGACCGTTTTGCGTTTATAACTACACGCTCCTCTCTCTCAGGCTCAATTACAACTCAGTATATATATGGCTGGATGGCTCTTTGTCAGGAGGGGCTTGATTACATTTTCTTGCCCTGGTGAAGGGAGTTGGACTGGATGGCCTTAAGTATTTTCTGTTGGTCATGGGGGTTCTGCTTTGGATGTTTTCCCCAATTCTGTCGTTGGTGGGGTTCAGAATGCTCTTTGATTGTAGGTGAACTATAAATCCCAGTAACTACAACTCCCAAATGTCAAGGTCTATTTCTTCCAAACTCCACCAGTGTTCACATTTGGGCGTATGGAGTATTTCTGCCATGTTTGTCCTAGATCCATCATTGTTTGAGTCCACAGTACTCTCTGGATGTAGGTGAACTACAACTCCAAAACTCAAGGTCAATGCCCACCAAACCCTTCTAGTATTTTCTGTTGGTCATGGGAGTCCTGTGTGCCATGTTTGGTTCAATTCCATCATTGGTGGAGTTCAGAATGCTCTTTGATTGTAGATTAACTATAAATCCCAGCAACTACAGCTCCCAAATGACAAAATCAATTTTTTGAGTGATGGTCACTCCTTGGGTTAGTAGGTGTCTTGTGCCCATTTTGGCAGCAATTCATCCAGTGTTTTTTGAGTTATGTTAATCCCACAAAGGAACATTACATTTTTATTTATATAGATATGGTCAGTGGACTAATCAATAAACAGATCTGAAGTCTGTTTTGGAAAACCAGGAATCTCCATAGCCTTATGGAAAGACATGACCTTTTAGAGACCATAACCTTTTGGAGATTCATTGGCATTCACACTATTTGGAATAATCACAACCTTTTTGTAAAGTATGATTTTTCTGAGAAGAGTTCAATACTCACTTGAGTCAATCTTCTCCTTAGTGGTTAATATCCACTAGTATCAATGCAAGGCAAATTAGGTTTCTCAGTTGTTACACTGATATACCTGGTCATCCCTCTCAACTGTTGGGTAGAAAGATATGCCAATGGACAAAATGTATAGCAGATCTTCAGAAGTAATATTTCAGTCCCCCCACCCCAAAAAACCCCCATCTGCTGTCCCATAAAATACATTGCTTTTAAATCGCAATAGACCAAAAATAGATAGACTTCATTAAAAGTAACATAGTTGACTTATTTACAAACTTTGTGTATTCAGGTACATTTCTTACTGGTTGGGAGTTTAAACAGTAAGTTCTCTAAAGCATTCTGTTTTAGTCTCTTCTCTGTTGCATACAGACCAACACTCTCTTTAGTCTAATACATTACTGAACATTGACTCAATACAGACTGACTGTACACTGACACTGACAACTGCATACTGTACTGACTGACTGACTTCTAAAATGGAGTCTCAGTCTGAATAGTCCCAGATCTGGTCACATGGTCTGCAGTCCCTTCCACAACCTCAAACAACAGAGAGTTCAGGGGAAAAACTGCATACCAGTACACACACACAATATAGTAATCAATAACAATTATATACATAATTGTGGATTCAGGTGTCAAACAGGGATGTGTTATTGCCCCAACTTTATTTTCCAACTTCATTGCTATGATACTTCATCTTGTGGATGGGAAGCTTCCCACTGGAGTGGAAATCATCTATCAGAAAGATGGCAGGCTATTTAACCTCAGCAGACTGAAAGCCAAAAATTATTTATTTATTTATTTGTTATTCAGATTTGCTAGACTGCCCCTCCCCAAGGCTCGGGGCGGTTTCCAACATAGCAAAATTACATAAAAACATCCTAAAACATAAAAACATTCCTAAAAACAATCAAATATGTCATAAAACATCACGATAAAGCAGTTAAAACCAATCTTCAGTACAACAGGCGGCACAGTCTGGTGACGAGGCTTGATGTTAAAATGCCAGTTATTCACCAAACACCTGCCGAAACAGCCAAGTCTTGCAAGCCCTGCGAAAGGCCATCAGGTCATGCGGGGCCCGCATCTCAGCCGGCAGAGAGTTCCACAAGGTTGGTGCAGCCACCGAAAATGCTCTCTGTCGGGTGCTGGCCAACCTGTAAGACTTCACACCTGGGACTTCAAGGAGATTATGACCCTCTGAGCGCAGTGATCTTCTGGGTATATATGGGGTAAGCTGCTCCCTCAAGTACACTGGCCCCAAACCATGTAAGGCCTTAAAAGTCAAGACTAACACTTTGAAGGAAATAACGGAATTCAACGGGTAACCAGTGCAGCTCGCGCAACAGAGGTGTTATTTGAGCTGATCTAGGAGCTCCCAACAGGAGACGAGCTGCAGTGTTCTGCACCAGTTTAACCTTCCAGATCGCCGACAAAGGAAGGCCAATGTAGAGTGCGTTACAGTAATCGAGCCTCGAGATGACCGTGGCTTGGATCACCGTAGCTAGGTCGCGCCGGGATAGGTAGGGAGCCAGGCGTCTTGCTTGCCGTAGATGGAAAAGGGCTGAGACTCTTGACTGAGGACTGCAGGCATAATGCCACACCGTCAAAAATCGGCAGCTGGATCTCTCCCCCCCCCCCCTCCCCGCGGCCCAGCCACAAGATCTTCGTCTTTGCCGGATTCGCCTTCAACTTACTGGCTCGCAGCCATCCAGTAATGGCCTCAAGGCAGAGTTGGAAATTATCGGGTACAGATTCCGCCCCACCATCCATCCTCAGAACGAGCTGGGTGTCATCAGCGTACTGATGGCATTCCAGCCCAAAACTCCGTACCAATTAGGCGAGTGGTCGCATGTAGATGTTAAATAACAACGGGGAGGGGATGACCCCCTGAGGGACCCCACATTGTAAGGGGGAACCCTTTGAGACCACCTCACCCCTCTTCACTCGCTGAAGGCAGTTTTGGAGGAAGTAGGACATCCAGTTGAGGGCTGTCCCCCTAACCCCCGCCAGGCGGTGTGTCAAAAGCTGGTAATCGACAGTATCAAACACTGCTGTGAGATCCAATAACACAAGCAGCGCCGATCCGCCTCGGTCCTAGTAGCAACGGAGTAGGTCTGTGATGGAGACCAGGACGGTCTCTGTCCCATGCCCAGAACGGAAGCCGGACTGGAAGGGATCTAGCCAGGATGCATAATCTAGGAATGCTTGCAGCTGCTCCATTGCTGCCCTCTCAATTACCTTGCCCAGGTACGGTAAATTGGACACTGGGCGGTAATTGGAAGGGACCGCGGGATCTAGCCCCGGCTTTTTCAGCAATGGAGTTACCACCGCCTCTTTCAATCCCTCCGGAAAAACTCCTTGCTCAAGGGTGCTGTTGACTATATTCAACAGAGGGCCACGTAACCCTTCCAAGCAAGGTCGAATTAGCATGGAAGGGCACGGGTCGAGGGAGCAAGTGGTAGGTCTAATAGCTGTGACAATCCTATCAACAACTTCTGCGTCCAGTGGTCAGAACCGGTCGAAGGTGGGCTCAGCAGAGGGCCACGGAGTCTCAAGCTCACGTACTGTATCAACTGTGGCGGGCAGGTCCCCGCGGAGCGTCGAAATCTTGTCTGCAAAATGACTCTGAAAAACCTCGGCGGTAAGGGCCCGATCATCATTGTTTGGGATGGTAGGGACCATCGTCAGCTGCCGAATTATCTTGAACAATTGTGCCGGGCGTGAGTCAGCAGATGCTATCAAGGATGCATAGTGATAATTTTTCGCCTCCTTGGTAGCATGCTCATACGCCTTCATAAAGAGCTTATAAGCTGATTCCGAGGGTCCGTCACGGAGCTTCCTCCACACGCGCTCTAGCCGTCTCTTCCGCTTCAAGGTCACAACATCTGTTATATAACTCCAGTATGCTGCTGATAACATAGTCTGTGCACATTCAGAAGGAGACGTACAAGCCACTCTAAACACCTTTGCAGAAATATCGTGAAAACCAAAGTGCTCTTTCAGCAGTCACCAGCCAATCCCTCTGCAATGCCAGAAATACAGCTTAATGGTGTAACATTAGAAAATGTTGACCATTTCTGCTATCTTGGCAGACACCTCTCCACAAAAGTCAACATTGACACTGAAATACAACACCGCCTGAGCTCTGCAAGTGCAGCATTTTTCTGAATGAAGCAGAGACTGTTTGAGGATTGGGACATCCATAGAGATACCAATGTGCTTGTTGATAAAGCTATTGTCTGCCGAACTCTGCTATACACCTGCAAAATGTGGACTGTCTACAGACGTCACACGCAACTCCTGGAATGATTCCATCAGCGTTTCCTTCAAAAAGTCTTGCAAATCTCTTGGGAAGACAGGCGGGTAATTATCAGCGTGCTGAAAGAAGCAAAGACCACCAACACTGAAGCAATGCTCCTCTGCCATCAACTCCGCTGGACTGGCCACATTGTCTGAATGTCCGATCACCATCTCCCAAAATAGTTACTATACTCCCAACTTGGAAAACAGAATGTTGGTGGACAGAAAAAGAGATTTAGAGATGGGCTTAAAGCCAGCCTTAAAACTGTGGCATAGACACTGAGAACTGGGAAGCCCTGGCCCTTGAGCGCTCTAACTGGAGGTCAGCTATGACCAACAGTGCTGCAGAATTCAGTGCTGCAGAATGGAGGGTGAAAGGGAGAAATGTACCGAGAGGAAGGCACATCAAGCCAACCCTGACCGGATCAAGAATAGGTCTCCACAGCCACCACTTGGAGAGCCATCATCCTCGGGCTACGAGGGATTGCCTAAGTAAGTATACATAACAATTAACTAGTATAGAAGGCTTGTAGAAGGTTGCTATTTCCAACAGTTTCCAAAGCAAACACAATAATATCCCTCTTAGATGATCGTACTGTCATTTTGTTGGATCACGACCTGATATTGCATTGGAGGAATTCTAAAGTGGTATCCAGGGGGGCATCTCATTTTTAAACAAGGAGCTCGGATCTGTCTTATTATTATTCTTATATTTATTTATACCCCATTTTCTCTCTCCGCAAGGAGACTCAAAATAGAGATCTCATTCAGCAATGGCATATAAACAGACACTTTTGCCTTTGGCATGCTGAATTGTCTCCCCAGAAGTATCCAATTCATTTTATGGCTAAAGCTCTTGGCCTTCTTTCTTTTTTTGGAAAATGGAAATCTCCAGAACCTTTAGGAGGTTTTATGATCTTTGGAAAGGTCTGACCTTGTCAGAAGTCAAAACCTTTTTGAAAATGATGCCATAACCTTTTGGGAAAATGGCATTCATGCAAGGCAGTTAGGCTTTTCAGCTATTTCTTTGAACTGTTAGGGACAAATATATGCCAATGCGAAATATATATAGCTATATACAGCAGAGTTTCATAAGTTTTCTTTTTAGTTGCCCAGAAAAGCATCTACTCTCCCTTAAAGCCTCTTGGTTTAAATCATAAATAAACAGATTTCTTTAAAAACAACACAATTGTTTTACTCACAAACTTCATGTATTCAGCATGCAAGTACTTTGCATATCAATCCAGTTACAAACAGGATTTGAAGTAGTTTCTCTGTGTAGGTAACACAGGGCATTCTTATAATCAATACTCCATGGTTCAAAGCATCTCTCTGTTCTGAAAGTCCAACGGAGTCTCTAAACATACTGTTCCTACTGAAATCTAAAGCATACATCTACATTAAAGTCTGTAAGCATATAGTTTCTTCTGGCATCTGAAAGCATACTGTTCTAAAATGGAGTCTGAGTCCTGAACAAACCCAGACCTGATCACATGGTCTTGAACCCCTCTCACAACAAAGAATTAAAGAAAAACTGCATACCAATACACACATATACAATATAGCAAGCCATTTGAATTCTATACATAATAACTAGTGGAGGCTTGAAAAAGGTTGTTATTTCCAACACCTTTGGAAGGTGGTACCTTTGGAGGATTGTCCAGAGCGTTCTGGTGCCCAAAACGACAACAGCCTCCCTTGAATATTTAACCTTTATATGCCATATGCAGGCATTTTGATTTTAGAATACGAATCGGAACTGTTCTGCATTCTCCCAAATGCCGGTGACCCATTCATTCAACTCAGTTGACACGGGGCTAATAAATCTAATGGCTTGAGTGAGTCTACTCTCGTTGGCAGGAAAATAATGTCGGCCTTTTGCTGAAAGTTAGCTTTCTCTCCTCTTGCAAACAAATCCAAAGTAGTGTTTGCGGAAGTTTAAGGGGAAAGGATTTGGTTAATGTTTAATGTGCCTCTTATTAAGAAACAGAGGCCGGAGCTGTTGCATATGTTCCAATGGAGTTAAATGGACATTGTGCAAAGAGTTGACTCGATAAGGTGGTAGGATGTACCTATGGATTTCTGTGTAACATCTCTAAAAATAGGTAGCATCATAGAATTGTGGGTGCTTTTGAGATATATAAATACAGCTTTTCCCCATGTTGGTAGTACTGAAATTGTGTGTGTTTTACAATCAGTGGCACCTTAAGATCAACAAAATACAGTCATTCCCTTTTTTAAAATACCAACTCCCAGCAAGCAGGACTACTGGGGATTTTGGGAGTTGTAATCTTTGTAAAGGATCTTTCCCAAACGGGGAGCATTGGAGACTTTTGGACAACCATCTCCCTGCTCTGAAAAAAGCTGGAAGTCACTTCCGGCTTTAGAAAAAGGCTTCAGTAACACATGTGTTTGTAGGGCCGGTTGGCCGTTTGGTAGTCATGAGTTTGCACAGCCAATTCATGGCCTCCCTAATGGCAGAGAGATCCCTCCTTTTCTATTTATATCATCATCTGTTCCTGTAAATGAGGCTGTGCTGGTGCTGCCATTTGAAGTAGCTGTTCGGGAGGAACAGATGGTGAAGGATGGACGGTGGATTAGACCTTCAGAATGAGGTCAAAGGTGCCAGCCGGACAAAGAGAGAAATTGGTTTCAAGGATCTCTGTTCTGACTTTCGTTCTCTGGTCTCCTTGCTGGGTTGTTTTGGAGGCTGGTGTCCTGCTTGGTGGTTGGACCTCACCTGTGTGTCTTTCCCATCCAAATCCAGTCCTAGAAAGAGGTTGGGTTGGGGTTGATAACGTCTTAAGATGACAGGCTCATTTGAATTTGCTTGTCAATATGGGTCCGTCTTGGTCACTGGGTGGGGTGCTCTCTCTCAATCTTGTCTCCTGCCATTTTGTTGTTGGTTGTGGTGATAGTGGTGGTAATATGTCTGTATGCTTCCTGATTCCCCCTTTCCTTTTGCAGGAGACTCACAAAATTTACAAACAAAAGCTTGAGGAACTGAACACCTTGCAGGCCACCTTTAGCGGTTCTATCCAGAAGCAAAAGCGGGGGTTGAAAGACTTGCAGCACAGCTTTCAAAGGTAACGGGGGACGGAAGTGTCACAACTTTGCCACTTGACTGGAGGGCAATCCAGGGACACTGGATTAGAGGATCCTCTCATATAATCTGGTCCCTCCCAAAGATATCTATCTATATTATTATTATTACTATTTGCCTCACAATCGTGGAGAAAAACAAGTATGGATTATCAATGTAGCAATCCCAGGCAACAGCAGGATTGACTAGAAGCAACTGAAAAACTTATGAGGATTTAAAGATCGAACTGCAAATACTCTGGCACAAGCCAATCAAGGTGGTCCCAGTGGTAATTGGCACACTGGGTGCAGCGCCTAAAGACCTTGACCTATACTTAAAAGCAATCAGCACTGACAAAATTACCATCTGTCAGCTGCAAAAGGCCACCTTACTTGGATCTGTACATATTTGCTGATACATTACATAATCCTAGACACTTGGAAAGTGTCCAACATGTGATCAAGTACAAAAGCCAGCATAGTGATCTTGTTTGCTGTGTACTAATCTTGTTATGTATCTAATAATAATAATATATTTGTAACTTGCCCTATCTTCCCAAGGGGACTCAGAGATTTCTTCCCATCTTCTGCTCTTGAGTAGAAGAAGTCAGGGGAGTAATTCTTCAGCTGATAGTGTCCCCTAGATTCCATGACTTAGGATGCATCTATACTGTAGAATTAGTGCAGTTTGATGCCACTTTGAACAGCCATAGCTCAATGCTGTGGAATCCTGAGAGTTATCGTTTGGTGAGGCACCAGCACTCTCAAGCAGAGGAGGTTCAGGACTTTGGGGAAACTATACCTCCCACGATTCCATAACATTGAGCCATGGCAGTTCAAGTGGTGTCAAACAGGATTCATTCTGCAGCAGGCCTGGGCAAACTTGGGTCCTCCAGGTGTTTTGGACTTAAACTCCCACAATTCCTAACAGCCTCAGGCTCTTCCTTTCCCCGCTCAGCCCCTTAAGCAGCTGAGGAGGACCCAAGTTTGATCATGCCTGTTCTACAGTGTAGCACTACTCTTATGCAGAGACTAAGTGTGAGCACTTGTGGGTTGCAGAATGCTCCCATGAAAGCTCCTACTTAACTACATCCATTGCAAAGGTGCCACGAGACTCTTGGTTGAGTCGGAACCGTCTAGCACAGCTCTTCTGGTGAAACCGAGTCCATTAATCCGGCCCGTACCTTGAGGATGGTGTTCCCGTTTCTGAAAATGCCATGTTTGTGTTCCTGGCTTCACAGATGCAAACACAACTGCAGCCTGGAGGAATCTGAACTCGTCCAGCAAATCAACGGCCAGATCAAAGAGCGGCAGAATGTCTTCTTTGACATGGAGGCCTATTTGCCTAAAAAGAATGGGTAGGTGTTTCCTTTGCGTCTTGGCTGTTTCTCACCAGTAATTGAATCTGTCAACATTTTCCCACAGGAGTGGGGTTCAGCGAGAGAAATATGCATGGCCTTGTTATTAGATTCCCCTCAGCAGGATCCCTGGGGCCTGCCTTCCTCTGGTGCAAAGTGGATGTTTACCTAAGGTTTCGCAGCCTGAAAGCTGAACTAAGGCCCGGTGAGGGTGCACAGAGCTTCCTGCTTTAGGGATAATTGAGGATATCAAGTTTTAGTCAAGTCCAGGGAAGAAAGGGAACATCATCAGTGTTTTCAGTTGGGGAGAGATCCTTTTGGAAAGATTGCATCTCCCAGAATCCCTAGCAGTCCTGTTGGCTGGGAGTTGAGGTCCAAAAGAAAATAATAGGATTCATTCATGATCTGAAACCTGGTTTGTTTATAAGAACATAAGAACATAAGAAGAGCCATGCTGAATCGGGCCTCAGCCCATCTAGTCCAGCATTCTGTGTCACACAGTGGCCCACTAGTTGTACACAGGGATCTCTAGCAGAAAGGAGGGCAAAACCCTCACCTGCTCCCGACCCCCCACAACCAGTACCCGGGGAAATCCTGCATCAACACAGAGGTGGCACTTGGATGTCCATTTCAGTAGCTACTGATTCCCTTGGTATCCATGAATCTGTCTAATCCTGCCTT
Organism: Anolis apletophallus; assembly: GCA_030556195.1. Lineage (NCBI taxonomy): Eukaryota > Metazoa > Chordata > Lepidosauria > Squamata > Anolidae > Anolis > Anolis apletophallus. The sequence goes on from JARBWK010000011.1 coordinate 87,108,847, forward strand.
GTATTGTGTCAGAAACAAATTGAGGGTACAGTTATAATATATCTCAAAAAAACACAAAGTTAAAAACTTGGCATTATGCTAGATTTTCTTTGACCAGAAGCTGGTCCTCTATTGTGCATGTGGCAGGGCTCAGACCACATTGTAGTAAGTGGTCTGTGGTTTGCTCTTCTCCGCATTCACATGTTGTGGACTCCATTTTTAGCCCCATTTCTTAATGTTAGCTCTGGATCTCATGGTGCCAGAGCATAGTGTGTTTAGTGCCTTCCAAGTCGCCCAGTCTTCTGTGTGCCCAGGAGGGAGTTTTTCATTCGGTCTCAGCCACGGATTGATGTTCCAAGTTTTAACCTGCCACTTTTGGACTCTCGCTTGCTGAGGTGTTCCTGCAAGTATCTCTGTAGGTCTTAGGAAGCTATTTCTTGATTTAAGGCATTGGCTTGCTGGCTGATACCCGAACAGAGGATGGGCCGGAGATGTCAATGCCTTGGTCCTTTCATTACAGGCTTCTACTTCCCGGTGAATGTCAGGTGGTGCAATATCGGCTCAACAGTATAATTTCTCCAGTGGTGTAGGGCGTAGACATCCTGTTATAATGCGGCATGTCTCATTGAGAGCCACATCCACTGTTTTAACGTGGTATTCCACACTGGGCATGCATATTCAACAGCAGAGTAGCCAAGCCCTGTGTCTGGTTGTGATCCCCAGGTTGTGCCAGTCAGCTTTTTTGTGATATTATTTCTAGCACCCACTTTTTGCTTGATAGTCAAGTAGTGCTTCTTGTAAGTCAGAGCACGGTCCAGAGTGACTCCCAGTATTTTGGTGTACTGCAGTACTCCGGTGGACTCCCTGCTTGAGCAGTGATGGCACGATCATCAGCATAGATAGATGAAATTCTTTGTCCCTTCGGGCAGTGGCTGATCATTTGTGTAAATGTTAAACATTGATAGAGCCTGGTAAAATGCATTATTTGCCGTTTGCCTGACCAGGCCAAAGTGTAAATCCAGTGAAGAGTTTGGGGGGAAACGTATGTTCTGCGTTTTCATAAAACTAATTAATTTATGCCACTATCTGAAAGGTTATGCTATTCCTGCTTATACAGAATAGTGGATTACGGAAAGTTGTTCTCAAGCGTTTTATTTTTGCACTGTTTCCCCTCCATTGGCTAATGACTAATTTGATACACACACTCATACACAATAGGTAAGCCTTAGGCAGATGCAAAAGCACACAGTGGGCCGCACCAGTTTCAATCCCCTATAACAGTTGTTCTCAACTTGTAAATCCCCAGATGTTTTGGCCTTCAACTCCAAGAAATCCTAACAATTGGTAAACTGGCCGGGATTTCTGGGAATTGAAGGCCAAAATACCTGGGACCCACAGGTTGAGAACCATTGCCCTATAAAGACACTTCTCATGCCATGCATAATTTTTATTGCCATTCTCTGCTTTTCTTCTCCTCCAAACTGAAAAGCCCCAAAGTTTTTGATGAAAAACTTAAACTAATTCCAGGATTGTATGGGTTAGTTCTGCCATCATACAGATTTTTAACTTGATTAGTTCGAGCTGGAACCAAAGTGAGATTTAGGAAGATAAGTTTTTTTAATAAAAAAACATCCCCAAATTATTCCACACAGGTATTTCATTCAGAGAGAGTGGCTGTCTACTTGGCAAGCAATTTCAGATGTCTTTCTGTGCTCAGGATGCTATCTCTTGTGCTTGAGACAAATGCAAAAGTTGAAAAGAAACCCATGGGGCAAAAATATCCCCCCAAACAAAAGCTGTAGAGTGGCTCCTTTGCAAGTCTAACATGCTCTGTTGTTTCCTTTGCAGGTTGTATTTAAATCTGGTGTTGGGGAATGTGAATGTAACTCTTCTAAGCAATCAGGCCAAGTAAGTTGTCGATTTTCTATTCCTCTGTATCAGGGATGGGCAGAAGTCAGGCTTGGTGGGCATCTACTTCAGTATTTTTAGGAGAATCCTAAGAGTCACTGACTTTTTGTTTAAAATGAATACATTCTGAACCTAAAGTTCAGAATGTATGATCATGTCATGGTTTGAGAGTTAGACCAGAACTCCAGAAAGCAGGAGTTTGAATCCTCGCTTAGTCACTGGTTGACCTTAGGCAAGTCATACACTCTCAGCCTCAAAGGAAGGCAGTTGCAAAGCTAAGAATTAAGGTTGTCAATAAACTCTACAAGAGGTGGTGCCTGGCTGCTGTGACGGTCTGAATGAAGGCGAGCAAATTGAAGTTGAATCCAGACAAGACAGCGGTCCTCCTGGTCAGTCGCAAGGCCAAACCTGTGCTGGACAGGGTTGCACTCCCCCCTGAAGACACAGATCTGTAGCTTGGGAGTTCTCCTGGATTCATCACTGAGCCTGGAACCCCAGGTCCCGGCAGTGGCCAAATGAGCTTTCACACAATTAAAACTTGTGTGCCAGTTGCGCCCGTACCTTCAAAAGTCAGACTTAGCCACGGTGGTCCACGCTCTCGTTTTATCTAGGATAGACTGTGAGGATTGGTAAATGTAAATAAACATAAGCAGAAGCTTTACGACAGTATTCCAAGATATACCCTGCTGTATAATAAAATGTCACTGAGGCTTGTAAAACAAAATAGCAGTATCTTTACTTTAGTTCAAAACTTCAAACAATATATCTATCAGTCTCTCTGTGTTCAGGCAGAGAACTGAGGAATAAAAATAGTCCTTTTCAAACAGTCTTTAAAATATGCCACAAGCTTCAAAATGATCAGGCTTCAAGATAGTTGGCAACTAGCAATCTCTTCATTGTCCAAAGTGAGAAAAGCAGTTAGAACCGTTGGTCTCAGTAGCTAGCCAGAGGCAACAGCCAATTGGAACTCTGGTTCCTGGCACACTCAGCCAATCAGCTGCTGACACATGCCTCTCCAGTTAACCCACCATATCATGGCGTCCTTTTTAAAATTCTCACATAGACTACTGCAACACACTCTACATGGGGTTTCATTTGAATACTGTTTGGAAACTTCAGATAGTCCAATGAGAGGCAGCCAGGTTAATAATTGGAGCAGCATACAGGGAGCACACAACTCCCATGGTGTGTCAGCTCCACTGGTTGCCAGTTTACTACTGAACACAATTCAAAGTACTTGCTTTGGCCTATCAAGCCCTATATGGCCCTGGCCCAATCTGCCTGTCCGAACGCATCTCCTTCTATGAACCACCCGCAGATATTAAGATCTTCCGGGGAGGCCCTGCTCTCGTACCTGCCACCATCGCAAGTGTGATTGGCAGGAACAAGAGAGAGGGCCTTCTCAGTGATTGCCCCTCAGCTATGGAACTCCCTCCCTGGTGAGATTAGATCAGCCCCCGGTCCTTCAGAAAGATAGTAAAAACTTGGCTGTGAGACCAAGCCTTTGGGACAATGCAATAAGGCAGCAATAGGAAACTTTACCCTGCTAACCGGAGTCGATATGGATGATCTAAGATGGTTATAAACAGTTGATTTTAAAGTGGGATATAAATAAACTATAAACAAACATATATAAACAATTATTTTAGTGTTTATGTTTGTTTATAGTTTAGTTATGTTCAGTCATTTAATGTTTGCCATATATTTGTTATGCTCCACCCTGAATCCCCTTCTGGGTGAGAAGGGTGGAATATAAATGTTTTAAACAAACAAACAAATAAATAAAATAATGGTTGGAGAGTCAGACCATGACTCCAGAAGGTTAGGGTTCAAAGCCGCGGTCATATTTCTGCCATGGAAACACACTGGGTGGTCTAAGTCACATTCTCTCAGCCTTGGAGGAAGGCAACAGTGGCAGGAAATCGTGCCAAGAAAACCCCAAACGAGGATGAGCATCAGTTGGAGTCAACCTGAAGGCCTATGAAGGCCTCGGATGGAGATTGGTCTGTCCATACAAACATCTCCCTCTGGCTAACTGAGATGTCCTTTGTTTCAGTGCTTTAGTTCAAAGCAGGCTTGGTTCTTTGGGTATGTGCTGGTTCTCAAAGGCTTTTGCTGGTTTTGTTCTAGGTTTGCCTACAAAGATGAATATGAAAAATTCAAGCTGTACTTGACGATAATCTTGTTACTTGGAGCAGTTGCATGCCGATTTGTTCTTCATTACCGGTAAGGTTGCATCTTTAGGCATTCACGCTGACTTCTACTCATGTCTTGCAGAGGTGCGGGCCCACCAGCTACAGTCTTTCCTGGACAGAGATAAACTGGCCAGAGTCGTTTGTGTACGGCGGAGTTCCCCTTTAGATAACTAGGGTGTAATCTGTGTAGTGCTGCCCTTGGAGAGGACTTATTTTGCCACAAATGTAAAATGTATCTGCTGAGCTGCTGGCTGGAACAATGTTGAGAAACCAAAGAACAGCCGTTTGGAAGGAACTGCCTTGGCTCTTGCTGTGCTTCCACTCTGAATTCAAAGTTCACTCCCAACCATAAATGATTCAAGGCAGCTTGGTCTGATTTGCATTTTGTTCAGGAACCAGGATGCACCCACTGTGGTTGGGTACAAAAGTCGTGAACTTGGAATTAAAAAGAAAAAGGCGAGCAAAGAGGGCAACCCTTTGGCTGTCTTAGGCACTGATCTAGTTCCAGCTAAGGCTTTGAACACATTGAAATCAATGCAGCCCGTTAGTCACAAATGCCATTTTTTCTGTTGTGACTAGTGGGTAGTTCTACCCCACTCCATTGTGTAACTATATTTAATAGCCTGAGGCTTTATTATCAGCCTGAGGTGCAAGGAAGTGGACTGATATTCACAAAAGCTCATGTTGAAGTCGCAGTTAAGTCTGAAGGGTGTGGCAACATTCCTTTCCCCAGGTTCGCATCTTCATTACGTACAAAAGGTGAACGGGAGTATTTCTTTGAAAAGGTTGAGCCCTTGACTAGAGATTGCTTCAAGGCTTCTTCCTTTTTTTTTTTTTAATATTTTTTATTGTTCATTCAACCGACAACAACAACGACATAAACAGTTCACCACCACCCCCCAACATCCAGACCCTACACACCATAACTTATACATACACATAGACATACCCTAGACATAAACATAAAATCATACCCCCTCCCTTTCCCTCCTCCCCCACCTCCATACATCTAACATACACATTCTGCTGTTACCCTCCTTAACCGTTTTGCAGAGGCTCTTTTTCTTCTTTACATCATTTCACAGAGGGTGTACCTTGCTTCCCCTTTCTGTGATCTATATTTGGTTGTCCTGTTGAGTCCTACCTTCCCCTCTGGTATTATTCTTCATCCAATAAATTTATACTTCTTCTGTTTAAGGTAGTTAAGATATTTACTCCAATCTGTCCTATTTTCAGATGCCCTATTTTGTGCTACTTTCTGTGTAAGCAAGTCCATATTCATTATGTCATACACTTTTTTTAACCAGTCCTGGTGTGTTGGCATTTCTCTGAGCTTCCAGAATCTGGCCAAACTTATTCTAGCTGCTGAGGCCAAATAAAAGAAGATTTTGTCATCATTCTTGTCTAAATCAAAGTCAAATATCCCCAGCAAGAAGTATTCTGGTTTAAACTCAAATTTCTTTCCTAAAATATCTTTTGACCTCTTATATATTTCCCACCAGTATTTCTTTACCACTTTACATTCCCACCATACATGGGGATATGTACCCACATTTACTCCGCATTCCAACATTTTATTCAGTTTTCCTTTACTGAACTTCGAAAGTTTTCCGCGTGGTACCACATATAAAATACCTTATACCAGTTTTCTTTTATCTCGACGGCATAGGTATACTTTAATTTTTTTGCACCACACTTCCTCCCATTTACACAGATCTATGGTGTGTCCCACCAGTTTGGCCCACTTTATCATTACCTCCTTAATTATGTTTTCCTCCGTAGCCCAGCCTAATAATAATTGGTAAATTTTCCGTATGATTTTTGTGTCACTTTTACAATTTTTGACCAGCTAGAGTCGATTATTTCAAACCCCTTTTCCCGATCTTGTTTGTAGTTTTCTTTGATTTGCCAGTAGTGGAACCATGTTAAGCTAGGTTCCACTCTCTGCATCTCCTCCAGTGACAATAGTTCCGCCTCCCTCCCTTTAATTTTTAATAAATTTTTGTACGTCAGCCATCTTTCTTTCGGGATTTCCCTCTTTTGGTCTGCTTCGTTCGGTGAAAACCACAGGGGGGTTTTACTGCATAACCTTTCTTTATACTTGTCCCACACGTTTATAAGGGCAGCCCTTATAAAATGGTTTCTAAAACCTTTTTCTATTTTCACCTTATCCCTCCAAAGATAGCTGTGCCATCCCCTAAAAAGGTCCTCTCCTTCCAAGGCCAGGAGTTTCTTTTTTGTCAGTGTTACCCAGTCTTTCACCCAGACCAAAACCGCTGATTCATAATAAATTTGTAGGTCCGGCAGAGCCAATCCTCCTCTTGTAGTGTTATCTTTGAGTTGTTGATAACCTATCCTCGGCCTCTTTCTACCCCAAATAAATTTTAATATGTCCTTTCTCCATTCCTCCAGCAGTGTTTTTGTCCGTAGAATTGGGATTGTTTGAAACAAAATAATATTTCAGGTAACACCGACATTTTACCAGGGCTATCCTGCCCATCAAGGAGAGCTGTATTTTGCTCCATTTTTTCCAGCTTTTGTCTAATTTCTCTCCATTTTCTTTCATAATTGTTTTGGAGGAGGTGAGCGTTACTTCCTGTCAGTAGGACTCCCAAATATCTCACCATTTTTCTATTTTGATTCCTGTCATATTTTGGAGGATCTCTTTTCTCTTCATCGACATATTTTTAACAATAAATTTGGTTTTCTCTTTATTTATTTTTAAGCCTGCTACTTCCCCATAAGTCGTTAGCTCTTTCCACCATAACTCCCATTGTTGCAGGGGGTCTTCTATTATACAGACCATGTCGTCTGCATACGCAGACACTTTATATATATTATTAGGAATTCTCAGCCCTTTGATGTCTTTATTTTGTCTTACACTTTCCAGCATTACTTCCAGCGTCATTACGAAAATTAGGGGCGACAGCGGACAGCCTTGTCTTGTGCCTTTCTTCAAATTGATTTCTTTTGACAACATACCATTTATAATAATTTTCGCGGTTTGCTTGTCATAAATTGCTCTAATGGCATTCTCAAAAAAGAAACCCAAGTCCATCTCTCGAATCAATTCAAAAATAAAATTCCAATTAACCTTGTCAAAGGCTTTTTCGGCATCCAAAAATAGGATGCCGACTTCCTTTTGGGTATGCTTATTATAGTATTCCATTATATTCAGGATCAGCCTGGTGTTGTCCCTAATATGTCTCCCTGGAAGAAAGCCGGATTGGTCCCTATGTATTCTTTCATTCAAGAGCACCTTTAATCTGGCTGCCAGTATTCCTGCAAATATTTTATAGTCCGTGTTTAGAAGAGCAATTGGGCGGAAATTTTTTGGTGTTAACATATCTGAGTCTTCTTTTGGTATTAAAGTAATGTTTGAGTGGGTCCATGAGGGAGGGAGTTTTTGCTCTTTCATCACATTATTCATCACTTTCTTCATTGATGGTATTAAAATCTCCATATGGGTCTTATAGAAGTGTGCTGAAAAGCCATCCGGCCCTGGGCTTTTATGGGGTGCCAGAGAATTGATTATTGTCCTGATCTCCTCTTCACTTATTTGTTTGTTCAGACTCTCTAGATTGACAATCCGTTATCTTCTTTATTTTTGCCTCCCAGGTACTCTGTGATCCTTTCTTTCGATATATTATCTTCTGCATATAGCGTTTTATAAAATTTCACAAATTGTTCTTCTATTTTTTTCTGCTGTGTGAACTCTTTCCCATTTGCACTAATTTTATTTATATATTGCCTTTGTCTCCTACTTTTTATCTTCCAGGCTAACCATCGCCCTACTTTGTTAGCATTCTCAAAATGCTTCTGTTTCATTAAATTAAGTTTTTTTGTTGTTTCCTCAAGTTGGAGAGTTTCCATTTGTTTTTTAAGCAAGTCCAACTGTGTTCTTATCTTAATGTCCCTTGGATTACTTTTAAGCTTTTTTTCCCAGATGGAAATTTCCATCTCTAATTTTTGAGTAGTATTCCGTTTTTCCCTGTTCCTCCTGGCTGTTTGTTGGATATAGTAGCCTCTCATAAACGCTTTGGCAGTGTCCCAAATTATCTCTAATGGGGAATCTTCTTCTTTGTTAAATTTGAGGAATTCTTTCAGTGTCTCTCTACTTTTCTCAACATCATTAGGTGTTTTAAGTAATTGCTCGTTTAATTTCCACCTAAAAATTCCCTCCTATTTCGGTGTTGTCAAATGTCAGCTCTATCGGTGCATGGTCTGAGGTTATTCTAGTCAAGATTTTCGTTTTTCTTATCTTCATAGCCATATCTTTGGAACCCCATGCCATGTCGATACGCGACCATGACTGGTGAGGGTTTGAAAAGAAGGTGTAATCCTTTTCCGTGTTATGGTAGTGTCTCCAAAGGTCAATCAGGTTAAGGTCCTTCATCATTTTTTTGAAGCATTTCGGTAGTTCTCCCTTGTTTGTTTTACCTTTCCTGGTCTTTTTCTCCTCTGGTTTTCCTTCTGATTTGTCTAGGTTTGCATTCCAGACCCCATTGAAGTCTCCCATTATTAAAAGGTAATCAAATTCTTGTTCCCTAATTCTTCTGTTGAGGGATTCCACAAATTTCTCTTTCGCCCCATTTGGAGCATATATATTACATAATAGTGTTTTTTTACCCTCATTCTCCAAAATAATTCCCAATTGTCTGCCTTCTTGGTCCTTAAATACCTGATTTGATTGGATCTTCTCATTAACAAAGGTTACCACTCCTCTTTTCTTTCCCTCACTTGATGCAAAATAAACTTTCCCAAATTGCTTCTGATTTAGATAGCTCACATGTTTCTGGCAGATATGAGTTTCTTGTAAAGAAATTACATCAAAATTCCCCTTTTTTAAATGGTTCCAAACTTTATTTCGTTTATTTGGGCTATTTAAGCCATTCACATTTTGTGAGTAAAATTTAAACCTCTGCGCCATCCTCTTCCTGGTCTCCTCCCTCTGCCCCTGCCGGCCCTGTTTCCATCAGATCTGTGTCTTCTAAGGGTGATTTTTCTCTTGGTCTTTTCCTTTGCCTTTCCAGCGAATGATCTTTTTTCTCACCTTCTCTAGGCTCTTTTTCCTTGGTTTCACCCTCCTTTGCTAGAAATCTTTCATAAAATACTCTAGCTTTATGTTCGGACGTCAGCCAATGCTTTTCCCCCTCCCAAGTTGTCATCAGTCCTTCTCTTTCCCATTTAAACCTTACATTTCTCTCTCTCAAAATGTCTGTAATATAAAAATATTTCCTCCTTCTTTCTAGGACCGCTACTGGGAATTCTTTTAGTATCGCGACTTTGTCGCCTTTGAAAAAGGTTGGGGTTTTGGCGTTGGCCTTTACAATCTCGTCTCTAACAGATTTTCTGGCAAAACAAACTATCGTGTCCCGAGGTGTGCCATGTCTCTTAGCATAATTTGACTGCACCCGAAACACCCTATCCACGTCTCCTTCAATTTCTTCAGTCGTTGTTTGCAATATCTCAGCAATTAAAGATGTTATTGTCTCTTTGACATTTTCCTGGTCCTGTTCCCGTACATTTCTGAACCTAAGTTGGAATTCCTTCTCCTTAGCCTCTAATGTCTCCTGTTGCTGTTTCAGAGTGGCTAATGTCTTTTCCATTGATACCATTGTCTTTTCCAATTCTTTTTGTTGCTGCTGCATTGCTTTATTTTCTTTAACACATTCCTTCTTCCCTTGTTGCAGTGTATCAATGTCTTTTTGCATGGTTCTTAATTCCTCTTTAATTACTGCTTTCATTTCCTCCTTTAGGTTTTTTTTTAAATCTTCCATTTCTCCCCTGATGATGTTATACTGAGAATCTTGTTTTTCTTGGATCTGTTTCACATCCATCTGGATTTTTAATATTTCTCTCATCAAGTCTTTTGATGAGAATTCTTCCGTTAAAGAATCCTTTCTCCCTGCTGGTTTTTTGTCTGCTTTGTCCATTTTCACTTTTGGTGTATTCATTCTTTCCAGTTGGCACTTAAAGGCACTTGAAGGCAGATATCGGTTGGAATATGTAGAATTGGGGGAGATTAGACGGTGGTGGTAGAATAATTTGGAAGAAAAGAGCCTTAAAGCCTATTGTGTCCCCTGTGTATATGAGGAACACAGAGAGGCTGTATTCATTAGCAAAGACAGGAGAGGAGTGGCCCCACTTTTCTGGAAAAATATATATATACCACGTAGTATACACTGAAGTAGTATACACTTTCCCTCTGTCAATATTTTGAGTACTTAAGTGGTGTCTTCCCAGTACACAGCTATCTATGAATGAATCAAAATAAAGCTAGCAGGGGATATTACTGGTAAGATGTGTCAGGGTTGGGATTAGAGTGGGGTGCTAGGGTAGAGTTGCAGGGAGTATGGGCTGCCTAGAGAGGCCTAAAAGACCTAAAAGAACTGCCTAAAAAAAAAGTTGCATCCTTTACCCTCCTTGTTACTTCTTCTTTGCACCGCCGTCACCCGTCCTTCCTTGGTTACTGAGTTCTTCGTCTGGCTTGCGCAACTCTCCCCAGACTCTGCCTTGATTCCCTGGATTGCGTTACTTGCGTTAATTACACTGGTTGCGTTGGTTACATCTGTATAACTCTCTGCGGCGTGAGCTTCTCTTTTGCTTGTCCTGTATATTTTCTCCCAGTCTCGCTATCCAGGCCGGCCTGCGTAGTCTGCGTAGTCTGCGTAGTCTGCGTAGTTCTGGAACAGCCGTAGCGGCGCAATGACGTTTGACGTTTGACGTACTGACGTAGGATGGCGTAGAGATGCCGACGCTTGCTTCCAACGTCCGACGTCCCTCCGTTGTCTCCGAGCCCGCCTTCCTTAGTTTCTTTAGTTTGCTCGTGCACACGCTCGTGCACCCCGGCTCCGGCTCCTGTGCCTCTCAGAAGGCCGCTTAAAGGGACCGTTGCCTTTTTTTTTTCCTCCACGCACTCACCACCCCTGCGAGACAAGGCTTCTTCCAAAGTGCACTCAGAGATCGTGTTTTCTTCCATAATAATACACTTTATTTATATTCTGCTCTATCTCCCCGAGGGGACTCATAGCGGATTGCAACATGCACAGATAGGCAAACATTCAATGCCTTAATACAATGGAATAACAAGGACAGACAAATACTCAGAACAAAGGTAAAGGCTTCCTCTTTCATCTCCGGCTTTCTGGGGGTGATGCTCAACTCTGGCCATGAGGAGGTGCTCTTGTTGCATTTCCATGCTGAGGAGCCTGTTGTCCGTAGACACCTGGTCGTGCTGCCAGCATGGCTGCATGGATGCCTTTATTACCTTCCCACCGAAGCAGTACCTATTGATGTACTCATATTTGCATGCAGGAGCTAGGGCTGACAGCAGGAGCTAGGGCTGACAGCAGGAGCTCACCCCAAACCGCAGCTTCGAACTGCCAGCTTTTAGGTCAGCAGATTCAACAGTTCAAAGGTTTAACCCGTTGCACCACCGTGGTTCCATCAGACTCCACTCTTTCTATAACTTCCATTTGGCTGACCAGACTTATACATCTATTTTATTTGCATGGTAGGGGGTTGGACTAGATGGCCCATGCAGTCTCTTCAAACTCCATGATTCTATTTTTCAAAAATATGGTTGGAGTACAGGAGGAGGCAGGTTTATCCACTGTCCTATTTCATCTCCGTTTTTGGTGCTCAGCAAGGGATTTGGGAGGCAGCGGCTGTTTGCCTTGCCTGTTGCAGGCTGGTAGGTGCAGCTACGGGAAAGCAGAATCCCACTCTTTCCCAGCTCAAAATGTGTTGCTGGGCCCCTGCCAGGGTGGCTTTGCCACTTGATTGGATTGATCTAGATATAATGGGATCCCTGCTCTGTATTAGCCCCGAGGCGCCTCTGCAAATTGGATCACACACTGCTTCCCTGGAAGGCCGACCTCTAGTGTGGAGTGCTTTAAACATGGGGCCACGGAGGTGGGGGGGGGCGTAATTTTAAAAAACCTTGCTGGGTGGGGAGGCAAGTGTGAAAAGGTGGTTACATATTGGAAGCATTCTTAGCATGGTTTGTGTATGTGTGTGGAGCGACTTGAGAAACTGCAAGTTGCTTCTGGCGTGAGAGAACTGGCCGTCTGCAAGGACGTTGCTCAGGGGATGCTAGGATGTTTTGATGTTTTTACCATCCTTGTGGGAAGCTTCCCTCATGTCCCCGCATGGGGAGCTGGAACTGACAGAGGGAGCTCATCCGCGCTCTCCCCAGAATCAAACCTGTTATTATTATTACCATATTTACTCAAATGCTCACAGTTTTTTGGATAAATTGCTTTGCCAAAATGAGGGCATACATTAGATTAGCATAATACGGCTATCTCCCCCCCCCCTCTAATAAAGCTTTATTAAAGTTCCTGCTATACACAATCCACCAATCACAGCTGCAAAACATGAAAACAATGAATATACATTAAACTAATGAGAAAATGGATTATAATTTTGTGCCAATCAGAACAAAGTCAATTATTTTTTGAAAGTCCATAAAATACTGATGACTGCAGATGGAAGGCATGTCAGATCTGGGATTCCCCTCTGGCATCCTTCCTTGTTCAACAAAGCAATATGCCTCTGATTCTGCCCTCATCTCTGTGTACTTGATTGGGAAACATTGCATACCATGGACTTCATTCCAATACAGCCATCTTAGTGCTGAGCCAAAGCCAAAGGGGAAGCTGCTCCAGGAGCTCCTCTTTGAGTGGCATCACCTCTAATTTAACTGTCATGGCTCAATGCTATGCAATCCTGGGATTTGTAGTTTGATAAGGCATCCGCATCCTTTGGCAGTGAAGGCTCAAGACCTTGTAAAACGACATCTCCCATTATTCCATAATAATGAACCAAGGCAATTAAAGTGGATTCATTCAACAGCATAGATTCTCCCCAAAGTTTTTGTTTCCATTGCTTTAAGCTTTGGTGGTCTAACACTTTTGTTGTTGAAGATGGCATTCTAAGCAGGCAGCAACTGTAAGGCAAATTGGCCAAATTACAAAAAGTGCGCTTTTGGCTTCTGCATATTTCATTTGCCAGCAGATTTTGTTTGTTTTATGTCGGCGTTTTGAAAATGGAGGCGCATATTAGATTTGATGGCACACTAGACTCGACTAAATACAACGTTTACTTTATTTATACCCTGCTCTTCTCCCCGAGGGGATTCAAGGTGGCCAACAGCCACACACTTTGATCAATTTGAAACAAAGCAAATACATTTTTTTTAAAAAACCTGCATGGGTTAGGTTATAAATACAGTGAAAATACAATAAATACAAATCAAATGCATTTTAAAACACAGTGTCTACCCTCCCCAATAACCTCCCCAGCGACGTGCCCCTTGTCCTTCCTCAAAGGTCTGCTTACGGAGAAAGGTCTTTAGCTGAAGGCAAACAAGAATGGGGTCCTCCTGCTCACTCTTGGGAGGGAGTTCCAGTTTGAGAGCAGCCACCAAAAAGACCCTCCCATATTCTCATGCCCGTCTCCCATTATTACAGTGGGATCTTGGTCTGTACTGCAGCCAAAATGGTGACTCATTTCTCCAGCATTGTTTACAGCTGGGCCCATGGGCTGCTATTATTGTTATTACTACTGTTATTGGCTCACAAACCACTTTGATGCAGACTTGGTGCCCTCGAGAACCTCTCTGCAAGTTCCTGTGGATATTGGACCAATACTTAATGCAAAAGGGGGGCAACATTGCAACACAAGATAGTGCTTTTCCTTGGTTTTCTCCAATCCTGAACAAAGGCCAAAATGAAACTGAAAGTGGCTCCATCATGAAAATGCCCTCTTGCTCCCTTTGTACACTTACAAACTCCTGGTGTCTGGAAGCCTCCTGCTATCTAGTACTTTTTAGATCAGTGTTTCTTCCCTGTGTGGGAAGTTTGGCTCAATTCTATCGTTGATGGGGTTCAGAATGCACTTTGATTGTAGGTAAACTATAAATCCTAGTAACTACACTCCCAAATGTCAAGGTCTGTTTTCCGTAAATTCCACCAGTGTTCACATTTGGGCATTTTGAGTATTCGTGCCAAGTTTGGTCCAGCTCCATCATTACTTGAGTCCACAGTGCTCTCTGGATGTAGGTGAACTACAACTCCAAAACTCAAGGTCAATGCCCACCAAACCCTTCCAGTATTTTCTATTGGTTCTGTGTGCCAAGATTGGTTCAATTATATCATTGGTGGAGTTCAGATCGCTCTTTGATTGTATGTTGACGAAATGTATTAAGGGGTCGCGACATTAGGAAGGTTGAGAACCACTGCTTCTGATGTCGGACCAGAAATTTTTCAGAGAGTTTGAAGGGTGGCTGCCTGACTCTCTAATCCAGGGGTGCTCATTAAGTAGATCGCAATCTACTGGTAAATTGCATAGGGCATCCTGGTAGATTGCAGGCAGGGCGGGAGGAAGGCTCAGTCCCGCCCCGCAGGCTCCCGACGCCACCCAAGTGCTTCCGGCCCTGGGTTCTCTGAGGCCCTTTCCACACAGTTGAATAAAATCCCATGTTATCTGCTTTGAATCAGATTATATGGCAGTGTGGACTCAGAAAACCCAGTTCAAAGCAGATATTGTGTTATATGTTTCACATTTTTGTAGTGGGTAGGTAGATCATGTTGACTTGGTTGTTTTATAAATAGCTCGCATGCTGAAAAACTGTGAGCACCCCTGTTCTAGTGCCTCTACAACTGGAAAATCCAGTCTGGAAATAAGAACTTGAGCCAGTATATACAGGATCGGCTTGTGTTGACACATACATCTGCACCACTGAAGTTAGAGAGTAATAATAATAATATTATAATAATAATAAATATTTATTTATATCTTACTTTTCTCCCTAACGGAATCCAAAGTGGCTCACAGTATAATACAATGCAAATCGAAGCACATTTAACATAAAATACAAGACAAAAATCAGACCAAGCATAATATCCAGAAATAAGATATAAATCAATATTAAGCATTAAAAACATTTAAAACCAATTACAATTGCAGAATAGCCTTGCAAGGGCATCAACACCGTATCTGTTCCTTCATTATAACTACTGCTTGGTGACTTTGAATTGCAGTTCCTTTTTCCATGTTGAGTAAAAGGGGAGCAGAACGTCCCTCTTTCAGCAGGTTGGAGTCCCCAATGTGCCGTGTTTCCTCCTCCTGCAGGGTGACGGACGAAGTCTTCAACTTCCTCTTGGTGTGGTATTACTGCACACTGACGATAAGGGAAAGCATCCTCATCAGCAATGGATCCAGGTATTCTCCCATCAGATTTGGGGAGCACTTCGGCTGCCTTTGGGAGACCAATGGTGTCTTGACCACCATGGGGAAGTGGGTAAAATGCCAACCTGACTGGAAACCTTTGCTCTCTGGTTCAGCAAGCCAGGGAACCTCCACTCCGTGGAGCAGAGTTCAACGGCGGATTAGGCCACGAGGCGGATAAGCCATCTGTTGAAAATTACACCCTGGGTAAAGATCACCGCATTATCTTTGAGATGTCTTAGGGATGAAACGGCTATTCTCCAAAGCCAGAGAGTCTTGTGGCACAGGCTTTCACTTTCAGTGCTCTTCTTTAGACATCCACCCTGGGTTTGAGCCTCAGATTTCAAGGAATCCTTTCATCCTTGCTTGGATCGACATGGCCAGATAATGCAGTTTGAAGTGTACTGTATGGCCAGTGTTCGAGCCATATAATGCAGTTTGGACTGCGGCCCTGTTTAGAGGATTTTGCCTCGCTTTCTGTCCCTGCAATAGGATTTCGAAGAAAAAAAATCTTGTTGTGGAAAAAAAAATTAGAGATAAAGCTCCCATGAAGACACCTTTCTCCCATGATAACTCTTTCAGGAGTGAATTTCCCTCCCGAGGGGTAGATTTCTCTCACTTCCTGTTGCCTCAGCCCCTGTTCTTCACTATGAGTTGTGTGTCAATCAGATGTTTGTAACTCAGAGACTGCCTCTCTTTGGTAGTGTAGCTCCAGCCCTTTGAGGAAAGGTATTTAGACGTCTCAGCTGGAGAGCTCTAGTACCTTCCCTAAACTGCAAAACCCCAGGATTGCGTAGGACGTGGCCATGGCAGATCAACAATCGCCCCTCTGGAGTGGGATCTTGATTGGTCACTTGGTGAAACTGAACTACGTTCTCTTCCTTTCAGGATCAAGGGCTGGTGGGTGTCTCATCATTACGTCTCGACTTTTTTATCAGGCGTTATGTTGACATGGTGAGTTCTTGCCTTTTTTATTGTGTGTCATGAGTACTAGAAACTTGGGCTATTATTAATGTTTTGCAAAATGAATCAGTATTAAAGTCGATCCACTGAATCAGCTGTTGAATTGCAGTCATTGCTTCTGTGTCTCCCATTGATTCAGTGGGTTTGTGTCTGTTGGGACTCATGATGGAGGCCAATGACAAGTGGTTTGCAGATGCATATGAGGCAGCACTGCAGGGATAAATGGGTGTTTGCCTCAATATTTCAACTAAGAGCATCTTGTAAAGGCTTTCCTGGCCCATTCCATTCAGACCTGGAGACAGAGGGCCCTCCCAGATAGCCCCAATATCCCAGGATCTGATCCCAGGTTTTCTGTTTATCCCAGGTTATCTGGCAATGTGGACTCATATAATCCAGTTTGAAGCAGAAAATCTGGGATCAAATCCTGGGATATAGGGCCTTTCTGGTAGGGCCCTGATACTCATTGGAGCCATGGGTTCAAATGACAGGAAAGGTCATGACCTGAACATTAGGAAGAACTTCCTAACTATAAGAAGAGATGTTTAATGGTGGATTTCTCTGCCTCTGAGTCTGGTGTAAGCTCCTTCCTTAGAGGCTTATTATTATTATATTTTTATATCCCGTCTCCATCTCCCCAAAGGGACTCGGGCAGCTTACATGGGGCCAAGCCCAATCAGCAGAGTTAAAACACAAGATATTTTTTAAAAAACATAACATCAATATAAACAACATAAAACAACATAACAATATTTTTTTCTTTGTGGTGTCTGTGAATTTTTTTGTTTTGGCGGTAACCCTGCCCAGCCTCCCGGAGGGCATATAAGCCACTCCGCGCGCGCCCTTCTCCATTCCTTTGTTTTTCCGCAGCAAGGCTAACATCAGAAATTTTCCTAGTAATTTGTTCTTCTGGCTATGTCAACATCGCGCTTCAAGCACTGTGTTACTTGTGCTTGGAAGATCCCGGACTGCGACGGACACTCTCAGTGTCTTCGGTGCCTCGGTGAGGCCCACGTTGTGGCCTCGTGTTGGCATTGTCAGGCACTGATGGCGCAGTTGAGAAAAAGTAGAGCTCAACATCTCTGAGCTATACTCTATGAGGAGGCCCTCGCTCCTGCTACAATGGCGACGGCTGTCCCATCGACGTCAGCAAGAAAGCGGATGCTCCGTTTCCATTCACCTCCAACCCCTTCGGACCCGAGGTTGCACTCTCTTCCGACCAGGAAGAGGCCTCCTTCAAAGTCTCAGTTCACGGTGTCGATGGTGTCGAAAGCCTCCAGGCCAAGGTAGCCCTGCACGGTGACGGCGGAGACTGTGCAGACGGCGCCGGCTCATCGTTCTTCGGTGAGCTCTGTGGCCTCTGGTCTCTCTCAGAGATAGACAACTTCGACAAAAAAAGAGATCGACAAAAAATGCGGGGGAAGAGTTGCCTCAATCCCGCAGGAAACGTTGAAAGTGGGAGAAGCAGGCTGTGTAGGCCCTGGTTGTTGCAGGCTTGTGGGCCGCCAACAGGATGGAGCGGACTACGGGCCATGGATCCTCCATGCCGTGAGGTGCAGTGAGGAAAGGCCCAGGTGTAGTAGTCGACCCTCCTCCCTCATCAGCAGGTCGGGCCGAAGAGGCAGCTGTCAAAACCGACTGGTCGAGATGTGTAGAAGAGCAGGGAACCACACATGCCTCGGCCAATAGGGTGCAATCAGAATGCAGTTGGTCAGACATAACTGAATCCTTGCAGGAGAAGAGGAAACGGAGGGAAAAGATATAGGAACCCCTCCGTCCAATCGAGGAGGAGAGCATCTCCGAGACAGCCCGGGTGCGTTCCCGGCGGGAGTCTGGCACCGTATTGCTGAGCATTGTCTGGCGAGGCGAACAGGTCTATCTCTGGCCACCCCCATTCGTGGAACAAGAGGTGAAGGTCCTCCGGGAGAATCATCCACTCGTGGGAGGATGATCGAGTGTAACTGAGGAGATCTGCTTTGGTGTTCTGCTTCCCTGGAAGGTGAAGTGCCCGAACCACCGTCGAGTGCTGGACGCACCACTCCCAGAGGGCCAGGGCGAGCTTCAAAAGCCTCCTTGAGCCCACACTGCCCTGCTTGTTCACATAATACATGGCGACCATGTTGTCTGTCCGGACTAGCACTGACTGCCCGGTCACGAGGGGGGCAAACGCCCTCAAGGACTTGAAGATCACCAGCAGTTTGAGGTAGTTCCTTGTTGCAATAAATATTTATTGTTTGGGCCTTACACAGTGGTTGGTTTGTTTGTCCCGTCTCCTGGACCTTAGCTTGCTAAATCTCCACAAGTGTGTATTCACAGACACCACGAAGAAAAATGGTAGGTTACATACATCTTTCTTCGAGTGGTGCTCTGTTAATTCACACTAACCCGCCTGGCCTTCCCTTCTGACAAACCTCCCCCTTCTCTCGTTGCCTTTGCGGAGGAGGAATGGGGAGGGGCGTTCGCGAAGCGGCTTATATGCCCACCGGGAGGCTGGGTGGGATTACCACCAAAACTTGAAAATTTTGAACTGGGGAAGTTTCCGTTGAGGCCTACGCAGGCGCAGACACACCACAAGTGTGAATTCACAGAGCACCACTCGAAGAAAGATGGTCACAGGTATGTAACCTACCAATAAAACAAGCAGCAGAAACAACAACCAATAGTATAATTCAAGACTTTTCAACAGAGACTGGGTGGCCATCTGTTGGGGGTGCTTTTATTGTGCTTTTCCTGCATGGAAGAAGGGAGTTGGACTGGATGGCCCATGCCACTCTTCCAACTCTATGATTCTATGACTTGGGGCAAAAGCACGTTTAAGTGGTCTTGTTGTTGATTATGTGTTTATGACAACGATAGCATTTTGATACCCCTTTAACTGCAGACTGCCAATCCCAGCATTCTGAAGGAGGCAGCCATAGAAGTTCAGGCAGTACTAAAGTGCCAAAATTGTGTTATAAAAGAGACCTGGTTATGAAGCACGAGTCGTCTTAAAGAAACACTTGTGAGATATTATGGGGGCAGATAGATCGATTAGCCATGCCGCGTTCTTGTTTTTGTCATACACCAGAAGAGGAGCACCTTTGACTTTAAACACCACACTAGCTTGGTAAAATCAGAAAGCAGTTTATTGAAGAATATATGTAGGCAAAACAGTAAAATTAGCAAAAACAGTAAAATTCCCAAAACAAAGAATAGTCCACGAGCTTCAAGCCAAAATAAGATCCATTGAAACAACAATCCATGAAATAGCATACAAAATCCAATACACAAATCAAGAGCTTGGCAAAAACTTGGTACATGAAACTAAGAACGCTTGAAAACAAGACCATCATGAAATTCCAACCTTGACCCAATTGAGGCAACTCTTTCCCATGAATCAATATAAGCCTCCTCCAGATCCCAAAAACAAAATACCTTACCACCAGATAAAAGTTTCCTATCTCTCTTTTCCTGTAAACAAACTGATCATCTTTGCACTTGAGCACTGTGTCTCTGTTGACAAAAGCCTTGTTTTCCATCTACACTTGACTCTCATTAAATTCTGCACTTGACTCTCATTAACTCTCATTAACACTTGACTCTCATTAACTTCTGCACCTGATAAATCATCTTCAGACAGTTGCTCTGAGAAAGACTGTGAAGGGCCTCTCAATAATGTGACATTATGAATCTTCCCGAGACAGCTCAGGCCTCTAGTCTGAGCTTAACTCAGGCCCAGGTAAACCCTCATCCCCATTGCCAATGGACCTAGGCCCACCATCAGGAACATCATCCTCATCCCATCATTAACATTCAACATTCAGCTGAACATGCTGACATACAACGGTTTTATTGCTTTCTAGCTCGATTCCTTCTCTCTTTGGGGGCAGTGATTTGAGGGCATGTTGTTCCTCCCCAAACCAAACCTGAAAGCTGTTGAGATTGGCTTATGACACCCTCCATTTCCTAACTAAAGTATCCTTAAATGTCCCCTTGACAAGCTCCGACAAGCTGCTTCTGCACTGCTGGAAACACATTTTTGAAACACCTTAAATTGTCAGCTCACTGTTGTTGTTGATTTGGGTTTTAATTTCTCAACATGAGATTTTTGATGCTGTCGGACGCACTGTCCTTGGGAGCGGAAGCATCGTTGTGTTATTGTTTTTCTCTTTCTCTTCCTCACAGGCCAGATGGTCTCATGTACCAAATGTTCCGCAACCAGTTTTTAGCTTTTTCCATTTTTCAGAGTGAGTATTTTGGCAAGCTCTTTACCAAAAAATGGGAAATTCTCCATGGCAATCTAGGGGTTTTGTGTGGTGAATCCTAAGTAGTATAAATGGGGTGCAATGTTGACTTGCTCTTTCACCTAAAAGCCCCGCATGAAACACAGATATGTGCCTGAGAAAAGAGGGTTATCCTGAAGGTACAGTATAAGCAAAACAACAGTGCTAAACAGAGAATAAACCAGTCAGGATAATATCACTTGTAGATTGAGTAGGATCACAGACACCATGTATATGCAAAATATATAATTTATCACAATTATGAAGGAGAACAACCACATGCAGCATATGATATAGTATACATTACAGCATGGGAGAAGTAAAGGCGCAATGCAAGGTTGGCGGTGGGATGGGAAACCCCAGTACTTGCCCAGTTGGAGATGAGGGACGTCCAAGCCCTGTGCTGGAGTGATGATTGCACAGAAGGAGGGACGTGTAGGATATCCTCAAAGCAACAATCGATGGATGAAATAGGTGGGGGAAATCCCCAAGCTGTGTGCCGCCAAGGGAAATCCTTGGCGTCTTCTCGCGAGAACGGAAAGTCTCGCAGTTCCGTCTGTGAGTCAGGCGATGAAAGATGACGAAGAAACGGGGAAATCCCCAAGTCGCACACTGTGGTCTCGGGCGTCTTCTCACGAGATTGCGGAAGTCTCACGGCCGTCTCCGCAAGTATCGCTGGGCCCCGTGTAGCAATGACGCAAAGCAATCAATGGAAAGATTCCAAACTCGGGAATAAAGAACACGGGCGGGGTGTGTGGATTCTCCAAAGGGGCAGGTGAGTTCCAAATATCAAAACTACAAAGACCGGTGAAGAGCACAATGCTCTGTGGGGAAATTCCCCGCGACACAAGGAGGGGGAGGCCTATTAAGCTTCTCCCTCACATGAAGCTCGGTAGAAAAGCTGAGCCGACTGTAAGCTAATGCTCCATTATCCGCGGCCACATCCAATCCGTTTCGGGTTCCTTGCGGAGTCCTTTTTCAAGGCTCTGAGTTTTTAACCAAGCAAAGTCACTGGAAATTAATTAATACAGGATATCAATATCCACAACATTTGAAAGAGACACGAAATACCAGCATGTAGACATATCTCAGTATAATACATACCATTTTAGGTGGTGAAATGCACATAACCCCAGCTCAAGATCGAGTAGGGTGACCCAAAGGTGATGAACAAGGTCAGATGGAAACAATTTATAGTAAAATAGAGCTAATGCTAATAGGGTCGTTGAGGCCACGTGGCCACTCTGTATCCAGGAGAAGGATCCAGAAATTTTCTAATCTAATTAATTGGTCACTCACCTCCGTCTGGGGATTAGGGATAATTTTCTCCAGCACCCTAACCCTTAAAGATGCAGCTGAATGATTTTTTTGTAAGCAATGGGAGTAGAAGGCAGAGTCCACACATTTTCTATTAATCTTTGAGCGATGCTCAATAAATCTGGTTTTTAATTCTGTGATCCTACTCAATCTACAAGTGATATTATCCTGACTGGTTTATTCTCTGCTTAGCACTGTTGTTTTGCTCATTTGTTCTACCAGTCTGCTTGTTGTTTGTTATCCTGAAGGTAACCTTCATTTTATTTCATGCAGGCTGTGTCCAGTTTCTACAATATTACTATCAAAGCGGCTGCCTTTACAGACTTCGTGCATTAGGGGAACGAAACCAGCTGGATCTCACTGTGGGTGAGTTGTGTGTTTGGACCACATTTCACTTTTTTTGTGTCAGAAGCAATTTGAGAAACTGCAAGTCATTTCTGGTGTGAGAGAATTAGCCGTCTGCAAGGACATTGCACAGGGGATGCCTGGATGTTTGATGTTTTACCATCCTTGTGGGAGGCTTCTCCCATGTCCCCGCATGGGGAGCTGGAGCTGACAGAGGGAGCTCAACCTGCTCTTCCTTGATTTGAACCACTGACCTATTGGTCAGCAATCCTGCCAGCATAAGGGCTTAACCCATTTATTTACAGTATTTATACCCCACCCTTCTCACCCCAAAAAGGACTCAGAGTGGCTTACAGAACACATATATGGCAAACATTCAATCCTGATTATACAATTAACAAGGACAGGCATTACAAACAGAGGTAAAGGCAGTTTTTCACAGCACTTTGGAGGCTGTGCTCGACTCCGGCCACAGCGGGTGCTGTTGCTCTATCTTCCATGATGAGGAGCTTTCCTCCAATCGATGTCCTTAAGGGCACCTTTATTACTTCCCTATTTATCTACTCACATTTCTGCTTTCAACCTGCTAGGTGGGCAGGTGAGCTGTGGCTAATGGCGGGTGCTCACCCCGACCCGAGCTCGAACCGTTGACCTTTCAATAGGCAGGATTTTTCTGCAGAACAGCAGTTTAGCCTGCTGTGCGGGGCCGGCCCCATAACATACCAGGGATGTCGCTCCAGAGGAAAGAAGGACATTGCTGCCCCAAATGAGAAAACCCTCTCTGTGAATTATCCTTTCAGTCACTGAATTTCTGGCATTGCTTTCATTTCAAACTTAGTTGTACATTTAAAAATAATAAGAGGCAACTTGTCTCCATTTATGCCTTACTATCAGTTGGAGAAATTGGCCCTGTGGGGAAAAGGTGGGAGAGAAATAAAGTTGATAATAATAACAACAACAACATAGTACCAGTGCTGCTGTGTCAGATTCAGGATTTATTTCCGCAGAAAGCATAAATAGAACAAAAGGATTTGAATCTGAATAAGACAAAAAATGAAATAGATTTCCTCCAATTCCCTGAAGGACGCTGGGGCTGAGATCCTATACTGGTGTTGCATTGTGTAAATCTCTACCCAAGGAGTCATCCATTGATTCTCCCATGTGACACTTGTCGAATATCGAACCAGATGCGCAATAGCGTGTGAAGCAAATGGGTAACAGTATAGGCACTGGCATCAATTTTGGCATGGTGCTGCTCTTGGGACATTACCCTTGCTCAGCTGTGCCATTTTCAATCTCTTTCTAGAGGGATTTCAGTCTTGGATGTGGCGAGGTCTGACCTTCCTGCTTCCCTTCTTGTTCTTTGGGCATGTAAGTCAGACACCATTTTTCGTTCTTGAAAATATTGCCAAGGTGATGGTGCTAGTTGCAACAAACATAGGCTAGTTTGTAGCTGTAGTTTTATATGTGCTACAGTGCAAGGTTTCAACGGGTGTGGGTTGGCCGCCTGTGCCAAACAGAAGTGAAGGCCTGTCTGGGCTGCCTTTGGGTCTCGACAGAGGCAAGGATCCTCTTCCTCCCTCTGTAGTGATCCATTCCCAGGACTCACCGATGAACTGCTACAGCTCCCATTCCATGGCCGTTACGTGGCTGGTGGAAATAATTGCAGATCAGAAAAGATCCAGTTATGTCCTTGATAGCCCAAGGGTGGTTAAGCATGCAGCTCCAGGTCCATATTTGTGATCCTCGGGTGTCAATTTTGTTTGGTGAAATGTGTGAAAACATGAAAATACCCCTGGAAGCACTCCAGGGTTCCGTCATGCCACCTCCACACTCCTGTTTTTGTCTGCGGCCCCTCCAAATTGAGAGGAAGGGATAGAATCATAGAGTTGGAAGAGACCTCATGGGTCATCCAGTCCAACCCCTGCCAAGAAGCAGGAAAATCCCATTCAAAGCACCCCCGAGAGTTGGCCATCCAGTTTCTGCTTAAAAGCCTCCAAAGAAAGAGCCTCCACCACACTCGTGCAGAGAGTTCCACTGCTGAACAGCTCTCACAGTCAGGAAGTTCTTCTTAATGTTTAGGTGGAATCTCCTGTAGTTTGAAGCCATTGTTCCGCATCCTAGTCTCCAGGGCACCAAGAAACAAGCCTGCTCCCTCCTCTGTATGACTTCCCCTCACATATTTATATATGGCCATCATGTCTCCTCTCAGCCTTCTCTTTTGAAGGCTAAACATGCCCAGCTCTTTAAGCCACTCCTCATAGGGCTTGTTCTCCAGATCCTTGGTCATTTTAGTCACCCTCCTCTGGACACATTCCAGCTTGTCAACATCTCCCTTCAATTGTGGTGCCCAGAATTGGACACAGTATTCCAGATGTGGTCTGACCAAGGCAGAATAGAGTGGTAGCATGACTTCCCTGGATCTAGACCAGGGGTAGGGAACCTATGGCTCGGGAGCCAGATGTGGCTCTTTTCATGATTGCATATGGCTCTCCAGAGCAGCCAGGGCCTCAGTTTCCCAGCATGCAGCGGGGAGGAGTGACGCGACTGCTGCTTCCGCGCCGCCATCGCCACCTCTTCCTCATCCCCTGCTGCTCTCGGGGGCCCTGTGCCCTCTTCGCCAGGCATGGCGGAGCCCACTGCCGCCGCCTCGTCCTCGTCTTCCTCTTCGTCCTCCACCAGGGGCCTCTATTCTCTCTCTTCCTTCTTTCCTCTCCCTTTCTTTCTCCTCCTTCACCCTTTCCTTCTCCTTCTCTCCTTCCTTTTCCCTCACTCTCTCCCCTTCCTTCTTTCCTCCATTCTCCCTCTTCCTTCCTTCCTTCCTCTTCCTTCCTTCCTTTCTCCCCTTCACCCTTTCCTTCTCCTTCTCTCCTTCCTTTTCCCTCCCTCTCTCCCCTTCTTTCCTGCATTCTCCCTCTTCCTTCCTTCCTCTTCCTTCCTTTTCTATTCTTTTTCCCCAAGTCTTCCTTTCCTTCTCCTTCGTTTCTTTTCACTTCCCTCTCTCCCCCTTTTCTTTTCTTCTTTTCCCTTCATTATCTTTTTTCTCAATCCCTTTCTTTTCCCCACCCTTTCCTTTCCCCTCTTCCCATTTCCTTCTTTCTTTTCCCCTCGTCTCTCTCCTCCATTTTTCTTCCTTTTCCATAGTTCATTCTTCTTTTCTTTCTTCCTCTCCCCTCCCTCCTTTATTTCCTCTTTCTTTCTTTCTTTCTTTCTTTCCCCCTTCCTTCCATCTTCTCTTCTTTCCCAGAGTCCTGAGCATGCCTTTTGCAGAGCAAGGTCTGAAGTGTCCCGTCATTCTGCCGGGGGAATCCTTTTCTCATAGTATGTCCATATATACTCACATTTAGTTGAATTCAGTCTTAAAATATATTACATATATTATATGGCTCTCACTGAAATAAGTTTCCAAATATTTTGCTTTCATGGCTCTCTGAGTCAAAAAGGTTCCCGATCCCTGATCTAGACACTATACTCCTACTGATGCAGGCCAAAATCCCATTGGCTTTTTTGCCTCCGCATGACATTGTTGGGTCATGTTTAACTTGTTGTCCACAAGAACTCCAAGATCCATTTCACGTGTACTGTTCTCAGGATTTGCAACAGGAGTCACTGTTGCAACAGGACTCTCAGGACTCGCAACAGGACTCGTTGCCGTTTTTGAAAGGCAAATGGAGTCAGTGGGTGTGATGAGTAAGGGGTGTGACCCACAAGTCAGTGAGCAGAGAAATTAGGCCCTACCTGAGCTGTAGAGGGAGCCCGGGGAGGTGTGAGGAAGGGAAGCCATAGCGCAGTTCCACCAGGTGAACATTTGCACTTTGTGTGCAGTGCCGAATCTTGGCCCCCGTGTGTTAACGTCTCCCCAAAGATGATCACTCAGTACTCTGCCAGTCCCCTTTCTTGACTCTCCCTTTCTCCTCCCCTTTAGTTTTGGCAGCTCTACAATGCTATCACACTGTTTGAACTGTCGAGACATAAGCAATGCAAGGAATGGCAAGTAAGTATTTTGCTTTCATACAGCCCAATAAATCAGGCTGTATGCAAGACATCATGACTGGAATAGGCCCATTGAATCGATTCTTGAATAAGTCAGCATATTGCTTAGCCCAGGCATGGGCAAACCTTGGCCCTCCAGGTGTTTTGGACTTCAACTCCCACAATTCCTAACAGCTTCAGGCCCCTTCCTTTTTCCCCTCAGCCGCTTAAGCATTTTGGTTTGCCAGTTTGACTGTACCTCTTTGGTGTGGGAGGGGCTTCAGACACAGGACTCAATTTTTGTTAATACAGTATGCTTTTAGACCTCAATGGAGGGGGATGTAGTGTGTCTCCTTTCAGACTTAAGTACAGTTATAAAGTTTGGACTATATATCTTTAAAGACACTGGACTATGGACTAGTATGCTGAAGTTTGTTAGTAAACCTGAGATGTTGTTTTTAAAGAAGACTACAGTGTTCCCTCGCTACTTCGTAGTTCGCTTTTCGCAGACTCGCTGTTTTGCGGTTTTCCTTCCTTGCTACTCACTGGGCCAAGTCCTGGTTCTGTCACCGGGATGCAGCCCGGTAAGTAGCAAGCAAGCAAGGGAGTGTGGGTGAGCTCCCTCCCTTGCTCGCTCACTGGGCCGAGTCCCAGATGCAGAACCAGGACTCGGCACGGTAAGTAACGAGTGTGGGGGGGGGGGGAGAGGGGGAGAGGGGAAGAGCGAGCGAGCAAGCGAGAAGGGTGGCAAAGGCGGCAGAGGCTGCAGAAGCAGGAGCTTGGCTGCTTCTTCCAGGCTTCTGCTTCTGTTGCTGCTGCCGCCTTCCCTTGCTCAGTCACTCACTAGAACGGATTGCAGTGGCAGAACCAGGACTTGGCCCAGAGAATGATGGAGGAAAGGGCGAGGGAGTGAGTGAGGGAGGGCATGGAGAGGGTGGCAAAGGTGGCGGAATATATGGAGTGTCAGATAAGCAGAAGTCGGATAACCAGGGCTCTACTAGATATAGCGTCCCAACTTTGCAGATTTTCACTTATCACGGGTGGTCCTGGAAATAACACCCACAATAAGTGACAGAACACTGTACTTTGGGTTTTTTAAATCTTTGAGTGCATGTTTTAAACAAGAGGTTTTCAAGGGAGAGTAGATGGGCAACTTCAGCTTCAAAGAAACAACCGCCCTCTGCTAACCAAATATATTTTGTAGTGGCATGTCTTTATCCTTGTCAGTTTAAAGGCATGGTTCATCAGTTTAACAGCTGATTTACCTGTGTGCCATTACATGAATGATTGTTCAAAGGGTTGACTTCTAACAAGGTCATGCTTTTCTTAACTAGTGGTTTTCAAAAGGTGGTCTCCTCTCCACATGTTCATGGAGATTCACATTTGCCAAACGGATGTGACACAATTTTTACCTTTTCAATGAGGTTATGGTGCACTTATTTCCAATAGGTTATGGAATTTCCAATAAACCTAAGAGCTGAGATGGCCAGCCGCTTGGGGACAGGGCTATTTCCCTCAAAATGGGGGAATTTCAGGGTGTTTCTTCATACATTTCAAGAGTTTTTTCTCCTTTGAAAGCACTATGCTCATCTAAATTGCACTGCAAACCCCTGCCCTCTCCTCTTTCCAGGTTTTTGTGCTGGCTCTCACCTTTCTGGTGCTCTTCCTTGGCAACTTCCTGACGACACTGAAAGTGGTGCACACCAAATTCCAGAAGAACAAGCTCAAGAAGTTGTGAGAACGGATTACCACGCTTCCGAGAGGCGCTCGGAGCCGGGGCCTGTCGTTCTTTTTGCTCTTTCCTCCACTGTGATTGGACTTGTGTCCCAGACGGTCTTCCTGCTTTGACGCTGGCCCTGCGCTCAGCCAACCCTGGAGAAATGCCATCCACACCGTGCCCTGAAGTCTTCCTCCTCTGCTGGCCCCTTTGGGGAGTGCCGCTCTCTCCCAGCCGGTAGCCTATGGATAGCACACTACATCCCCCCAAAAAAAACTTCTGGCCTTTCCAGAGGGAAAAAAGACTCTCCAGAGATAAAGGGAAGACCCTTATTCTGGAATAAAGCTTTGATTTAGTGCTGTCTTTTGGTGTTCCACCTCTTGGACTCTTTCTGGCCACCCCCAGCTATTGTGCATAGTGCATTCCGCCCAAGGCTGCCTCTTTCCTGGTGGCCTCTTGGAAAGTGGACTGGATCTCTGTTGAGGGTTAGCATTGGCATTTCAAGGGAAATTTTGCAAGTCAACATCTTCCAATTTGAAAATGGTTTTGCCTCCCACTGTCCCCTTATGGGGCAATTTTTGGCCCTCTTTGAGCCATTTTAGGGCTAAGGAAAGTGCTTTCTCTATTGGAAATTATGCCGAAGTCCCCTTCTGAGTTGTATCCTTTAAGGAAAGGTTTCTCTTTGACCCAGGAAGGCCTAACTAGGCCCAAAATGGGCCAGAACTACCTCTTGTTCCCTCTTGGTCTAAAAGGTGGGGAATTAAACACGGGGGACCTAGGGAATCACATGGGCCCTCCTAAGGATAATATAAAAGCAAGACTGTTTAAGGTTCTTCCTCACTAGTAAGAGAGTAACTAGATCATCTCTTGAAACACAATGAATAATATCGCTAGCATGTCACTTTGCTGGCACAAAAGTTGAATGAATGTTCTCCATCTGGTCAAACCTTGTTATGCCTTGAGAGGGGTAAGGAAAGAATGGGAAATAAAATAACTGCCACTGCTGTGGAGTGGGTTTGCTGTTGTTGCCTCTCATCCTATGGTTAGGGCCTGTTTGTCCAATTATATACATCCCTCCCTGTTTGTCCAATTATATACATCCCTCCTTGAAATGCATTGGAAGTGTGGCTTTCACGGCAGATAGAGTAGCTGTTTGCTCTAGCCTGGCCCCATTGGCAAAAGTTTAAGAATAAGCCAAACTGAGATAATACAAGGGGGGATTTGTCTGTTCGCAATGACAAACCTGTCACCTCGCTTGCCCAGTTGTTAGTTGCATGTCGTATTATTTTGTGTCTATTTATTCCCTGTGTTTTTAGGCCTTTAAAAAATATTTCTTCAATTGTAACACACCATTGAACGTAGGACGCACCCTAATTTAAGTACGTACCATCAACAGAAACACATAAGATACATCTGCAATTCTGAGACTTGCCCCATTTTTAGATATGTTTATATAGGGGGAAAGTGCATTTTGGAATTTATTTATAGATCGTGTCAGAAGCTAATTTAGAGTACTATTATAATGTATTAAAAAAAACCACAAACAAAGTTAAAAACTTGGTACTATACTAGATTTCCTTTGACCAGAAGCTGACCACTGGTGTCGTTGTGAGAAGGCCCTCCATTGTGCATGTGGCAGGGCTCAGACCGCATTGTAGTCGGTGGTCTCTGGTTTGGTCTTCACCACACTTGCATGTCATACATGCCACTTTGTAGCCCTATTTCTTAAGGTTGGCTCTGCATCTCATGGTCCCAGAGCAGTCTGTTCTGCGCGTTCCACATTGCAGTCTTCTGTGTGCCCAGGGAGGAATTTCTCATCCAGTGTCAGCCACTGATTGAGGTTCCGGGTTTTTACTTGCCACTTTTGGACTCTAACTTGCTGAGGTGTTCCTGCGAGTATCTCTGTAGATCTTAAGAAGCTGTCTCTTGATTTAAGATGTTGGTGTGATGGCTGGTATCTGAACAGAAGATAGGCCAGATATGTCAATGCCTTGGTCCTTTCATTAGAGGCTTCTATTTCTCAACAGATATCAGGTGGTGCAATACCGGCTAAACAGTATAATTTATTCAGCGGTGTTGGCCATATACATCCTGTGATACTGCAGCATGTCTCATTGAGAGCCACATTCACTGTTTTAATATGGGGAGATGTATTCCATACTGGGCATATGTATTCAGCAGAGTAGCAAAGTGCCAGGGCAGATGTCTTCACTGTATCTGGTTGTGATCCCCAGGTTATGCCAGTCAGCTTTTGTATGATATTATTTCTAGCACCCACTTTTTGCCTGATATTCAAGCAGTGCTTCTTGTAAGCCAGAGCATGGTCCAGAGTGACTCCCAGGTGTTTTGGTGTGCTGCAATGCTCCAGTGGGATTCCTTCCCAGGTAATCCTCAGAGCTCGAGATGCTTGTCTGTTTTAAAGATAAAAAGCACACGCCTGCATTTTAGAAGGATTTGTAATCGGCTAGTTTTCCCTGTAATTTGGCAGTAAGAGCACCTAAAGCTTTGAAGAGCTTCTGTTCAACCATTTCAAAGCTCCCTGTTTGAGCAGCGATGGTACGATCATCAGCATAGATTAAAAAAACCTGTCCCTTCTGGCAGTGGCTGGTCAGTTGTGTAAGTGTTAAACATTGATGGAGCAAGCACGCCCCCCTGAGGCAAGCCATTTTTCTGTCTTTGCCATCTGCTTCCCTGGCCCTGGAACTCAACAAACAAGCTCCTGTTTTGTAGCAATCTTAGAACTGAAGAAATACACTATTCTGTTTTACTCTCTGGTTCAAAAGATAAAACCCTGCTTTGGTTATCATTCAAATGCTGCAGGATGACACTTTCCTCTTGCTTTCATGCTGCTGTCTGATAAATTCTGCTGAAAAACTCTTTCCAAACATTATTTCCATGTGCAAGGTATCAACAAATTGGTTTTATTTTTCAGTGCTTACTTTTGGCGATTGGTTAGCAGGCAAGATAAAGCAAGAGATACCTCCCATTGCAGTTTTATTTCCTTAATTTATAAACACTCTTTTGGAAATCAAACGGCAAAGATCTCAGGATGTTTTACAATGGTCTCTTATACAGGTCCAACGCTGTTTGGCAATAAAAGTATTACAAAATAGAGTACAAAACCTGTTACTCAATTATAAGAGGTTCTTTGAGGTTGGTGTCTTGTTAAATGTCTGTCTTGCAGGTAAAGAGAGATTGTGACCTTTTAAAAATAACACCCTACCTTTAACGCTGCCTCGAACAGGAACGAAGGAGTTACCGTACTGTCATGTGCAAACAGTGCTGAGAAGACCACACAATATATGAATATTTTAAAGAAAACTATGTTGTGACATTTTGTAATCTGCAGTAGTAAAATACTAAACGTCCAGAAATGTACCCTAAGTTTAAAAAAACTCCAAATTCTCATTCCATGTGGATGAGGTAAAGCAGAAAGTACTACATGAAAACAAGTTGGTTTTCCTATTAAAATCCAGTCTTTCAATACACACACACACACAGAGTTTGAAATAAGATATTGCTTGCTTATTGCCATAGAGCTGGCAAAATGCTTTGGCTGGGTCCGTGTAATGTCCGGAGTATCATAATATGGCACACGGCTTGGATTTTGTCTGTCGTTTAGCTTTTTTCATAGTGTCGAGAGCAATGCTGGCAGCTTCCCGGAAGATGGACTCGACGTTTTCCTGGAACTTGGCGGAACACTCCAGGTAAATGTGGGCATTCATCTGGCGGCTGGCATCTTCACCCTGGAAAGGAAGACATCGACAAGGCGTCAGGCCAAGGGTGAGGAACAAGGAATGAAAAGTATTTCTGTTTTATCTGGGAGCAGTAAAGCATCTTTGTGGTGCAGACAGTGGTGCCTGATATAAAAAGACAAGGCAAAGCTTCCCCTGCTGTCTATGAGGGTTGAATGCAAAGTAATGCCTCCACCTTCGTTACTTGGGTTTGGATGGGAATATTTTAATAAATGCAGAAATAATCCTTAGAATGTGCTCTTTAACTACCACTATTCACTTTTCCACATAATCACCAGACAATTGATACATTTCTGCCAAAAATAAACAAGTTTTTTGAAGCTGTCACGGAAGAAGTCTGTCCGCATTCATTTCAGGCATCAGCTTCCTGGGTACCCATCGTGCACAGATCTTCCAATAGCCAAGCAAAGCAATAATGTGACCCACGTGTTCTTGTGAAATGCTGATTATGCTTGAAATTTTTCTATGAGTGATATGACGATTGTCCTGGATCAATCTGTCAACCTTTTGCTTGTGAAACTCGGTGGTTGCTGTCACAGGACATCCAACTCTTTGTTTGTCACTGAAGTCAGATGTTCCCACTTCAACATCTTTAAACTTACTCACCCAACGATGCACAGTGCTCACATCAACACAATCACCATAAATAGCTTGCCTTCTCTGCATCTCCTTTGGGGTGACACCTTCTGCTGTCAAGAATTCAATGACTGCACATTGCTTAAGTCACATTGACAGAGCGCCTGCGCAGGGTTCCATACTTAGTACTTTAACCACACAACCGTTCAATGCTAAGGCTTCCCACAAAAATGGAACTGTAGAGGAGAGTCTACTGAACAAACCTGCCGCATACCAGTACTGCTATCTGCTGAGGAGTTATGAAGCTGGAGGCATTACTTTTCATTCAACCCTCGTATAACTGAAACTGACTGCAATGAACAACGTTGTCTAGGGGAATATCTGCCTAAGAAAACTCTGAAATGTATGGGGTTGCCATATGTTGTCTTGAAGGCACACAGTCATCTAAATCTGCGTATAACCTTGGAAGTTTGGTATAAGGAACTACAAACATACTTAATAAGAGGCATGTTCAACTGATAGAGGAAGAATTTGTTTCTGAGTCATCAAGCGTAAGTCTTGTTTGGGGGTAATTTCCAAAGAAGGAAAAATCAGTTTAAAAAAGGCAAAGCAGCAGCAGTAACAGCAGATCAGAAAATCTGGTGCCAGCAGTAAAGCAATTGAGCTTCAGCAATACTGTTGCACTCCAGGCCTGGAAACACCTATGATCACTGCACCACACAAGAGTCCAGGTATATAAGCAGTTTATTGTAGAAGCATATAAAAAGCATATAAAAATTAAGAAGAAGAAAGAAGATATATAAGCCAAAAATTTTTTTAGCAACAGATGATAACCAAACAATAATCCAAATGTCTCATAAAGTTCCAAATGTGACAAAGTTCAGGAACAGCCAGAAATCACAGCTACAGCATAAGTCCACAATCCAGAAGGTATGACAAATAAAACTTGGAACTGGAGTATATGAACAGGAACACAGAAAACTTCCAGGATATATTAAATCCAAAATCAAAGCTTGACTTGAACAAGGAACAAGAAAACTCCACCTTAGCTTCTCACTCTAACACAGCATTTCCTGAACTGATCTTAAGATAAACAACCTGTTGTTTAATAGAAACTCATGAAATCATTTTGTTTCCCATTAATTTCCTTCACAACTTTCCCATGTAATCTCTGAACGGTGCAATCTATTTTAGGCTCTGATTTATAAACAAGAACTTTTGTTGATATTTGTAGCTACAGGTCAGTTCTCATGGGAACCCTCCTTATCACTCAGCTCTTCACTCGATTTCTTATCTGCTGTTGCTACTTCTGACTCTCCTGAATGCCATTGAGGCCTTGCACTTTCCAAGCCAGTTTTCTCACAGAGAGAACCATCATTTCCCAGACTTGAGAGCCCATCACTTTGTGCTACAGGAAAGTTCACAGTCCACTCTTAATAATCAGTTAAACCACTTGCCTCTGGTGGCTGATCTATAACAAATACAGAACCAGAGTCAAGCTTAAAAGTTATGCAAGACTGTATTCAAATAGTTACATAACTAAATAGGAAAGTAAACACAGGGCCTATCTAACTCACAGCAGACAAGTTGTCTCTCCATGCTCACAAGAGAAAAACAAAGTGGAGTACTCAGGAGCGTGTCATGTGTTCAGAAAGGGAGTAGTATCACTGAGAAGTATCACTAACCAAAAAGGTGATTGGAAGACAGAACAGAGTGGCAGACAGACAGAGAGGCTAATGTGGGAAAAGCTTTCCCTGCCAACAAACTCCTCTGCCAATCTTAAGTCCTTGATGAGGACCACAAACTTGTGCAGAATGTGGCTGAGTTCCAACATGCCTTTGCTTTGTACCCACTTGGCTGTAAGTGATGGGCTCCTGCTGAGCCGAGCGGAGTTTGCGCAGATGTTCTTTGTCTTTCCGGAGATCTGTCTTGCAGCCGACGAGGACGATGGGGATCCCACGGCAGAAGTGGTTCACCTCATGGGACCACTGGCAAGAAAATAGATTAAAGTGTTTTAATGGAAAGGTGGAAAGCAGAGCAGATGGCTAATAAGCTACATTAGGAGGAAGCAGAGAGAATGCCAATGTGCAAGGCAACAAAGATCAAAAATCAGGAAATAAATTGCAGAAGACAAGACATCAGCCTTGAAACTGATTTAAGCTAGATATCCGGCTGAAAGAGCTTTTGACTAAGCCCTTCTGGATTAAGAGGCTACTGCTGGAAAGGTTCTGTCTTCCCAGTACTCAGCCCCAGTCACCTCTAGTGTTAGGTGGTAATAATAATAATAATATTTATTTGTTACCTTCCTGTCTTGAGGCGGAGCACAACACAATTAAAACATATCACCATAAGATAGATACCATAAAATACATAAAATACACACTACCACCAAATACATATATTAATATACAATAATGATAGTACTCCTGAAAAGGGTCCAGATGAGGAAATAGAATGCTTTTGGCAATCAGAATGTTTATATGGTCTCTATATTGTTTTAAAGTATAACTCCCACAATTTATTTTGTATTCAGGAAGTAAGCATAGGTAAAATGGCACAGTAGCCTTTAGAAGGCTGAGAGTATGGCGGCAGCTTGGCGAGGAGACAAGTGTGTATGCTTCACCTGAAATGGAATTGAAATAAGACTAGAGGTAAATTGCTGATGTGCTTCATGCTTTTGGCTTTTTCTTCCTTCCTTTGAAAACCTAGACCAGTAGTTGGTCTACATTCTGAGCTCCCAGAAATCCCAAGAAACAGAAGAAATTGCGAGAAAGAGAAGTCAACAACATCAGAGGCAACTCAAAGTTGAGAACTGCTGGCCTAAACAGATGTTGTCTGGATGGGTTTTAGAACCTTCATAGTTGGCTTCAAAGATGTAAAGCTTCCACCCAAAGTGCCTTACCTTAATCAATACATTCTCAAAGCTAATAGGGTTCATGACGTCATAACATATTAAAACCACATTGGTGTTTTGGTAGGACAGCGGTCGCAGGCGATCATAATCATCTTGCCCTAAAACAGAGAAGAGATAGTTTTTTAATTTGAACCTAGTTGGCTCAATTCTTGCGTGTGATAATGAGAAACTCCCCAAAAAAGGAAGTGGCTTTGGGAGAATTTAAGAGCAGCACCTTGTGCTCTACACACTCAAACCAAGACTTTGCAGATTTGTTCTAACATCTGCTTTCAAGGCCTAGGATCCATTTCGACAGATGTGTAGCTGCCGGGACGTATATGTTTATTTCTAAAGGTGCCATATGAAATTCATGGCTGCAACAGACTAACGGAAAACGGTCTGAAAGCATAGGCTGATTTTCAGGGTTGTTATAGATCTGGCAATGAAGATCCACATAGTTAAAGCAATGGTATTATCCGTAGTAACCTATAGATATGAGAGCTGGACCATAAGGAAGGCTGAGCAAAGGAAGATAGACACTTTTGAACTGTGGTGCTGGAGGAAAATTCTGAGAGTGCCTTGGACCACAAGAAGATCCAACCAGTCCATACTTCAGGAAATAATGCTCGACTGCTTACTGGAGGAAAGGATATTAGAGGCAAAGATGAAGTACTTTGGACACATCATGAGAAGACAGGAAAGCCTGGAGAAGACAATGATGCTGGGGGAAAAGGAAGAGGGGCCAACGAAGGACAGATGGTATCCTTGAAGTGACTGGCTTGACCTTGAAGGAGTTCATGGTAGCCACTGCCGACAGGGAGCTCTGGCGTGGGCTGGTCCATGAGGTCACGAAGAGTCGGAAGCGACTGATCAAATAAACAACAACATGGGTCTGCATGTGAGTTATTATGGATTTTACCATAGCTCTGTGAGAAATCCATGGCTGCTGCAGTTTAAGGTAAATGCACTCCTCCACGAAACACAACAAAAACTGTTCTCCTGAGTCAAAACACAAATGAAAGTGGTCTTTACTAAGACTGACAGCTCCTCCTAGCTGTAGTTTGAGAAAGAAAGAGGTGATCAACAATATCTTTTTCTAGTTCTGTAGTTACTTCTGTGCAGCTGTCAGGGTTTCTGTGTTGTTTGACACGTCCTTGCAAAGTTGCACATAAACGAGAACACCCTTGGGCAGCCATTGCCAGCAGCAAATAAAGAAATTCAAAAAGTAGCTGTTGTGCAACATAGTTGTTAACGTTTATAGAAAAGTGCAAGCAAAAAAAACCACCCGTTTACCAGGCCTAAAGATATGTGTATGAGGGGAAGGCAGGCAGGAAGGAAAGAGCCACGGAAAGAGCCACAAAAAGAGCCACAAAAAGAGCCAGGTTGCTGTAGAAACATTGTAAGGGAGGCTCTCTCAGAGCTGGAAAAAGGAGAAAGGGAGTGAAAGGAAAGTAAGAAAGAGAAAAATAATGAAAAAGAAAGGAGAAGGGAGGGGAAAGGGAGAAAGAAGGAAAGAAAGAAGGAAAGAAAGAAAGGGAGGAGACATTGCTGTCATGGAGACATTGTGAGCTAGGCCTCTCACAGCTGGAGAAGGGAGAAAGGAGTGAAAGAAAAGAGAACAAGAAGGGAAAGGAAAGAAGGAAGGCATGAATGGAGAAAGAAAAAAGGAAGGAAGGCCACAAGAAGAGCCTTGTTGCCATGGAGACATTGTAAGGGAGGCTCTCTCAGAGCTGGAGACAGGAGAAAGGAGAAGCAGAAGGAAGGGAATAGGATGAAAGAAAAAGGCGGGAAGGGAAAGAGAAAAAGGTTTCAGGGGAGGTAAAAAGTAGGATGAAACACCACCTATATACGCTAGTAA
The DNA here is from genome assembly GCA_030556195.1 of Anolis apletophallus. Classification (NCBI taxonomy): domain Eukaryota; kingdom Metazoa; phylum Chordata; class Lepidosauria; order Squamata; family Anolidae; genus Anolis; species Anolis apletophallus. The sequence goes on from JARBWK010000011.1 coordinate 87,145,819, forward strand.
AGCAATACATTGTCAAATAAGAAACCCACAAAGTCAAGTAAGAAACTGCACGTGTACACCTCTTTACTGTGTACTTGGAGGAATATCAAGGTGGGAAACCTTTGAACTTTGAACACATTGTCTTCAGAATGAAACCACATCAGCATTAGTCAGACGTTTGTAGCATTCCCCTGGAGCAACAGTCCCTGGGACTCCACCCTTGACTGTGTAGGATTTCAGACCGTGTGCTTGTACACCTTTGATCTTGCTTTCCTGAGGGTGCTGTCCTTTTGAGGCCCTCCTCCCTTCAGCCCGTTGCCTGTGCCATGCTGCATTGGCTTAGTCAGCATGGAAGCAAAGGTCGGACGGCACACACCTGTCATCTGTGCAAATTACACAACTCCCAGGTGGCCGGTGTTTGATGTGGAGCAGTAAATAGTGCAAGAAAAAGACACAGGACTCTTGTGCCAGGACAACCATGCCGACAATTGGCTTGTATTATCAAAGCCAGCCTAAAGGTGCCCCCTCCGGTGCACACTCTACGCCAGGGGTGCTCATTAGGTAGCTCGGGAGCTACTAGTAGATCTTCGGCCCTCTTCCAGGTGATCTTCGGGCCTCACCAGCTGGATGGGGTGCTCCTGCCATGCGCGCACACACCCTGTGCGCACGCGCGCTTCTGCTGCTGGCTTCCGCTCTCGCGGTGCTTTTTTCACCTGCTGGGCATTGCAGGAAGAAGGAAGCACGAGGCGAGGCCTCTGGAGGAAGCGCCCTGCCTCTCTCTCGTCCAGAAGCAGCTGTGCAGCCTCTGTTGCCGGCAAGACAGGCAGGGCGGAGCGCTCCCTCTGGATGCCCCGCCTCGTGCTTTCTCCTTCCTGCAATGCCCTGCAGGCAGAAGAAGCGCTGCGCAGGCTGAAAATAGCAACAGAAGCACACGCGGCGGCAAGAGCACACGGCTGCAGGAGCGCGCAGGAGCGCGCGGCGGCAGGAGCAGGTAGATCTTTTGGACTTGGTTGCTTTAAGAGTAGCTCGCATGCTGAAAAAGTGTGAGCACCCCTGCTCTACGCCGTGGCCCATTCAGAACCCCCTTTCCCCCAGTCACCTCATTTGCAACTAGGGAAAGATTGCCTTATCTCTTGAGGCTTTGGGAGGGCTTCTTGAGATAAAGCAAGGTTTCCTTGAAAGCAAGATTACCTGCTGTGTCGTATAAGTGGAGGAGGACTTCTTTCTTGCCCACAGTGATGCTGGTGGTGTATTTCTCGAAGACGGAGGGAGCATATTGCTGCCAGGAGAGGGAAGCACAGAGCTGTTAGTCCACACTGTGAAACCCCCTCATATCTCCCTCTTGACTTTTTCAGGACCCCCTTCACTCTTTCAAGTGCCTGTCCTTGTAAATACCAAAAGTTGTATTGACAAAAATACAGCACTTTGGGGTTACCAATTGGCTATTTGGAGTTAGTCATTGTTACGATGTGAAGGCACCATACCCTCAGGAAGAGACCCCCCAAGGGCCATCCAGTCCAACCCCCTTCTGCTAGGCAGGAAAATACAATCAAACAACCCCTGACAAATGGCTATTTAGCCTCTGTTTAAAAACACCCAGAGAAGGAAAGAGACTCTACTGGTAACATTGGGTTCTTCCTAATGTTCAGGTGGAATCTCTTTTCCTGCCTTTATTTATTTGTTTATCTGTTACTTTATTGCATTTCTATACTGCTTTTCTCACCCCTGGAGGGACTCAAAAGTGGTGTACAACATAATAAATGGCAAAAATTCAATGTCTGACATACATATCAAAACAACACATTACATATGTAAAACAGTAACATATAACTGTAGATTAAAACCATTACAAACTATAAGAAATGTCAAACAAGACCATAAAACATTTTAGACATTGCATCAATCCCGTGGTTGCCATTTAGCTGCTTCAGTATTGCTATCAATCGCCAAATGCCTGCTTGCATAGCCAAGTTTTAAGCTGTTTTCTGAACACCAGGAGAGAGGAGGCTGATCTAATCTCGTTGGGGAGTTCCACCACCGAGAAGACCCTGTCTCTTGTCCTGCAAGGGTGGTGGAACTGAAAGCAAGACCTCCCCAGCCAATCTTAACGCTCTTAATTGGCTCATAAAGGGAGATGCATTTCAACAGGTAAGTTGGACCAGAACCATTTAAGGATTTATAGACTAAAGCCAGCACTTTAGTCTATTTAGTGACTGGCAGCCTGTGGAGTTGACGTAACAAGGGGGTTGTATGCTCCCTGTACGCTTTGGACTTGCTGCTGCTGCCAGAGTCCCAGTTTAAGGCCTAGGCAGCAGGGAGATGGGTTGGAAGGAGGAGATTGCAAACGGGGCAGCAGCCTCTTGAGCAGCAGGTTAGAAAGGAAGGGTCCAACGCTGGGCAAAGGGAGGAAGAAGAATGGTGATGTTGGATTCTTCATTCCTTTCCTGCTTTTGAGGCAAGGAAGGAAGCCCTGTTTGGAAGCTGGACTGCAAGGAAGAGGAGACAGCCGAACCTTACAGGTCACTGAAGGCGAGGGACAAGGGAAGCTCCACCACTGGCTCCTAGTGAGGAGGGAAGGAAAAGGAAGGGAGTACATGGGCGATCTCGCCTTTCGGCTGGCCCAACGGGAGACAGCACCCTTTGTGTGCAGGTGGTAGGGAGAGGGGTTGATTGATCTCGATGGTCCACAATGTATCTGATTTTTGCCTCAGTCAGGGCCATAGCCAGGATTTTGATTCGGGGAGGGCTGAGTTTGATTCGGGAGGGGCTGAGTCTGTGTAAGAGAGGGACTACCCTACCAAACCTTTTGTATTGTTATCCCAATAACCCCATGAATGTGGGATATAATGAGCATGGTGATCACATCATGATATGAATAAACATAACAGTTTAAATAATGTACCAGTAAGGCCTTCTCACGGAACACCCTGAGAATTTCGGGAGGGGCTGAAGCCCCCTAAGCTTCCCCCGGCTACATGCCTGGCCTCAGTGGTCCATGGTCTCTTAAAGTTTGGGAAACACTACAATAGGGCCACACTTGTTGCAAAATTAATTTGAAAATGGCTGTGTTCTTGCCCTCAGGCACATAAATGCCAAAGTGTGCAACCAGCTCCAATGTGCTAACAGCTCAGGCTGTGACAGGAAGACCCATCGTCGCCACATCCTGCCACAATGCAGTCGAGTTAACAGGGCAGACGTTTTCCTGAGATCGTGGCCCAGCGGAAAGCCTCTCCGCCTTTGGGCTGGAGAGAATATATATGAGGCCGATGGGCCTGGCACGGAGACTGATGTTGCTTGGGCAACGATTCCGGGAATTAAGTTTCGAAACCTTGCTCAACTATTGAAAAACTGGCAACACGCACCTCTCCCTACGTAATACTTAAAAAACTAAGACTAATGGATGATACTGCAAGTTTGGATTTAAGTCCTGAAAGCAATGTGAGTGTAAGACTGTTATGGCTTTGCCATTTTTGTGAAGATACCTTCCCTTCAAAAATGTTTCTCTTGGCTTGCGATCTGCCTCTTGTCTCTTTTGGCACAGACTTTTGGTATTACACTACACCATACTATCCCTGTTCCTGGGTTATCAATGTTACTTCCTAATTGGCTTTATCATCAAAACATGGAAAGAGTTTATTAAACTGCAAACCCTTTATTTTTGCAGGAGGGACATCCTGCAGCACATTTTGCAATAGACTCTCAGTTAACCGGCACTCAAGTAATGCGAACTCTTGAGTAGCAAATTAATTTGAAGACATAATACTTCAATTAATTTGAAGACATAATACTTTAAAGAAACACTAAAATACAATTAATTCTAACCCTTGCATACTGTGTTCACAAAGCTGTTTGTACAATGTCAGCAGAACTGTGTTACATTGTACTTGACTTTATTTGCCTCAACTGGCATTTAATGGCCATCTATCAATATCACGTCAATCCAGAATTCATTGCATTGTATAGGGTTAGTCTGAGTTATTTCGAATAGGAAATTTCAAGCAATCAGAAACTACATTAATCTAGTATCAACCAACCTTCATGGAGTGGGGGCTTCCACACAGCTGCATAAAATCCACACTGCACCGGCAGTGTGGACTCAGATAACCCAGTTCAAAGCAGATATTGTGGACTATCTGCCTTGATATTCCAGGGCCCCTTCCAAACAGCTGTATAAAACCCACACTTAACTAGACATGGCAGTGTGGACCAGATAACCCAGTTCACAGCAGATATTGTGGATTATCTGCCTTGATATTCTGGGTTATATGGCTGCGTGGAAGGGCCCTAAGAGTCTACTGTCTCATGTAGATGTCCTTCAGTCTTAATTGGGGTCTTGACAAAATCCCAACCTCAAGGGACCCCTTAATGATTGAGTCGCAGCTCTCTTGAATGTGTGGAGTGGAGGGCCAAGCTTTCCTGTGGCTGAGAGTGCCTTGTGCTAGGATTCTCCTCCTAGCCTTGAACCCTGCTCCCTGGAGCCGTGGCCTGAGGCCCAAAGCGCCCCTCCAGCCTGGCTCTCATGAGATATAAGGAAAGAGTCTCATTTCCAAAAGGAGGCGGCTCCTCTCTCTGCCTTCCCTAACAGTGGACGACGCCGGCTACGGCTTCTGGGAGTTGGGGTCCCACTGCCAAAGGCAAGCAGAAGATGTTGGAATGTGACTGGAGCGTCCCTGAGGGCGAGGCGCCAATTGGGGCGCGGGCGGGCGGGAAAAGCGCGGGCGCGGATTCGCTGGTTGGCGAGAGCGGGTTGGAGGGGCCCCGCTCTCCCCTCACTCACTCACCTCCGGAAAGGTGTTGCGGGCGTAGACCAAGAGCAGCGAGGTTTTCCCACAGCCGCCGTCGCCCACCACCACCATTTTCAGCTCGCGGGCTTCTTGGCCGTTCTTCTTTCTCGCTCCCTGCTTCGCCGGGTCACGGCCGTCCTTTCCCTCCGGGAGCGAGCCGTTGGTGTGGGCCATGAGGGAGCCAAGAGGGGGGGAAAGCGCGGGAAAACGCTTCTGAGGGGGGAAAGGTCCCCGGGTTGGGCGAAGAACCTCCTCGCTCGCCTTTGCTCCTCAAGGCAGGCTGAGAGCGAGAGGATGAGGAGGAAGGCTGCGGTTGGGCCCTCGCTTCGAGGTTTCCTTCACAGAAGAGGGCGGGCGCCCGTTTCCTTCCCGCTTCGAAAAAAGCGACATTTCCGAGGAAGGAGCCGTCCCAAGCGCCTCTGAGCAGCCTTTGCTTGCTCTCCAGAAGCTGGGCTTCAGGCCCCAGCAGGCCCTGGCCTCCCAAGGACGAAGAATGGCAGCCAGCCCACTCCCTGCTGCCCTGGCACTAAACCCCCTTCGAGGGGATGTCTCTGTTCCTGTCGTTTATGGGCATCCCATGGTGTTGCCCTCAGAAATGGGGCTCTCCATAGGATCTCAGGCTATTAGGAAAGAAAAGATCCCAGTGGCACCTTAACAGCTAACAAGTGTAACTGCAGCCTGCTTCCAACTAGACGCATTGGCTCAAGTCTCATGCTCCATCGACTCTCATTTCTGAAACCCTGCTGAATATAATGCACAACGGCAAAAAGTGCCCTCTCTCATTTGTCCGTATTAATTATGAGCTTTGCTCTGTGAGAGATAGTGGACTGTGTTTCTGAACCAGGCATGAGCAAACTTTCTAACTTGGAGCCACATGGTGGGTCAGAGTGGGGTGGGTGGGCCAGGAGTGAGGGGGTTCTCAAACCCTCGCCCTCGCCTTCCTCTTCTTTTGGAGGGGGGGGGGGGAGTGAAGGAAAGATGGGAAACATTTGGATCCCAAAAGGGTTAGCCTTGGTCAGGATGAGAAGATTGTTGATTTTCTGTATTGACCTGAGTACTGTTTTGGTCAATTAAGCTGGCTCTCTGTAGTTAAAAGATTCCAAGAGTCATTTGTTTCAAAAAATAAAGCTCTTTAAACAAAATATGTTCAGGCACAATAATAGACAGTATTAGCAACATGTAAAACAAACAGTCTTACAGTTTAGTTCCATAAGAACAACATAAATCCTCCTTCCGTCTTCTTTTCGATGTCTTCTGCAAAGTTGCTGGCTTCTTCAAAACAAAATTCCTCACCCAAGGTCAGTCTCTCAGCTGCCTTATTTTATACAGGAATAGCTGCAAAACACCTACAGCTGTGACTTTTTCCAGCACCTTCTGGAGGCTTCTGGCTTCAAGTAAGTTTGTAACAAACTTACTCCAAGTAGTCCCATTTAAACTTAAAACATATTTTACATTATTCTTACATTTTACAATATAATTTGCCCACTTACATTTTTAATCTCAACAGGCTCCTTTCTAATTATATTGTACAAATGATAACTAAAATAACATTTAAACACAACAGACTACATTTTATGCACTAACAGCAATTAACCCCATTTTTGCACATAACACTTTATGTTGCATGGCTGGTAAAGCTTTGGTGAATATATCAGCAACATTCTCTTCAGATCTACAGTACTGTAGAACAATCATACCCTGTTTTAACAAATGCCTCACATTCTGATATTTTACTGCAATGTATTTCGTTTTGCTTTTCATGTTCTCATTCATGGCCAAAGCTATGCAGGTCTGTGAGTCTTCATTCACCACTATGGGTTTTTCAAACTTTAAACCCAGGTCAATTAACAACTGCTGAATCCAAATTAACTCATTCCCTACTTCCGAAAGAGCAGCAAATTCTGATTCCGCTGTAGACACAGCAACCGAACTTTGTTTTCTGGATCTCCAACAAATGGGTTTGTCTCCATACTTGACAAAATAACCTGTCACTGATTTCCTGTCTCCTCATCAGCAAACGAACTGTCAACAAAAACTTCCAGCTTCTCACTTTCCAACAAAGGATAAAACAAACTATAACTCACAGTTCCTTTTAAATACCTAAGTACTCTCTTCAAACCCAACCAATCTTTGGTTGTAGGACAAGCCACTTTTCTACTTAAAATGCCAACTGCATAAGCAATGTCAGGCCGTGTCCAGTTTGCAATATGCAAAACACTACCTATCACTGAATGGTACAACTGTACATTAGGAAAATGTTCTTCACATGTCTGACTCAAAAATCTTCAATCATTGGAGTCTGTACTGGATTTGCATCTTTCAGCCCAACTTTTTCAATCAACTGATGTATCTTCTTTTTCTGACTAAGGAACACACCTTGAGTGGAATTCAACACTTCTACTCCAAGATACTCTTTAACACTTCCAAGATCTTTCAACTTAAAATACTTAATTCCTTAAAAACTTTATTAAGGACGTCATCTGACTTAGCCACCAAACACAAGTCATCTACATAAATCAAAATAAAAACTTGTTCTACTCCTTTACTTCTTGTATAGACACATGAATCAGCCACACTAGAAACAAACCCTAATTTCAACAAAACTTCATTGATGCACAAATGCCAACATCTGGCTGACTGACGTAAACCGTACAAGGCCCTTCTCAGCCGATACACATTGTTGTGGCTGACTTTACAACCTGGTGCAGGTTCTAAGTAAATCTCTTCATCAAGTTTAGCATTCAAATAGGCCGTCTCAAAATCAAAATGTCTCATTTTGAAATCATACTGTTCTGCTAAGGCCACTAACATCCTCAATGACTCTGCCTTCGCAGTAGGAGCGAATGTTTCATCATACGACTCATGCATAACCTGTGAACAACCCTGTGCAACTAATCTTGCCTTGTATTTAAAAGAACCATCAGACAATACCTTTTTCTTGAATACCCAACGGAACCAATTACTGGTTTCCCAACAGGTCTGGACACAATCTCAAAAACTCATAAATCAACTAAAGATTTATACTCAGTGTCCATAGCCTTTTTCCAGTGACCTCTTTCCACTGAATCACATTTCAACACATCACTGTACGTTCGAGGCTCAATACACACACCTTGATCCTCTTCAGTCAATACACACTGTACCATGAACCTATCTGGTGGCACTCCTTTATTGGAGCGCTGACTTCTTCTCAGAACTAATTCAGGTTCCACTTCAACCTCAACACTTTCCTGTTGCTCACTGCTAGCCATTTCTTCAGGTACAACACCAGACTCCTCAGACACTTCTTCAACTACTTCTGCTTTTATCCCACTACTGGGCCCAGCTGTTTTAGCTAACTCTGAACCCTGGGATACTGATCTCTGATGAAATGGGAAGAATACTTCAGAATTTTGATGAATATCAACCCATCCCTGATGTTTCTCAAAATTCGCACTTCTTGAAATCAAAACCTTTCCATTTCCTAAATCAAAACGAAAACCTTTAGTTTTTTCAGCATAACCCAAAAAAATCTTAGATTCCTCCACTTACATTGATTCTTATTCCTACACTGTGATGGAATATGAACATTGGCAAAACATCCAAAATTATGAAAATACGAAAAATAGGTTTCCTTTTGAACAACAGGAAATATGGTGTTTCATTTACCACTGAACTCCATGATCTGTTTACAATGTGTACAGCCATATTTATAGCTTCTGCCCAGTACTTTTCACTCATCTTTGCATCATTTAACATACAATTTTTCATTGTTTTTAAGACCCCAATTTTTCTTTCTGCCGCGCCATTTTCTTCCGGGCTGTATGGATTCGTAAGTTGATGTCGAATCCCGGTGGCAGTTAACCAGTTCTCTAACCACTTCACAGTGAACTCACCACCCCTGTCTGTCTGGAAACACCCCACCTTGTGGTTAAAACTCCTTTCAACCATGTTAACCCATTCCTTTATTTTGTACCCAGCTTGGGACTTTTGTTTCAAAAAATAACAAGTATAGCGGGTAAAATCATCCACTAGCACAAGAAAATAAGATGCATTTCCAAAACTCTTGCACATTGGACCCGCCAGATCTATATGAACAAGCTAAAATGGCTTTGTTGTTTGCCTATTTGCTTTGCTTTGGAATGGAACACCTTTTTACTTTCTCCTTAGAACAGACAGCACAGTCCAAATAATTATCACAGGACTTAAGTTTTAAATTGGTTACTTTAGCAAGCTGTCTTATAGCTTTAAAGCTAACATGTCCCAACACTCTATGATAATAGTGAATACACTCATCATGAAGAGGCTTGTTTTCAGTTCCTTGCACTTTAAACACTTTCTCTCCTTTAGGAAACTGGTACATTTTGTTTACCAATCTGCCCGTAACACAATGCTTTCCTTTAAAGGACACTTCACATTCTTTGCCCTAAAACACACTTCATACCCTTCAGCACATAGGCTGGAAATGCTAATTAAACAAAAATCCAATTTCTCAATTAACAAAACCTTTTTAAGCATTCTATTTAACCCAGGTACATAAACATCCCCTGGATCTCACATTTAATTTTTGACCCATCTGCAAGAGTAACACTCGTTACTTCAGCTTTTTCCACATTTTTAAACAATTTTATATCATTTACACAATGCTCTGTACACCCAGAATCTAACAGCCACACAGGACTTTTTACATTCTCTTCTTTAGTACTTCTTGTTACCAAAACATGAGCACCCCTATTGGAAGAAAAACCCCTTCCCTTTGCCTGCTTTTTCATCTTATTGGGACAATCTCTTATTACATGAGAAACTGCTCCACATCCATAACACCTTCTAACACTATATACTACTCCTGACTGCTGGGCATTTTTACTTTGAGCCCCTTTTGCAGGAGAAGCTGTTTCTTTAAGGAACCCATTTCTTTTCTCCTGTTCCATAAGCCTGGAACAAACAAAATTAAGTGAAAGCTCAGTTTCAGGAACATTCTGCATTGAAAACACAAAATTGTCCCACGACGCATCCAAACTGGAAAGCAACACACATGCTTGGTGTGAGTTCAAAAAACTCATCTCTCTTTCCTCCAGTTCCACGAACAGGCGACGCATTGTATCAATATGCTTCATTACATCTTCTCCTTTACGAAGCTTTAAATTGTAAAGTTGCCGGGTGAGGATTATCTTTGCACTGGCTGTTGAAGCACGATAAATATCTAAGCTTCTGCCAGGCCTCGTGTGCCGTGAGAACTCCATGCACATATGCCAGCTGGGAGTTGTCCACACACAACAAGATTGTTGCTAGTGCTTTATCATTCGCTCTCTTCACAGCCGCTGTGGCGTCATCTGCTAAAGGCGATGATGTAACATCCCATAAATCTTCCCTGATGAGCACACTTTTCATCTTTACGTCCCAAGTAGCATAATTGGAGGCTGTAAGACGCTCCAAAGCCAGACCGCCCAAGGAAACGGATGATAAACTCATCTTCACAAGAATGTCTTTCTCTTTTGCAGCTCTTGTATACTGTCTGTGCCAAAAAAAACAACAGAGAGTAAGGAAATACTTGACCAGCTTCCAACAAAAACAGAAACTCCAACCATCCTCTGCTACCACCTGTTGAGTTTCTGTATTGACCTGAGTACTGTTTTGGTCAATTAAGCTGGCTCTCTGTAGTTAAAAGATTCCAAGAGTCATTTGTTTCAAAAAATAAAGCTCTTTAAACAAAATATGTTCAGGCACAATAATAGACAGTATTAGCAACATGTAAAACAAACAGTCTTACAGTTTAGTTCCATAAGAACAACATAAATCTTCCTTCCGTCTTCTTTTCGACGTCTTCTGCAAAGTTGCTGGCTTCTTCAAAACAAAATTCCTCACCCAAGGTCAGTCTCTTAGCTGCCTTATTTTATACAGGAATAGCTGCAAAACACCTACAGCTGTGACTTTTTCCAGCACCTTCTGGAGGCTTCTGGCTTCAAGTAAGTTTGTAACAAACTTACTCCAAGTAGTCCCATTTAAACTTAAAACATATTTTACATTATTCTTACATTTTACAATATAATTTGCCCACTTACATTTTTAATCTCAACAAAGATGGGAGAGAAAAAGTGTATTGCCTACTCCAAATATAATAATATGATAATTTTATTTTTGTATCCCGCCTCCATCTCCCCGAAGGGACTGGGGACATGCCTGATCAACAGAGTTAAAATATAACACATTAAAACTCACAAAACAGCAACATAAGGCAAAATAAAACAACAGCATAACACAATATGAAAACAACCATCGAACAACCAGTAGCTTGAAATAGCAAAACGGGGGATACAAATCAGTTGTGAGGACAGGGCTGTTAGCTAAAGTGCAAGTGCCAGATGACAAAAATTGGGGATAAAGGACAATATGAGGTGGAACACTATATCTCTGGGCAGGGGACAGTAGTAAAGTGCAGGGACTGGAATTTGAGTCATAGCTGGAGGTCAATATTTTCTAGGGAACTGTCTAATCGAAAGTACAGTGTAACATTCACATTTTTAGATCTTTGTGAAAGATGAACAGGGTGGGTGCCAAGCTGATCTCCCTGGGGAGAGAATTCCAGAGCGGGAGGGCCACCACTGAGAAGGCCCTCTCCCTCGTCCCCACCAGCCACATTGTGAAGGAGGTGGGAGCGAAAGGAGACCCTCCCCAGAGGATCTTTGAGATCGCGCAGGTTCATAGGGGAAGATGCGATCGCGAAGATTGGCAGGTCCCAAACCATTTAGGGCATGCAAAAGCAAACTTTTTAACTTGGAGACCACATGGCAGGCCAGGAGGGAGGGGGTTCTTGCCCAAATCCCCTCCCTGCCCTTTCCTTCCCTTCTTCTCTTTTAGAGGCAGAAAGTCAAGGAAAGACGGGAAACATTTGGATTCCCAAAGAGTTGGCCTTGGTCAGGATGAGATAGTGGACAGGAGAGAAAAATTGTATCTGCTGCCGCCTCCAGGACCAAGCTTTGGCTAGGAGCTGCAGCAGGCCTTTCCATCGCCGCTGCTGCTTTTTGTCTTGTGTGTGTGATTGTGCTGTGTTGTTTAATGTGGTATGTTGAATGAGTTGGTGTTGTATGTGTGGCTGTGTGAAAGTTCTCGTCCATTTTAACAAGCACTTTTAGCATTTTTCAGCCTAATTGCCTCCTCAACAGTTTGATAAACTCTAAGACGCCGTCGCCATCTTAGAAGGCCTCGTGCGTTCAATCCTTTCCACCAGCTGTTCCATCTTACTGATTCGACAAGGACTATTCCTATGCAAACAGGATCATCTGTAGTCCTTTGAGAGGCTGTTTCTACTGGAACGGGATAGGGTTGCTGTGACTCCAGGGGGTGCTGGTTGGTTTTTTCCATGGGTCGCTTGGGTGAGCAGTCACCCAGGACAGTGGACTCGTTCTTATAAATACAGGTCCTCCTCAAAAAATTAGCATATAGTGCTAAAGTTCATTATTTTCCATAATGTAATGATAAAAATTAAACTTTCATATATGTTAGATTCATTGCACACCAACTGAAATATTTCAGGTCTTTTTTTTGTTTTAATACTGATGATTTTGGCATACAGCTGAAAACCCAAAAATCCTATCTCAAAAAATTAGCATATTTCATCCGACCAATAAAATGAAAGTGTTTTCCAAAAAAAAGTCAACCTTCAAATAATTATGTTTAGTTACGCAATCAATACTTGGTCGGGAATCCTGCAGAAATGACTGCTTCAATGCGGCGTGGCATGGAGGCAATCAGCCTGTGGCAGTGCTGAGGTGTTATGGAGGCCCAGGATGCTTCGATAGCGGCCTTAAGCTCATCCAGAGTGTTGGGTCTTGCGTCTCTCAACTTTCTCTTCACAATATCCCACAGATTCTCTATGGGGTTCAGGTCAGGAGAGTTGGCAGGCCAATTGAGCACAGTAATACCATGGTCAGTAAACCATTTACCAGTGGTTTTGGCACTGTGAGCAGGTGCCAGGTCATGCTGAAAAATGAAATCTTCATCTCCATAAAGCTTTTCAGCCGATGGAAGCATGAAGTGCTCCAAAATCTCCTGATAGCTAGCTGCATTGACCCTACCCTTGATAAAACACAGTGGGCCAACACCAGCAGCTGACATGGCACCTCACACCATCACTGACTGTGGATTCTTGACACTGGACTTCAGGCATTTTGGCATTTCCTTCTCCCCAGTCTTCCTCCAGACTCTGGCACCTTGATTTCCGAATGACATGCAAAATTTGCTTTCATCAGAAAAAAGTACTTGGGCCCACTTAGCAACAGTCCAGTGCTGCTCCTCTGTTGCCCAGGTCAGGCGCTTCTGCTGCTGTTTCTGGTTCAAAAGTGGCTTGACCTGGGGAATGCGGCACTCGTAGCCCATTTCCTGCACACGCCTGTGCACGGTGGCTCTTGATGTTTCTACTCCAGACTCAGTCCACTGCTTCCGCAGGTCTCCGAAGGTCTGGAATCGGTCCTTCTCCACAATCTTCCTCAGGGTCCGGTCACCTCTTCTCGTTGTGCAGCGTTTTCTGCCACATTTTTTCCTTCCCACAGACTTCCCATTGAGGTGCCTTGATACAGCAATTTGTTCAGAAATTCTTTCTGGGTCTGACCCTCTTGCTTGAGGGTGTCAATGATGGCCTTCTGGACAGCAGTCAGGTTGGCAGTCTCACCCATGATGGCGGTTTGGAATAATGAACCAGTCTGGGAGTTTTTAAAAGCCTCAGGAATCTTTTGAAGGTGTTTAGAGTTAATTAGTTGAATCCGATGATTAGGTTAATAGCTCGTTTAGAGGACCTTTTCCTGATATGCTAATTTTTTGAGATAGGATTTTTGGGTTTTCAGGAGCTGTATGCCAAAATCATCAGTATTAAAACAAAAAAAGACCTGAAATATTTCAGTTGGTGTGCAATGAATCTAACATATATGAAAGTTTAATTTTTATCATTAAATTATGGAAAATAATGAACTTTAGCACTATATGCTAATTTTTTGAGAAGGACCTGTACATCTGACTGCTAAGCTACGGTACTGAGCAGTCCAATGTGGTTGGCTTTACTATCACTACAGGGTGGGGGAAGTTGCGGGAGAGAGATCAATAATTTATATGGCTGTATTAAATCATGATCTGCTACATAATGTGCAGCCAAGTGATATGAGGAGGGAACATGCAGGAGGGATGGATCCTGGGCGGGGAGCTCCTATTGGGGTGGTGACTGGGAGGGGAAGATGCGGGAAAGAGAGACCCAAATTATTGATTCAGCCTAGAATTTGTGATGGATCTAAATTGTCAGTTCGACCCAGAAGCGAGTGCTCTAAAATTTCAATTCGGCCAAAATTTTTTACAAGAACCTTAATAAATTTAAATCGGGCTCCTGACAAATCTAAGCTGAGTACCCAGGAAGGTGGTCCCTCCCAGTTGAAAGTGGTGCTGTTTAATGCCAGGTCAGTCAATGGCAAAACATCAATAATTCAAGATTTAATTCTTGAAGAACAAGCTGATCCGGCTTGTATAATGGAGACCTGGTTGGATGAGGCTGGGGGGGTTAATCTCTCACAGCTCTGTCCACCGGGTTATTCCGTACAGCACCAATCGAGACCGGGAGGGCGGGGAGGGGGAGTCGCAGTGGTCTATAAGGATTCCATCCCCTTGACCAGGTGCCCCATCCTGCAGTCAACCATGTTCGAATGTGTCAACCTAAGGGTTGGTGACCGGGACAGGTTAGGGATTCTGTTGGTGTACTGACCACCCCGCTGCACTACAGTCTCCCTACCTGAGCTAGCCGGAGTGGTCTCGGGCCTGGCCGTGGAGTCCCAACAGCTCATTGTGCTGGGGGACTTCAACATCTATGCCGAGACCACTCTATCAGGAGCAGCTCAGGACTTCATGGCCGCCATGGCAACTATGGCCCTGTCCCAGCTAATATCGGGTCCCACCCATAGTGCAGGACACACGTTAGATCTGGTTTTCTGCCAGGGATGGGAAGAAGGTGGTGGAGTGGAGGAACTGACCATCATTCCTTTGCCATGGACCGACCACCACCTGATCAGGTTTAGACTTACTGTGCCTTTTTACCTCTGCAGGGGTGGTGGACCCATTAGAATGGTCTGCCCCAGGAGACTTATGGATCCGAATGGATTCTTGACAGCTCTTGGGGATTTCCCCGCCTCCTCGGTAAGTGACCCTGTTGAAGCTCTTGTTTCTCTCTGGGATAGGGAGATGACAAGGGCTATTGACACGATCACTACAGAAGGGGGCCTCTTTAGTAACCGAGCTAAACCAGCTCCTTAGTTCACTGAGGAGCTGGTAGCAATGAAGCGAAAAAAGAGGAGGCTAGAGTGGGTGTGGCGTCGGAAGCGGAGCAGATCAGTCCATGCGCGCCTGGTGTCCTATCTGAGGACCTACGACGCAGCAACAAAAGCCGCACAAAAAACATCCATTGCAGCCAAGGTGGCCGCTGTGAAGAACCGTCCAGCGGAACTGTTCCGAGTTGTTAGGGGACTTTTAAACCCGCCACAGTGCGAGATCCCAGACAGCTCAGCGGAACGCTGTGAAGAATTTGCTCGGGCCTTCGCGGATAAAGTGGTGCTGATCCGTTCTGATTTCGATACCACTTTAATGGCAGTCTCTGAGGATGTGACACGAGCATCTGCTTGTCCGGTTTTAATTGATTCGTTTCAATTGGTTCAGCTTGAGGATGTGGACAAGATCCTTGTAGAGGCGAGGCCTACCACATGCATCCTAGACCCCTGCCCATCCTGGCTGATTAAAGAAGCCAGAGGGGGTTTGGCAGAGTGGGTTAAGGCAGTGTTTCCCAACCTTTTTTGAGCCACGGCACACTTTTTACATTTACAAAATCCTGGGGCACACCACCAACCAAAATGACACTCTAACACAGTAATACATATAGTTAATATGTTTTTAAATGTATTTATACACTCAGTATGAAACCTGGGCCTGTTTCGATGAACACAACATAGATATCCTGGCAGGAATGGCAGAAAGACACAAACTTCCCACACAGAACTCCCAGAACCAAGAGAAAATGCTATAAGCGTTTGGTGGGCATTGACCTTGAGTTTTGGAGTTGTAGTTCACCTATATCCAGAGAGCACTGTGGACTCAAACAATGTTGGACAAGAACAAAACCTGGCATGAATACTCAATATACCCAAATATGAACGCAGATGGAGTTCAGGGGAAATAGACCTTGACATTTGGGAGTTGTAGTTGCTGGGATTTATAGTTCCCCTACAATCAAAGAGCATTTTGAACCCCACCAATGATAGAACTGGGCGAAACTTCCCACACAGAACCCCCAGGAGGCAAGAGGAGGTCTCTACTTGGGGAAAGGGAGGCGGGCCTTCCCAATGTATGGAGAGGGAGAGACCAAGTAGACAACGGGTGGGGAGGGGGGTGTTTGTAATTTTGTGCCTTTATCGAGGTAGGTTTCTTAGAGTTTTTATACTTCAACACACTAGACTCTTCCCCCCCCCCCCTTCCTGGAGGTTCCAACGGCACACCTGATGATCGCTCACGGCACACTAGTGTGCCCTGGCACACTGGTTGGGAAACACTGGGTTAAGGTGGTGGTTAATGCCTCCTTACAGGAGGGCAAAATTCCAGTCAGCTTAAAGCAAGCTGTTATAAAACCGCTGTTGAATAAACCATCACTGGATCCCACTCAATTAGTGAACTATTGGCCAGTTTCCAATCTCCCCTTTTTGGGCAAGGTCATGGAACATGTGGTGGCTTCGCAACTCCAGGGGTTCTTGGTTAATACTGATTATCTAGATCCGGCACAGTCTGGCTTTAGGCCAGGACATGGTACTGAAACAGCCTTGGTCGCCTTGGTAGATGATCTACGCCGGGAGCTCGACAAGGGGAGTGTGTCCCTGTTGGTTCTGCTGGACCTCTCAGCAGCTTTCGATACTGTTGACCACGGTATCCTTTTGGGTCGCCTTGCAGATATGGGGCTTGGGGTACTGCTTTGCAGTGGCTCCAATCCTTCCTGGAAGGTCGTACCCAGAAGATGGCATTGGGTGAAACCTGTTTGGCTCCGTAACCGTTGTCTTGTGGAGTCCCTCAGGGTTCAGTACTGTCCTCGATGTTATTTAACATCTACATGAAACCGCTGGGAGAGATCATTCGGAGTTTCAGAGTAAGGTGTTATCTGTACGCAGATGATGTCCAGATCTGTCACTCCTTCCCACCTGTCACCAAGGAAGCTGTCCAGACTTTGAACCAGTGCTTGGCTGCTGTGTCGGACTGGATGAGGGCTGGCAAAATGAAACTTAATCCAGACAAGACAGAGGTCCTCCTGGTCAGTCGAAAGGCCGAACAGAGCATAGGGTTACAGCCTGTGTTGGATGGAGTTACACTCCCCCTGAAGACGCAGGTTCGCAGCTTGGGAGTGATCCTGAACTCATCGCTGAGCCTGGAACCCCAGGTCTCGGCGGTGGCCAGGGGAGTTTTGCACAGTTAAGACCCGTGTGCCAGCTGCGCCCGTACCTTGGGAAGTCTGATCTGGCTACGGTCGTCCACGCTCTGGTCACATCCTGAATAGATTACTGCAACGCACTCTACGTGGGGCTGCCTTTGAAGACAGTTCGGAAACTGCAATTAGTCCAGCGGGCGGCAGCCAGACTACTAACGGGAGCTACATACAGGGAGCTTACCACCCCCCTGTTGTGTCAGCTCCACTGGCTGCCTGTCCACTTCCGAGCTCAATTCAAAGTGCTGGTTTTGTCCTTTAAAGCTCTATACGGTTCTGGCCCAGCTTACTTGTCCGAACGCACCAGCCGCTACGTTCCCCCTCGTAATTTAAGATCATCCGGGGAGGCCCTGCTCTCGCTCCCGCCTCCTTGAAGCCGTGACTGGATGGCTGCGTTCCAGCCGGCTGAAGGTGAATCCGTCGAAGACAGAGATCTTGTGGCCTGGTCGCCCTGGGCTGGGTGAGTGCCGGTTGCCTACCCTGGATGGTGAGCAACTTAGCCCGTCATCCCTTGTTAAAAGTTTGGGCGTCCATCTGGACCCTTTGCTGTCCATGGAGACAGGCTAGGCGACTGGCACCCTACCTGTCCAGGGATGACCTGGCCACGGTGATCCAAGCGACGGTCATCTCGAGGTTGGACTACTGTAACGCCCTCTACGTTGGCCTTCCCGTCGACAATTCGGAAACTCAAGCTGGTGCAGGATGCCGCTGCTCGCTTACTGGTGGGAGCACCGGTGAGATAGCATATTACTCCTATTCTGCGGCAACTGCACTGGCTCCCTATTGAGTACCGAATTGCCTTCAAGGTGCTGGTGTTAACCTTCAAGGCCTTATACGGTCTAGGGCCTGCGTACCTGAGGGACCGCCTTACCCCGTACGTTCCCCCGAGATCACTGCGCTCAGAGGAGCAGAACTTGTTAGAAATTCCATCAATCCGCTCCTGCCATTTGTCCACAACCAGGCAGCGCGCCTTTTCTGTTGCAGCCCCCATGCTGTGGAATTCTCTTCCACCCGATACTCGCGCAATCCGAGACCTTGCTCCCTTCCGGAGAGCGTGTAAGACTGCCCTTTTCAGATTCGCCTT
Source organism: Anolis apletophallus (assembly GCA_030556195.1). Taxonomy (NCBI): domain Eukaryota; kingdom Metazoa; phylum Chordata; class Lepidosauria; order Squamata; family Anolidae; genus Anolis; species Anolis apletophallus. The sequence goes on from JARBWK010000011.1 coordinate 87,164,135, forward strand.
TGGATAACCCGCTATGCATTGTATGACCATGCTCATGAGTTTTAAGAACCTGTAACCCCTGTGGTTTTTAATATTGTTGTTTGATGTTTTTATTGATTGCTGTTGTGATCCGTCCCGAGCCTGCAGGGAGGAGCGGAATATAAAATCGAATAATAATTAAATAAATAAATACTTCTCAAATGTGGTTGGTGGGGATGAGAGATAGGGCCTTCTCGGTGGTGGCTCCCCATCTGTGGAACGCACTCTCAATTGATATACGATCAACCCCATCCCTCCTGGCATTCAGGAAAAAGGTGAAATCCTGGTTATGGGACCAGGCGTTTGCACATTAGCACAATACAGTACTTTAGATTGGATTGAAATGGCAAACTGGTGGACATGACCCAATGCTTCTATTATGGACGGAATACTGTTTTTAACTTATGTGAATGTATATGATGTATTTTAATGCTAATTGTATTTTAATGTATTTGAATGCTAACTGTATTTTAATGTATTTTAATTTTGACTGTTTTTGGTTTTCTATTATATGTATACTGTGTTTTTGGCATCGAATTGTTGCCATTGTTAGGCCGCTCCGAGTCCCCCCTCGGGGGTTGAGAAGAAGCGGGGTAGAAATGGTGGAAATAAAAAATAAATTAGACCCAGTATTACCTACTCCTGATATAGAATCCTAGAGCTGGAAGAGACCCCCAAGGGCCATCTAGTCCAACCCCCTTCCATGCAGGAAGGCACAATCAAAGCCCTCCTGATAGGCAGCCTCTGGAAAAAAGCCTCCAGAGAAGGAGACTCCACCACACTCTGAGGCAGCCTATGCCACTCTCCAACCGCTCTTGCTCAGGAATCTTTTCAGTTGAATCTTTTCCCCTACCACTTGAAACCACTGCTGTCTTGTGTCCTCTCTAGAGCAGCAGAAAGTCAGTTCCCCCCTCCCCAATGGAACACCCTTTTAAATCTTGAAACATGGTTCTCATGGTCCCCCTACCTTCTCTTCCCCTAGGTAAACCTCTCAGGAGGAAGGAAAAAGAGAAGGAAGGATGGAAGGGAATGGAGGGAGAGAATGAAGGAAAGAAAATGGGAGGAAGGAGAGAAAGAGGGAAGGAAGAAAGGACAAAAGGGTGTAAGGAAATGGAGGGAGAAAGAGAAGGGTGGAAGGGAAGGAAGAAGGGAGAAAAAAGGAGGGAAGGAGGAAGGAAAGATACATGGTGAGAAAGAGGAGGGCCTGAAAATATAGCCCAAGTGACCACATCCAGCCCAGGGTCTGGGTTTACCATACCTGGTTTAGAGCTTTATAGGTGATAACCTGCACCTTGAATTGAGACCGAAAACTTATCGGCATCCAGTGGAGCTCTTTGAACAGGGGGTTGACCGCTCCCTGTAATTCGCTCGGGTAAACAGCCTGGCCGCCGACCTATTCACTAACTGCAGTTTATGGGCTGTTTTCAAAGGCAGCCCCACGTATAGTGAGTTACAGTAATCCATCATGGAGGTAACTAAGGCATGGACTACCATAGTCATGTCAGACTTCTTGAGGTACGGTCGCAGCTGGCACACAAGCTTTAATTGCACAAAGGCCCTTCTGACATCAACAGTCAGTGCTGAGTCCAGGACGAGCCCCAGACTGCGGACCTGTGTCCTCAGGGGGAGTGTAACCCCATCAAGCACATGTTGCCACCCTGTCTCCCAATCCGCCAAGCAACTGACCTGAAGGACCTCTGACTTGTCAAGATTAAGCTTCAGCTTGCTAGCCCTCATCCAGCCCATCACAGTGACAAGGCACTGGTCCAGGACCTGGGGGTTTTTCTTGGAATTTGGTGGAAAGGAGTAGTAGAGTTGAGTGTCATCTGCGTAGAGATGGCACTGAACTCCAAAACGCTGGATGACCTCGCCCAGTAGTTTCATGTAGATGTTTGAGCATGGGAGATAGAATAGAATCTTGTGGGACCCCACAGATCAAAGGCCAAGCGTCTGAGCAGGAATCCTACAGCTTCACTGACTGGGTGTGGCCCTCCAGGAAGGAGTGTTGCCACTGTAGTGCAGCGTCCCCAAGGCCCTTTCTGGAGAGCTGACCCAGAAAGAGATCATTGTCGATAGTATCAAAAGCTGCTGAGATGTACAAGAGAACCAACAAGGACACCCTTCCCTTGTCAAGTTCTCTGTGGAGGTTATCCACCAAGGTGACCAAAGCCATCTCGATTTCGTCCAAGAATCATTGAAGCTAAAAAGCCACCACTCACTCCAGGAACCTTGCTCAAAAAAGGAAGGTTTGAAATCGGCCGATAGTTATTCAATACTGAAGAATCAAGGGGTGCCTTCTTCAGGATTGGTTTTACTATTGCCTGTTTCAGGCAGGATGGAATTTGGCCCTGATCCAGCAAGACCCTGATCCTAGAGCTGGAAGAGACCCCCAAAGATCATCCAGTCCAGTGCCATGCCAGAAGGCACAATCAAAGCACTCCCGATAGACATACTTTGAGGAAAAGCCGCCAAAAGAGGAGACTCCACCACTCCTAGGCAGCCTACACCACTCTCCAAGAGTTCTTACTCTCAGGAAGTTCTTCCTAATCTTTTCAGTTGAATCTCCCTGCCATTTGAACCCATTGCTCCCTTGTGCCCTGGTCTCTAGAGCAGCAGAAAGTCAGTCCACCCCTCCTTATCAGCGGGCGGATCAGCTGAAGCTGGCAGTAAGCACTGCTGGCCATTGTCGCATCTCCCTGGGCTGACATTTGGGGAGACAGATCCAGGAGCACTTATCCCAAGCTGCACACACAGTCTTCCAGGGGGAGTGTAACCCCCATCCAGATCTGGTTGACACACATCCATCCCCAGATTCGAACCCTTGATAGGAGACACCTCTGTTTTGTTTGGATTTATTTTTCCTTGTAATGTTAAGCATTATGAAGTTAACAAACTTACCCACCATCTTTTATAGAGATGACTTCTATATGCTACACTTTGTGCAGTTTTCTCTCTCTCATGCTGCAAGCTGAATCTGTCTAGATCTTTGACAAAGAAAAAACAGATCCCTTGCTCTTTGTTGGTACTGGTAATCCCCCTAATATGCACAAATGTTGGAAATATTATAAATCACTAGATGAATTCAAGGAATGAATATGAAATTAATATGAATGTTTCCATGTCTTACCATTTACTTTTTGAAATAAGCTCTTTTAAACAAATATGTTCATTTTTACAAATATAATTGTACTTCAGAAATCCAGGGGGGGAATTTCCTAAATTCCCTAACCTGTTTCCTTTTGCTTTTCAGATTTGGGTTATACAACCACATAACATTTTGTGTTCAAATATTACCTTTTATTTTAAAGCCTTACTTATAATTTCAGATAAAGCAGTTGTATGACAAGAAGTTAACAAATTTTCTATCCTACTATATCACCAACTAAACGTGTGTATAACATTTTCAATGTCACCAGGAATATTTTGTTAGGTATAATGGGTAAAGAACTGGACAGTAAATATGGACTATTTCTCAGATACATTATAACAGCAATAAGCATGCTGTTTGGTCAAACTTGGAAATGGAATGAAGGACTGAAAATAGAAGAATGGACTAATACAGACCCTGAGTTACCGCAAATTGCCAAAGTGATGTACGTATTAAAGAATAACCTAATTGAAGATTGCTTTTTTAAAAGGTTGGAAACTTTATGCTTTTTCAGGAATAGGAAAGCTAACGATGTCACAATTTGTGGCTATGGGTACTAGCACTTCCAGTAGGATTACTAAATTGAATCTAATGGTATAATAAAATGTTTTTCCCTCTTTAAAAAAAACCCCCCTGTTAGAACACCAAAGCTTCCAGAGATGGAAAAGAAGACCTAGGGATGCACCTATGATGTAGAATGAATCTACTTTACCTGTCTTGGTTCAATGCTATAGACTGAGTCATGTACTTCTGCAAGGTCTTGTGCCTTCTCTGCTAAAGAATGCAGATGCCTCACCAAACTGCAAATTCCAGGATTGCATAGCATTGAGCCACGAGTCCCCTCAAGGAGATAGGGCAGAATACAAATATATTATTTGACAAGATTACTACACAGCAAACAAGATCACTGTTTGCTGGTTATTGTATTGGATCACACATCGGACACTTCCCAAGTGTCTAGGACTATGTGATGTATCGGCAAATATTGCGTGCAGATCCCAGTAAAGTGGTCTTTTGCAGTTGACAGATGGTAATTTTGTCAGCGCCAGTTGTGTTTAAGTGCAGGCCAAGGTCTTTAGGCACTGCACCCAGTGTGCCGATCACCACTGGGGCCACCTTGACTGGCTTGTGCCAGAGTCTTTGCATTTCGATCTTTTTTTTTTTTTTTTTGTTAAATGTATTTATTAAAGAATTTTCAGTTAACAATAAAAGTGGTAGAACAATTCATTGGTATAGGAAAGTAGGAAAAGAAGATGGGGGGATGTGGGGGGCGGATGCGGGGGAAGCAAGAGAGGGGGAAGGGGGGATCTCTGGATGGGGGCAGGGCGGGCAAGGAAAAGTGGGGGGAAGCGTGGTGAGGGACAGAGAGGGGGGGAAGGGGGGTAGTCAATCTTCGGACTAAACTTGCTGTTTCCTTTGTCTAGTTCTTTCAATGTTCCCATGCAAAAAAGGCAGCAAGGAGAGAGGTAGGGGGGTGTGAGGGGATGTCACTTGGCTCGTGGAGGGAGTGTAGAGGTGAGGGAAAAAACAGCACTTGAGCTTTCAAACTTGTTGGCCTCTGGGTTCTCTGTTCTACTAGACGCCTTGGGAGTGTTGTTTTGCGGATCTGGCTTGTAGGTAGGCTCTAAAGAGTGACCAATCCGTTTTGACCAGTCCATTTCCTACCTCCTCGCTTATGTAGTATGATAATTTGTCCATATTCATAATGTCCTGAACCTTATTTATCCAATCCTCGATCCGCGGTATTTCTTTCAATTTCCATACTTTCGCGTATACCATCCTCGCGGCTGTGGAGAGGAACATGTACAGGCGTTCGGCGTTTCTGTCTGCCAGCTCCTCCTCGTCTACCATCCCCAACAGGCAGGCTTCTGGCTTCTTTTCTAGAGTGGTCTGGAGTATCTTCTGAGTGTGGGCGTGTACTTCTTTCCAGTATTTCGAGGCCTCTGGGCAGGACCACCACATGTGGTAGAAAGTGCCGACCTGCGCTCCACACTTCCAGCATTTGTTCTGTGCGCTCTTGTCCATCAGACCCAGCTGGTGAGGTGTCACATACCACCTGAAGAACATTTTGTACCAGTTCTCCTTGAGGTCTATGGCATACACAATTTTTATCTTCTTCTTCCAGATTTTTTCCCACTCCTGCATGCTGATTGCGCGGCCGATGTTTTGAGCCCATTTGATCATGCATGTCTTCACCTGCTCTGTTTCTGTCGACCACTCCAGAAGTTTTAAGTAAGCCTTTGAGATGAGTTTCTTCTCTTTTGTCAGAAGTGCTTTCCATAGTCGGTCGTCCTCCGCGAACCCCAGCTGGTCATCTTTTCGAAAACACGTCCTGATGCTTAAGTATTGAAGCCATGTGAGGGATTTATACTGTGTTTGGATTTGTGCCTTCGACTTCAGGCATCTCTTCCTCCCCACTTTGACCGTTATCTCCTCGTAGGTTGGCCATTTGCTCCATCCGAGTACAGACCTTTGGTGTGCTTCTATGGGCGATAGCCACAGGGGTGTCTTTTGAAAGAACCTCCCTTTGTATTTATCCCATATATTCATTAGGCTTGCTCTTATTGGGTGTTTCTTGAAGTCTTCTTTCGATCTTCTCTTTCCGTACCACAGATGTCCGTGCCACCCTGTGCTAAGATCAAAGCCCTCCAGGGACAGTAGCTCGTTGTTTTTTAGGCTGATCCAGTCCTTTATATGGGTCAGACCGCAAGCTTCGTAATACAGCTTCACATTCGGCAGGTCCAGACCCCCTCTCTCCTTTCTGTCCGTCAGTGTAGTGTATTTTATCCTTGCTCTCTTTGAGTCCCATATAAATTTGAGAATGTCCTTTTTCCAGTTGTCAAGGGTGCTCGTGGACCTGATAATTGGCAGGTTTTGAAACAAATAGAGTAATCGGGGAAGCACATTCATCTTTATCACCGCTATCTTGCCCATGAGCGAGAGGTTGGCACTTCTCCAGCCGTCTAGGTCCTTTTTGATCTTCTTCCACAGTGTCTCGTAATTGTTTTTTTCCAAATGGCAGTTCTGGGCTGTTATGTGGATTCCTAAATATTTTATTGATTGTTTGACTTGAAGGCCTGAGATCTCCTCCAGCTCGATCTGGCGCTTCCTGGACATATTCTTTGTCAAAATCTTCGTCTTTCCTTTGTTGATTTTTAGGCCTGCCACGGAGCCAAATCTATCTATTTCTGTTAGCCAGGTCTGGATAGTGTCAACAGGTCGTTCAATAAAACAGATTACGTCATCAGCAAACGCTTTGACTTTGATTGAGCAACTTCCCACTGTTGGGCTTGTGAGTTGATTGTTGGCTCTGATGGCTCTTAGAAGGACCTCCATGGAGAATATAAAGAGTAGTGGCGAGAGGGGACGCCCCTGCCGTGTGCCTTTTTGGATTGCGAGCTTTCCCGTAGGCCGTCCATTAATCCAGATCCTTGCCGACTGGCTCTTGTAGATTGCCCCGATGGCTCTTTGAAATTAGGGGCCTAGACCTGTCTTCGACATAAGTAGCTGGAGGAAGTCCCAGTTCAGGTTGTCGAAGGCCTTCTCCGCGTCCAGGGCGAGGAAGGCCACTTCCTTTCTGGGGTTTGATTCGTAGTACTGGATCAGGTCTACCACCATCCTGGTATTGTCTTTGGCCTGCCTGCCGGGGAGGAATCCGTTTTGATCTGGTGCAATCCAGTCACACAGCCAGAGCTTCATTCTGTCGACCAGAATGGCTGCCAGGATCTTATAGTCTGTGTTGAGAAGTGATATGGGCCTGTAGTTGGCCACATTTGTATCTTCCGTGCCCTCTTTGTGTATGAGGACTATATTTGCCTCCCTCCAAGATTCCGGTACCACTCCCTCCGTGAGCACTCTATTGTAGATCTTCTTCAGGAAGACAATTAGTTCACATTTCATGGACTTGTAGAATCTGGCCGTGAGACCATCCGGCCCTGGGGCTTTGTCTGTGCCCATTTTCCCTATCGCTGCTTCTATCTCCTTTTCGGTGATTCCTCCGTTCAGTATGGCTCTGAAGTGTTTTGGTATCTTGTCCAGCCTTTGCGTCTCCAGATAACGTTTGATATCGCCTGTTTTGTCTCCATCTTTGGCATACAGCTCTGAATAGAAGGTGTGAAATTCCCTCATTATTTCTTCTTCCCCTAAGACCATTTTGTCGCCGGCTCTGAGTTTTGTAATATACCTCATTTGTTTCTTCTTCTTGATCCTGTTCGCCAGCCATTTTCCCGGTTTGTTGGCGTTCTGGAAGTGTCTTTGCTTCAAAAATTTGAGGTCGTTGGAGATTTGCTCCAGTTCCAGATGGTGTTTCTGTTTTTTTAGGGAAGTTAGTTCAATGGTAGCGGCTTGATCATTTGGATGCTTTTTCAGCTGGGACTCCTCCTGGGCGATTTTATTTTGGAGATCTTGTAGAGCTTTTCTCTTCGCCTTGTTCCTGCCCGCACTATGCTGTATGAAATGCCCCCTGAGCACTGCCTTGCAGGCATCCCAGACCACCTCCGGTTTTGTTTCCGGGATGTCATTGATCTTAAAGTAGTCTGCTACCAGCGCTCTGTATCTCTGCACGTCTTCCTCTTTTTTAAGCAGATTGTCATTAAGCCTCCAGCGCCTTGCTGGGGGTTTGTGATTGAGTTCTACTGTGACCGGGCAATGGTCTGATATATCCCTTGGCTGTATTTTTATTTGGGAAATTCTTGGCACCAAGGCGTTTGATATCCAGATCATGTCTATTCTGGACCAGCTCTGGTGCCTGTGCGAGTAGTAGGTGTAGTCTCTCTCCCCTTGGTTGTGGAGCCGCCAAACATCCTGGAGAGAGTGGTCCGTTTTGAGCTGTATGAGAGTCTTAGGGAGAGTGTTGGAAAGGTCTTGCTTTGCTCCCTTAGTTGCTTTGCTTGGGTGCGTTTTGTCCAGTTGGGGGTCAAGAACTCCATTGAAATCCCCCATAACGATCAGGTTATCATATTCCTGCTCCTCTAGCAACTTCGAGAAAGTCCGCACAAAATCATTCTTAGGGCCGTTCGGGGCATATATGTTGCAGACTAGGAGCCGGGACAATCCCACCTCAATTTTCACTCCTATGATTCTCCCCTCCTGATCCGCGAATGCCAGTTTGGCTGGTAACTTGTCGCTGACATACGTCGCTACGCCTCTTTTCTTCTCGTTAGCTAGGGAACAGAACAACTCTAAAAGACATTCTGAAAGAGTTGCAGAATCTCTCTGAGAAGCAAGAAACCACGCAAAGGAAAGTAGACGCCGCGGCGGCGAAACAAGAAGCACAACACAGATCAGTGCAGGAACAACTACTGGACATTAAGTCAGATCTAACGAAAGAACTGGCCAACATGAGGGATGAAATACACTCAGCCAGGCGAGAGAACGAAAAGATCATGACGACCCAAGAGAGGATGCGCAAGCGCATAGAAAGTCTGGAATCAAGGAACGCAAAGCTAGAGTTGGTCCAGGAAAGACTGGCACAAAACTCTCTGGAGGCAAGTCTCCGTTTCAGAAATCTGCAGGAAGAGTCGCAGGAAGATTTACAAGCGATCATCAGCAAGCTCTCCTCCACCATCATAGGCAGAAAGGAGGGGGAGATGTCCCAAGAAATAGACAAAGCGTACAGGGTACCCTCGGCATATGCGAGGCAGAACAATGTGCCTCGGGATATAGTGGTTCAGTTTTGTAGGAAAAAGGTCAGAGATGAGGTGCTGCTGAAGCAAAAGGAAACACCAATGCTGCATAAGGGCCGTAAAGTCATAGTGTTGAGAGAATTTACAGCATCCTCCATAAGCAAGAGGAAAAATTACTCCTTTCTAACAGAGGAACTAAAAACTAGGAAAATTAGATTCCGATGGGAGAAGTCGGAAGGAGTAATGGTTACCTTTGAGGGACAAAAGCACTGGCTGACCTCGGTACCCAAGGCACAAGCATTCTACAAGAAACTTCAGGAAGACCCCGGCCCGAAGACTCATTCTAGACCCGGTCAAAACGAACAAGTAAAGAAACGGCGATTCTCTTCCCCGAATAGGGAGCCAACTCTATCGGCTCGAGATCCTCGAGGCCGGACAAAAGGCGCGACGGCAAATAACCCGGATACCAACAATGGCGAATCGGACAATACAGAGGAAATGCGAGATGTATGATCCGCTATTACAACTGCGGTGTTACTCCAACAACATCAATGGTCTGAACTCGCCGGCTAAACGGAAAAAAGCTTTCAACCAGCTGAGAAAGAACAAGTATGACATCTTGGCCCTGCAGGAGGTCCATATCAAAAAGGCTCACGAACACCACCTTGCAGTTCGATCTTTAAATCCTCGTATTGTGTCAGCTTTTCCAGTTGTTTCTCTACAATCCTGCTGTTGCCTGGGATTGTAACATCGACAATCCATACTTGTTTATTTAGCACAATGGTGAGGTTAAGAGTATTGTTAAGGTTATTGTTGTTGATGTTGTTAGGGTTATTGTTGTTATTATGACAATTAAATTACAGATGGCATCCCTCAAATGAAGGGATGTCATCTGTAATTTCCTGAAGTAGCTTCCCCTTTGGCTTTGGCTCAACATTAAGATGACCATATTATGCAGATCTAATGCACACCCTAATTTTGACAAGGTCATTTAGCCCAAAAAGGTGAGCATTAGATTAGAATCAATAGGGTAGATCTTTTTTCTTGTTTAATATCAGGAAAGAAGATTCCTTTCTAGAGGGCAGTATGAAACCCTACCAAGGAGGTGGAAATCCAAGTTAAATATGAGGAATTCCCTCCCGCTGCCACACGACCCATTTCTGGATGTGTCTGAATACCAACCAAGAATAATTGGAAAAGGGTGAGCTTCTCAAAGTTTAAGCCTGGATCCCTTTATTCATAACCAGTAGAGAAGACTCATTGAATGAATGGCAACTTGGTTAAGTCAACACTTAACGTAAACGGGGTTGGCATGAAATTCAGGCAGAAGCACGGCCTTTCAAGAAGTCTGTACTTTCAGCTTTTTGTTTAAACTGAACTTAAAAGGCAGGGGAGTCTCTTCTGATCCCAATTTAAATGCAAATTTCTCATCTCAAATGACTGTCAACTCCCCCCATGCCTTCTAGTAGCTCATAACTCTAACAATTTGGCTAGATAACTAGAACTGTAACTAGAATGGTGGTGCAGTGGGTTAAACAGCTGAGCTGCTGAATTTGCTGACCAAAAGATTGGCATTTTGAATCTGGAGAGCAGGGTGAGCTCCTGCTGTTAGCCTCAGCTTCTGCCAACCTAGCAGTTCAAAAACATGCAACTGTGAGTAGATCAATAATTACTGCTTCTGTGGGAAAGTAACGACGCTCCATGCAGTCATACCAGCCACATAAGAGGCATCTACGGACAACGCTGGCTCTTCAGCTTAGTAATTGAGATGAGAACCACCCCCAGTGTTGGACATGACAAGACTTAATGTCAGGGGAAAGCTTTACCTTTACTTAGAGCTGTATTGGCCAATTAAAAGGTCTCTTTGTTCCTGGGTGAGAAGTGTGCAGGAGTGTGACACACATCTTGACCATGGTACATGAGGGATGAAATGTTACACCAGTGAAGAGTTTTAAACCCACATAGACCAAGAGGAATGGCTTGACACCTCTAAAGTTGGAAATTACGCAAATATTTTAGACAAAGGGCACAAGTAGCCAACAAAAAACTTAATGGCCATTGTTATAAGCCTTCGTGTATGCTCATGTTTATGGTGACCCTAGGCAAGGATTTTCTTGGCACAATTACCCTTTGAGGTTGACAGATTATAAAGTGTAAAGTCTGAGTATGGGCCTCCACGGCTGAGCAGGGATTAGAGCCTGGTTTCTCATATTCCTAGTCCAACACTCAACGCACTGTACTAGAGCTTTTGAAGCATTTCATGTTGGTGACACGTTTTAGACATTCATCATTTTGTGACACAGTAATTGTTTTATTAGCAAATGAGCTTAAACCAGCCTCTTATAAGAGATGACAACACATAAATTGTAATAACAAAATGTATGGGAACATATTTCTCATGAATATTAAAGCCTTTCATTTATTGGATTGCCGAGAGTTCTCTGGGCTGTCTGGCATTCTCTCCTGATGTTTCACCCACATCTATGGCAGGCATCCTCAAAAGTTATGAAGTCTGTTGGAAACTAGGCAAGTGAGGCTTATAAATCTGTGGAATGACGTTCAGGGTGGAAGAATTCTGTGAGGCAAGTGTGAATGTTGCAATTTGCCACCTTGAGTAGCATTGAATGGCCTTGTAGCTTCAAAGCCTGGCTGATTGCTGCCTGGATGCGTCCTTTGTTGGGAGGTGTTAGCTGGCCTTGATTGTCTGGAATTTCCGTTTTGAATGTTGCTTTTTATTTACTGTCCTGATTTTCGTTTTTTAATACTGGTAGCCAGATTTTGGCAATTTTCATGTTTCCCCCTTTCTGTTTTAATTCTCCACATGCTTGTGGATTTCAACGGCTTCTCTCTATAGTTTGACATGGTAGTTGTCAGAGTGGTCCAGCATTTGTGTTCTTAAACAATATGCTTTGTCCAGATTGGTTCATTAGGTGCTCTGCTATGGCTGACTTCTCAAGTTGAATTAGTCTGCAGTGCCTTTCATGTTCCCCGATTCGTGTTTTGGCATTGCTGCTGTATTTGGAGGTCCCTAGACTTGTCCACAGCTGCATGGTATATGGTAGACTCACTTGCCTAGTTTCCAACAGACTTCACAACCTCTGAGGATGCCTGCCATAGATGTGGGTGAAACATCATGAGAGAATGCTTCTGGAACATGGCCAGACAGCCCGGAAAACTCAGCAACCCAATGATTCCGACCATGAAAGCCTTCAACAACACTTTCATTTATACTTTTAAAAATACACGATTTATTGTTTACATTATTTCACATAGAAGTTTCTACACACTGCAGCCAACACACAAACATGTCAGGACACAGTTTTTTGAAAGCTCTGCACTACACCATGATGGCTCTCCCAACCTAATTGTCGTATGTGAGACATTTGACATGCTGGCTTTCCTTTTGTTTTGCTTTTTATTTGGTTGCTTATGTTTCCATTTTAGTGGTTATTGTTCTGAAGTTTTTAAGGCACTTTGGGTGTTCCCAATGATGTAAAAAGGCAGAGTGCAAAATTGATATGCTTCTGAGTTAGAAGACTTACCTTGCAATGTTTATGCGCAACCCAACATCACCATATTCAACTATGCTTATACAGAGGGATATAGGACTGCAAACCAAAATTAAAACTGCTTACTAAAACATATCAATGTCCCAAAATCTTGTTTGGAGAAAAACTGTTTTATCTTGATGTGTTTATATGCTTGGAAACCGCCCTGAGCCTCGGGAAGGGCGGTTTAGCAAATTGAAATAATAAATAAATAAATAAATATCTTATGCCCAGTTCACATAGCTGTACATTTCGCACTACTTGGTTTTACCACTAGATGGCCTTCTAAGTCTGGACAAAAGGAATGCATGGAAAACCCAGAAAGAGAAGCGACCATTCCAAAACGCAAGAGGCAGCTGGCCAAGGAATATGTCAATTGTCCAAGCAAGAACACAGGGCCAAGATCCAAAAGCACAATATATTTATAGCATGCATCCAACAGGGCTTTGGATCTTTTTTTTATTTGAGTGACAGCCCCACAGGCTACATGGCAAATCACTTCTGAATACTGCCAGTTCCAAAATCATCTTGCAATATTTGTCCAAAATGCATTTGGCATGCAAGAGCCCTTGACTTTAAATGGAATATCATAGCTTATTGGATGCCAGTCTTAGCAGAGCGGGAAAATAACTTCTGACTTATCACTTTGGTTTTTTTAAAATGAGAAACATTTCAGAGAGAAAATCTCTATAACAACTATGAGCTCCAATACACTATGTAGCAGAATTTGAAAAAAACATTATATTCCTGGTTTGAAAGTGTTATTCCTGTTTAATTGTGCGGTACTGACTTTGACAGTAGTGGTTATGCACCAGAAGCTTCATTTTTGTGGCTGCCATTTTTAACCTTTCAATGTGCCATTTTTAAATTTTTGTGCAAAGTTTTTGCAGTTTAATAAACTTTTTCTAACTTTTATGATAGAACCAACTAGGAAATGACATTTATATCCCAGGAGCAAAAATCGTGTTACATATGGTTAGAAGCATATAATTACTGGCACTAATAAAAAACCTAGATTGCATAAAATAATATATTTATATCATTTTCTTTTTTCTTATAGCACCCTCAAGGCAGATGCAGGACATAACAGACCAACTTACAGACAGCCAGTAAGTACATACAACTTCTCCATTTTTTTAACCTATCAAAAAAACCAAATATTTGGGAAAATTTCATTCTTTTACAACCCCAATGATTAGGCCTACACTGCTCTCTTTCACTTTATTAATTTATATAAACAATACTGGAAAGTTTGTGTTTAGTGCAATTAGTTTGACACAAATCCATCTGAATTATATCCTAAAGAGATAGTAAGGAAAGACAAATATTGAGAGAACTTACCCCAACTTGTTCTCATTCCAGGGCAGTTATGTATCTGTTGCTGAAAGGCAAACCACTTTGGTGTGGTTTGTGGAAATGCAAAGTTAGTGCTACTACAAAATGACTAATCCACAATTTAGGGACAACTCCAGGAAGACAGTAGACCAGTGTAGGTGAATATATTCTTTATTAGAAAAGTGAAGGAAATAGGAGAGAAAAAAGGGGAAGGCCTACAAATTTCAAGATGATTTCTTACAAGGCAGTAGCATTGCAGGTTCATTTTCAAGGGGGCAGGGAAAGGTTCGAACATCAATTCTTATTTGGGAAATTAAAGGTCTTCACATTATTGACTGTCCATACAGGAGATGGGTTTTTTCCTTCCTCTTCAGACAACACAGGTAATACCTCCAACAGACCACTTATTATTTGTCAGTAACTGTCAACTACATACTTATAATGTTGCATATTTTGGTTACAGTCAAATGAAAAGGGCTGACAGATGTCTGTTGAGCAGGGGCAGGTAAAGAGCAAGCAAACAGATACAGTTGGACTGCAACTCCCAGTATTTCTCATCACTGGCAAAGCTGGGTAGGGCTGACGGGAGCTGCAGTCCAATAGCAGCAGGGCACTTGCACTTCATCCACTGCTGCGATAGAGAGTAGCTCAATGAATACCAATTTGCTCCTTGAATGGACAGTTTTCCATTGAACCAGACTTTCTATTTAGACACAACAGAGGAGGTCAGCATTACAACCACAACTCCCAAAGATCATACGCTTTTTAGACATAGGTTTTTAAAAACCAGGCCCTAAAACCATGATTGCACAACATCAGCTTTCCTCAATGTAATCATAATAAAAATAATATTTCTTACCAGCTGCTACTTATGGATCAGATAGAGAACAGATTAAAATATAACACACATCAATTAAAAATGCAACAACCACTAAAAAAATGTCAGTTTAAAATATCATAGAAAGAGCAATACACATTAAAATAATGAGTCTGTACTGTCAAATTCATAATTTAAAAACCATCTGGATAGGCCTGCTAGGAAAGACTGGTCTTGAATGCTGTTTTAAATTCAGAGAGCATATTCAGCTGTCGAATCTCTTCTGGCAGGTCATTCCACAGTCTAGAGCAGCTGAAGAAAAGGTCCTCTGGGTGAGAGTTTCCAACCTAGTCCTGGCTGACTGGAGGAAGCGTACCCCTGAGAACCTGAGTTTATGGCAGGTATTATATATAGTGCACTCTGACTACATCAACACTTAAAATCTTACAAAAGCTGTCTGCTCGCCATGCTGACTAGAACTTATGAAAATTGCTGTCAAAAACATATGGTGGGTCCCACAATGGAAAAGGTTACAATTGCATGGTTGTACATGTCACACGTAGCTAGGCAATCTATGAGCTATTAATCCAGGGCAGTGCTCAACACCATACATAGAAAGTAGGCGGTGGACTCCATCAGAACATGTGTAGGGCCAGGGCCTCAGGTTTCCTGTGCAGCAACTATCGTTAAGCAACTTAAGATTACATTACTTCCCCATTTCTCACTTAATGTCAGAAAAAACACTTATCGTTCTAAAGTAAGGATTCTGAAGCCAAGATTGTGCTGTCTATTTTACCACTTAGTCGTTTGCAAGCATATGTGGTTCTTTTCTTTTTCTAAGTCTCCCAATATTCTTATGTTTATCCAATTTCCCAAAAGACTTTACAAGGAAAGACAGGGATTACAAACAGCAACTAGTTATCCAAAGACAATTATGGACTTTTCTCAAATCATTTTTGCTCTGGAATAACACAAACTGAGAGATGATTGAGTACGTACATACTACACAATCTGACTTATAGTCTCCAGCAAAAGAACTGGCTATTTTTTCTAAATTATGTAAAATTCAGCTCCTTTTTCACAACACACTGCATTCAAAGTAGAGCTCTTCTTCAGGCTATAGGCTCTGCAATTCCATGCACCATTCCCTGGTCTAGGCCATCTTTGCAACATAGCCCCACGTTTACATTTTTTGTATGTATTAAGAACCTTAGAGACCTGCTGGATCAAACCAAAAGGTTCCGCTGGTTCCGCATAGTGCTTCTCATAGTATCCACCAGTATTAAAGGGAGCCTACAGCGATACCTTTGAGGAAAATCTGTTGCTTCCTAGCAACTCATTGGCAGTGGCTCACTGCCTCTGAACAAGACCTTATTTAACATAGAATAGCTATTAACTCTTGATAGGCATACCATTCAGAAATGTGTCTAAAGCCATTTAAGCCACACCTTGTAGCAATGAAGTTTATTAACTCTGTAGTGAATTGAACATGAAGGGGTTTTTTTTGTGTGTGGCCGGCACATTGTTTTTACTAGACAACTGGTTTTAGTGAGGGAGCAAGTTCTTTCTCCACTTCCTCCAGATAATGTTTTTATTAGCTTCCTCTGCTCCCTCCCTGTCAAGCCACTGATTAAGCTCTTCTTTTAGCTACCCTCTTTCATAATTAGGCTCCCTAGCTAACTCAATGCATGCACCCAGTATTGATGCTAGAAGTTGATACCAAGCCTCACTCCCAGTTTAGTCTTTTTGTCCTTCCCTTAAAGCTGCCCCTTTCTCAATCCAGCATGGTTCAAGCATTCGACTATCACTCTGGAGACCAGCACTGGAAATCCCACTTGGTCATGGAAACCCATTGGGTGACCTTAGGCCAGTCACACACTCTCTGAACCTCAGAGGAAGGCAAAGGCAATCTTGCTCCGAATAAATCTTGCCAAGAAAACCCCACAATCGGTTCACTCTAACTCAGAAACAACACGAAGGCAAACACTTAGCATTCTTTCTTTAGCCACTTTGCTTTAGAGCTAACTGCTATTTAAAACTCCCCACTGCCAAGACCTCTTCCCATTTCCCAATGAGACTGCAATCCCAAAGGATTGATAGCTTTCCTTCCCCCTTACTGAAGCTAACTTGCAAACTGCTTTGAGTAACTGAACATGAAATCATTACAGCCCTTTAGCCAATCAGTTGCAAAGGCTTTACCCTAAAACAACACTGCGCTTAGCAGGTTGAACCCTGAGTGACCGAGGCTCAAATCCGACATGAATCTATTATGGCCTTAAATCTCTTGTGTCTTAGGAAAGGAGGAGAGGGCAATACAACAACGCCCAGAGAGATTTAGACAGCCATGGTCAGGAAAATAGTTTGCATAAACCAAGGTGTACCCCTTACCTGCAGGAAAAGTACAAGCAAGTGCAAACTGGATAGTTAGTGTAGTGATGGATCATGATATGCTTAAACAATAAGAAATGTCATGTGTTTCCTTCAGAGAGCAATGCATATGATTTCATTCCAAAGAATTTAAGACTTAAAGGTTTAAATCAAACAAAGATGTTTGAACTGAAATTGGCTCATAGCATTTAATCCTTCAGGAAAATCTGGAGATTTAATAAAACAATACTTCTTTTTAAATAAGTTTCCAGTTTAACAAATACAGGAAGAGTGAAAATAGAGGTTCTACAACATACTGTAGGAAGGTGAGTGTGTATGTGTATGTGTGTGTAAAAGAGGTTTCTACCAGGACATTTACTTAAGAAGGCATGCTGTTTCTTAGCTACAACCATCCACAGCAGTCAAGTGGAATTTCTTGAACACTCTTCTATACTATCCTCCAATTGAATATTGCCTGTCCTAAAAGTATTAGAAAGGGCTACTTTGACAAGGTCCAGAATTTTTTATAAGCAGCTGAAAGCATCTCAGCTTGTTGAAACAAGATTGACGTTTAGTTTCAATTAACAGAAAAACTGTGTTTTCTTCACAGGCAGGGAAGCCTTTTGGTTAATAATGCTGAGAATGAGAAATAAGCCAATGGCCCCAAGGTGAGTTGCTTAATCTATTTTAACTAGAAGGTATCTACATGCCATATACAAATCCAAGTTTGACATCATTAACAGCCTGGGTGAGAAAGAAATATGTGTCTGGTTTGCTTTTTTTTTTTTTGTAAAGAAGAGAAACCTACAAAGTAAACAAAAGGAGGCAAAATTGTAAAATATCTGCTACAGACACAATCACCAACTATATGGAAAGGTTACATTAATTCAGAGACAGAAATATCCATGTTTAGTGTTTTTTTTTATAACAAGATCCTGTGCTAGAAATACTTGAAGTTTTTTCTGATAATGATAATAATATTTCTTATCTGTCTCTCCTTGTGGATATTCAAACATTCTATGTTAAGCCAATTCCATGTTTGAGCTAGAAAGCAAGTTATCTAGTTTCCCTACTGAGGCCTAGCACAAAACAGATTTTGAATAATGCTCATTCCATGTATATCAACAGAAGAGGAAGCTCACACACTAAACAGCGGTAGTGGGGAATCTGTGTCCTCCATCTTATTGGATTGCAGTTCCCAACAGCTCCTCCTGGGCTGACCAATGGCTAGTTGTGATGACAGCAGTGCGTCATCAACTTTTGGAGGGCCACAGGTTCACCAGGGCTGTATAGTTGACTGCTAACTGGCAAATCACCAATTCAGATCTCACCTCAGCCTTGCAGTTACTGAGTGTCTGCCTGCCACATGCCACCTCTCAGTCTGGGTTCCACATCTGCAGTATGGTGATAATTCTAGCCTACTGTATAAAGCAGCTGTAAGAATTCAATATACATTAAGTGGTTTGGAAATTCAGTAGCACTGTTAGCAGCAATCACAAGGGATGCAGGCGGAGAAAACTCCCCTGGTCACAAGTAGGAGACACGCAGTGACCTACATCATATTGACAGAACGGGGAGGGCGGGAGGGAAGCATAAGGATGGCAGGATGTGCATCATGAACTGGATTGTCAGGATGACAGGAGCAAGCCTGTATTTTCTAGCAGCCATTCGTGCCTACTCTGTAGTAATTTGAAAGGAATTAAAAAACTCCAGCTAATGGATCTGTAGCTTGCAATTACAGTCACAAGAATCTCAAGAATACATATACTAATTGACCAAAAGGCAAACTTGTCACATCACTATAGAAAAGTGTGCATCAATACTTCCTTCCAGTTGGTCACTTACTGGTAAGAAAAAGTCACCATAGACCATGGCTCTGAAGGCAGCTTGAAGGCCATCTAATACAGCCCTGTGCCATGCTGGAACATACTGGTAAAGCACCCTGAGATAATAGTCTAAATTCTGTTTAAACCTGATCTGGAGCCCAGCACCTTCGGAAGTAAGCCATTCCATGGTTGAACAGCTCTTACCAGCAGGCAGCTCTTCCTAACGTTTAGTCGGCACCTCCTTTCTTGTAACTGGAAACCATGCATTGGGGGAGGGAGCAACAGAACCCAATCTCACTCCGTCTTCTATGGGACAACCCTTCCAAGTAAGGCTAGGCATGTGTGGAGTGATCCCAGCACCCTGCATGGAGCAGGCTTCCTTCCGAGTTTGAAACCTCCAGGAGAAGATCCTCACATTCCTCTAGCCTCCATTCTAAAAGGGATCTGCAACCAAGGAACAAAACAAGTCATCAAGCCATTTGGTTGAGTCATTGCAAGAGAGCCACGCGCCCACTGTCATCTCAAAAGACAAAGGAAGAAGCCTGGAATGGCACCCAAAACATGTTGACTCTCAAGCCGCTGTTGTGTAACTCCACAGGATTGTCTCCTTTGGGAAGAGAGTAACCTCCTCTGCTGCCCTCCCCCCAACTGGCAATCCTCTTGGCTTAAGCAATGGCTTGATCTCCTCCCCTCCCACAAAGACCAGAAGCCTGACCAGGTTCCATGTTGCACAGACAGCCTGCTCCTTTGCCTTGTTGCTTCAAAACCGGTTTTACCTCTCCAGCAGATCTTTGATTCCTGACAGAAGAACAGAATGGCATGTCTTCACTCCCCACAAAGGCTGTTGGAGACAACACCCTGGGCCGCCTCCTCCTGCATATTTGCTGCAAGCCAGCTGCAGGAGCCAGGCATGAGCCAAGGACTGTAGCCACCCACCCCTCAATTCCAGAAGACTCAGTCCTACTACAGCAGGGAAGAGGCCTGGCCAGAGGAGGGTTTCGGCTGTTGGGCACAAAGAGAAGGCAGGCAGGCAGCTGCTCCTTCAGATGAGTGGAATTTTCCAAGGAAAGGCCGAAAGAACCCATTGCTAGCAGTAACGGCTGGAGAGACACTAGAAGAGAGACAAGCTGGCAGGCTACACTGAGGCATCTGGGCAACGCCAGGAACCGGGGTCAAGACACCCCTTTGCTCTGCCGGTGCTCCAGAAGGGCCTGGTTTTCCCTTGTCAGATCAGATCTTGCCAGAGCAGCCGCTCCCGAGTGAGTGAGTGAGGCAGGCGCGGAGCCCGCCCCCGCACACACCCATAAACCCGATGGGGGAAGGGAGGCCGAGGCTTGGCCGAGACAAAGGGAAGCCATGGCCAGGAAAGCAGGCAAGAAAGCGCCGGCAGCCCCAAGCCAGGGCAGCCCAGCAGCGCTGCCTCCGCCGAGCCTGCCACCTCTGAGAAGAGGCCACGTCGGCCCTCCTGGCCCGCTCCTCCCTCCCTTCTCCTCGCCAACCTTTCTAGGGGTCATGGCGGGGAGGGGGGGAGGGAGAGAAGGAGGCGAGGGAGATTAGCAAGGCTGGCAGACCGGTTTGGCACGTGGGGAGGAGGAGTAGGCCCAGGAAACCAGCTCTCCCGTCCCTGCAGTGCAGGCAACGGGGCTCCTCCTGCCGCCATTCTTTGGCGACACAAAGAGTACGGCCCCCCCCCGCTCCTTTGTCTCCTTCCTTCCTGGGGCTCCGTCGCGAGTCCTGTGCCTTTAAGAGCCAGGCTCCTGGGCCTCCCCTCCCGCGCCCAGCGGAAAAGCTGGCAGAGGCTGGAGTCCCGCCAGGAAAAAGCAGGGCTGGCAGGCAAATGGTAACCACCTTGCCCCCCCCCACACCACCACGAGAAAAGCAAGAAAGCCAGCCTCGCGTGGTTCTGATTCGTGTTCCACAAACAACTCCCAAAAAAAAGTGGAAGAAAGAAAAATGTTTTTTCTGCCTTGATGGATAATAGACAAGTTGCTCGGGCAACACCATGCAGAAAAAGACAGGCGCCATGATTGCGAAGCCTGGAGTTGGGGTCTTGGGAAGCCTCTTGGAGAGCCCGTTGGGCTCCAGGGGTGTTTTGCTTCGCCCTCCTCCTCCTCCTCCTCAGGACAATTTCATGGAGCTGTAGCGCTGCTCTGGCGGGAGGGAGAGGACGCCTCCATCTTGAATGGCCGCCTCCGAGCTCTTCCTTGCGAAGGGAAGCCCTTGGAGGGCACGGCAGCCAAGGCAGAGAGAGCCCCGCACGCCACTTTTTCCCATGACAGGGCTTCTCCTCGAGCCTGAGCTTGGAGTTCAGGCTTCCCCTCCAGATCCTGCTCCTTTGCTGCCTACAGACCGCAGAGCCATTTTCCCCAAAGACACACACACAGAGAGAGAGCAAAACTAGCTCCCGCCATTGTGGCTTGGCAGGCAGGAGGGTCGACGCCTTCGGAAAGAGAGGGGCTTGCCACCAGAACATTAGCGACCCCCCGCACACACGCACAACCACACATACACAAAGTTCCTTGGATATCCGCCTTTGTTGCAGAGGCCTGCTCCTGCTCTTGGTTGCCCTGCAAGGGCAAAAGGATCTACTTACCAAAGTTGAAGGCAGTTCGGAAGGTGAACTGGCAGGGAAGGGGCTTTGGTTTGTTTTTAAGCCTGATTCTAAATAGACCTTGTGTGCTATCTCCTCAGCTCGTTTGCAAATCAATACATCTCCTTCAGCACATATCTCTGGCTTTGACAAAAACAAAAGTCAGGTTAGAAGACATCAGGCAGCCCCTAGTTGCCCCTGCCCTGCTCCCCCCTGGATGGGCTTGCCCCTTGGTTCAACCAGGACCCCCAGCCAGCCCCACTCCCCAGCCTGCCCAGGCTCCTGGGCACACAGGCACACGCCTGCCTCATCCTGATGGGATGGATGTCAACATTTTCCCCGTTTCCAGACTCAATCTTGTTGAGCTTCAAAGCAGTGCAGAAACAAATTGGTTCAGATAAACAAGACAAAAAAATGACATGCAGATGAAGTTTGGAAAAGAGAGAGATCTATATACCAGGAGAACTGCAGTAACATTAACATGAAAACTACACTTAAAGGACAGAATGGTTCGGGTACTTACAATGTAAAGGAAAAACAAACAAAAAAACCTGATCCTAATGGTTTTTGCCAGACTTCACGGCTCCTGTGACCTTGTTAGCACGGAAGGAGGATTGAACTGAGCAAGATGGCCAGGAATGGTTAAGTGTTTAATACAGGAAACGGGATCTCAAACTGGATGGCGCAAGGCAGAGGCAAACTGTCCAAAACCAGCCCATCCAAAAAGATACTCTATGTATTGACTGATATTGGTCACTCAAAGCTGTTACTACGGAGCCTGACTGAAGGGCGTGCCATGACCTAGTTATATAGGAGACAAAGATGGGTTCCAAATCAAAAGGGAAAAATCCAGCTCTTTTTATCAAAGTCGTCCTTCTTCCTTTTGAGTCCTCTACATGGTGTGGTCAGACATTAACACAGACACGGGGCGCGCTCCTGAACGGGAAGGGTGGCGTGGCTGCCCTCCAAAGCCAAAGATCCCCCTTTTTGGAACAAAGGAAAGCCCAGTCGGCCATTTAATTCCATTGCAGAAAAATGGCGGCCTCATCTGCTGGCCTCTCCTTAGCTGTCTGCGGAAGGAGGGCGTTCGAGCGGCGCCTAATAACTCAAGCCCCCCGCGAGCCGCGCGCTGATTGGACGCGTCCCGCTTGGAGCCCGCCGCCAGCCAATGACCTCACCGCGTTCAGAGAAAGGGGGGGATGCCCGCGCGCTCAGGAAAAAAAGGGGGGGGGGAGAAACACACAACACAACCCCTCCGTTTCGGGAAGCCTTGCGAAGTCGATCCAGGGAGGAGAGGCGAAAAAAGAGGGCGATCCCGTCGCTCCTTCCACGGTCCCAAATGGAAGGTCCGACCTGATTGGCTCCTCCGGTGCTTGAAGCCAACTTGGCCTCCTCTTTCTCCTCCCTAAACGGGAAAGTGACAACACTGGGGCGCCCCCAAGTCCCTCCTTCCTTCGGCCCCAAAGTCTCCTTGTCGGGAGCGAGGGAGGGGGGATGTGACTCCAAAGGCGCCAACGCGGGGAGCCGTCCCCCTCCCCTCCCCCCGCCAAGGAAAGGCTCCCCCGCCCCCCTTGTTTAGGCAGCTTCTCCCTCCCTCTCCCTCTCTCTGGGTAAATGTATCCGGCAGATTCGTTGGAGGGCGGTGGGGCGGGGCGTTGCTGGGCGCCGGGGGTCGATGGGCGTTGCGGGGGGCGGGGGCCGGGCGCGGGGCGGGGGGCCTGCGGGGGGGGGGCGGCCGGGCCCCGAGGAGGAGCGCGCCGCAGCTGCCGGGAATGTGCCGCCGGCGGAGGGCGGTTAGCCATTAGCTCCAGCGCCGGAGCGGGGCATTGTGGGATGCCTCGGAAGCCAGCGAGAGAGCGCGCACACACACAATATGTGTTGGCTCGCGAAAAAAAAAAAAAAAGGAGGCAGAGAGGCTTGGGAGCCCGCTGTAATGTAGGCAGGAGCAGCCCGATGTGAAGCGGGAGCTCGCCTTTCGCGGCGATCGGGCGCCGAGGCACCATGTCGTTCAAAGAGATCAAGGCAGGAGAGAAAGCCAAGCCCGGCGGAGAAGACCATGGCAAGAAGCAGGCTCCGAGTGAGAGAGGGAGGCGGAGGGAGGCAGGGAGAGAGAGAGAGAGAGGGCCCTGGCTTTTTTCCTTCCCGGCTGAGGCTCCGGCTCGGCTCAGCCCATGGCCGCCGCTGGCCCTTTGGCGGGGAGGCCGGGGGGGGGGAGGGGGGCGGCTTGGCGGAACGGGGAGGGAAGCGGGCTTGGGCTTTGAACTTTGGTGACTTGCCCCTTTCCTTCCTTCCTCCCTTCCTTTCTTTCCTTCCCAGGTTGGATCAACGGAATGGAGAGCAGCTCCCAAGCCAGCACCTCCGCCGAGAAGAAGAACCACCATTGGAAAAGTTACAAGTTGATTATTGACCCGGCTCTGAAAAAAGGACAGCACAAACTCTATCGTTACGATGGGCAACATTTTAGCATTCCTGTAAGCGTTCTTTCTCTGCCGTCTCCCCCAAAAGCAACCCTCTTCTTCCTTCCTTCCTTCCTTCCTTCCTTCCTTCCTTCCTTCCTTCCTTCCTTCCCCTGTCAGCTCCCCAATGCAGCTCCTGGTATGCCTTCCCTCTCTATCTCTTTGGGGGCGGGAGGGGGCAACGGAGAACGACCTCAAGTGAAGGCTGCTGCCTGCTGCCTTATATATAGATAGATAGATATAGATATTAAATTCAAATTAGGGAAGTAGTTGGTGGGAATTGGAGGCAGAAAGCTGCAGCCTCCTTCATGCTGGTCTTTGCTGCAGAAGGGCTCTTTGACATGTAGGCCTCTGCCCTGCCTGGGAAAGCCTTCCTGCCTTCCTTGCCTGGGGCTCCCCTCCCCAGGCAGTGCCTTTTTGCAGGAGGGGCCTCTGTCTGGTGGGACTTGAGAGAGTGCTTCCCCCCCCCTTCCTTCTCCTCAGAATTCGGGCCTGGCCCCTGTGGATTGTGTCCGAGACCCCAGGATAGGACGCATATGGACCAAAACGAAGGAGCTGGAACTAGCAGTCCCCAAATTTAAGGTACCTGCAGCCTGCACTATTTCTTGATCATGTTTGTGTCAGATCCAGTCCTATACACTTCTCAAATAGTGTCGAGCAAAGAATAATCTTGTGAAGATAAGAGCATGCTGTTTATCCTTTTTCTTGTCCAAAGTGCTCTTGCTTGGGAACTCTTTTGAGTCTCTTGTGGGAGGGATTGTAAATAACTTATTGTATATACTCCATATCTTTACCAATATTTTGGTCTTAAGGAAGGAGGGTGTCTCTCAAGTTCAAGAGGTGTTTTGAAGCCATGTCTTTCCTGACGGGTGTTGCTTTCCTCTGTCTTTCCTTCCCCTTGGCTCTCCTGCTGCGTTTTGTGCCCCCAAAACTCCCCTCCAGATTGATGAGTTTTACGTGGGGCCCGTGCCTCCCAAGCAAGTCACCTTTGCCAAGCTGAATGACAACATCCGCGAAAATTTCCTGGCGGACATGTGCAAGAAGTATGGCGAAGTGGAAGAAGTGGAGATTCTCTACAACCCCAAGAACAAGAAGCACCTGGGGATTGCCAAAGTGGTCTTTGCCACGGTCAAAGGGGCCCGGGAAGCGGTCCAGCACTTGCACAACACCTCCGTCATGGGCAACATCATCCACGTGGAGCTGGACACCAAAGGTGGGAAGCCGGGCCTGAGCTACTTCCTTCTCTGCTTTGCCCTCTGCACATCTCCTGTCACTTCATGCCTCTCTCCTAGAAGGAGAGGCATTTGCAGAGGGGCTCTTGGGTGGATGGGGAGGGCTCACCCTGGGCTGAAAGGCCCCAGTCTGAAAGGCCTGTCACTCTGCTTCCCCCTCGAACTCCCTGCTCTTGCTCTGGGCCTGTGGTAGTCGGTCACGTGGAGCTGAGTGTGTTGTCTGTTGCTAGGAGACAGTCCTGTAATTTACAAAATGCTGCCATCCTCTCCATTTCACTCACTCATTCATGCTGACACTTGGCCTGCCAAATGGTCTCCCTTCACCCCTTTGCCAAAAGGGCTTTTTGCCCTTTGCTGGCAACTAAAAAAAAAACACCCCCCAAACAAGCACGAGGCTAAGAAATTAATTGTTGAAAACTCATGACAAATATCTTCACAGTACTCTCTGTCATATGGATTATAGAAGTGTTCTGGCCTATCTTTAAGTCACAATCTACATAGGGACAGGAGTTTGAAAAATCCTTTTTTCTTCCTTTGTCTCTTAAAGAGACAGTTACCCTTTTGTTCTTGAATGCAACTGGCCTGGAGTGCTGACAAGGCAAGGCCAAAACAATGCCATTAGCATTGTAGGTTTGGATACTGTTATGTTTGTAGTTCCTAAAACTTTACAACCGGATGTTTATTTTGATTGTTTTGGTTTCTTCTGAGTATCTTTTCATTTGACTGAAACACTGCTAAAACACAGTTCAGGCCAGACTGTTACTTTAACATATAACAACTGATTTGTTATTTGCCTCAACTACCAGAAATCTACCCCTGGCTGAATTGTAACAAGTACTGCACGTGTTTCAATGTAAAGTAAAATGCTTGGAAAGCATGTATAAGTAATACATTAGTCACATGTCAAGGATCATTGCCAGCTTCCTTTTTTTGTCCTAAAAGATGTGTATGCCAGAGTTTTGCAACCACATGTATTTTGAACTCCCAAACACATTTTCCCCTGCTGTTGAAACTTGGTGTTTGTTTTCGTAGTGCAACTATTTTGATGTCTAGGTGAAGATGACCATGTGTGTCATGGTATCCATGTATGCATGTCAGAGAATAATATTTATAATTTCTTTCAAGGAAAAAGAAATGTTTAGAGAAGAAATATGTGAAAGCAGGCCAATTAGATGGATGTATTATCCAGTGTTTTCTCAACCTTTATCTTGAGCAGCCCTGCATCGTGACACAAGCTGTGATCCTTATCTACACAGAGTAGGATATAATCAGTGAACTACACCAAAGTTGGTGTCTTGAGCTCTGCATTTTGAAGCATTTATAATCGGAGCCCTGTATCTGTTATCTGAAATTTTATTCTGATTTTTTTTGTTATAGAAAGTTTTTGCTGGTACTGATACTGAACAAGCTTTCTGTGAGCTTCTAATGCTAGCCTTTTAAATAGTTGTGATAATTTCTTCTTCACCTGTGAGAATTCCTGGGTTTATGAGTTCGTTGGTTACATGACATCTAATTTGTATACAAGATAATACATGTATATGTAAATTAGCTGTCATCTAATTTTAAAACTCAAATCACCCCCATAGCCAACTTTATTGTTTTGTACCTTCAAGTCATCTCCAGCTTATGGTGATCCTAAGGCAAACCTTTTCTTTTTAGCCAAATCCTATAATTACGTTCAAAAAAGCCTCTATACCCTAGAGGCTGCAGATCCCATCTGATCTTGGAAGCTAAGTATGGTCAGCCTTGGTTAGGATTTGGAAGGGGGACCAACAGTGACTACCAGGTGCTTATACACAACCTATATGTCCCTGGGACTCCAGTATGGGTGAAATAGTACATTGTGTTCTGCTGTATGGCCTATACTTTAAGGATATTTGTTCCCAAATTGTAGATATGGTTTTGAAAATGTTCCTGGACAGATCTGATAGCATTTTTGCTGCCTTCTTTCAGATTCCTATAAAGAATCTGTGGTGAGGGATTGCAAAGTTGTGTATAGTAGCATGTTTCACAACATGGTCAAATCCTATCACGGCTCACCTTAATCCCAGTGAAGGCTATTTAGTAGTGATACATATGGATATACACAAGATTTGTTGTCATTGGGGGCGTTTATCCCTAATTTCCTGCTATGTTCTGTTTTGGTCCTTTTTATGACTCAGTTGAGATAGTAATAAAGTTGAAAAGGCAAGGATTATCCTTTCCTGCACTTTTCCTAGTGTGACTCTATAGATTTGTCTAGAGGTATAATGATATTGGTAGTGTTCTTTTCATCCATTTCTCTAACCAACATCTGCTTGATTGTAAAATTTGCTAAGCGTTGCCATGAGCATCCCTCCTGAGTTGCCTCAAAATAATTGTATTTGGCAGAATAGTTGTGAATGGCCTTAAGCTTGAGGTTGAGACTGGCGCTCATTCATTATTTTCAGTGCACATATCAGAGCCTAGGACTTAACTGTTGAGACCTGGGACACTTAGATTCTGGCAATGGCTTGTGGACCTCAGCCTTCGCTGGGTGTCCTGATCTGATTTATATCTGTGAGGAACCAAGTCTAACCAATTTCAGATAAGCTTGTTCTGAAGTAAGTTTGTATGTAGTTGCAGCATTAGTCTGTAGGAAACAAATTGACTCCTTTTGGATCTCTGTTTTAACTAGACATTTGTGTAAGATTTTTTTTAATGAAAAAGGCCCAAGTGATTTCAATATCAGATCATAAAGGAATGGGTTTCATGGAACCCAACCAGTGGGCCTGTTCTGTTTGAAGATTCATACTCTGTAGCTGCGGATGCAGATAGACACAGATGGCTTTGTAAAAAAGAGTCCCATCTCTAAAAATGTTGGTCACCTGAAATCTTGTCAGAAGTGAGAGAGTTAATTTTGGTTTGATATTGAAAAAGCATACACTTGTTGATAAAGTATCACCAAATCTGCAAGAAAACAAAAGGTATCCCAACCTAGCTCTGACATGTTCCCTTTCCTAATAGATCACTCTTTGCTCTATTCAAAGTGAGTCGTTTGGGATTAGATCTCCTGCCTTGGACAACATTGAGGGTGAAGTAGTGTAACGGTTGGAGTGTTGCTTTGGAGAGACCCAAATTCAAGCCTCTGCTTAGTCAGGAAGCTCTGTGAGTGACACTGAGCAAGTTACTATTTACCCCCATAAGATTGTGGAAGTTTAAAGTGAAGGAGAGCATGTATGCAGTTGAGAGGTCCTCAGAGTCAGGGTAGGATTTAAAGAAAACTAAATTTGTTAGCACAGCACTGTTGTTTGCATTTTCTGCAAAGATGGTGGTGTTCCCCCCCCCCCCCCCAGGAGGTCTGTCAGGCAGATGTGACAGCTGTTCAGCCTCAGTTTGCAAAGACTTGCACAAATGTGGATTCTAGTTAGACTGTGATAGTTTTCACAATTAAATACTGTTTGTGAGTTGAAGTGTGTCAATACTAATAATAACAGTAATAATGATGGTGATGTTGTTGTTTGGCCAGGTGAAAAGCGCATGCATTTTTATGAACTCCTTGTGAATGGACTCTACACTCCTCAGACCCTTCCTGTGGAGAATGAGCCAGAGGCATCCTCTCCTGTGAATGAAGCCCTTCAGGTATCTCTTTGGTTTTGTTTTGATGTCATGCACTGTCTTTAATAGGGAATATCTTAAGATGATCTTCATTTACAACAAGTAGTGGTTTGTCTGCAGTTGCCTGTCATTCTCAAGCAACACATTCTTCACATTCTTGCCTATACAGGTGTCATCTTCAGACTCCCTTTTGGAGTAATGCATTAGAATGAGGGGCAATCACAATGAAGCTACAGATACATCTGGAACTCTTTCTTAGAATCCTGCTAAGTTGGATTCATACTTTGGATTCTGCAGCAAAGAATATTTTATGAACCTGTGGCTCATCCTGTGTACAGAGTCTGGCAGGTCAAATTTGTCCTACTTCCCATTCTTAAAACTTCAGGTTTTAATCTGTGTAGCAAATAAATGTTAGTTTAATAAACCGCGGGTTACACATGGTTGTTTTGCTTTTTGAGAGTTTTTTGGGGGAGTTTTTTTAGTATCTTGCTATAAAATACAACATTAAGGATTTTATTAATATTTTATGTTCTGCTACCTTCATTATCTAAAAAATGCATTTATTCTGAGTCTTGCTTATATGTGTATATATTTAAATTAATTGGGTTTGGTTTTTTTGCTGGAAGGCCATTGATGGGTTAGCAAAGGCTGCATCCCATGTCCCAGTAGCAAGAATCTCCTTGGGACAGGAGAACATATGGCCCACCCCAGTATCTGTTTATAGTGGATCCCTTTCCCTGCTGGGGCCAAAATTGCAGCTATCAGTGAAGGCGCTCTAGAAATCCTAGTGTTTCTGTTGGGGGAGCAGGGCATGTGTGGCACATACATGATATTTCCCAGTAGAACCAATGCCTCTGACAGCTCTTCCCAAACAGCTGTTCGACAGCCTGTTGGGAGCCTGATTTGAAGAAGGCATGTAGGGAGCACCCCCACCACTCCCACTTTCCTAGCAGAATTACTGAGGTTTGGGCAGCAGCTGCAGTAGGGAGAAAGACTCAGACTGGGAGGCTGTTCAAATGACTACAAAGAGCAGTGTGCATATA
Source organism: Anolis apletophallus (assembly GCA_030556195.1). Lineage (NCBI taxonomy): Eukaryota > Metazoa > Chordata > Lepidosauria > Squamata > Anolidae > Anolis > Anolis apletophallus. The sequence goes on from JARBWK010000011.1 coordinate 87,193,715, forward strand.
GCATGTTGACCTTTCTGTTATATGTATGTACATATGAAAAAATCTCATTAACTTTAGTGGTACTTCCTTCTGAGTGACATTTGTAGACTTGGACTGCAACTCATCTGTAGTAATGAGAATATTTCACAAGGATTGTAAGGACTTATATTCAAGGCCCTGTCAAGTCATCCCCTTTTTGGCAACTAATACCGGCCTGACTTGTCACATAGGGGAGTTGTAGGGTTATATATTTATGTATACTGCTTACATATGTTTGAAACTGTCCTGAGCTGTTTCTAACTGATCAGGTCTTAGTGTTTGTTCTGCAGTTTTCTTCATATTTGTGTGTGTCATACTACTTCGCAGAACAGATAGTTAAACTGTGGAATTCACTGCCACAAGAAGTTGTTGTGGCTACCAGCTTTAAAAGGGGATTGGAAAATCTGATGGAAGGTAATGCCTTCAGTGGCTGCTAGTCATGAAGCTCCAGTTTCAGAGACAGTGTGCTCCTGTGTTTCAGTAGCTGGAGAATATGAATAAGAAGCTGTGGTTACACTTATGTCCTGATTGTGGCCTTTCTTTTGAAGCACCTAGTTGAACTCTCTGTGAACAAAATTCTGGATTAGATGGATCTTTGGTCTGATATAGCAGAGCTCCTCTAATTCTTATACCTTTTTCCTGACACCCATTTTTAGACATTTTCTTCGAAGCTGCAACACAATCTTTAAAACAACAAGTGTTCAGTTTTTTTAACTAGAAAAAATGTATAAATAACAAATTTTAAATTTGTCAGGACCCCTAGATCTAAAGGGAAGTTAATACCACACATCAGAGTGTGGCACAGAATTAGAGCTCCAGAGTTTATTCAGGCTGTGTTCTATACACAGTTTGCAGGGATGGGGGTGGCAATTAATCAATTAAAAATATATATCTTCAGAAAGTGGATTGCAGGGAATTCTAGTTATCCATCCCATGCAAAACGAAAACAACCTTTACATTCATTGTATAATCATAGACATTAACTTCTTCAAAGGTGAGTAATGATGGGAAATACTGAATCTCAATTACTTGATGATTTTGATTCTTTGGTTTTCTTGACAATTGTTTGGTCTGCTGTTAGCCCCATGATCATCCCATTAAAAGTAGGGATAGTGGTGTTTCTTAATAAATAAATAAAAACAGGCACTATCTGGTCAGTTCTGTACTGTTTTGCAGCTTCTTGTTCTGTTCTGAAATTCAAGTCTTGGTCTGTTTGGAAAAGCTGCTGAAAAGGAGTTCAAACTAAATTTTAATTGAGAGTGCCTGGTTGGCTGGGCCTGTGGCTCTTGTAAAATCTATACCTGGAAACATTCCAGCTGTCCTGTTGTGTGTTCAAAGATAGTGCTTTTTTTTCACTCCGCTATTTAGCAACAACCTCTTTTCTGGGTTGTATCTTTACCTGCTGGTATATGCATGCATGTGTGCGCGCACACACATATGTTCTGCATTAGAATTATTTAAAAGATTGGTAGATTAGATGAAAGGGTGGTTTCAGGAACATCTTGTCCTGTGAATAATCTTGTTAGCCACAACAAGGCTGGCATTGAGGTCCACTGTTTAGGTCTGTATTCAAGAGCTCTGGAGGTGTGTGTTTGTGTGCATGTCGTTTGGTGTCTGAAGTTACACTTGGCAGTTGCCCATTCGCTTAGGAGTTTGCTGGGCCCTTGCTCAAGCCATCGGCAAGTGACAAAACAGCCCAGTGGGATGATTTGTGTGGGATACTTCCCTTGAAATGTTGACTAGTTTCTTTCTAGAATCAGTTGAAGATAGACTAATGCCTAATAGTTTTAGTTCAGTAATGCTTGTTCTATCTTTTTTCTCTCTCTCTTCTGTATGTGAAATGACGAGTGGTGAGTGGCTGAGGATCAGCATTCTACATAGATACTACAATGGGAGGGATTAGAGGAAGAGAAGCTGAAGCCAGATACTAGCCTTTTTTCATGCAGCACCACTGTAACAATTAGTGATGTTGTAGACACAGAGACAACAGAGACACAAAAATAGCACAAAAAAACTGTAACAAGTTCAGTCACATCTTATTTATTACATGTATAACATTGTTTCCATTTTCTCTTTGGGTCCTTCAGAATGCCCCCAGCAGTTTGCCACAGTGAAATAGTAAAAGCAAATAAATGATAATGCGCCAACTGTATAGTTCTGGGATTCTGGAGAGTTGTAGTCCAACGCACATAGAATAAGTTATACAAGGGAAAGATGACGTACCTAATGTTACCATTTTAATACATCCTAACTGAGCAAAATTGTGATGTAGACCTTTGAGTGCTAGAACAAATTCCTGTGAGCAACTATCTTTTCCCTTAAGGATATCTACAATCCTGTTATGTTTTTTACTTCATAGAAAACAACAGTGTCTAAAATTTCACATCCATAGTACGTTTCTGTTATTTGGTAGTTATCATAAAGCCTATACCGAAATGTATGCATATTTTCATCTGTTTCTCATTTACAGTTGGCTGATACTCTGAAACGCCTAAAAGACAGTAGCCTTTCTTCTGTGGGATCATCAGCTACCCCCAACAGTAGCACCCCATTTTCCCATGATACAGCCTTTTCCAGTTGTCGACAAGATACACCAAACTCTTTCAGCCAGTTTACGCCTCAGTCCCAAGGAACCCCTCTCACCCCTCGCCTGGGAACCCCGTTTTCCCAAGACTCTGCATACTCTAGTCGCCAGACCACGCCGGCATACCATTTTGGACAGGACTCCGGGTATAAACCCAGGAGACATGAAACAAAATTTACAGATGCCTACAATCGACGCCCAGGCCATCACTATGTCCATAACTCAGTGGGTGCTTTTCGGAGCTCAGAACATCAGTTCAGTGCATTCAAGTCCCATCAGCAAGAGACTGTGCAATACCCTCACACCTCGCCGTTGAGCCACTCAGGTTCTTCAACATTCAAATCCGCCTTCTCTCCATACCAAGCCCCAGCAACATATCCCCCTCCCGAAGAGCCACCGTTTCCTCAAACGACTAGGGACTTAGAGTACCGACGGCCACCTCCACCACCAACAGAGGTGGTAGTTGAAAGTAGCTCGGCTACTACTATTGATTTTGTGCCTGTGAAGGAAAAGCCTGAGGAGCCTCCACCTTTGCCGGAGTCCAAAAGTCTTAATGAACCAAAAACAGTGGCAACCTTCTCACAGACTCCAGAAAGGAGTGAGACTCCAGGAACCCCGACCACAGAATCTGAAGTTCAGCATAATAGTTTAGATTCACGGATTGAGATGCTCTTAAAAGAGCAGCGATCCAAACTCTATTTTCTCAATGAGCATGACTCAGACAATGAAATTCGAATGGAAGGTAGTCCCATCTCCTCCTCCTCTTCCCAGCTTTCTCCAATCCCAAACTTTGGTTCCAACTCCCAGCCCAGCTACAGAGCACAAACACCTTCCTCGCGTCCTTCTAGCACTGGCCTGGAAGACATCAGCCCAACGCCATTGCCTGATTCAGATGACGATGAGCCAATTCTTGGAACTGCTTCTCTCATCCAAAATGCAAGAGGCACATCAGATGCTAGCATGACTCCTGTTGATCAGCTGAGTAGGACATCTAAAACAGAGTCCTCTGAGGCTAAAGAAATGCTGCCTTCTAATGATAGTCCAACTCCTGAACAAATGGAAGAGGTAAGTAATTTGAGAGCTATGGAGAACCTTTGGTCTGGGAATTGTATTTCTGATTTAGGTTGTCTGGAGTTGCATCCAATGATATATGTATGTGTATGTACAGATATGCACATACTCCTATTCATGTGCTGTACAACTGTTGGTGAAATAAGAACTGTGAAGCTACCTATATGCTGTGTAATCCACCTTAGCATATTGAACCTGGTTAGATTAAACCAGAGATGAAGGAGAAATGTTCTGTACATGTTGAGGCATTAATGCGCCTTTAAATTGCTGGTCTATGAAAGTAAATGTTCCAATCAATGCAAGGTGAAGTCCCTGTGCTGAAAACATTCCTCTCTACATTAGCTCCATTGAGTTTGTTAGAAAGAGTCTTCTAAAACCAGGAGAGAAGGGGGGCATACTTTGTGTTTTCCATGCTGCTGTTATACTTCCCATGGGCAACAATCTTTATCTGGTCTTGCTTTTGTCACTTAAATTTCTGCCATCTCTGGGGTTTTTTAAAGTTGTGAATGTTCACAGGCTCTTTTTATTTTCTTTGTAGTTTGCTTTAGATTTTTGTAAGCATTTAAGCGTTATGCTGGAAGCTGATCTGAGTGTTGTTTTGAAATACATAGCTGTCACAACCCACAGAGGAGGAAGGGATTGCATTGAGGAAACACATGAAAAGAGGACTTGCTGTATTTTCAGGGGCTCTGTGGAAAAAAGCAGGGAGTCTCCTCCCTAGAAGGTAGTTCTTAATTTAGAAAAAGATAATACTTTTCATGTTACACCTTCCTGGTAAGGATTAGGCCTGACAGTTCTTTAGTAATATATAGTTTATGTGGATTGACATTTAAAATACCCTATCAGACTACATTGATATAATGCTGTATTGTACTTTAACTGAAATGCCATCATTGCAAGACATTCTGAGACTTGATATTTATGGAATATTTCGCATTTACAGCTAGATGGATCTTGGGCCTTGTTGTTTGTAGGTGCTTTTGGGTCGTTTCTAAGTTTTGGCAACCCCAAAGGAAGCTTATCACATGGTTTTCTCGGCATGATTTAGCCAGAGAGGGGTTTCTTTTCCTTTGAGGCTGAGAGAGTGTGAATTGCCCAAGGTTGCCTAGTGGTTTTCCAGAGCTGAGCAGGATTTCCACACCTGAGCAGAGTTATAGACCAATGTTCAAACTACACTTGAGCCTTACTAAATTACAAACCCAAGAATTCCAGAAAATGCTGCCATGGCAGTTAAAGTGGAATATAGCACTATAAAAGCATAGTGTGATAGGGCTCACATTATGAACTTGGTGTGGTTTAGCTATCAAGCAGAAAACTGAAGTAGGATTTCATTGTACGTTCACTTTAACATAACACAGAGATTGTGACCCATTTACTCCCCCCCCCCCCCAGTCTTTCCCGGCATGATTTGCTTGGGTTTGTGAGTGCGCCTGAGTGTGTGCCTTCTGGTATCTGTCAGTTCATTGACATGGGCTCCTGACCTTCTCTTAATGACCCCTCTCTTTTTAAGTGACTGCTGATTTCAATTCAATGGCTTACTTTTTTTGATTGAGTGTGTAGAGGTGGATTGTGTAGAGGCGGATCGGGCCTAAACTGAAATCATGATTTCAGTCGTCTTTAGAAACATGAGCTGCAGCTTTTCCAGGTTGCAAATGAGTTGGAAAGGAGTGCCAGGCCTTAGCCTATGACTGGTCTGGAAAAGCAGAGGGTTGGGTTTCAGCCTATTGTGAAGCTGTTGTTGGTATCTAGACTTTCAGATAAGTCCTGTGCAAGACGAAAGCTAGGCTAGAATATATCTCTAGTGTCTTGGTCAAAAAGAAAGAATGTCTCAGTAGCTCCACCAGTTCACCAAACAGATATGTCTCCCATTTAAAAAAGGGGGTTGTCGATTGCCTTAATGTGTTTTTTTGGGATTTTCCACGATTCACATAATTTTAGCGAATAAATGCTATTACAAGGCATCCAGTAGCAGCAGTTTCTATGCTTGTAATCATGCCAGCTCTGAAGTTTCAGAAGGTTGTGGAGAAGGGTCTCATTTTATTTTTATCTCTTCCATATGGATAACCCATCCTCAAAACCTTCCAAAGCCTTAGCTTTGTGTCATTAAGGAAACTGTTGCCACTAACATGGTAGAAATGCCAAACTATAAACCAAAGTTGCCATATGTCTTCCTTCTACCTATAGTTTATGTGTTATGTAGCCCTTTTCTGTTTATCCTTGAAACAAGAGGCTTCACTACCTTCATCTAACAGATAGTTTGTAATTTTCTCGTTCTTGGGGGTACTCAATGTGACTAAGTGTCAGATAGTGATCAGAAGGCGGGTCCCTCCACCCAAGGCCAGTGACCATCTCCACCACACACCATACTTTGTACAATTGGATACATATTGTTAAAGCAAATATACTTGAACTCAAATGTATGGGGCTATTCCATTAGCCCCCTGCTTTAGCTTTGTAACAGATTCCAGCATGGTCCCCCCCCTCTCTCACATACACACACAGTATTTTGTGTGAATGAGAAAGCTCACAGATTCTAGAAGTTAGGGATACAGCGGTGTCTCCCAGTTGCCATTACGGATCGCTGGCAGAGCCCTGCTGTGGTTGTATTCCAGTGTTCACACAGCTGGTGAAGTGCCTCACTGAACTTACTGGGATATTCTTTCACAGCTGTCCTTACTATTAGACAGAAAGAAGCACCTCAAAATCTGATTCTGGGTTGAATAAAAAAGCAACAAATGGTCAGTTAGTTCATTGGTTACTATAGCCTGGGTGGAAAGAAGAATTGTCTGTGTCCCATACCAAAATAGGTGGCTCGTTTAGGGTGCCAGACAGCATGACTTGAATTGATAGACAATTTGTTGCTCAGCCTCTGGGTAGGGTCTTTTCACCTGCTCCCATGCTATGTTGACATATTTTTCCAAAGTGAGTTTAAGTTAGTGACAGTAGACATCACTATGTAAGGCTTGATGTGTCATGGCCAAGGTCTCCCCTCCTGGATCAACCTGCACTTAGATGCTTTAGCTTCCTCTTTTAGTAGTGAATTCCTGTCCTTTGATGGTACCTTGTTCTGCCCTGTTTCTTTTTCATATGTTTAGGGAGACTTTGCATGACAAAGGTGGGAGCGCTTGTCCTATGCTGCACCTGAAACATTTAAAAAACTGATATGGGGTACAAATGAGTTGTGTGCAAAAGCTAGTGTGCTTTTTTAAGTTCTAATATGCAAAACTTGTGCAGAAAGATGGATGTTATATTTATTGACCTAGACATTATTAGACAGAATTTTATCTATAATTAATTACACCTCCCTTCTCTTCTGTCTCCTGTTGTGCAGGTGCCTGCTTTCTGTTTTGTCAGTAAGATGCAATTAACTATAGGAAGTAAATTTGTTGAATTGGTATTATAAGGGTATGAAGTGTAGAAGAAAGTTTTTTTCATTTTACTGGACAGTTAAGAAACTAAAATTTGAATAACTGAGTGATTTCTTCTCTTGGTCTGTGTTCTTACATGGTTTTGCAAGTGTGATGAACTGCATGCCAGCAGTAAGAAAATCTATCTAGGAAATTTTGTAGTAGTTGGCTCTCAGGTGTTTGTTTCTTCTTTAGGAATAACTCCACATCCCAACTTTGATTGCTTTCTGGTTCAGCAAAGCTCCTTTTGTTCAGAGACATTTTACTTGCGACCCAATGACATCTTGACCCAGAATCCTAAAAAGATGACAGACAGTGCTATGGCTCCTAACTAAGCTCCCTAAGAGCAACCTAGTTATGTGTTTGGGCATTCTGTGATTATTCTACATGTAGAGAACTTGGAAGAGCTGTGTTGCCTCATCCCACTGAAACTAGCAGAGGAAGATTATCTTTAGTGAATTTAACTAACAAGTGATGTTTAGTCAAAAAACAGTAGAAAGACAGTTCGGTTGTAGGCAACAATACTTTTTTCATTCTCAAGTATCAGATTGAGGCTTTGAGGCTTTCAGAATCTGCATATTTATACAAAGTAATGTTGCTAGAACTGACTATATATTTGGGGGGACTTTTAAAAAATCGCATTGGAAAGTTTGGGGGCAGCGACCCCTAGTTAACCACATAATTGCATCTGCTATGTATTTTAAAATGGAGGTTTTTTTCTAGTTACCCGTATATACTCGAGTATACAGTAAGCTGACCCAAATATAAGCCGGGGCACCTAATTTTACTGCAAAAAATGGGAAAACTTATTGACTCGAGTATAAGCCAAGGGTGGGAAATGCAGCAGCTACTGGTAAATTTCAAAATAAAAATAGATACCAATAATATTACATTAATTGAGGCATCGGTAGGTTAAACGTTTTTGAATATTTACATAAAACTCTAATACTCTGAATGAATCTTTATTGAGAGACCATCAGTCATATCAATATATATTACACCAATAAAACAGAATGAAATAAAATATAGTAGGATAAAATGTAATATAATATAGTCAGATAATCACATGATCAATTCATCCTCATCTGGTAACTAAAATTGGTTTGAGACAGTGTGAAAGCTAATCACTGTCACTTTAGAGTGGATGTGCCCTATCTATCTTCATAGTTCTATAGTGCTAATCCTACTTCCACTACTGATCTTCGTCGCCCCAGCAGTTGGTGCCAATCGAAGCAATAAATCTCTGCCTCCTCCTTTTGGCCTTCACCAAAAAGGAGGCCACTCTTTTTATTATGGTGGGATTCGCATGGGATAGGAGCCAGTTAATCTTATGTTGCTCTGCCCAATGTTCCTTGTTTCCCAAAATCGGGCCTAGAAGTTTAGCCCGGTCTATTGCATATATCGGGCAGTTTAAGAGTATATGACTAATATTTTCTACTTCTGGAGCCTCACAGATACAAATTCTATCGGAGTATGGTATTGAGTGAAATCTGCCGTATCTCTCCATTGTCTCCATCTGCTCAAATCTTGCCCTAGTCATGGCGAGCCTTAAATACTTAGGGAGCTGGTGTGTTAGATATTGTGCCCTCTTAAATACATGTTGTTGTACCGATAACCATTTTAGGGATTTGATGTTCGCTAGCCCGTGTATATCCTCTTGTGCCTGTATATCCACAATGCGCTGTTTAACTAACTCCCTGGTACGAGGTGGGTAACTTCCCTGTGCATTCACCTGTATACCTCGGGTTCTCAGGACATAAAACTCTAAGATAAGACTGTCAAACTCTGATTAAACCATTATTCTAACCTTCAATGTAAATGTGCTTACATATCCTTCCAATAATAATAAAGAGAATAAAATAATGTAATAAAAATAATAGAGTAAAATAATAAATGTAATAAAAATAATAATAGAGTAAAAGAATATAAATGTAGTAATAAAAATACAGTAAAATAATAAATAATAACAATAATAAGAGAGAAAATAATAAATGCAATAATAATAACAGTAAAAAATTAATGTAATAATAGAGTAAAATAAAAATGTAAGAAAAATAATAACAGAGTAAAATAATGAATAACTTTGACTCATGTATAAGCCGAGGGGAGCTTTTTCATCTCTCTCTATTCATACATGAAGGCCATCTTTAAAAAAGGCTGAAAAACCTGGCTTACACTCGAGTAAATATGGTAATTATGTATCCAGCCAACACAGGTTTTGAGTGTGATAGTTAACTCATACCTTGGATCTAAGTTACACATAAATCAAAAGAATTTGTTTAAGAAATAGAATGTTCTTTTGCTGGGTGATATGAGTTCTGTCTCTAACAAGAAATGCCACATCCTCTGATCCTGACATTTTGGTTCCTAATGTTTAGGTGGATGCATATAGTTTTTTCAGCAATAAGAGAGATACACTTTATATATGTCCAGAAGTGTGTGTGCTATTAGCAGAGCACCTGATGAACCAACCTGGACACAGCATACTATTGGAGAACACAGAAAAGCTGGACCACTCTCACAACCACCATGTCAGACTACACAGAGAAGCCATTGAAATCCACAAGCATGTGAACAATGTCAACAGAAAGGAGGAAACCATGAAAATGAACAAAATCTGGCTCCCAGTATTTAAAAAACCCTCTAGAATCAGGACAGTAAATAAAAAACAACACTCAGAAAAGGGAATTCCAGACAGAAAACAATCAGGGCTAGCTAACACCTCCCAACAAAGGATTCCCCCAGGCAGAAAGCAACCAGGTTTTGAAGCTGTAAGGCCATTGAGTGCTAATCAAGGAGGCCAGTTGCAGCATTCACACTTGCCTCAAACAGACAAGAGTTCTTTCCCCCACCCTGAACATTCTTCCACACACATATAAGCCCCACTTGGCTAGTTTCCAACAGACCTCACAACCACTGAGGATGCCTGCCATGGATGTGGGTGAAATGTCAGGAGATAATGCTTCTGGAACATGGCTATACAGCCTGGAAAACTCACAGCAACCCTGTGTTCTGTTGTTAGTATGGTTGCTGTCGGTGGCGTTGTTGTCATGATTTGGTAATGGTTGAACATCATTCAGATGGTTTCCAAAATTTAATTCTGTTTGGATGTATCAAAATCTTAGTAAGAGGAAACTGCTTTTCTATTCAAGCAAGGTGTTCTTTTCACTTGAGCACCCATGATTTAAAATGGAACAATAATGAAATAATTATTTTCTTTTTCGTGTAGCAGACAGGCTTGTTTCTGGAAGAACCTATTCAACCATGGCTCCTTGCTCCCCCCAACTTCTGATCCAGAGATGAAGTGGTAGAAAAGTAGGTTACCTTTGTTCCAGTCAAGCAGTTCTAGGAAAAGGGAGGTTAGCATTCGTTAAAGGCAGGATCTCTAGCATAGTCCATCCTAAGTTAATGTTTTAACAGTCACTTGTGAAGTAAAATAGTTATTGCCTAATTCTTAGTACCTTAGAAGCAACTCTAAGGGGCTGATGTGATAGAAAATTCTTACCACAGATAAATGACATGGTTATCTGAAGGATGATTAGCAGTCAAAATATTTTGATCATTGTGATGTAGCTTCACAATCAGAATGGTATATGATCTTGTGTGTGTGTTACAAATCTTCTTTCTACTTTTTATTTTTCTAGCATTCAGTAAAATGCTTTTGGGTGAAGACAGTTCTACAAATGAGGGAGGTTGCTGTTGGTGGTGACAGTGATAATGTTATCAGTATATTTATCTCCTTCACTGTGTCTGATTATCTCAGAGCAGCAATACCATAAAATCAAACTTTATCATTGAAAACAGTCGAATGTACTCCTTTTGACTTGAACACTATCCATTAATTAAATAAATAAATAGTCTCTGCCTCCGAGTACATTGTACTCCTTGAAACAGAAATGAAGAAGAGCAGATATTCAAGGAGTCAATATAGTTCCAAATAGGAATTGTGAGCGGCAGATTTTGCTTTCTGGACTTGACTGTGGTGGTCCAGTGGCATAATTTTGGGGGGGAAATGCTGAACTAGATGGGTCTGGCCCAGTAAAGCCATTCTTCTGGGTGCTTGCATGTCCCTACTTAGCCACTCTGTGATTATTTGACATTTTCACTAATTCAAGCTCTGTACTTGTGAAGTCCCTGAGTAGCCACATAACTGTGTCAAAGTACCAGTGAGCACATTGCATTAGGGCATGGAGGGTAGCCTGTGTCCAGTATAACAGGTTCTTAAGTATTGCTCTGCAAAATCTGGTTGTCCCTCGGAGTGCAAGAACCTTATCTCTAGTATAACAGGTGTAGGAAGGATATGGACCAGGACCGCAGTCTTAAGTATCTTGCACTGGCAAAAAGTTTCCAGTTCAAAACCAGCCATTGTTTATGAATATTTGCCTCCCTTGGAAATCCCCCCTTCTGCAAGAGGAGTTTGTTGTGGTTCCCTCTGTGCCCACTGTGATCACCTGGCTCTCCACCCACTCCCCTTTTATCTTTTTCCTGTTTTACTAGCATACGTTGGTGGAAGGACGGAGCTCATTATGAAGCAGCACCTGATCCTGCCACATTGTGCTGCACAAACACGCACTGTGGTGACATTTCTTTACAAGGCAGGTAGTCTGGGGAGGGAATTCAGTTTTCAGGGGAATCACTTGCTCTGCCCCTCTGCTCCTGGATCATCTTAACTTCCCCTTGTGAGTGTTTAATAAAGCAGCATAAATGCAACCAAATGTTGTCCAGTTTTCTTTCCTCCCGGCAAGGTGCCCTTTTGTATGTTAAAAAGCATCTGGATAGAACTGCAGCTGTCACTGCACCATCTGCATTGCCCAGTAGGTGTACAGCAGATGACAGGTGTCAAACAATGGCCTTTTGCTGAAGAGGCCAGTAGGCTTCACCACATAGGTGAAAGCAGTATGAAAAAAAGGCTGTGCTGTGTTTGAATCCTTTCTGAAGAATAAACTGAGTTGTGAGAGAGCTCAAAGATCTCCTCTGGACAAAGCTCTTTATTTTCTCTGTCGGTCTTCCTGTTCTTTACTGGTCATTGCTACATTGATTTTATTTTAGGTATTTTGCCAACTATTTGCAGAATTGATCAACTGAGCAGTGTAATGGTTCAGATGCTGGACTTGAATGAGAGAGACCTACATTCGAGGTTGATTTCACAGAAGCATATGCGTTGAACATAGTATCAACTGATGATCTGCATAAGGAACCAAATCCTTGTAGATTAATTGCCGCAGAAGGAATATAGTTATTTCTCCATGTCATCTTAAGTACAATATGTCTTAGTAGCTAGACTTTTCACTTGTGTCTGAAACCACTGAGCACTTGAGACTTCATCTACACTGCCATATAATCCAGTTTCTGAACCCAGTTCATCTGCTTTGAACTGGATTACATGGTAGTGTAGACTCATATAATCCAGTTCAAAGAAGATAATCTGGATTCAGAAACTGGATGATTTGGCAGTATAGATCCAGCCTGAGGGTCTCATCTACCTCCTGTTTCCCCTCCCTTTAGCTTATGTGACTTAAAGCTTGTGCAAACATATTAAAACATTAAGCCTACCATTGAAGCCTCTGTTTTGCAGGTTCTTAGACATATAAACAAAGCTAAGTCTGGTTGAGTCTTCAAAAATGAATCCAAGTAATGTTTCTGCCATATACAACCCTATAAATCATCTGCCACATTATCTCCTCCTGTTAAGATTTTAGATTTTTGTTCTTTTAAAATCTATGACATAAGGCCATTGATGGATAAACCTAGCATCATAGAATGAACCATACTTTGCTTTTTTCTTCCAAATCTTTATATCTTTTATCTTGCTATAACATGTAATTTGCTTTTGTTATTTGCCATTTTCCCATGATTTCTCATAAAACTTTAGCAGGTTATTCATCCTTCTGAAAAGTATTCTAATGGAACTCAACTTCATTGAGTATATTCTTCTCTCAGTTGGCTTTCTTATTTTCAATATATTTTCTCTGGTTTCATCTCAATTCAACTTCTTTGTTCTAATTAAATATACCAATGTCCAACAGTGAAGGTGATGGGAGCCCGACACAAAGAGTTGATGGTATGTTCATTCATCAATGTTGAGTCTTACTGCCTATCTGTAATCATGGTTCAAATTTCTGTCCATGTAAAGAGATAAGGGACACAGATGTTCATATTTTTCTTTGGTTATATATGGAAACTCGATAACCAGTTTTGAATCAGGGTACACTTGTGTAAGCTGGTTTCAAGAAAGTACATTAGATGGTGTTCTAGATGGTGAATGCCACTAATGGGAAAACCATTTTTTTTAATGTTATAGTTCCACATGGTGTCTGGTTTCACATCTAACCTAACCAGGCCTTTTATGAAGGGTTGACTGGATGCTTATATAAGAGAAGAAAGTATGTTATGTATCCAGATCCAAAGTTGTTTAGGGTTTTGTATGTTAGCAGCAGAATTTTGGATATGGATCAACAACAACAACAATTTATTTATAGACCATCCAACACATATGGCAAGCATTCAGTGCCAACAAAGAGATATATAACAGATTACATCAAAACATGATACATCACAGAAAATAGAACAAGCCATTACTATCAACTCAGTAGTCAACAGGCAGCCAGTACTGTTCTTTTAACACAGGTGTAATATGGGACTAGTTTGTGCCCCATTAGTAAAGAAAGTTGCTGTGTTCTGGAGTAACTGCAGATTCCAAACCAGGCACAAAGGGAGTCCTACATAGAATGCCTTACAGTAGTTAAATCAGGTTGCTGTTAGAACATTAATCTCATGATTGGTTCTGTCCTACCACTTCCAGAGTTATTACACCAGTTGGACTTGGTCATGAGTGCTGTGTGATGCTGAGGTCAACTTAGCCTCCAGTGATAAGGATCTGGCACCTTCTTCCCCTTGTGCCAGGACAGATCGCTCAATTCCTAGGCCTGGCAACTACAACACCCATAAGAGTTCATCCCCCACTTTTCTAGCATTGCAGAGACTGAGACATTGAAAATTGCTCACACCTAGAAAATGTCTGTTTACTGTGTCTGCCTTTCCTTGGTCACTTTGCCCTCTTTTCTTTGGTCACTTTGCTATTTTCTGCTAGTACAATAGTGTCGTCTGCATATCTTAAATTATTGATGTTTCTTCTTGCAGTTTTCATGCATTCTTTGGTGCATTCCATTATTCAATGTGTGTTTGCCATATGCTCCTTAGTTTCTCTTCCTTTCCTGAACCCAGCTTGGGCACCCGTTATCTCTCACGCCACATATCATTCATTCTCCTGCTTCATTTCTTGATCCTAAGACAAATATTCCTACAACCCTTGATTCTGCTGTTTATTAACAAAAGATTAACAAAAGCCTTGTTTTGAGGTGTGATCAGTTTCTTCCTGGACTCTAACATAGACTTTTTCAGTTTCTTCTTCTGAAAGCTGGAACATACATTTGAATTATGGTTATATTGATGGGTTTTTCCTGAAGACCTGTTGATATTATGTAGTCAAGTTTACATTCCAGCCTTCATCTCCATTTGCTACTTCTCACTATTAACGTTCCCTCATTTTGTCTTATATTTTCATTTCCATAGTAAAATACAGTGTAATTGTTTGACTCAATATGTCTCATTTCTTTCATTTCCTGTTTTACTATGTTTTCTATGTCTAGTTTCCCCTGATTCATGCTTCACATATTCCATATCCCTACAATATCTGTTGTGTTGGAGACCATTGTTAGAATCATAAAATCATAGAGTTGGAAGAGACCTGATGGGCCATCCAGTCCAACCCCATTCTGCCAAGAAGCAGGAAAATCGCATTCAAAGCACCCCTGGCAGATGGCCATCCAGACTCTGTTTAAAATTCTCTAAAGAAGGAGCCTCCACCACACTTCGGGGCGTAACAGAAATAATAAGTTAACATCCATTAATGCAATGCAGATCCCACCACTTTGTAAATCTTTTATCACTGGTTTGTCTCTTCAATTTCTCAAGATGTTACACCATCTTTATTATGCTTTGCATTCAAATAATAGATAATGACAACAAAACAATAGTAAACTATTATGTCCACATTTTTCAGAGAAGTAGGAGGAGAGAAAGAGAACTTTGCTGTGAAATCATCACGTAGTCCTTGAGAAAATGGAGTTTGGTTTTGGTCTTCCTCCAACCGAAACAAAAATGTTATGGCCTGCTCTGTGTGATTTCTTTTCCATGCTCAGTTTCAATTTTATATTTTCCCACCTCCTACAACTACTTGGTTATTTATATAAAGAATCATGGTTTACAGTCAATGGTATGGGGTTTTCTGCTGTGAACGCATTTTTCAAATGTAAGATGCTTATATCAGAAAAAAGTTCAGGTGAAATATAATTGTTCTACCTGTTTTCAGTCATTGTTTTACATTTTGCCAAAGACTGCTAAAGAACTTTACATTTCACTTTTTGGATTTATCTGCCCTCTGGTGGTAGCAAATTTATTAAAGGTGACTTGAATCCCAGATTGCATATACAGACACAAGACAGGTTTTGTAGGTTTGTTCTTAAATTTAATGAGTATGTAAATTGGAACAGGTACATTTTTAAGTGTAACTCCAGCCAAAATATATAATTTTTAGCTTTGGATAGCATAGGGAAGGGTTAACACCCCTGTGCTGTATGTTTTGCTGTCTATATCCCTGTTCACTTTCTGTTCCTGTGAAAATTGGATTTTGGAAAATGTGGCTTGTTTTAGAAATAAGAATTGCTGATAAACCTTCAGTGGAGACACCTTTTCCCCATGATAATTCTTCCAGGAGTGAATTTCTCTTCCAAGGGGTGGATTTCTCTCACTTCCTATTGTCTCACCCCTGTTTGTAACTAGGAGTGGTATGTAAGTCAAATGTTTGTAACTCGTTGACTGCCTGTAGAACATATTAAATCTTAAGTGATCATCATTTAGAATTAAAATAGGTCCTATAGTCAATATATCCAGAGCCACCTTGGGTGCCACCCTGACTGGCCTTGCAGGAAAACACCTCTGGTTTTTAGTTAGTCTTCAGTCGTAAGACTTGAAGGTGTCTTATGATAGTGGGGACTAGTGAGAGTGTGGTCTCACCTAAACAGCATGTTTCTGTCTTCCTCACAGTGTCATCAGTCTTCAGGGGAAGACATGGAGATCTCTGATGATGAAATGGCCTCATCGCCAAGCACAGAATGTGCCAAAAACATTGTGGTGAACTCAGCTGTGATGGCTTCCTCAATCCCCATGCCACCACCTGGCTTCCCCCCTTTGCCTCCACCACCTCCGCCCCAGACAGTCTATCCAATGCCACCCCCTCTCCCTCCGCCGCCACCACCAACTCACCCCTCAGTGACTGTTCCACCTCCGCCCCTGCCAGCACCCCCAGGGGTTCCCCCTCCTCATATTTTGCCTCCACTCCCTCCCTTCCACCCTGGAATGTTCCCTGTCATGCAAATGGATATGATCAGTGTCTTGGGCAACCAGTGGGGTGGCATGTCGATGTCTTTTCAAATGCAAACCCAGATGTTGAGCCGCTTGATGCAAGGGCAGAACTCGTACCAGTACCCCCCTTTCCTGGGGAACCGGATGCAGTTTGTGAACCTTCCTCCTTACCGACATTTCTCCATGGGGGCAGCTGTCAACCGAGGACAACAGTGGCCGCCTTTACCCAAGTTTGATCCGTCTGTTCCTCCCCCGGGTTATGAGCCCAAGAAGGAAGACCCACACAAAGCCACTGTTGACGGTGTGCTCTTGGTGATTGTGAAGGAACTTAAAGCAATAATGAAAAGAGACCTGAACCGGAAGATGGTGGAGGTGGTGGCCTTCAGAGCATTTGATGACTGGTGGGACAAGAAAGAGCGCTTGGCAAAGGTAGGTGTCGTGGAACCATCTTTTACTGTGGCTTCTGTGAAGGGGTGGCTTTCTATGGGCAGACACGGTTTGAATCACCTTCCTCCTTGTGTCCTCTGCGTATTTTGTTCTGATGGCCCCACAGTTCTGCTTCTTGAATTGTTTTTCTAACATGGTTGATTCAGTTGCTGCCTCCCTCGTGTGATAAAGTCCTGTGACTCTGAGTCTGCGGCTATATGGCTGGCATTCTCAAACCACCTCCAACTCAATCTGACCCTACAGCAAAGATGAGGCTATGGCACACATTGGGGGAAATGGTGTGCTTTTTGCAGCCATAAATAGCTCATCCAAAATTAAGAGTGGTGAGATTTTGCAGTTCGTCGTTGGATATACATAGCAGTGAAAGACATTAAAGGTGAGTGTGATAAATGGCACTAAACAGATGTTCTGGCATAGTCTTGATGCTTTTGAACTACAGTGTAACTCTGGGCTTGTTCAGGAAAATGAAAGATGTGTGTGAGTTGATGATGCAGTTGTGTTCATTATAGATATAGTCATTGGTATGTTATGTTCTTGTCGTCTTCTTCAGGCATCACTTACTCCAGTGAAATCTGGTGAAAACAAAGATGAGGAAAAGCCAAAACCAAAGGATCGCATTACGTCTTGCCTCCTGGAGAACTGGCATAAAGGCGAAGGTCTGGGTTACGAAGGCATTGGCTTAGGCATTGGGCTACGAGGAGCCATTCGGTTACCTTCTTTCAAGGTAAGAGCATCTCTCTCGGCATTACTTCATGAACGAAGATTCTTTAGGAAGGACTCATCCCACGCTTTTTACAAGCGTGTTGATGACTAAAAAGGCCAATCTGAGATAGGCATGTCCAGTTGCAGAAAGCACAGCAGAAAGTCTCCTTGGGTGATGTTTCCAAGTTGTGGTTCTTTCTGCATTGTCGTTTCTCTTCGAGACCCGTTCGGCATGTCTTCTCAAAAGAGGCCGCAGCATTGTGGATAGTGCATCTCCATGCCTCCCGATGTGAGGCCAGGGTGGATAATTTTTGGTGATCAATCTGGCCAAGCCTGAGATGTTGTTTCAGGGAGTCCTTATATCTTTGGGGGGGGGGCTCTCTTGCGCTGACCTGTGGTGAGTTCACCGTAGAGTAGTATCTTTGGGAGGCGGTGGTCCTCCATCCTAGAGACGTGCCCTGCCCAGCGCAGTTGTGTTTTCAATAGCATGGCTTCAATGCTGGTGATCCCTGCTTGCTCAAGGACAGCAACATTAGTCACATAGTCGGTCCAGTGTATATTTAGGATTGTGTGAAGACAGCGCTGATGAAAGCTTTCGAAGAGTCGTAGGTACTGGCAATAGGTGACCCATGTTTCAGACCCATATAGGAGAATAGACAGTATGATAGCTCTGTACACACTGATTTTGGTGCTTTGTCTCAGGTGTTTGTTGCTCCAGACTCTTTTGTGAAGCTTTCCAAATGCACTATATGCCTTTGCTACTGTGTGATCTATCTCTTTATCAATCTTGGCATCTGAAGAGATGATGCTTCCCAGGTAGGTGAACTGCTGGACGGACTTAAGCACAGATTTGCCTATGCTGACGTGGGGATGATGGTGTTCTTCCTGTGGTGCAGACTGGTAGAGAACTTCCGTTTTCTTCAGGCTGACTTCCAGCCCAAACAGCTCTGTAGTTGTTGCAAAGCAGGATGTGAGGCGCTGCAGAGCTGCTTCTGAATGGGCAACAAGGGCAGCATCGTCAGCAAAAAGCAGCTCACGGACTAGATAGTTTAGAGTCTTAGTTTGAGCCCTCAGACGGCTTAAGTTGAACAAGCTACCATCAGTACGATAGCGTATATATATGCCTTCTTCTTCTTCGAGATCTGCTGTAGCCCTTTGGAGCATCATGCTGAAGAAGATTGTAAATAGGGTTGGTGCAAGAACACAGCCTTGTTTCACTCCATTAGTTATTAGAAAGGGCTCTGAGAGAGCATTGCAATATCTGACTTGACCGTGCTGGCCCTCATGTAACAGGATAATCATTTTTAGGAATTTGAGGGGACATCCTAGTCGTTCCAGGATCTGCCACAGACCTTTTCTACTCACAGTGTCGAAGGCTTTGGTGAGGTCGACAAATGTTACATAGGGTCCTTTGTTCTGCTCTCTACATTTCTCTTGCAGTTGTCTAAGGGCAAATACCATATCTGTGGTGCTCCTTTCACAATATGAATAAAGCTTACATGTAGTAATCCAAATAATGTTTGGAGTTAGTAGCAGTCTGAATGCCTCTCATGTCATTTTGCATTAATAACCCATCTTTCTTTCAGTGAGCTCAAAACTCTCCAGCTCTTCTCTTGTAAAAAAAGTGCTCTTTAGCTCTATAATCTGCATACTGGCTGACAGTAGGCTGTTTACAACATAATGGAAGCTTTTACTTTTTTGGTGTGACAGGAGTGACTTGAGAGACTTCTTTTACTGACCACCATACTCTCGTTTGGTCAGGCATAACAGAATGAAGGGTTGCCTGTCACCTCTGTGAGGACACTGGAACTCTTGAAAGGAGGGCAACTTGAATATGCTTTTTGCTTGGACCAGCCTTTAAAGCATTTGGGCATTAGTAGGGAACAATGTAACCTTTTGTGGGGCTTGACAACTTTTAATTTGTTCTCATTCATGAAAGTACTGAAGTTCCCACTAGTTGAATTGTTCTGATGTCAGTAAGTTACAAAAATGTATTGAGAAACATAACAGGGAGAAGAACGAAGAAATCAAAGCTACTTTGATACTGTTGTATAGCCAATTTCTTACTTTTGTAAGCTTTTTTTGTTCTTATGGTAGAGTTGTTGAGTATAGATCTCAAACAAATTCATCTTCCCTAATGAGTTCATTCTGGCTTTATTGCAGGTGAAGAGAAAGGAGCCACCTGAAGCTGCCTCAACTGGAGACCAGAAGAGACTGCGGCCCTCTACATCGGTAGATGATGAAGATGAAGGTTGGCAATGCTTAATCCAGACTTGGTCATATGTAGAACTGAGCCATTGAAAGCAGTTAGATTGAAATTAGCCATCAGTCAGGTTCCAACCAGATAAGAATTGCAAATTGCTCATTTCTGCAATGTTGTGCCCCCTCCATCAGCTTTCACATGCTTTTATCCTCTAGAATCTGAACGCGATCGAGACCTGCCTGACGCGGCATCAGACCTCTCCAAGAAGGATGGCGAAGCTGTAGGCCTCAGAAGGAGACCTGGCAGGCCATTGGAACTGGATAGTGAAGGGGAGGAGGCAGACTCAGCTAAAGAGGAAGAGGAAGAATCTTCTTCAGAAAAGGAGCCAGAGCAGGAGGAAGAGGTGATGAAACCAACATCTGACAAGGTACATCCCTCCTTTGATCTAAGTTATCTTTTCAGACACTGTTGTTCTTCTATTTTCAATGTGGGTTATTCTCTTTGTCTGCAAGCCCCTTGGTAAATTGGGAAAGTCTGTTATTCCCATTGCAGAATCAACATTCAAAAAAGAAATTGATTGAAAGCTATCCCCTTGCCCACAAAATAATAGCGATACCATTATTTGGCCAACTCCAAAGCACTGAAAATATCACCCAAGTTTTTGAAGCTCCCCTGGCTTTTTCACCAGGCAAAGAAGTTTAAAAATACTGGAGAAGCAACAATGTTAGAGTCACTTGCCTACATGCTGTCTCAGATGTTACTTCTGTTGTCCATTAAGATGGTCTGGGGGATCTCCTTACAGGCAGAGGTCACTCCTCTTCCTCGCTGTGTAGGCACTGGGGACAAACAACAGTAAAACACAGGCAATAGCATTTCAATCCATTAGCAGCAGCAAAGTAATTTCTACTGAGATTTAGACTCTGTCCTGTACAATGCTAATTGCCCCTTTCTGTGTCTTAGTTAACTGCTTCTCCTTCTAGCTGGATATTTGTACCAGATGTGTGAAGTTGTGTTGGAGTTCAGTCAAATCTAGCTGACATATTTCTTCCATTCCCCTTGTGCAAAAGTAATGAATGTTTTTGAATTTTCAAAATGTCTTGTGCCCCAAGGAAGAGGAGGAAGAGGAAGACATCATTGAAGAGGAAGAAGAAGAAGAAGAAGAGGAGGAGGAAGACGAGGAAGAGGCTGAAACAGAAATGAGTGAAAAAGAAGAGTATCAGGATTCTGAAGAAGGTATGAGGTCTTGTGAGTGTCCAAATAAATGCAAAGGTTTTGATTTGCAGATATGTTTTGTCTTGGTTATTGGATGACGTATGCTGCATTCTTCGTCATTTCTGAAATTCATACAAAGGGGTCTACTGCACCTATACAGTGCTTCTTTTTGAAAATTCTATAGTGAAGCAGCCTTTTTCCTGGGTGTCCCACTCATCTTCTATATCTATATGTATTGCGGTTCCCACAAAATTTCTGAGTAACTTTAATCTGTCGCAACACCTACATCAATGTGGAACCTACTTCTTGGAGGAGGGCTTTTTTTGGACCAGCAGAAAGGTAACGGTGCTCCATGCAGTCATGCCGGCCACATCACCTTGGAGGCATCTATGGACAATGCCGGCTCTTCGGCTTAGGAATGTAGATAAGCACCACCCCCCAGAGTCGGACACGACTAGACTTAATGTCAAGGAAAAACCGTTACCTTTACTTTTTAATAATCTATCGCCTTTTGATTATTTCGGCACTCCCGACCTATCTTTCATTTTCTTTTTTGTAGTTACTGGAGTCTGAGCAAATGGGTTGTAGAGAAGCCTCATTTAATCCTTCTCTTTCCAACAGACGATGTAAGAAGCCCAATTTCCTCCAGAGCAGAGCTTGAATCATCTGATGAAAGTGATGAGTCCTCAGACTTTGGGACAAGCTCTGACTCTGATGATGAAGATGATGAAGAGGAGGAGGAGGAGGCGGCGGCGGCAGAGGAGGAGGAAAGCTATGAGGAGCAAACAGACAATGAAGGGGCATCTCTACAGCAAGAAAGAGAAGGCGCTGAGCTAGCTGAGGAGTCACTCCTTCATGAGCCTGAAAATGATGATGAAAAGGAGACAATTCTGGAATTGTTTGCAGTAGATGATTACATGGGAGAGACTCCTCTGGTGCTGGGACAAGTTTCAATTCCAGAAGGAGAGGAACAGAAGGAAGACATCCAGCAACCAGAAGAGGAAAGTGGAGAGGTGCCTGAGGAGTCTCTTGCTGCAGAAGTGCTGATAGTTATTGAGAGAGCCCAGGAAGAAAAGCTACAATTGTCTCCAGTGTGTACACCAGGTAAAGGAGCTTTTCCTGCCAATCTTATTACCGGCTATATGCTAATATTTGATGGGGAAGGTTCTTTCTGAATATATCTATTCTGTTTGTGTCTGTGTTTATTGGACTTTTGTTAGAAGAGATGAGGCCCTGCTCATGGCTTGGAATTTACCAAAACAAGTCTCAGGCTTCCATGCACTGAAGTTAAAAGGTCATGTTAATCTGTCATTTATTGTGAATTGGAACTGGGGCAGGGAATGATCAGGTATAAGGTGGGGAGACGGAGTCCCATGTATCTCAACTCCATGATTCTAGACTGTAGCCCCCTGTTGAACTTAGCGAAAAAAATGTTTTTGTGGTAGGTGATCCGTGATGGTCAAGCTGCTCAGGCATCATCCAGGCATCATCCAGGCATCATAAAGACTCCTGTTGTGAGCCTTTAGCCAGTTTTGTAACCACAGTGCACTGCCTCAAAGGCGAAACCATTGGCAACCAAATCAATTGATTCACTTCTGTTTTTTTCTTTCCTTCAAGTGTCAGTAGAGGAACCCGAACCAAATATTGAGCACAAGCCTGAAATGCTGGATGGTCCAAAGCCAGAGACTCAGGAAGATGAAAACCTCGGTCCGCCGACATCATTGGGGCTGCATGGAGATGTCTTACCCAGCAAGACCTCATTTTTCTCCAAGCATGAGGACAGCAGTTTATATGCCCAAGCAAAACCCAAGCAGCCCTTCATGGCTGAGGAGGAAGGTCAGCTTCCTCGGACTCCAGGGAGGGAAGTGCTGTCTCACTTGGAGTCTCCCATGCTTTCCATGGAAGCTGTGCCATCTTGTTCACTCCCCCTCCCCTGTGGGATGTCAGGCAAAGAGGAACTGTTGCTTCTTCCTGACAAGTTCCCAGGTCAGTTACCCATGACCAAAACACTGCTAGAGGAAGAGCTCCCTCGGACTCCGGGCCGGGATATTTTAGCAAAGTGCTCACACAGCCTCTCCAAGTCTCAGAGCACGGACACTGTCCCAGCCACACCGGGCAGCGATGCTCCTCTCACAGGGAGCAGCTTGACTTTAAGTTCTCCTCAAGTCCCAGGCAGCCCCTTTTCCTACCCCTCCCAGTCCCCCAGCATCAACAGCGGTGGCATTCCTCGGACTCCTGGAAGGGACTTCACTTTCACGCCAACGTTCCCAGAGCCTGGTGCTACCCTTCCTTGCTTTTTATCCAGCAAGAAGCTCTCTGAGGATGAACCTGATGAGAAGGTCTTTAAAGAGCCTCTGAGTGCTTCTCCCCTGGCTGATGTGAACAGTGTGCCCTCCCCCATTCCCTTTGCCAGCCCCCCAGTCCCACCTTTCCATGCACATGTCGAGTTCCCGACCAACCAGCCAGTACCTCTCACTGTTCAGCCTTGCTTGTTCATTGACTCCAAGATGTCTCTGGAGGAACACAGCATGGACACGCAGCCCCTCTTGTCCTTTGCCCCAGAACTGACGGGGTCCTCCCCACCCCTCCCTCCTCCCCCACCCTCCTCTGTCTTACCCCTCAAAAGGAAGCCAGGCCGGCCCAAACGATCCTCTCCGCTGGGGCCGATGTTGGAAACCTATTCCAGCAAACCCCTCGAGCCGCCTCTCCTTCCGATCCCAGTTGCCTTGACTGAAAGTGCTGTGAACAAAGAGTTGCTGAGTAGCCATCCAGAGGCTTTCTATCCCTTGAAAGACCCTGAAGCAGTGACCCTGGATTTCCGGAATGACTGCTTTCATGACAAAGTTGGCCCTGAGGTTTTATCTGAGAAGCTTCCCTTCAAGGAGCTGGAGAACCAGTGGAATGAGGACCTCAAAGAGGACGAGGCTTACCTGAAATGTAAGAGACAGTGGAGGCGGCAAAAGAAGAGGCCAGACGACCTCCCAACAATTCCTTCCCCTGAGTATTCCCCGCAACGGTTTCACTTTAGGCCCCGGTCAGAGTTCGAGGAAATGACCATTTTGTATGACATTTGGAATGGAGGGATAGATGAGGAAGATATCCATTTCCTTTGCATTACGTATGATCACTTGTTGCAGCAAGACAATGGCATGGACTGGCTCAACGATACCCTGTGGGTATACCATCCTCATATCCTTTTCTGCTGGATTACTAGTCTAGCTTCCTTCAGAACATCCCACTCTAGGAGAGACAGATGTATTGGCTATTGCTGTAGTTGAAGCAGAGAGCCTTCGCAATTAAGTAGAAAAAGCATTGATATCTATTTAGATCTTATAATGACAAGAGAGTCCAACAATTTGTTAAGTGAGAAAAAAATGAAGATAGCAAAGAAGATATTCTGATGTATAGTTGTCCACAAAGTCATTTTCTGTGTTTAGACAGTAAAATAGCAAAGGACCATTTTGAAGGTTGACTTTATCTGTTTGTTATAATATTATGTTATTCAGCTGTTCAGTTAAATAACATAATGGGACCCAAGATAGCTTACAACATGGTAGAACAAAGTCCAGTTAAAATCTTAGTATAGCTATTACAGACAAGTTTAAAACCAATTAAATAAGCAATTCTATTAAAAACACAAAGTTAAAACATTTTAAAACACTTAAAGCACAATTAAAACAAAAGCATAGCATGACACGGTAAAAGGCCTTTCTGCCACACATGTCAAAAAGAGGAAGGTCTCTGTATGCAGAATTAGGTTTAACCAAGCAATCAGGGCCAGAAAGCATGAGCTGAAATGAAAGTGAAGCAAAATCAGATGATCTAAAACAAACACAACATCGGAACTGATAAATTTCAGTTCAGTATGAATGGAAGCAATGAAAACACCATTTTAGGCCTATTCGGATTCTGTATGGGCTTTGCATACACTATGTTATATAATTATTTTAGACCGGTGGACATTTTTGCACTCTGTATTTGACAAGATGGAAATAAAAGTGATAAGCTTTCTTTCCTAGGTCTCTCTTTTTCATTGAACCAGTTGAAGTTGGTAGAGCAGCATGTGAGTCTACAAGTTTCCCAAAGCTATTTGTGAATTGAAACTGAATTCTGTGACACTGGAAATCTTTGCAAAACGCTTACTACCTTTAGTTACATCTGTAGATCCATTTGTCTTGACTGCTTGTAAGCCAGCAGTTGTATGCTGCTGTTAGAATTATTTAGGAAGGCTGAAGGGACAAAAAAACCCCACACATTTTGCTAGGTAATCATTGGTTCAAGAGCCTCATAGAAAGGATTTCCCTTAACACCAGGCCACCAACCAGCTTCTCTACTGCAAAGAAGAAGAAACGAGACGATGGGATACGGGAGCATGTGACAGGCTGTGCGCGAAGTGAAGGCTACTACAAAATTGACAAGAAAGATAAGCTGAAATACCTCAATAACAGCCGTGCATTTGCTGAGGAGCCTCCAGCAGATACACAGGTGGGACATCTTCCTCCTTGCTGCCAGGTGGTTATGCTTTGGTCAGCTTTCTGCTTGTGAGGTTTAAGAATTCCCCAAGATGCCCAGATATCTACCTGTAGAACAAGATGGACTGTGGGAGGAGTGATCTTCTTGGGTAGACCCCAGTTCCTGTTGTACTGCTGAATCAGAAGAGCAGAACAAGACTAGAAAGAGAGTGGTCAACAATGTTCAATGGTAATAAATAAACAGCCCCTGGAAGTGTAGGCTCATATGCAAGTAGAATCGGGGTTTTGTTTCTAGATATAGAGAGGACAATATAAGTAATCCCCATGTTAGCAAGACAGCTTAACAGTCCAACTAGCTGATACCTGACCATCCATACCTGAACTTAGCCAGCCTGAACTATAGAGTCCTTCTTGAGCTTTTTGAGCAACTCTCTAACCCTTCTGCGGCTCTGTTTTCCTTCTCAGGGAATGAGCATCCCTGCCCAGATCCATGTTTCCACCCGAGCGGGCTCCGAGAGGAGGTCAGAGCAACGTAGGCTCCTGTCATCCTTCACTGGGAGTTGCGACAGTGACTTGCTCAAATTCAACCAACTCAAGGTAAGTTGTACTGCTTCCTCACCCTGATCACAGCCCTTGCTGGTCAGTGACCTGTTTGTCATCCAAATGACTATGTTTTCGTTAAACCATGGTAAGAAAGGAGCCAGGAAGTCTTGAACCAGGTGGCAATGATGTCTGTTAGGTTTGTAAAAGAAAGTCCACAGGTCCTTCTGAGAGAAGAGGCTTGAAATGCCAGGAAAGGTTTGTGGCCCAAATGAAAACAGCTTCATAAGCAGTTCACAATAGTTTTGCCTTTCTTTCTCATCTCTTTGCAATATAGTTCCGAAAGAAAAAGCTAAAATTTTGTAAGAGTCACATTCATGACTGGGGACTCTTTGCCATGGAACCGATTGCTGCTGATGAGATGGTGATTGAGTATGTGGGCCAAAACATCCGGCAGGTAAGCCCAGAGAAGACCCCTAGTGCCGTAATGCATTTGCATGTGTGTATGTATGTAAGAGAAAGAGCATGCATAAATGTAACTCATACACACTGAATGCATACTGACTCCTGGCTCGTTCTGTAGGTCATTGCAGACATGCGAGAGAAGCGATATGAGGATGAAGGCATTGGGAGCAGCTACATGTTCAGAGTTGATCATGACACAATAATAGATGCAACAAAGTGTGGAAACTTTGCCAGATTTATTAATCACAGTTGCAACGTAAGTATTCATTGGCTTCACAAATGTCAGATTTCCCCTTACAAGGAACACTGTTATATACTTGGCTCTGTAGTACAGTTTTCAATTGGGGGAAAGTGACTGTTCTCCTTTTCCTTTTGCTTTGGGAGACGAGAGCTTTTGCTGATGCTGCATTTGGGAGAAAGGCCATATTGTACTCCTGATTTATCTGACTCGTCTAGAGAATTGTGTTCAAAAGTTTGCATAACTCTAGAAGGTTCCAAGCCCAGGCGCATATTACCTTCTTTGTGTGAGCTCATAGATGGTCATGGCACAAAGCACAGTTACAGCTAATCAACCTTCTCATACGCAGAAAGGGAGATTTAAGTTGTCGTGGCCCCCAAATCTGAAGAAATGAATGGTCACATTTGATTTCATGCCTTGTTTATTCTTCCCTCCTTCAGCCAAATTGCTATGCTAAAGTCATCACAGTGGAATCCCAAAAGAAGATTGTCATCTACTCAAAGCAGTACATCAATGTGAATGAGGAAATCACTTATGACTACAAATTTCCCATTGAGGATGTCAAGATCCCTTGTTTGTGTGGTTCAGAGAACTGCAGAGGGACCCTGAATTAAAGCCCAAGGTTGTCTGCCACACATTAGCTGTGTCAGGACTGTGGTAACCGAGGCGGTCGCACTTTTGCCAAATGAGGAGGAGGTAGAAGCAAAGCAAGGGGCAGGAAAGACTTCCACCTGATGGCACAGTCTGTCCATCGGTCAGAAGAAGTGCAAATCACAGACGCACACTAAGACTCTTTAAGCTACAGGTGCTTTCTCCCCTTAAACCCAGTGCTCCCTTCCCTGGCAAATAGCTCCCATTATGCAGTTGCACCATAAATCAAAACACTACCCCCCCCCCCCCTCGCTCACTCCATAATGGCACAGCTCTCATGGGTATAGTAAGGTACCTTTGCATCGTTCAGAAACGTTCCTCTTTACATAAGACGCTGCTACCTTTTTGTCATTAATTTTGTTTTTGGGGATGGAGGGAGTAAGGTAAAGGCATTCAGCTTTTTTAAAATGTGAAGGGGGGGGGAGGAGATGTCCTTGTATGGATTGGAAGCTAGCTGGCATAGCTGTTCAGTGAACATCAGGTGCTTAGGCTCCAGGGCAGGCTGGGGATTTATGTTTAAGTTTGTGGAACACACTTGCCTCTTCTCCCATCTCTTGATGTGAGGAAGATCCAAAATACGAAAAGACGTATATCTTTGCCTTCTCAGTGTTCCTGTGCACTCTGCTGGTCCTCTCGTGGAGGGAGTGGTAGAAACGGACTGTGCCAGAGTGATAGTAAAGAGGGTCCTTCACCTTTGCTTTTCAAAAGAAAAGCAGCATTTTTTGTTTTTCCTTCACTGTAGCATTGCTTTTTGCTGTAGAAGTCTTTGGCCTACCAGCTCCTGTCAGGCATCTCCTCTTCCTCTCTGTGAGGCTTCCAGAAAAAGCCGACAGAAACCTGCTCCAAATAAAGCAGAAGGATGGGGCTGAGGGACATTCAAATCCAAACCAAAGGTGACACTTCTGCCCTTGGTGCTTCTCCACCATCACTATTTCCTAGTGCGGCCCTTGACTCATCTCTTTAAGCAGTATCCCTATAGGTTTGTGTCTCAAAACTCAGAAGGTGTCTTGTAGGTTTTCTCATCCTTGGTCAGTTGACTAGTGTCGTGCTTGGTGGCTAAAGCCCTGCTTGTTAGTATTCAGTTCAGTCGCTTTTGAAGGTGATACACCAGAAGGGTGAGTGCACTGCAAGGGGAGCAGCTCTTTTATGGCCTGAAAAAGCAATACTTTTTTTGATCCTGACTTCCTACAGCAAGCAAATTTGTATAGTCAAAATAAGGCTTCATTCGAAATCACGTCTCCTAAATCAAATTATGGCCTGTGTGCTAACAATATCGAGCTGAATGAGTTTTAAAAAATTGGAATTGCCACCAAGCAGATAAATTTTGTGTTTGAAACAACAAATCATGTGTGAGGGCAAGGCAGTCCCTTTAAAATTGGTTCAGGTTTGCTGAGAAAGTATCAAGGTGAGCAAATGTTGAAACGTTTGCTCTTTTTTCAGTACTTGCATTTCTCTTGCTCCAGGAATGAATTTACTGGACTTTAAATGTAGTTATATTTAGGAGAAGCTTGCTAAAGAAGAACAGAGCATGTCTCAATGCTGTCTTAGTCTAATTGGCCTCCTCTTCCCCTCCCAAGGCAGGGCTAGCATTTGGCGGCCTGCATTCTCTTGATGGGACTTTCCCAAAGCACTTCCCATAAGTCCATAGAATTTTCCTAGCAAGCCCCTCTCATCGTGGCCTGTGCATGCTTTATAGCATTAAAAAGTGAATGGACCCCTCCCCCTTGCAAGACTTCAAGGGCCTAGAGGAAGAAGGAAACTCTGGTGCCTTCTTGTGTTTTCTAGACGAGGCACTTCATTCGACCGTGGACTTGCTCGGTCTGCATTAACCTGAGTATAGAAGTGAAAGACCAGATTGGGCGAAGCTGGGTGGACTCCCCAGTGTCTTGTTTCTTTGGTACAATTTTCTGCCTTCTTACGATGCCTCTTCTGTTATGACTCATTTTTGTGTTGTCTAGTCCCATGCACCTGACCTTCCCATCCTCCCTCATGCCCATGAGTGCAATCTGCGTGGAGTGTCTCTCCCGCAGGCAATGTTCTCCCAGGCCCTTCCCTGGCTTTGGTGGGAGAGGGAGCCTAATGTATTTGCCTGCCTACGCACAAGCCTATCCTGACTCCAAACTCATAGTCCATGGACACTCCCCACCCCCGGGATGTGCTTTGTCTCTTGAAGGGCAAGAACTTTGGTGAGCATCTGGTCAGCTTCTCTGTCTCTCGAGAAGAGCTTTTCGAAAGGAATAGCAGCCCAGTCTTGAAAGAGTCATTGCAGCTGCAAAAGTGACCTGGGCCCTGATGCAATCCTCCCACCCAGAGGAGTGCCAAAGCTTTGACACCTACCCAGCGGCCTTGTTGTTGAGGCTCCAAGGAGGGCAAGGGGTCAGCTTGGCGTCCACAGAGGTGTCCTCCCTGCCAGCCTCCTCCAGCCAGGGCGGCTCTGTGCTTTGGAGACCAGCCTGTTTGGTTGTATACAATCATTTCTCTCTTCCTCGTTTGAGGTTAAACTGTAGGAGTTCAGAAGGAGCCAGTCCCAGAACCAATATTTCCATTATCAAAGAAGCTTGTTTCTACAATGGGGGAGGAGGAGCTAATTTTTAAATTCTGATGGAAAGTTCTGTTTTGTCATTTGTGAACCTATATTCAGGGATCATTTCAGTGCTTTTCTGTATAATATGTTTTGTTTGGTTTGTGTGGGGGTTTTTTTTTTAAAAAAAGAGGGAAAATGATAATGTTGACGTTTCAAATGGACACATCATCTGTACATAAGCACCGTTCCAACTCATCTCTTCAAACACTGTTTCTTGTAGAAACACGTTGATTTGGGTTTTTGTTTGTTGGGAGGGCTGTTTTCTTTGTACTTTGAAAGCATGTACATAATTTGTTAAAAGTGACTATTGTAGTTTGGAGTTCTTTTTTAAAAGATTGCCCGGCGGAGACCTCAAGGAGAGAATGGACCTTTGGGAGCGTGACGCACTGAGGGAACGTGCCGGCACTGTTTACAGCTTGTGTCAAGCTATGTATAATGTAAATTCTGTACAAACAACACTTTCTTTTTGATCAGACACATAGATCAAACTAGAAGCATTAAGAAGCTGAAGAATTTTTTTTAAAAATGCCAAGTGGAGGCGCTTTTTTTGTTATATGCCTTTTGGATACCTTAACGTGAGAAATCTATTTATTTCAGACAAGAAAAATGTGTATAGTCTATTAATGACAACCTAAAATGTATTTAAGCGAAACTGCAACTTTTGATTATTTTTTTTCCAAATTTCATTTATTTCATAATGTTCCTTCTCAATTACCAATGTAGTATTTGTAGAAATGACAAGGAAACTCTGTCACTCCCGCTCTGGCGCTGTGGTGTCCCTGGGCCCATGCTTTGCTTGCGGACAGGGAGGAATAATGCCCCGCTCAAGGTGGCACATGCCACCATGGTTTCTCTGCATCTATTCAATGGGAGTGGTTGAGAGCGGGAAGTTACTTGGGAGGGGAACAAAGGAGACACTAAATTCAAGGGGTACTTCCTCCAAGGAAAAGCTGGGGCATGGAAAACATCAGCCCTTCTTTTCCTGTTTCATAACTTCTGGAAAGATCCCAGTTTTTACTTCGCAGTATATAAAATAACCTCCTTCAAAAGGGGAAAGGAAAATGGTTTGCAATAAATGGCATCTATTTTTTGTGTTCATTGAAACAAAACCAGAATTAAATCTCTCACCTTTGAGATTTAGGGTTTTTTGGGGTTTTTTTTACAATTTATGCTCCCTTTTCTTTTCAACAACTGTATAAATTTAGTAGAACCGTTCTGTGCACCTAGGCGCTGTCATCAGTATGTACCTTGTTTTGAAGAACGTGGGTTTTTCTTTTTTGTTGTGGGTGTGTCATGCTGTAAATATTTGTTCATAATTTTTTTGTGAATTGAATACTATGTACTATTGTATTATAGTAACTTTTATAAAGCAAACCATAAATATACTGACCTTTCTTACAAAAAAAAGACACCCCCCCTGTGTTTGGTTAATTGGTGCCACAATCATAATTCCTGTAAGGACTTAAACATAAAAATGCATAGAAGGGAAGGGCTGCATTTCACCTTTAAAGGGATCCCTCAGTGTCCCTAAAGAAAAAATGTTTGAATATGTGTCTGTGTCAAAGCAAATATTGCTGTGAGGCAAACGCCTTGGAAGAGGCTCAGAGGCCCATTGGGGCAGAACATTGAAGTCGGAGTCCTGTCAAAGGGAGAAAGGGTCTCCAAGTAAATAAAGGAAGACCACCTGGAACCTAGAGCAAGAAATAATTTTACATGAATTCTGCATGTGGAACTATGTTAGGAAGCTCCAGGACCTGCAGTTTTGCTGCAAGAGCCCTTGATGTAGCCAAAAGGTCTGGGGCATAGCAAAATGCCCCCATGATTCCATGCTTCACTAGTCACAGAGACTATAATCTCTTTGGTCACAGGAGAGTGGAAGAGAAGGCCATCTTCTATTGTTACAGCCCCAGAAGAGCTTTGGGCTCATGGCCCCAAGTGCTTCTAAGTCTAGCATAAATGCAGCAGCCTTCCTCCCATAGTCTCTCTCAATTCAAGGGCTTGGATCAATAGTACAGCCCCTTTCAACTCCCTGAGTCAATGAAATACAACCAAGTTCTGCAATGACTCATGAATAGTCAATGGTAGAGTCTGAACCTCATGGTCTTTTGCAAAGGTGGCAACTACTCTCTGTCCTCAGCTCTTAGGCAGGATCAGTCATGACCAGAGACAGAGGTGGGATGTGTCTGACCAGCGGATGTTGGGAAACACCACTGAGAGAAGGGATGCTCCTTCTGCCCCTTGCGGCCGTCATCCCAGTGCTGCAACTACTAAGAGTGGAAGGAGAAGGGGGAGTGCCAGTTTCATCCAGAGAAGACTTCCTGACAAACTGAAAACCTTGTGAAGCAAATGGCCCTTTTCAGCACTTTTGCCAGATGCTTGGATCAGGACCAGACACGTTTGGTGCTGGCTTGTTTTCCCCCAGCCAATCTTTTCAGAGGATTTCTTGCTCAAATGGACACAGAAAGAAACCTTTGTGCTTTGAATCTTTTTATTTGATTAAAAAAACAGGCCAGGGGGAAGATGACTTCTGGGTTTTTGCTGCAGAAGACTTGCATGAGATCAATGTTGTCATCTGCTTGCCTACTGCCTTCTGGTGGGACCCAAGGATCCCCTCTTCCATGGGACATCACATGGCGGTGGAGTTTCCACTGGGTGTCAGGATGGTGAGGTTTCCCCGGGCATCCTGGTCCGCTTCAATTGCTTCAAACAAAGACTTGAAGTTCCCAGCACCAAATCCCTAAAGAAAGAGAATATGGTGGGATTATTCCCCCCTCTTTTGGATGGTTGAGCTATAGATCTGTGTAGCCCCCTGTGGTTCAAAAAGTCAGGATTTTTAAGGCGGATTCTCCAGTTGCAAGACTTCCCCTTCTGCCAGACTCCTCTGAAAAAGAGGGTAAGAAAGCCAGGCAAACACAAGGGTGGCTTTGCGCCTTGCTTATGGCCTCAGCTGTCACAGCGGCTTCTCCCTAGGAGTCAGTTGTTCTTATTCAATAGATGGCAAAACTTCATTTATGAATCTGTCATCCTTCCTGCGAACAAACAGGAGCATGATGTTTCGTGCTTTCCTCCCATTTGTCCATCTGCACATTGTTGATGGCCCTTATAGTGCGATGCTTGCACTTTGCTTCCCACAGTTCTATCCTGTGGCATTCTAAGATTTGCAGTCTAGGGAGAAGGTTTCAGAATTCTCAGCCAGAGACCTTTAGTACCGCCCCAAACTACAAGGCCCAAGAATGCCGTCATGGCAGCTAAAGTGGAATCCAAGGGCCCTGAGAAGTCTAACATTGTTCAGACTCCTATTTCTCAATGCCTGCCTGGCTAATGGCTTCCTCTAGTGCTGGCACAGGCATTTGCATCCCCACTTGTCTGGAAAAAAGGCTGAACCTAAAGCAGAGGGTTGGGAAGGCCCCCTTGAGTCTAGCCCCTGCTCAGTATTTTACAGACATTTAAAAAAACTAGACATATCCTCTGTAGTCCATAAGAGGGGAGTGATTATGCTATGATTTGGGGGCTCTCTGGCTGTTTTCAGTGGAAACAAAGGCCTTATTTATGCTTATTTGTGCTTTGATTTTAGGTTGACTTTCAGTTTACTTCCTAATTAAAGGCAGGCTGGGCATAAAATAGAATGGGAGAGTGGAAACATGGCACAACTGAGCCCCGATGTCCTCTTCCTGCCGTCTGTGACAGAGCTTTTGTTCAGCCTACCCTGGAACCCAAACCGACCTGATGGTTGTAGCGCTGTATGACCTCCAGGAAGACCGTGGGCCTGTCCTGAACAGGCTTGGTGAAGATCTGGAGTAGGTATCCCTTCTCATCAAAGTCCACTAAGATTTTGAGCTCCTTCAAAACGGGAAAAGAAAAAGCACACCGGTTAGTCATTTTATAAGAAGTCACAGTGATGATTTTCAAAAGCATCTTTACAAGTTAAAGGAAACATGCTTCCTCTTCCTGCATTTCTCACAGCTCAGACTCCCATTGCACAAACCATTATGCCACACCACAATGTATAGTCCTGGCTGTAGTACCCGACATGGCTCAGGACAATCAGCAGCTATTCCTAAGGACCACTCTAAAGGAGGAGAGTGTGGAGTCTGCAAATGTTCCCCAAGTTACACCTCAGTCTCAGGTCCCCGTTAATCTTCCCAAAGTTCTGGAAAATGTGGCATTCTGTTTTGGGATTTCACACACCATAGCACTTCCATTCAAACTGTCATCAGTGAACATCCAAAATCTGGTCAGGCTGTCCCAAGCAAATATACATAATAACTAGCTGTACCCTGGCCATATGTTGCTGTGACCCTCAGAAAACAGGAATCCCAGACATGAAACAATCTGGGCTAGGGAACACCTCTCCACAAAGGTTTCCTGTAGGCAGGAAGAAGCCAGGCTTTTCAGCTGCAAGGCTTTTCAAAGGTTATGAAGGTGGGCAAAGTATGTGTATATGTATATGTGTGTGTATATGTTTATGTGTGTGCATGTGTATATATGTGTGTGTGTGTTATCTATGTGTATGTGTGTATATATGTATATATAGGAGTGTATATAGGTGTGTATATGTGCGTGTGTGTGTTGTTTGTATATGTGTGCAGGCCTGGGCCTACTTGGGCCCTCCAGACATTTTGGACTTCAGTTCCCACAATTCCTAACAGCCAGAACAGCATGACTGTTAGGAATTGTTGGAGTTGAAGTCCAAAATGCCTGGAGGGACCAGGTAGGTCCAGGCCTGGAGTATGAGATTTGTTACTGAACCCTGTGTCTCTTTCGAGGCCTGTGCAGCCTCCTCCTGGCGTGGCTCCTCCCTCCCTCCCCTTTCCCTCTAGCTTTCCTTGCCTGACGGCTTCAAAAGGCCTCCCTTTCCTTCCTTGCTTGCTTCTTTGCTTCTTCTGTTCCCCCCTCCCCCCTCTATCTACCTATCTATCTATCTATCTATCTATCTATCTATCTATCTATCTGAGGCTCTAAAGCAGGGGTGGGCAATTATTTTTTCCAAGGGGCCACAAAAGAACCAAAAAATATTATGGAGGGCCGCACCTAAAGGCTGAACTACATTCTACTTAATATGAATTGAATTTATTTAATAATAATAAGGCACTACATTGCGTTTTTGATATATTAATAAGACTGATAAGAGTATATGTTATGAGCAATGAAAAAGAGGTTGTCATAGGAAAAATGACATTTATTCACTAAAATTTTACAAAACAAAGGTTAACAAAATGTGAACATTTGTATCACTTGTGATTCATTATATTAATGGTCATTTTCTGTCACATTTGCTTTAATGCACATTTTGAGTTTCACTTATTCCTGGAAAGAGGTTCTTGGTTTTCTACAGACATATAAAAAAAACATTGCCTACATTTTTGGTTTAATCGCCTCATTTGGTGCTATTATTCAGTTATTTTTTTCTTATTCAAGTCTCTGTTGGTCTTTAACAAGTGCATCAAAGTCAGGTTGTATGTCAGACGTGGAGATGCGAAGCACCCCCGACAGATGGCTATCCAGTCTCTGTTTCAAAGCCTCCAAAGAAGGAGCCTCCACCACACTCCAGGGAAGGGAGTTCCACTGCTGAACAGCTCTCACAGTCAGGAAGTTATTCCTCATGTCCAGGTGGAATCTCCTTGCTTTCCTTAGTTTGAAGCCATTGCTTCATTGCATCCTAATTTCCAGGAGAGCAGAAAGGAAGCTTGCTCCCTCCTCTCTAGGACTTCCCCTCACATATTTATCCCTGGCCCTCATCCTGTCTCCTCTCCATCTTCTCTTCTACAGGCTAAACATGCCCAGCTCTTTCAGCCACTCCTCATAGGGCTTGTTCCCCAGACCCTCCTCTGGTGGACACATTCCAGTTTAGAGTCAACATCTCCCTTCAGTTGTGGTGCCCAGAATTGGACATAGTGTGATTCCAGGGAAAGTGGTCTGACCAAGGGCTTCCCTGGATTTAGGCACTAGATTCCTATTTAGGCCGGCTAAAATCTCATTGGCTTTTTATACCACCACATCGCATTGTTGGATCATGTTTAACTTGTCCACAAGTTATTATATTTTTTCTTGGGATCTGTCTCCCAGAAGGGGTGCCTTTGGGCACAATCCTCTGAACTACCCTGGCTCTATCATCATCATTGATTATTATAATAGATTATTATTATTAATAATATTCCTCTTGGGCTCTATCTCCAAGAGCTTTGATGGTGCTCTTCCTGCAATGAAGGCAGATTGGGGTTGGACTGGATGTCCTTTGGAGGGATCTCTCATAACTCTAGGATTCTATTGCATTTCCATACTATATATTTTTAAAAGATACAAACATTAAAGCTGAATTAAATATAATTGGTATTTTTTAAAATCAGTTAAAATCCCTAAAAACATATCCCAGGGAAACCTGGGAGGTGTATTTTCCCAAGGTTTTGTTCTTCGGGGTTCTAATTTAGCTCTGGGATTTGGAGATTTATAACAACAACAACAACGATATAAGGGTGGGATGGCTGCAATACCTCCTCCTGCAGACCCTTACTAGGCTGCATGTACAGAAGGGAGGGGGAAAGAGCGCGAGGCAGAAAAAAGGGGAGAGAGTGCAAGGTAGGGAGGAGCGTGCGAGGCGGAAGGGAAAGGAGAAGGAGAGCGAAGGCATGCTCTGCGGCGGCGCTCGCTCCTGGCCTCCTCTTCTCCCCCCTCCCTTCCCTTCCGTTGGCTCTCTGCTTGCCTGCCTGCCTGCCTGCTGGGGCCCTTACGCAGGCCGGTCAGAATCGGCCGGCGGGCCAGATGCAGCCCGCAGGCCGTGAAATACCCAGGTCTACTCTAAAGGCTGCTTTTCAGAGCAGCTTTGCCGGCTCACTGTTTGCAGGGCTGCTTGCTTGGCTCCCGAAGCAGGGACGGCCAGCTGCTTTGCTACGGATGGCTGTTTGTTTCCCCCTCTCGCACAGGAGGGGGCAGAGCTAGGTTTTGTGCAAGGTTTTTTATGTTTTAGGATTTTAAAGCTATTTTCACCGTTTGGGGGTTTGTTTTAATTGTTGGTCATTCCTTGGGGTATGAGAAGTTTGGAGGCCAAATTTGATGTCAGTTGGCCCCATAGTTTGTTTTTAGCCTACTTATGACGCACAGAAGCTTTTTATATATTAAGATAAAACTTTATTTCTAGACCGCTCTCTTTCCCAAAAGGGACTCAGGGAGGTTTACACACAATTCTCTCCAAATTTGCTGAAAATCCCTTTTTCCATAAAGCAGGTAACAAACATAGAAGCTTAACTTTATTGAGACCAAAAAGCCTGTCAGCCAACTGACCTCCAGTTTAGTGATGTTCTCCTTCACCTTGATCTTGGCTGATTTGAGCTTCTCTCGGAGTTGCTGGTAGTAAGTGGATGGAACAGACATGAACTCAAGGCCCCGTGCTTTCAAATTGGTGATCTACAAGAAAGGAGGTACTTTTGGCATCATGCAGGTCATTTCAAA
The DNA here is from genome assembly GCA_030556195.1 of Anolis apletophallus. Taxonomy (NCBI): domain Eukaryota; kingdom Metazoa; phylum Chordata; class Lepidosauria; order Squamata; family Anolidae; genus Anolis; species Anolis apletophallus. Next base: position 87,231,178 of record JARBWK010000011.1, read on the forward strand.
AGTAACCCATGTTTAGTGGCCATGTGGGGAGGAGGATCCCAAAACATGGAGAGCTCTTACCGCAGCAATTATGTCGTAAGTATTTAGTGCAATGTGCTGAACTCCAGGTCCCCCGTAATAGTCCACATATTCCTGCAGAATACAAGAAAGGACACAGGGCATCTACAGAGATAGCGGCTACAATCCTAACACAGTGCTAATCTTGCTATATGTGAAGCTACACATGAAGGCCAGCATCCTGTTACTGATCTGAAGGCACGCAAGTGTGCTTTACAAACATAGTAGCTTTTTAAAGTCATGACCAGGGGGAATCTCTAGCTCTTCAGTTCTGTCCTCAAACCATGTCCTCACCTACAAACTAGCTCTACATGTAGGCCTCTGCACAATTCTGAATCATTTCAAGCTGTGATCTCCCTTCCCCAAATATGGGAAACCTCTATATTTCAAGAAAAAGTTATCTTTCCCTCCTGAAAAAAAAACTTGCCAGCTTTAGCTATGGACCCAGAAAGTCTAGACTCTTACCTGAATTTGAGATTTCTTCTTGCCCATTGCAGGCTCATTAATTGGCATCTTAATGGTCTCTTCATAATTGGCCACCACAATAGAGCGGAGAGCACTGAATGCTGTGTGAACCTGCTTATCATCCACTGACCAAAAACGGTGGAACAAAAGGTTTTTCTGGTACCTACGGATATGCAAGAAATGCAAAAGACTGGCATAAAAGAGAGTTGCAGTACACAAGTAAACCTTGGCAATCTCAGCAGGTTGGTGTCTCTAAATAAATCTCTTCTTTTACAAAAAGGGCCTGGAGCTCATGAAATCAGTACTTAGGCAGAACACAAACACAAATAATTTCAACTTTCCCTTATTGCCATTGTGAAAAGTTGGCAACATTATCTCTCCCATTCTCCCAACAGCCTTTCCCAGCCCATGCCCCTTTGCGCATGACTGTCTGTGGACAAGGAAAGCTTCAGTCAAAGGGGATCTGCTCTCAGCATCCTGTGTTGCCCCCAAAGTAACCTCAGGGGCTGCAGAGTGGTTTGCATCACTTCACAAGAAATGGATCTCACCAGGAACACTCACCAGTCTGCCACGGAGACCATCTCCTGATCAGGTTGGTTGCCCACCACGTGGTCAATGAAACTCAGCTTTGCTGGTGGCCTGCAAAAGAAATGCATATGAGATCAGAAGTTCCGTGAGTAGTTGCCTTATTGCATTGCACAATTACTTGTCAGCCATAACCAGTGATCCACAGACACTCCGCTACATTTATATGCAAAACCCTTTTGCTTTACAAAAGACCTGCTTCTGGTGCAAATGAAGCCTCCAGGGGGGGAAAAACAGATGGGTGGATGGAAGGAAGGAAGAACACAGTCACCTGTGTTTTGGAGTCTTCTTGTGGGTGTTGCTGTGGGAATTTTTTTCTGACAAAATTCTGCACTTCAACATTTTCCCCAACACCACTGTTGCTCTGTCTTCACTGAACCCTCTGGGCTTAATTCCTCCTAAGAAGCAAGTACTGGATGTTCTCTGATGCAAAGATGGGAGCATTTTGGCTACACATACACCTTCAAACTCACTGTCTGGATGCTGGGAATAGTGGGAATGACTAGAATCAGCCGTGAAATACTTACAGTGTTTTTAACAGGGGGTCCTTAAAAAGTGGAGGCTCAAACCCAGGCAGGAAAAAGCCTTTATAGCCCAGCTTTTCGATGAGGGTGTGGGTGGTGTCTCCATACTAGATGAAGGAAGGAGGGAAGGCCAGAGTGTGAATGACCCTCCTGACAAGTGGGCCAATCCCATCTGCTTAGGAACCAAAACCGAGAAGACCAACCCTTTTAACTTTCTTACCGTCCGAACGATGGCATATTTCACTTTCCCATATTTATCTTCCTCAATCCAGGGCTCTTTCACTATCTTGGCTCCGCGCTCTCTAGCTTTCTGAGGAAAGGAAGGAAGGAAGGAAAGAAGAGAAAAGAAATAGCATTTATTGGACAATGCACGAGCAAAGGATAGCAAGTTTCTGAGTTCTGCAGGGATATCCTTCAGCTGTGGTTTACCTGCACAATGAATTCACAGTCCTCTACTTCAAAGGCAATGTCTTTTACTCCATCTCCATGCTTCACTAAATGCTCTCCCATGTCTGCATAATGAGAAAGCGAAGCAAGAACACGAAACAGTTTCACGGTGGATAAAATCATGAGAGCTGCCCCAAAACCAAACCTGGGTGATTTCTTTGGACTACAGTTCCCCACATTTCCCAAAGCAACCAACAACTAAAAAAGCAATGGTCATAATAAAAACAGTAAGAATCATTACATATTTTATGGGAACACTAACAAGACATACATGTGGAAAAGTGAAAACAAAATGTAACTATCCCATTAGAAACAGCACATAAAAAAATCTGGGATGAGAACAGCAGGTAGATAACAGATCAAGCACCAGTATCTCTTGCATGAACAAGAAGGAATAGGCTAGAATTTTACCTTGATTTCCAGGATTGAGAGCAGAAGAGAAGACAAAGATTATCTGGAAGAAATGAAAACAGGAATGAAGTGGAGCTGTGGGAGTCACATTACTGAAGGAACTATGCAAAATCCCACGGCAGAGGTACTGGAGATGTCATGGGGAGGTGACAAAATGGGGAGAGATTCCCTCCAAAAACTTATATCCCTCTAAATTAAATTATTCATCAGCTAGATTTGGGGTCAAAGAGGTCAGAAATGTTTCTAAATGCAATTATTCTATCTACGATTCATGTTTTGTGAAAATGCATTGCATTTTGGATACATTTTAAAGACAATTTGTTTTGCCTGCTTTTTGTTGTCAAAATGTTGTTGTACCATCTTCCTGACAACACCAAGGCAATATGCAAAATAGAAGTATCAAACCCAAAACAACAGGCTGTCAAAAACAATGGCCCAACTCCAACAAGAGTAGATCCATTTGATGAATGAGAGCTTGGGACGAACAATTGGATTTAGGGCCTAAAAACAACATCTGCTTTGGCAGTAAATGGAGAAGATACTGTGCTCAGTTATTCTGCTCTAGAAATCAGCTTAAAATACTTGGTCTGTGAAGTCCGTTTTGATTTAGCATCATGAAGAATATCATGTTGGCACCACTAGCGGCTTAATATGAAACCCCATCTCTTCCCATTCGAAATCCCAGTCTGTTGTTTCCTATACTGCTTACATTCAAATTAGTGAAGTGTCTCCTTGCCTTGCTGTCTCACCTTGTCTTGCTTGATCACATGGGATGCCACCTCCCGGCTCCCTGTCTCCAGACCTCGGTAGGCAAATTCTTCAAACCCCATTTTGTTGCAATAAAACGAGGCAGCCTTCCAAATATACAAACAGAGACACGTCAGTTCAGTTTAAGTGTTCCCAAACTCTCTCATGGCCCAAAGCAACATTGAAAGTGGCCCATTTTCCTTTGCTTCATGTGCCTGCTGAATGTCTCTAGGTTTGCTGTCTCTAGAATAACTGAGATTAATTATTCCTCCAGAGAAATATGATTGGTAAATTCTATATCGGTTTATTATATTTGTTGTGTTTGGATATATTCTTTAATTTAATCGTTCATTATACTGTTTGATCATGATTTATTTTACCCCTTTTGGTTATAACTTGTATTTGGTTGCTGAATAATAATAAAATTGGGATTGGGAATTGAACAGCACATTCCAGAATCTGGCTGGAGGGTTTGTGGAGTTGCAATCCCTAAAAGGAACTTTTTGTAGTTGTAGTCCAAAAACATGCTAGCAAATTAAATAAGCATGCTTTCCAGACTCTGATCACCAAGGCGAGAGGCCAATGTGCATCTTAGGAAGCTTGGCGGCTGCCGTCTTGCTCTCTCCCCTCCCGCCTTGTCTCAGCAGTCCCACCCCACATACACGCCCCATGGCCTCCCAGCAAACAACTGGAGCCAGCCTCTTCTGGGTTGCATCAGACAAGTCCAAAGACCAGTCTCCTGCAACCAGAGCCATTCGCAGCCCAACAACCTGTACACCAATTGTTCATTCAAAGCCAGATACTCCTCCCCTGCCCGCCCACCCCTCCATGTGCCATGCCCCTTCTCAGCAACCAATGGCTCTGCTGTGTGTACCCCCTGCCGCAACACACCCACTCTGGGTTTCAGGCCAAAGCATAGGGATCCTGGAGGCTCTGCACCACAAAGGATTCTCAACCTGAGTCTCACCTGCTTGGCATTTCCAACCCAGAACGTCAAGGAATGGAAGTGGAGAAACCGACCTCTCTCCGGCTGAAAAGGTGAAGGAAGAGGAGTCAAGGGTGGCTCCTGAGCATCAGGAGCAAGCAGTCCACGGAACAGGCCCTAGCCTCAAAATCCAACACAGAACCACATCTGGGTGTCATTTGATGCTTCCCGGACCACCAAGTGTTCTGTGTATGGAAAGCCAGCCATTTGGCAACTGAGCCTTGCACTATGGGGTTCCCCAATGCCCTAGAACTGTGAGGGACGATATCAATACTCGGGGTCATTGTAGGGCCTCAAAGCCAACTGGTTTTTGAAAGATATCCCCTCCAACTGTTTGGAAGCAGCAATCCTAATTTATCCTCTGCCGTCCCACGTTTTAGCAGCTTGAAAATTATCCCCTTTTCCTCTCCTCCACCTCTTCGCCCTTTGACCTTGGCTTACTTCAGTTGCTGCAAACCAAGCTCAAAGTGCAAGAGCATTTGGCGATCAACTAACTAAACATGGTTTTCTCAAATTTTAAGGATTTCTGCAACTACCAACTCCAGGATTTGATAGAAGGAAACACAGCAGTTAAAATGGGATCCAACTACTATACATGGGAAGTGTGGGTGCATCCTTTCTCAAACTTGAGATGATGAGGATTTCAATTGATTGATTGATTTTAAACACTAACAACTGAATATCTAATCAAAATGATATCTATTTTAAAACAAAAGAAACAGAAGGAAGAAAAGGGGAAAAGTTAAAAAAACCAAAAACTAAAGCACTTTAGGGAATACTTTTTAAAAAATATTATTATTACCCCATTTTTTCTCTCCACAAGGAGACTATTCTACCATTCTATTATTCTACCATTACAGATCAAGCTAAATAACCTTATTAAAATTACTAACAACTATAGAAAGATTTCTCATTGCTCAACAAATGTGTAAAGGGTTTCCAATCTTTCACAAAAAAAATCTTTAGTTGCCATATTCTTGAAAACCCACATTAATGTCACAATCTTTATAAAGAGGAACTTGTCCTTCTTGCCAGGAGTGCCAAACTCATTTTGTCATCTCTTAATAATCTCTTAATAATAACAATCTTTATTTATATCCCGCCACCATCTCCCAAAAGGGACTCAGGGCTGCTTACAAAATAGCTCTTGTGAGAAGGGGGGGTGCAAAATGATCTCCATATTAACAATATGGGGAAATAAAACATACACGAGCTATAGTCTTAACAAAAGAATGTTTCCAAACTCTGTGTCCAGCTGACAAGCTTGGCGCTGGATTCATTTGAAAAGGTCTTTCACAAGCACTTTGATAACCTTGTCATGTTAAATATTAATTCTCCTAGAAAATATTGACCAAGCTGGACAGAGGGGATGAGCTTTAGCTTGAAGATAGGAGTGATGAAGGGCAATCTCTTATCTCCTCAAAATATCTTTTTAAAGAGATATTTGTTTTCTTTGTGCCCTGTCCCCAAGATACCTGTTGCTTAAATGCTAGACTAAAGGGGTTTGCCTTTGGAAGGTGATCCCATTGGATTCAACAGAAGCCCCCTTCCCCCAGGAAGCAGCGCACAATGTTAGCTTGGTTCAAAGCAATAGGGACACATTGCAGCTTGTTTAGCAAAGGCACTGCTATTCTTTTTCAAAGTCCTCACAGGATTGCAAAGACGACTTCTGTTTTAGGGTAAGATCCAACCAAAAAAGACTTTTGTTTCAGTGGGACTTGGAAATGCCTTTCCATAGGCTAGATTAGGGCTTATTTGTTGTTTAGTCTTTGAAAAAAGGTCTATTGTTTAAGGTAGGACTTTGGTAAGGCATCTCTTCATTTGCCACGGTGGAGAATCAACGCAAGATCAGAGTAAAACTGACGCATTTGATGGACGGGCTTCAACCTCGAAGACATTTCTAGCACACACCTAAAATTGTAGATTATTATAGCTGCACAAATACATAATTCATTAAGGCACACCCAACAGATGAATTCAGAACTGCCTGCTTTGTCCAGGTGAGTGTACACTTTATGGCTGGTGGCCATTTGTCTGGAATAATGTGAGGAAAAGCTTAGGTGGTGAGTCAATTCCTTCCTAAAATATAGGCAGTCCCCAAGTTACAAACAAGATAGGGTCTGTATTTCATCCTTAAGTTTACTTTGCAAGTCGGAACAGGTCCAACAAAAAGTGCACTCTTTGTAACTTGGCCAAAAAGCTGCACATTATAGTTTGTGTGTGATTTGAATCCCCCTTTAAAAAAACAACAACCATAGAAATAGATAAGCTTTCCCTCCAGGAGTCTCTCCTGTTCATCCTGCCCCAGCTTCCTTGGGGAGTGGAATGGATGCAGTTTGACACCACTTTAACTGCCCTGATTAATTGCTATGGGATTTTGGGAGCTGTAGTTCACAAGGTCTTTTGCCTTCTCTGCCAGAGAATGCTGCTGCCTCAATGCAGTGTTTCCCAACCAGTGTGCCGTGGCACACTAGTGTGCCATGAGCGATCCTCAGGTGTGCCGTGGGAAATTGGAACCTCCAATACTCTTTCTTCCCCCTCCTGCCGAACACTTTTTCTTCTCCGCTCGGGCTCCCTTCTTCCCAGCCTCGCTCTGCTCGCTTTGCTCTGGGGCGAGTCTGTGCAGTAGCACCCGCACGGGTCACGTCTTCCCCCCTCCCCCCTCCCCTCCTGAACACGCTCACGCTGCCCCCTCGGATCAAAATGGCGGCAGAAGCGGCAGCGTAGAAGAAAAGGTAAGTGTTCGGCAGGAGGGGGAAGAAAGGGCGCGAAGGGGAAGGGGGAGGAAGAGGTCTCTGTCGAAAGCTGGCATGGGCAAACTTGGACCTTCCAGGTGTTTTGGATTCCAACTCCCACCATTCCTAGCAGCCTCAGGCCCTTTTCCTCCCCCCCCCCTCAGCCACTTAAGCAGGAAAGGCCCTCAGGCTGTTAGGAATGGAGGGAGTTGAAGTCCAAAGCACCCAGAGGGCCAAAGTTTTCCCATGACTGACAGCTGTTGAGCAAGACCTTCATGTGTGTCTTCCTGCCATTCCTGCCAGGATATCTATGTTGTGTTCATCAAAATAGGCCCAGGTTTCACACTGAGTGTATAAATACATTTAAAAACATACTATAGGTATTACTGTATTAGAGTGTCATTTTGTGTCATTTTGGTTGGTAGTGTGCCCCAGGATTTTGTAAATGTAAAAAAAATGCTGCGGCTCAAAAAAGGTTGAAAAACACTGCCTCAATGAACTACAAATTCCAGCATTGCATAGCATTGAGCCAGTGCAATTAAAAGTTCTGTTACAGATATAGGAAGGATGAAGGAGAGATCGATAAGAAGAAAAGGGGGTTGGAAGGGGGTTGGAAAGATGAATAGGAAGAAAGGGAAAAAGGGGTTTGGAGAGAACAATAGGAAGAAAAAAGAAAGTGGTTGGAGAGATACACGCTTTGGCTCAGCACTAAGATTTCATAGCAGCGAGAAAGGGGAGATGCCCATTTGAAACTATTAGTTGTTCATAAGTCGTAAGTTCATAACTCGGGGACTGCCTCTACATAGGTTTAAATAGGAAACTGGTGTACTGTCAACTGTGAAGAGAAAGATGTGAAAATGATCAATGCTGCTATTATGCCAGCAGAGTTCAACCACCCAGGCAAAGGGACCAAGGGAATGTCCACAGAGCATACAGAAGTGTTCTACATGTGAATGATTTCTAATTTCTCACTCTCTGCAATGTTTGGAATTTGGAGACCAAAGACAAATGTCTTCTTGAGGCGCAGACTTTGTACTGGGGTGTCAATATCCTAATTTTACCCCCTGATAGTTACACCTCTGGCCAATGCAATTTCCCCTCAAAATATAATTGACTATATTATACTTTTATAAAGGGGAGAACATATTTAATTTAATCTTCAGCTTACCTTCTGTCCTTTATCGGTGTACGTTGTCTGCCAAAGAGTATAGAACAGAGACATTAATTAACATTTACATTATTGCAGCAGCAGCAGCACCCAAACCTCCCCCCCCCGCCCCCAAATGCAACACAATCCTTGATGAATGGCCCAACTAATAATAGAGAATGGCAATAAAATAAAGATAGAAATGGTAAAAAATGAATGATTAACAATGTAGTAACTTAACCCACCATGTGCTTGGTAGTTGTTGAAGAGTGAAATACTCGTGTGATATGAGAGATTCTTTCCCAAAGAAGGCAGTCCAAAATGAACAATCCTAAAGCCTAGTTACAATTTCTATAGAAGTTCAACATCTTACCATGTTTGTTGTCTGTGGGAGGAAAAGAGATGACACTGAGAGCGAAGGAGTGAAGGAGGGCCAGCGACAGCGCAGAAATCTTTTAATACAGCCAAAGGGGGTGGACTCCACCCCATCTCCTCCTCCTCCCAATGGAAAATTTAAGCACTTTCACCGAAAAGATAGCATTGCCTTCCTATTGGCTCTCATATCTTTGGATACCAGAAAAGAGAAAGGAAGAAACATGTTTGAATAAGTGTGGACTGCAAAGTCACTGGGATGGGTTTGGTTTCAGACCTGACCTTGGCAAGCTGCTGTCCCTCAACCTTTGCTCTTCACTTTGAACGGAAAAGTAGCAGTGGGCGGCCTCTCTAAAGCTGAGCCAGTGTCAACTGGTGTATTGAACACAGCATGTGCCTTTTAAGTACAATTATTGACATTGTTGCTAAAAGAGCCCTGTGTTTCAGCTACTTGCTGTTGTGATGTGGCCACAGGTGAACACTGAATTGTGGCAACCTTCTCCTTTTGTTGTTGTTGATGAAATGTGCTCTGAGAAGGTTTGCCCTTGCTTTCCTTTGTAGGTTTCTGTGGCCGAACAGGAATTTGATCCTAGGCCTCCTTCAGACCTAAATTGGCACACAACTATCCCATGATGGCTCACGTGGAATTTTTATACCCATAAAATGAATGGTAACTTAGCAAGACCACACTTGGGTAAGAGCACATCTTCAAAAAGTCTCTTTTAGTTGAGAATAAGAATTGGATTTTGATCCATAGTGGTAACAATGCAGCTCTTCCATCATAGGTCAGATCCAACATCATTCTCCCCTGCAATTCAGGTCTTCATATTTAAGTAGAACAAACACAACGTACACTCTGTTCTCAGTTCTTTGAAAGACTTTCATCATTGCTCATTAGTCGCACTAGCATCCCTTTGGACTTGCAGAACCTGTCAAGATCTACAGTATCCACTCCCGCTTCCATTATAATCTCCAGGCTTCCCTGGGTGATCTGACCTTCTTGATATTGCTTCCGACTTCTGTTTTGACTCATTCTGTCACTTCCAAGAAGCCTTCTCCATCCAAGTCAAACACGATTGCGTCCAGCTTCCTTTGCAAACACCCTCTTCCGTATATATTGCCTCTGAGAGCATTGTGGTTGTGGTCACTGTTTCTAATTGGTTCAGTAGTCCCAATTGAGTCAAATCCATGGCCAAGTTAAGTTATTGCTTTGAAATTCTGATTCATCTTGGAAGGCTGACGTCTTGGCGGTATGCATTCAGGTCCATAGTCATCAAAATATGTAAAATAAGAGCATTGTTATTAATCCCTCCCTAAATACAAACCTCAGCATTTCATCGCAATTTAAATGGAATCATAGTGCTAGAATTTTGTCTTGTGAACTGGCCTTAAGAAGAATATTTCCTTCTGCCTCGTCTGCACTATTCACTTTCACCAGTAGATGGTAGATAGGTACAGTGTTCCCTCGCTACTTTGCAGTTCGCTTTTAGCTGACTCGTGGTTTTCAAAACATATTAATTTAAAATATATATTGCAGTATTTTAGCTGTTTTGCAGGTTTTTGCCACTGCCGCTTTCCGAGGCGCTTTCCCTCCTCAGTCCTCCCTCTCTTCCTCCAGCCTTGAAGGCCTTTCCTTCCTTCCTTTCCTTCACTTTATTTTAAGTTTATAAAGACTTAAAATAGTGTATAGCTACTAAAATGATGTATAAATATTAAAATAAATATAGCGTCCTTACATCGCGGTTTTTCACTTATTGTGGGAGGTCCTAGAACATAACCCCCGCAATAAGTGAGGGACTACTGTATTCCATTTCATACTACAGGCACATTTGCACTTATGGAGCAGTTCAATGCCATTTTGTCATTGTTCCATGCTACATAAAGCAGGGATGTACACTCAGGCAGACAGTGAGTTGGGATTCTCCATAGAAAGGCTTTGTAGAAGAGAACACAAAGTTCCACAACAAACTCATCATCATCAGTGATCCCTTGTGACAGAGTGTGATTGTCTTCCCACAGTAGAGTCTTGTAGGTGGATCTGTGAATGACTGGATCAGGATGTTCTTTCTTTCACATTGAGGATTTAGGTTTCCAGAGGGAAGGCAGTCCGGACAAGGGTTTGCTTGAGGTGCCTTCTTCCTCTTGACATGTTCCTCGCTTTCACCCTTTATTTCTGCCTCTTCAAAATCCATGGAATTGTTGGCAACTGCTGACCTCCATTCAACGCTCGGAGGCCAGGCTTTCCCATTTCTCTCTTGGTGTTGATGCCACATTTTTAAAGGTTCGCTTTAAGTCCATCTTGAAATCTCTTTTGCTATCCACTGACATTCCATTTTTAATTTTTGAGCTGAGAGTCAAGCAACTGCTTTGGGAGGCGGTGATCTCTGGGCATTCAGACAATGGAGCATTTGGTCCAACAAAATGGATGGCGGAGTGTCATGGCTTCAATGCTGGTGCTCTTTGCTACTTCTTCCAGAAGACTAACATTTCTGCACCAGTCTTCTTCTCAAGAGATCTGCACAATTTTCCAAAGGCAATGCTGATGGAATTGTTAGAGAAGTTGAGAGTTTTGGCCATTTGGTGCCTTTTAAAGATTGTTCAGGGCCTTTTTAAGGTCGTTTCTCCACTAGTCTTCTTCCCAAGATAATTGGACGATTTTTCAAAGGCAATGCTGATGAAATTGTTCCAGTAGTTGAGGGTTTTTCCCATTGGGTGCCCTTAAAGGTTGTTCAGGGCCTCTTTAGGGTTGTCCAAGACCCGTTTTGCCAAATTGGTGCCTTTTGTTTAGGGCCTCTTTAGGGTTGTCCAAGGTCCATTTTGCTCATTGGGTGCCTTTTAAAGGTTGTTTAGGGCCTCCAGGGCCCATTTTTGCCTATTTGCTGCCTTTTACAAGTAGTTTCGGTGCTCTTTAGGGTTGTCCTGGGCCGTTTTGCCCATTTGCTGCCTTTTAAAGGTTGCTTAGGGCCTCTTTAGGGTTGTCCAGGGCCTGTTTTGCCCTTTGGGTGCAAGAAGCCGAATTTAGACCCTTCGGCTCCCTCCAATTACTGACCGGTTTCCAACTTGCCATTTTTAGGCAAGGTGATTGAGAGGGCAGCAGTGGATCAGCTGCAGCGGTTCTTAGACGACACAGCTGGACTTGATCCCTTCCAGTCCGGCTTCCGTATTGGGCATGGGACGGAGACCGTGCTTGTCGCCATTACAGACCAACTTCGCTGCCAGCTGAATCATGGTGGATCAGCCCTGCTTGTGTTGCTAGATCTAACAGCAGCGTTTGATACAGTAGACCACGCATTGTTGACCCATCGTTTAGCCGTGACGGGAGTTAGGGGGACTGCCCTTAAATGGGTGGCCTCCTTCCTCCAGGATCGGGGACAACGTGTGGAGAGGCCCGCGACTTTGGTCTGGAGTGTTATCAGTACGCTGACGACACCCAGCTATTGCTGAGAATGGACAGCAGGCCGGATACCGTACCCGATTGCTTCCATCAATGCCTTGAAGCTGTGACTGGATGGCTGCGTTCCAGCCGGCTGAAGGTGAATCTGTCGAAGACGGAGATTCTGTGGCCTGGTCGCCCTGGGCTGGATGAGTGCCGGTTGCCTACCCTGGCTGGGAAGCAACTTAGCCCGTCATCCTTGGTAAAAAGTTTGGGAGTCCAATTGGACCCATTGCTGTCCATGGAGACTCAGGTCTCCATGGTCAGCAAAACATCCTTTTTCCAACTTCGACAGGCTAGGCGACTGGCACCCTACCTGTCCAGGGATGACCTGGCCGCGGTGATCCAAGCGACTGTCATCTCGAGGCTGGACTACTGTAATGCCCTCTACGTCGGCCTTCCCTTGTCGACAATCCGGAAACTCAAGCTAGTGCAAAATGCCGCTGCTCACTTACTGGTGGGAGCACTGGTGAGGGAGCACATCACTCCCATCTTACGGCAATTGCACTGGCTTCCAATCGAGTACCGAATTGTCTTCAAGCTGCTGGTTCTAACCTTTAAGGCCTTGCACGGTCTAGGGCCTGTGTACCTGAGGGACCGCCTTACCCCGTACGTTCCCCCGAGATCACTATGCTCAGAGGAGCAGAACTTGTTAGTTATTCCATCGATCTGCTCCTGCCATTTGTCCACAACAAGGCAACGAGCCTTTTCTGTGGTGGCCCCTGTATTATGGAATACACTTCCAGCTGACACCCGTGAGATCTCAGAGCTTATTCCCTTCCGGAGGGCATGTAAGACCGCCCTTTTTAGACTTGCTTTTAACTAAACCGGAAATGTACTCTGCCTGCTGATCATTGTCTTATGAGTTTTAAGGAATCTGTAATTCTTAATATTTTTAATATTTGCTGTATTTTGGTGTTTTTATTGTATGTTGTGTGATCCGCCCCGAGCCTGCAGGGAGGAGCGGAATATAAAATTGAATAAATAAATAAATAAATTTTACAAGTTGTTTAGAACCTCTTTACGGTTGTCCAGGGCCTGTTTTGCCCTTTGGGTGCCTTTTACAAGTTGTTTATAACCTCTTTAGAGTTCTTTAGGGCTCATGTTTGCCCATTTGGTGCCTTTTACAAGTTGTTTAGGGCCTCTTTAGGGTTGTCCAGGGCCAGTTTTGCCCATTGACCACAGTGCCTCTAAGTCTCAAAAGCCATCTTAATGGCCAGTAATTCTTTCTCCCAAATGGTATAGGTTTTTTTCTGGCGCTGTTAGTTGTTGGGAATAATAAGCACAGGGTATCAGGTCTTTTCCATGAGGTTGCAACAGCACGGCCCCTACCGCCACATCAGAGGCATCCGCTTGGACCACAAAAGGAGACTGAGGATCCGGGTGTTGCAAAATAGGCTGGGAGGTGAACAATTGTTTTAGTCTCTGGAAACCTGCCTCCGCCTCCTCTGTCCATCGGAAAGGCATCTTGCCTCTCAAACATTGGGTGATGGGATCAGTCCACTTGGCAAAATCTGGAATGAATTTCTGATAGTAATAGGCAAATCCCAAGAATCTTTGAATGTCCTTTCTTCCAGCAGGCGCCTTCCACTGTACGACTGCCTCCACCTTGGCAGAATCCATGGTAAGGCCCTGCGGCGAGATATGGTATTCCAAAAAATCCACCTCCGACAAATCAAAAGCACTTTTCCAACTTGGCATAGAGTCCATGGTCTTGCAGGCGTTGAAGCACTGCCCGCACATGTTGGTCATGAACCTGCTGGTTTGGAGAAAACACGAGGTCATCCAAATAGACCACCAAAAATCGATCCAAAAAGTCCCGGAAGATGTCGTTCACAAAGTGCTGAAACGTGGCAGGGGCATTGCACAACCCGAAACTCATCACGAGGTACTCAAAGGATCCCCACTTGGTTTGGAAGGCAGTCTTCCACTCATCTCCTTCCCGGACACAGACCAGATTGTAAGCCCCTTGCAAGTCTATCTTGTTAAAGACCTGTGCGCCCCACATTCTCTTCAACAGATCCGAGATGAGCGGGAGGGGGTAACGGTTCCAAATAGTGATATTGTTCAGTGCCCAATAGTCATTGCACAATCGCAACTCGCCCGACTTCTTCTTGGCAAAGAGGACTGGAGAACCCCCTGGTGATGGCTGAATGAATCCCTTTCGCAGGTTGGTATCCAAAAACTCCTGGAGGGCAGCCAGCTCGGGGTTCGAGAAGGAGTACAATTGCCCATGAGGGATCGGGGGGCCTGGCACTAAGTTTGTTTTTGTTTTTGTTTTGTTTTTTTAAGTTTTAAAAGAGCTTTATTGGGAAAATTACACATATCACAAAATAAAACCATCTCGCCGTGGGCAAAATTAACCCGCTGCGAGTGTACAAGCAAGTTGGGTTGGGTAGAGGAGGGGTGGGGTAGGGGCACTGGGATAAGAGTGAAGGGTAACATTGACGTTCAAACCACGAACACAATAACATGTACAAGGTAAAAAGAAAACATAGACATGACTTCACGTCTCACATCGGAGGTATAGTTTGCTGGTCTGATTGCCTAGGTTATTCCTACAACTTAAAACCTTTCAAGTTAATCTTTTTCGTTTCCTTAATAAACCTTATAAAGGGTTGCCAGGTAAGTTCGAAGATTTTCGGTGGGTCACCACGAATTGCAAATGTTAATTTGTCCATTTCTGCTATCTCGATGACTTTTAGCAGCCATTCTTCCTCGCTTGGGGTTTCGGGGAGTTTCCAATGTTTTGCTAAGGTGATTCTTGCCGCTGTTATAAGATAAATCAAAAGTTTTTCCACATTTTTATTTTTTCCAGGTCCTATAATATTTAACAGAAAAAACTCCGGCCTCTTTTCAAACTTAAGCTGAGTTATATCTTGTATATTCTTATAAATCATACTCCAGTATCCTTTAACCTTCTTACAGGTCCACATTAAATGAAAAAAAGTGCCGCGTTCTGTCTTACACTTCCAACATGCATCTTGATTATTTTTATTTATTTTTGCTAGTTGGCTGGGGGTAATATACCACCTATATATTGTTTTATAGATGTTTTCTTTTAAGCTATATGCGTACGTATATTTTAATTTCTTTTTCCACAATGAGTCCCATTCTTCCATTGGGATGGGATGCCCCACATTTGCTTCCCATTTTTGCATATATTCTTTAATGGGTTTTTCTTGGAAGTCTTGTTCTAAAATAATATTATATAATTGACTAACAGTTTTTTTTTCAGAATATAACCAGATTTTTTCCACCTTGGGGGGTATCCACTCCCAGCCAACCTGCTTATCTATCAAAAACCTTTTTTTTAGTTGATTATATTGAAACCAGCTTAATTTATAATCTGTCATTTCTTCCTGTTCCTTAATTACCAGGGTGGATCTCTCCGCTTTCAAAATATCTTTATAGGTCGGCCACTCCCTATCCTCTATTTTGGTTAGGTGGAATGCTTCAAGTGGGGAGACCCATTTGGGTATCTTTTTATACCATCGTTTTTTATATTTGTTCCATACCCTGAATAGGGCCGCTCTTAGTATATGATTTTTAAAATTTTTATCTTTTTGAACTTTATCATACATCATATATGCATGCCACCCAAATTTATTTTCTGCGCCTTCCACATTTAATTGGCATTTATTTTTTATATTAATCCATTCTCTTAGTGCCTCTAAACAATTCGCTTCGTAATAAGTGCTTAAGCAGGGGACTCCGAAGCCACCGTTACTTATTTTCTCTATAAGATATTTTTGTTTAATCCTGGCCTTTCGCCCTTGCCATATAAATTTTGCCAATTCAGATTGCCATTTCTTCAAAATAAAGTTACTTTTCAAAATGGGGAGCATTTGAAACAAAAAATTTATTTTAGGGAAAATTTTCATTTTAATCGATGATATCCTTCCTAACATCGATAAACTTAAATTTTTCCATTTGTGCATATCATCTTTGATCTCCTTCCACACCCTTTCGTAATTATTTTTTATAAGTTGACAGTTATTTGCGGATATTGTAATACCTAAATATTTAATTTTTTTTACAATTTCCATGCCCGATTTTTTTTGGATTTCTTCTCTTCTACTGGGATGTTTTTTATCAATATTTTCGATTTTCTTTTATTTAGCTTAAAGCCCGAAATGTCACCAAATTTTTCTATTTCTTGAATCCATCTCTCTATATTTTTTATGGGGTTCTCAATGATGCAAACTAGGTCGTCTGCAAACGCGTATGTTTTATAGTCAAATTTGCCTATTTTTAGTCCCTTTAATTCCGTATTGTTTACTATTCTTCTTAAGAGGAGTTCTAATACTAAATTAAATATCAGGGGGGAGAGTGGGCATCCCTGCCTTGTCCCTCGCTGAATCTCAAAGTTCCCCGATTTCTGGCCATTAACTATTATTGTGGCATTTTGTGCTCTATAAATACCATTAATTGCGGCTGAAAAATAAAAGCCTAGATCTAGTTCCCTTATTGCAATTTCAATTATATCCCATCCTATCTGATCAAAGGCTTTTTCTGCGTCGAAAAACAGTAAAGCCGATTTTTTCCCAATATTCTTGTCCAAGTACTCCAAGATGTTGACTATATTTCTGATGTTGTTTTTCATATATCTTTTCGGAAGAAAGCCCGTTTGGTTTACCCCAATCCAGTTATTAAGAAACGTTTTTAATCTCGCTGCTAAGATATTAGCGAACAATTTATAATCCAGGTTGAGCAGCGAGATAGGTCTATAGTTCTCAATCTGTTCCGGGTCTTTTCCTTCTTTGCTGTTTTCCATGTATTTGGTATATTGCCCTTTAGGGCATTATTCATGATTTTATTAAGATAGGGCACCAGTACTTCTTTTAATTTTTTTATAATATAGATCGGTAAAACCATCTGCTCCCGGGGCTTTCCCCGTCTTGAGCTGGCTTATCGCTCTTTCGATTTCCTGATTGGAGATTGGATTATTTAATAATTCTCTGTCTTTTTCATTTATTTTCTCTTGTATTTGTGCACTCACGTATTCTTGGATTTTTTCTTTATTAAAACTTCTTGCTCTGAACAGCTCTTGAAAATAAGTTTTAAATTCCTCTAAGATTTCTGTATCTTTAGTTATATCTTTCCCTTCCTTTTTTATTTTATTTATCAAAGTATTTTTGCTTTTGTTTTTAAATTGATATGCCAGCCATTTTCAGGCTTGTTTGCATTTTCGAAGTATTTTTGTTTTAAATATTTTAATTTTATCTCATTATGTTCAGTTGTTAGTAAGTTCAATTGTTTCCTTACTAGTTGATTCTTCATTTCAAGTTTTTTATCCTTGGGGTTTTTTTTCAATTCTCTTTCTGTCCAGTCTAGTTCTTTTTGCAAGGCTGTGAATTCCTTATTTTTTTGTTTTTTCAGGTAGCTTGCTTGGGCTATAAAATGCCCTCACATCACTGCCTTGCTGGCATCCCACAAATTCATAATTTCAGTGTCCGGTAAGTCGTTTAAATCAAAAAAATCAGTTATTAATTTTTTATTTTTTTCAATCTGCTCATCTGTTCTGAGTAGCCAATCCGCGAGTCTCCAGCTAGTTTGTCTTTTCCCTACTTTAATAGTGGCTTCAATCGGGGCATGATCTGAGATCGATCTTGTTTGGATTTTTGCATTTACGCTGCTTGAAATTAAATCTTTGGAGATCCACAACATATCGATTCTCGACCAGGTTTTTCTTCTTCCCAAGAAGAAAGTAAAATCTTTTGCATTGTTTTTGTGGAATCTCCACGTGTCAATTAGGTTATAATTTTCCATTAATTCAAAAAAGGTTTTTGGTAGGGTACTCGATACTCTTTTATTTTTAACATTATTATAATTTTTGTCTAGGTTTTTGTTAACGACACCGTTAAAATCCCCCATGATAATGTTACTGTCACATTCCACCAGGGCCATTTTCTTATTTAGACCTTCGAAAAAAGCAGCTTTTGGCCCATTTGGGGCGTAAATACATATTATCAAAATCTTTTTCCCCCTGAGATTTATTGAAGATGCAACAAATCTGCCTTCATCATCTTTGAACTCAAAATTAGGATTTAAATTAGATTTAATATATAACGCAACCCCCTTTTGTTTTTTTTCTACCGTTGAGGTAAAGAGAGTCCCCAGATATTTATTTTCCAAAAGGTCCACTCTGCTGGTTTTTATATGAGTCTCTTGAATTGCAATAACGGCTGCTTTTTGTTTTTTTTCAAGAAGGCAAATGTGTTTTTCCTTTTCTCCGGTATATTTAAGCCGTTTATATTCAGAGAAAGACATTTTACCTCCATGATTCTAGCCTAGATCTCTTCTTCTTCCTCCGAGTCGCTGTGTCCTTCTTTCTGTTCTGTCTCTACCTCAAGTTCTCCCTCCTCATCTTCCTCCTCTTCGTCTTCTAGAACCTCTTTATCTTGATGGTTAGGTTGAAGATCTTGCACCGCCATCTGATCCTCTCTATCTTTATTCTGAACAGGATTTTTTAAATCCTCTCTCTTTTGATTTCTCCCTGTTTCTCTGCGGTTCTGCTCTCCTCCTTCCTTTTTCTTTGTCGAGTGGTAATTGTCCTTCTTAGTTAAGATATGCTCCCATTTTTTGTAGAATGCCTCCGCTTTCTCTCTGGAGTTAATCCAGTATCTTTCATTCCTCCATGAAAATTGGATTCCTTCTATTTTTTCCCAGCGGAATCTTATGTCCTTCGATTTCAGTAGATCCGTAAGAAAATAATAGTTCTTCCTATTTTCCAGGATCGTGTTGGGTATTTCTCTCAAAATAATAATTTTTTTTTCTTTATACATGGTGGGGGTTATCTTCTGTCCTTTTAATACTTCTTCTTTGATTTTTGTAGAGTTGAATTGCAGCAGTATATCACGTTCGGATTTATTTCTTTTAGAGAAGGCAGTATGAATTCTGAACGCCTTGTCAATTTTTCTTCTATATATGTCTCTTGTTTTTGGAGGATTTTTGCCACTATTTCTATGCTGATTTTCATCGTATCCTCAAAGGATTCATTGTCCGCCTCCTGCACCCCTCTCAGTCGCAGCTGATATTCTTTCTGGAAGAGTTCCAGTTGAATGTTTTTTTTGTCCAGATCTCCTTGGATTCTATCCAACTCATTTATTCTTTTTTGTTCAACATGTAACACTTTCCTTGTATCCTCTTCCTTCCTTTGTAGAACATCGACTTTATCGTACAGAGCTATTACCTCATTTCTAATAGTAGACATATCTTTCCTCAGATCGTGAATCCCATCGTTTATCTGTCTTCTTTCCTCCGCTCCTTTAGCTGCAGCTTCATTCAATCTCTTTACTTCATAAATCAGTTCTTTCAATTGATCTTTTACTTGTGTATCCTCTTGGAAGGACTCTCTTCTACCGATTTGCCCCAGTTGGCCTGGCTGGCCCATCAAGCTTTGCAGTTCTCTATTCGGTTTCCTCCTGGAAGTCATATTTTTTTTGTTGTTACAATTTTATATTGTTGCTCCCAAAGTTCTACTTCAGAGGCTCTGTATTTCTTTATTGAAATATTACTGGTAGGTCCTTTGTTAGTGCTCTTAATCAGCTCCTCATAGAATACTTACTAGGCTTAATATCCTTATTTAATGGGAGGGCTAGCTAGCTGGGCTTAGTGAGTGAATATAGAATGGGGCTTGTGGTGGAGGCGTCTTCCTCTTTCCTCTTCTTTTCTCCTGTTCTGGCCTCCCGTTGTGCTTGGGGTCTTTCTAACGTGGGCCGTTTTGAGTCACTCCTTCTCGATCTCTGTTTTCTCAATGTGCCACGTCTTCGTCTTTGTGGGGCTTGTCTTCGTACCTTCTTGTCTCTCTATGTTGATCACCTTGGCTCTCCCCACGTTCTCTCGCCTCCACGCCTCCCGCCGCACGCCTCTCGCCCTGTCACTCACGGTCTCCTCGTTCCGCTCCTCGCCTCCGCTCTCCTCGCGTTTCTCGCCTTCGTTTGGCGCCGTCTGCCACTTCTACTCAAGCCGCTTCTTCTCCTCACCCGACCTTTTCCCTCCTCCGTTTGACCCGTCGTTCGGCTCACCTGTGGCGTTTCCCGCGTCGTAGGTGTTTCTTTCTTTCTTAAAGCGGTACTACCCCCTTCAGAGGTTCCGCTCTTTTGCACCGCTGTGGGCTATCCCCCCTAGGGTTTGAAATAGGCAATATTTTCCTCTTAGTGAGACTCCCCAATTTTCCTTGGGGGCAATATTTTCCTCTTTTCTCCGTTATCTTGAGGAAGCTGGGGGAGGTGTGGTGCTGTGGAGTCTCACCCTTACGGGTTGTGACCTCCTCTGGCTGTGGCGGTTTCTAGGCACCGCGCGGCGAGGCGTCGGCGGGGTCCCCCCTCCGTGTCGGGCTGAGGGCACCCGTTTTTAGCCAAAGCACTGAGGCTCGCCCGCGGTACTCGGGCACCACTCCTTGCTTCGAGTGGGGGCCGGGTTTGCCGTTTTTGTCCCCCCAAACTTGCTCACCGTCAGTTGCTCCGCGGAGCTCGCTCTTCGAGCGTCCACCAGCTTTCCTCCCCAAACCGGAAGTCTGGCACTAAGATCGGGGGGCCT
This sequence comes from Anolis apletophallus, assembly GCA_030556195.1. Taxonomy (NCBI): domain Eukaryota; kingdom Metazoa; phylum Chordata; class Lepidosauria; order Squamata; family Anolidae; genus Anolis; species Anolis apletophallus. Next base: position 87,251,630 of record JARBWK010000011.1, read on the forward strand.
GGCACTAAGTTGATGGTGCAGTTGTAAGGCCGATGTGGGGGCAGCTTTTCGGCCTCTTTTTCACTGAAAACGTCCCAGAAGTCAAAATATTTCCTTGGAAGAGTCGCAAGAGGCTCCACCTCCTGGGCCTGATAAACTTGAACCACCAAACAGTTCTTGTGGCAAAACTCAGAAGTAAATTGTATTCCTGGCACCCCCAAGAAATGTGGGGGTCATGCAGTGTCAGCCACGCCACTCCCAACACGATAGGAAAATGAGGCACCTTGCTCACTAAAAATGAAATGTCCTTTAGATGTTCCCGGACCCACATCCTAGTGGGAACAGTCCACTGACTCACCGGACCCGACTTTAGAGGCTGCCTGTCGATGGTCTGTACCAGGGCTGTCCAACTTCTACCAGCCCAAGGGCCGGAATTCCGGTCACTGATCACCTGGGGGGCCGCAGTGTGAAAAAGTTCCTCGCGCCCTCCTTCCAATCCTTCCTGGTTCGGCAACGAGGAGGAGAAGCTCCGCCCACGGGGCGCTGCTGGGCATGCCCCGTGGGAGCTTCCCTTCCTCTTCCTCCTTGTCGCCGAACCAGGAAGGCAGTCGCAGCGACGAGGAGGAGGAAGGGAAGCATGCCCAGCATCGCTCCGGGGGCGGGGCATCCCTTTCTGCTTCTCTCCGTGACCAGTCACGGAGAGAAGCAGCCCCCGGGCTCTGCTGGGCATGCGCAGCATCGCTCCGGGGGCGGGGCGTCCCTTTCTGCTTCTCTCCGTGACCGGTCACGGAGAGAAGGGGGGAGGAAGCCCCGCCCCCCGGGGCGCGGCTTCCCAAGTGTGGCCTAGGGCGGCAAAACGCCTTAATCCGGGTCTGGGTAGGCGGGCTGCATCCAAGGGGCTGGCGGGCCGTGTGCATCCCATGGGCCGCCTGTTGGACAGGCCCGGTCTGTACCACCCTGGGCTCTTTCAAGTCTCTATAATCCAGCCCCAAGGAGTCCGCGTACTCTTGATCAATAAAGTTGTTTGTAGTGCCCGAATCCACCATGGCATGAACCATCACTGTCCCTTTCTTGGCAGACCACAAAGTGACTAGCAATAAAAACAAAACACCGGTCTGAGGCTTTGGGGGGTTAGTGGTGACCGAGCCGACGAGCCTCTCTAAGCTTGGTCGAACCCTTCCCCTGCTGATTGGGGTGCTTCCTCTCTGACCTCCGGACGATCTGCTGCTACCCTTGGTGCAGGTCGGTTCTTAGTTGGGCACTCTCGAGAAAAATGTCCTGTGACCCCGCAATACCAGCAAAGGTTCAGCCACTGGCGCCTGGCCTTCTCCGCCGCATTCAGCTTGGGGCGCGAAAGACCCAACTGCATCGGTTCTCCCTCGTCTACGCACTCAGCAGGCGGAGAGGGCAGCCCTGAGAACCGCAACTCTGGCCCCAAAGGCTCCTAGCGGCGGGGCGCTCCACTGATCCATGGCTCCACTGGCGGTGGGACTTCAGATTTGCATCCAAACACAAACATAACGTAATTAATCCCTCCAATGTGGCGGGGAGGTTGGCAGTCCAAAGTACCTCTCCCTGGAGCTCTGAATTTAGCCATTCCAAAAACTGCCCATGCAAAGCTGCATCATTCCAATCCACTTGAGAAGCCAACACTCTGAAAGCAGAAATATACTGCGCCAAGGACTGATCCCGCTGCAGCAACCAATAAAGCTTGCGACCAGCTAGTTCTTTATTCACCGGACTGCCCCAGGTAGCCTTGAGATGATCCAAAAAAGCCTGAGCAGTCTACACCTGAGCTGCCCCGGCAGAGATCAAAGACATGGCCCAGGCCACCACAGGACCTTCCATGAGACTGTAAATAAATGTCACCTTTAACTTATTGGTGGGGACTTCAGTCGTGCAAGCTAGGCACTGATCCCTAAAGGTTTCCAGGGTAGCCATGTCTCCGCTGAATTTCGCCAGTAGAGCCAAAGGCGAATGACCAGAGGCTCTCACTCGCAATTGCAAAAGTTCCTGCTGCTGAGCCGCACATGTCGCCTGTAGCTGCTGAAACTGGGCCAAGGTTGGCTGAGACATTTCGTTGTGGAGATCTAGAGGGTTTTTTAATACTTCTGGCAAGCTGTCGCACTCCAGAGAAATGTGGACCCTCTAGATCAGGGGTAGACAACCTACAGGCCGCGGGCCGAATCCGGCCCGGCAGCCGATGCTGTCCGGCCCTTGGCTCCCTCAAGGCTTTGTCCTGAAGAGAGGGAGGCGAACTCCCATTGGGGCGGCTACAAACGTGAAGAAGCAGGCAGGCAGGCAAGCGGAGGGGACGGGAATGGAGGGGGAAGAAGGGGAAGCGGCCAGGAGGAAGAGCTTGCCTTCATCCTCCTCCTCCTCCCTTCACTTCCTCCTCGCGCGCTCCCCCCTCCCTCTTGCCTCGGCGCTCTTTCCTGTCTTCCTGTTTCCTTCCCTCCCTCTCTCTTTTCCCCTTTAATTCCTTCCCCATTCCGCCACCTGAACGGAAGAGGGAAGGAGCGGGAGTGCATCGAGGGAGAGAGGGCGGGGCCAGAGTGGGAAAGGGGCGGGCCAAGGTCAGAGTGGGGGGGGGGCGCATCCATTCCCTTCCTGGCTTCCTCCTCTTCTGCCTCTTTGGGCAAATTGAGGATTTGTGCCAAGTTTGGTCCTGATCCATCATTTGAGTCCACAGTGCTCTCTGGATGTAGGAGAACTACAACTCCCAAACTCAAGGTAAATGCCCAGCAAACCCTTTCAGTACTTTCTGTTGGTCTCATGAGAGTTCAGTGTGTCAAGTTTGGTTCAAGATGGCTGAATGGCCATCTGTGAGGAATGCTTTGTGTTTTTCCCTTATGGCAGAAGGAGGTTGGACTGGATGGCCCTTGGAGGTCTCCTCCTACTCCATGAACCTGTTGTTATTGTTGTTATTATTATTATTAGCAGAGGCTGAATGAATATTATTATCATCATCATTATTATAATGCTCTCACTGAAATAAATTTCCAAATACTTTGCTTTTGTGGCTCTCTGAGTCAAAAAGGTTCCTGACCCCTGATATAATTAATCACAAATGATACAAATGTTCACATTTTGTTAACCATTGTTTTGCAAAATTTTAGTGAATAAATGTCATTTTTCCTATGACAACCTCTCTTTTTCAGTCTTAATACATCAAAAACGCAATTTAGTGCCTTTTTATTATTATTAAAGAAATTCAATTGATATTATGTAGAATGTAGTTCAGTCTTTAGGTGCGGCCCTCCATAATATTTTTTGGCTACCGTGTGGCCTCTTGGAAAAAATAATTGCCCACCCCTGCTCTAGATGCAATTACACAACACCGGCACTTGAAATACAGTCATTTATTTAAAATTGTCAATATCCAATAAAATGCAGCAAAGAATAAAAAGGTTAAATGGAAAAACAATCAATAATCCACAGGAGCCAAGCAAAAGAGATGATATAAAATAAAAATATCCAATAAAGTCCAAGAGAACCAATGTCCCAAAAACCCAAGCTAGAATTTCCAAAAGTAAAACAGAATCTTCAGTCCATGAACATAAATACAAAGCTAAGCCAATCTGCAAGAACCTTCCAAAAACGAAGTTGCCAGAAGTCTGATTTTCCCCAAGCATGCTGAACTATATATCTAAAACTAAAGTTCTTTCATTTTCTCCTAATTGGCTTTCTCAGGCCACAGCAGAAGCAAGGCCTTGAATCTGCCAATTAACATTCTTTCTATACGAGGCTTCAACCCACAGGTGTCTTATCTCTCAACTGCTCTGATTTTGAACAGGCTAGGTCCCAGGAGAAACTGAACTCCCTTCAGCTACTTTCCCAAAACACTGCCTTTGCACATTTCCATTCCCTGGCACTCCAGATCCCACAATCCCTGAAGCCAAAGGCCCAACACTGCTGGAGCCACACTCCCACTGGTGTTGGCCCAACGTGGCACCTAGGAACTGTGGAACTCCCTGCTGCAGTTCAGAGCAGTTCGAATGCAGGGGGTTCTGTGCTCGACCTCATTGATGCCAAACTACAACCTCGCCTGAACTCTGCGAGCGCCGCACTATTTCGAATGAAGCATGGAGTGATCGAGAAAATACCAAGATGCTTGCTCTTGAAGCTTGTGTCCTCTCAACTCTATCGTGAAACAAACTCCAAATCTCAGGATGATGGAGCATTGGCTGTTTGAACTGGGAGCATTACTGCATCGTTGAGATGGATGCTGTATCAGTCCAGAGGGGCTAGTCCCAATAATTGTATGTTTAGAATGTGTTTTTAGTCTAGGTTTGTTTCATTGTAGGTTGCCTTTCCGTGGTCACTGTGAATACGTGCATTTGATATCCAATGCACTTGTGCAATAACTTTGGAACCTTCTAGAGATTAATTTCAACTGAAGCCCCGCCCATCCCACTCCACCTCATATATAGCCAGTGGGAGGGGCTTCAGCCTTCCGTTCTCTCTCTCCGGGGTGAAAAGCACTACAGAGGAACCTTTGTTCGTGACTAGCTTATTAAACTCTTGGACTGATTTTGTCATTTTGATTATTGGACTGAACTTTTGACAATTCTGACTTCTATTACCCTGATTTTTGGACTGGACTTTCTACCATCCTAACCTCTCTCACCCTGATCCGGATTTGACTTGACTACGTGAGTGATTAGCCCTCTGACCATGTCTACCATGTCTTTTAAGAGGTGCACCGCCTTCCCTAACCTCTTTCCGGACAATGATGGCCACGCTCTTTGCCATTTGCCTCAGGATTGCGCTATTTGTATGACTTTCACCCCCCAAACATGGAAAAAACGTGCTTTAAGGATGAAAGCAGCTATGTATGAGAGGGCCCTGATGTCTTCTCCCCCTCCTCTCCAATTTCCCGAACTCACGGCCCTACGGGGGCCCTTGGAGACTGCTTTGGGAGCGACCCCTGCTTTGCTCCCCCAAGAGGCTCAGGCGGCTGCCCCACGAAAAACGTCCAAAATGGCGGGCGCTCCAAGAAAGAAGACCAAAAAGACGAAAAATACTGGTCGACAAGATGCCGCCCATGCTCCTGGTGCTGCTGGAAATGCAGCCTCTTTGGCGGGAAAAACTCCCTCTGTGCAAGCCCACGTTCCTCCACCAGCGGTGCAGGCAAGGGCTCCAGAAATGGCGGCGGCCTCTGATGTGCAGCCGGAGCATGCGCAGGACCGTCTCCTCAGGCCAGGCACTCCGCTGGAAGATGAAACCTCCCCAGCTATGCCTTCCTTGCTGCCTTCGGCCCTACTGGATGAGAACCTGACCCCGATGGGAACTGCGGAACTCCCCGCTTCGGGACTGCCCCCAGCTTCGGGCCCGTATCCGACCCCAGTGCCCCTGCCCTCACCTCAAGAGGCAGCTTCAGCCGCGGAACGCGCCGCCATCGGCGGGAACGCTCGGCATCACCGAGCTTGGACTCCTCCTCCTCTCCAGCCCCTCCCAAGAGGGATAGAGGCCGCAAGCGCCGAAGATCCACTTCCAGGGAACCAGCTACCATCCCTTCAACATCAGCTGTGATTCCCTCGGCTTCGGCCCCTCCTCCTCCCCCACCGGCTCCCTCAGGGTACTGGCAGCTAACACCTCAAGGCCATTACTTTTATTTTCCTCCACCATCTGCTCCCTTGGCTCCTCCTCCCATGGATCCTCCTCAACTACAGATGCCTTGGGCTCCCCCTATGGGCCAGCCTGTGCACTACCATCCAATGTCATCAGCTGGCGCCCCACCTGCTTCCATAGCCACAGCTCTGCAGATGACAGCTCCCTTAACCCCTCTCATGCAGCCAGATCGCTGTTCTCTCACAGCCCTTCCGGAGGACATTGAGGCTGACACTGCTTGTGGATCAAACCTTGAGCAAGATCAGCCAGCTAAGGATTTGGAGCAGGAACAGCCAATGCCCTCTGACTTTGCTAAATTCATAGCATTCATGGGGAGGCTGTCTAAGTCACTGGAGCTCCCAGCCACCAATCTTCGGCGTTGAGTATTTATGTCACAGCGGATAGGCAATAGAAATATAGAAGTTTAATTCCCCATCGGCCCAAAAACTCCAGTCTCTGTTCGAGTGAATAATGAAACTCTCATTCAATTCACAAGGTAAATATATAACTTTGTATTGAATTGTATTTAACAATAACTAGCAAAACATCGAAAAACAACAGCCATCACAGCTACCTTTCTAAACATCCTTTCCTCACAGATATTAAATCCCAACTGACAAATCCCAACTGTCACTTTGTAACTGACATTCCTCAAGGTTCCATTTAGCAGTCTTGAGACAGCGCCATCTGGTGTCAAACATGTCACACTGCAGGTCATCTCGAACTGCGAAAATATATCTTGTGCTGACTCATGAATTGCTATTTAAAATGCAATAATCTGACAACCAAGGCTTCTGATGTGGTCCAGGACCACATGTTTTCTTCGGAGGAGCAGGCCCCTTCGTCATCAACTGCGGTCCTGGCACTCCCGTACCTGCTTAAGCTAACAGATGTGCCTGATGTCGCTCCCTATGCGGCCCCAGCAGTCCCAAGGTGGCTGGACACTCTATACAAGGTGGACCTCTCCGCAGCGGACTGGGTCGCCAGACCACAGAAATCCAACACTGTGGTCGTGGATGTCACCAAAACTAAGCGACTGAAGGGCGCTGCTCTCGCTCCTGTTGATAAAGATGGTAAACGCGTGGACACGATGGGCAAGAAGGTCCATCAGGCCGCTGGCCTCTTCACCCGCATCACACACTACGAGACGTACCTTAGTGGGTACCAAACGTATCTGTGGGGAAAGATCCTCCCGTTTCTGTAACTGCTCCCGGCTGAAGACCAACGCTTCGCTAAAGCATTCCACGCGAAAGCCCTGCTGTGCACCAAGCTTCAGAAAGATGTCGCCAAGCACGTGGCTGAGTCGACAGGCAAGCTTTTCGCAACTGCCACCTCCATCAGGCGTTATGCGTGGCTCCGTGCATCCACCCTATTGGAGGAGGGGAAAAACCTAGCCGAAGACCTGCCGATGCACCATGATGGCGTTTTCAATCCTTCCACTGACACCCATCTGAAGGACAAGCAAGAGGTCAGACGGGCTGCACACAACTTTGGCTTCCCGATGCACCCGATGCACCATGATGGCGTTTTCAATCCTTCCACTGACACCCATCTGAAGGACAAGCAAGAGGTCAGACGGGCTGCACACAACTTTGGCTTCCCGTATCAGCCTTACCAACCAAGGCCATGTACCCAGGCGCCACAGAACCCAACCCGTAAGTCTTTTGGAAACAATTTCAGGGGTGGGTCTAGGTACCGCCCGTGGTCATCGGGGAGGTACCAGCCTTACCGTAAGCAGAACTATTCGGCTAAGACTAAGCAGCAGCCTTACCAGGCTAACTACAAGCCTCAGGGAGGCGCCTCCAAGTGGTGGCTTTGATGCCGCGGATGCGGAGGAACAGGCAATAGTTCCGTCCACGTCTGCAGGGTTCAGGGTGCCTGACACCATGGTCGGTCCATCCCCTGATACAACTGCTAGTTCCCCCACGTTTGGGGACAGGTTACTGTTATTTTCTGAACGTTGGGCAGAAATTACCTCAGACTCCTGGGTGCTCAAGATGGTCCATGAGGGTTACAACATCGAGTTTGTTTCTCTGCCCCCAGTGGGCCATGTTCGTCCCACCCCTAGTTCCCCTGTTTTATCAGAAGAGGTCTCTACCCTTCTGCGTAAGTGTCACAATGCAGGGTCTCGACCCAGCCCCTTAATCACACACACAGAGACGTTAATCAGCTAACTATTTATTGAATAATAAAAAACAGGTGAAAAGGTAAATTGTCCATAAAAGTATCAAAAGATCAATCAATTGGTTAAGAGTTCTGAAGTCAATCAAAAAGCAAAAGCTTGGCAAAAGTTCCGCAAAAGCAATGCGGATCAAAACAGACTTGGTCCGTGGCAATTCAAACAAGGCAAAGTTCAAGGCATCAAGGCCCAAGAAACTTCTTGGTAAAACACGAGCCCCAGTCCTGGCTCCGTGGATCTTCACTCGCTTCACTCCCTTCAGATCAGAAGTGGCCGAGCAACTGAGGATCCGTTCCCACGGATCCTATACTTAATCCCCTTGGTGAGGTCTACGGCGCTCTAGGCTTCTGCGCCAATCTGTGCTACGAGACCCAACGCTCCTTTGGCGCTCTAGGCTTCAGTGCCATTCCCTCCTACTGGACTCGATGCTCCGTTTCCTATCAAAGCTCCTTCCTTGCCTCCCAGCACCTGGGTCGCTATCTTCGTGAGAGCCGGACTCCCTTTCAGCTTCCATGGGCTCATCCCCGCTATCTCCCTGACCCTTTCTTGCGAACCGAAACCACCTGGTTTCTCATACTGATTATCTGAATCAGGAGAATCAGTGTCGGCCTGACCTTCCCAGCCCTCATATCCATCCGGCCAGCCATCATCCCATTCCAAACTGTCTGTAGGAGATGAAGGCCCAGCTGCCTCATCGGCCCCATCATCAGAATCTATCTCCATTGATTCTAAAGCAAGTGGGACCCCCGGGGCAGCCCCCTGCCCCCCCGGCACAAATGAGAACTGAGTTGCTACAGTAAGGGGGCCATTACGTATGTCCCACTGGACCTTTATGGGTCCTGTTTGTTTTCTCGTTATTTTGTGGTATCTAAAAAGGGTGGTGGTTTCCGCCCTATTTTAGATTTGAGAGAAATTAATAAATATGTTCTTCCAAAGAAGTTTCGTATGGTGACATTGTTGTCTATCCTTCCTTTGCTCAACAAAGGGGTGTGGCTAGCTACTGTTGACTTGAGTGATGCTTATTTTCACTTGTCAATAGCACCAGGTCACCGTAGGTTTCTGACCTTTCAAGTGGGCAGTAATGCCTACTGGTTTAATGTTTTACCTTTTGGACTCTACACTGCCCACCCCCGGGTGTTCACAAAGTGCATGGCAGTAGTCGTGGCCCACCTTCGGACTAGACGGATTACCGTTTATCCGTATATAGATGACTGGTTAATAGTGGGTCGGTCCCGGGAACATTTACAAGATAGTGTGCTCACCACATTGTCCCTTCTCCAGTCCTTAGGGCTGATCGTCAACGAGGAGAAATCGCAGCTCACCCTGGCCCTTCAGATCCAGTTCATCGGGGTGGTGTTGGACTCCCTACAGGGAAGGGCCTTCCTGCCCAACGACCGTTTTATTATTCTGCGATCCCTGGTCCAGGATGTCATACTCAGCTCCTCTATCCAGGCCAGACAAGTGCAGGTCATATTGGGGCATATGGCTGCTACTACTTCGGTAACCCCTTATGCCAGGCTCCACATCCATCCACTGCAGGCTTGGTTTCTATCGGTCTTCCGACCACTGCTGGACAACCCGCACTTCCGCTTGTCCATTCCCCCTCACATCAAACATTGCCTCCACTGGTGGCTGGAGGAGGAAAACGTGTGCGCTGGGCTCCCATTCCATCCCCGTCGGTGACCATCACCACGGACTCGTCCCTAACGAGGTGGGGGGCTCACTTGGAAGACATGGTAGCCAATGGCCAGTGGTCTCTGGAGGAACGGGCTCTTCACATCAACACCCTGGAGCTTCTGGCAGTGAAAAAGGCCCTGTTCTCCTTCGAGAGGATTGTCGCGGGAAGGGTTGTCCAGTTGGTGACGGACAACATGACGGCAATGTATTATATAAACACACAGGGGGCACTCATTCCAGTACACTCCTAAACCTGTCGGTCGAGATCTGGGAGTGGTGTGTAGCCAGGGGTACTCACCTGATGGCTCTGTACCTCCCCGGCGAGGAGAATGTTCTAGCGGACTCTCTCAGCAGGGCACTGCTAACCCATCACGAGTGGTCCCTGAATTCCGAGGAGACCAACAAGCTGTTTCGGGTCTGGCGAGAACCACAGATGGACTTCTTTGCCACTCAGGAGAACGCGAAGTGCCCACTGTTTTGTGCACGGAAGCGCAAGAACCTCTCTCAGGGTTGCCTGGGGGATGCGTTCCTACTACAGTGGGACACACACCTTCTATACGCTTTCCCTCTTCTACTGAGGGTGGTATCCAGACTCAATATACAGAGGGCCAGGTGCATCCTTATCGCCCCTTGGTGGCCGAGGCAGCAGTGGTTCTCCCTACTACTGCAGATGTCCAGGGGAACGTTCGTTCGCCTCCCAAACAGGGTGGACCTCCTGTCCTCAGAACAAGACCAGGTCCTTTACCTGGAGGTTCACACTCTCAAGCTCACGGCTTGGCGGATCCTGCCCCCAGGTTAACCCCTCTGGCTAGCCTCTCCGTACCGGTAGTGGCCATAATCGAGGCTGCACATAAATCTTCTACAAAAAGATCCTTCCTTGTTTCCCTCTCTGAAGCAGGCCTTTCACAGTCCTCCCTCAAGTGTAACTTGGCTGCGTTATCCTGGTTCAGGAGGAAGGAGGGCCTTCCTTCGTGTTTTGTTGACCCTATGGTTAAGCTGTTTCTTAGAGGGATGCTCAACACCAAGCCTCCTGTTACTCCGGTAGTTCCAGCCTGGAGCCTCGACCTTGTCCTTTCCGCACTCTCAAAGCCACCGTTTGAACCTCTTGCTACAGTGGACTTACCCTACCTTTCGTGGAAGACAGCCTTCCTCGTAGCGATAACCTCGGCGAGACGAGTAAGTGAGCTCTGCGCCTTGCGAGTGGATCCTCCTTACTTGAGGTTCCATAAAGACAAAGTGGTTCTACGCACGGACGTCTCCTTCCTTCCGAAGGTTGTTTCCCGCTTCCACACGTCGCAGGAGCTAGTACTTCCGGCGTTCTTCCAGAACCCTACCACATCTGCAGAGAGGGCTCTACACCTTCTGGATGTACGCAGAGCCCTTGCTTTTTATGCTGAAAGAACTACTTCCTTGCGAAAGTCTCCAAGACTTTTTGTGAAGTACAGGAAGGATGCCAGTGGCCTTCCTGTTTCATCCCAGCAACTCTCAGCTTGGATTGTCGCAACTATTCGCCTGGCCTACCAGATGGCTGGCAAGACACCTCCACAACAGCTGAAGGGCCACTCGATGAGATCCATGTCGACATCGGTGGCCTTCCTGAGGGGCGTTTCCCTTGAAGCAGTATGCCGTGCGGCTGTGTGGTCTTCACCCTTGACCTTCGTCACACACTACAAGCTGGACGTGGCGTCTCGCAGAGATTCTGATTTTGGCAGAGCGGTCCTTTCTTCTATGGTGGCATGACTCCCACCGACCAAGGTCAGTAAAGCTTGCTAGTCTATCAAATGTATTAATGCACAGTGACCACGAAAAGGCAATTATGGGTTGCTTACCTATAACCATAGTTCCTTGAGTGGTCACCTGTGAATTCGTACATGCCCGCCCATCCTCCCCTCTTCGTCATGCCTTTAGTTTTCTCTGGTTGCATTTTGCACAATTGAGAGAGAGAACGGAAGGCTGAAGCCCCTCCCACTGGCTATATGTGAGGTGGAGTGGGATGGGCGGGGCTTCAGTTGAAATTAATCTCTAGAAGGTTCCAAAGTTACTGTGCAAGCGCATTGGATATCAAATGTATGAATTCACAGGTGACCACTCAAAGAACTATGGTTACAGGTAAGCAACCCATAATTTACACGTCTTTGATCAAGATTTTTGGTATTGTTTCTTTCTTTTTCCTTTCATCTTCCTTTAAGAAGAAAAGCAGTTTTCTGACCATTTCTAGGTTTGAAGAGATTTGAAATCTTTTCCATTTTGTCCGACATTCTCCTTCACAGGAAAAAAATGGATTATGGAATATTTCCTTTGAATATCATGTTTCAGACGAGGCCTTCCCATATTTTTCCATCCGAACCTCATTTTTATCCTTTTTTATAAAAAAAGAATGCCTTGTGTTCTGTTTGTTTGACACAACTGGAAAATTTTTTGTCCTCATATTGTGTCAAACCAAGTTGTGCGTACCCTGCATGGAATTACAGAAATGACTTTGGAAAAGGTGCTAATATTAGGTTTTCTTGACCTTTTATGATGTTTTTTGGTGGGGAAACATGTCTACACCGTGGTTTGGAAACTTCCAGAAACCTTACACCATTGGGTTCTGTTGATTTTTTATGGTCTTGATTTTACCTCAGAAATTACCCCAGGAAAATAATAAAAAGGCCTGTGGAGACGCTTCAGGCGCCCCAGCCAATAGGGAAGCGGGAACAGTTCCGCGCGCGGCGAGGCCCTGCCTCCAGCGCCTTTTCGCCGCGCTCATTGGCTAAGCTGCTTAAAAAGTGAAAGCGTCGCTCAGCAACAGGGCTGTTTTGGCCCTCGACGCGCGCCGTAGTCGCTTGGCTTGTCCCTTCGCGAAGCCCGAGCACCAGTCAGTCACGGCGATGTCGCGGGAAGGGGCGGAGGCGAAGCCTGTCACGATCAGCGACGTGCAGGAGCTGATGAGGAAGAAGGACGAGATCGAAGCCCAGATCAAAGCTTACTTCGAAGTGCTGGACGATGTAAGGAGGAGGGACGGGGAAGCCCGAACCCGGGACTACAACCCCCATCATCCCGAGAGAAGCTTCTGGGAATGGGTTTTGCAATCCAAAACTGGTGGGACAGGCCTCAGATTTCCCCAAGCTTCAGCAGGAGCGCCGAAAGTCTTTTCTCTGCCTTTAAAACATAATATCTGTTGCTCTTGAACCTATTATTATTATTATTATTATTAGCGCCTTTGTTTATTTCTTTCGCCTGGTTTGGGGAAAAGTATACCTTCTTGATCTAAAACTACAGGTTGTGTGTCTCTTATCCACAATCGTCGGGACCAGAATGGTTTGGTATGATTTCTTGTCCATGGGACTCTTAACAACAACAACCTCATTTATGCTTCATCTTCGCCTTCTACACATAGCTTGAAGGCAATTTTACCAACGATAGAAGCAGCTGAAAGCAACTGCAGTGGACAATTATATGTTTCGAAGTGTTTTGGAATCCCACGTAAAGGATGCTCAACCTGTCCTAACTGCCCTGGTCCCTTAGCATGGAGCCCTGGCGGTTAAGGTGGTGTCAAGCTGCATCAGTTCTACAGTGTAGGGGTCCCCTCTACACTGTTATATAATTCACATGATCTGCTTTGAACTGATTATATGAGGCCCCATTGACATTGCCATATAACATCCAGATTATCTGCTTTGAACTGAATTATATGGCAGTATAGACTCAGATAATCCAGTTCAAAGCAGATAATCTGGATTCTATGGCAGTGTAAATCGAGCCTGAGGGCTCTTCCAGACAGGCCCTATATCCCAGGATCTGATCCCAGGTTTTCTTTTTTATCCCAGATTATCTAGCAGTGGAGACTCATACTCGGGTCTAAAGCAAAAAACCTGGAATTAGATCCTGGGATATAGGGCCTGTCTGGAAGGGCCCTGAGTCCACACTGCCATATAATCCAGTTCAGATCAGATAATTTGGATTTTATATGGTAGAAGAGGCCTCAGGTAACCATCCATGGAACTGCAACCTTCATTACTTCTTTGATGGTTGATAGCTTTTATGGCAAGGTTGAGAGCCACTGTGCTTCTGACAGTTGAATGGAAGGGTTTGTATTCCCTCCTGTTATTAGAAGCAAGATATTAAATGCATCATGTTATGTGTGGGAAATCTCTTCCCACCCCCACTCCTTAATTTCCCCACTCTTTAATTTCCCAGGTTATTGGTTAGACTTATGTAAAATACTCATTACTTAGATAGGCTTTGGACCTCATGTGCTGAGTCACTGGAGAAGGCCAAAGTGGAGCTCCAGATATTGGCTTTTTGCTCCTGAACAAGACATTGGGATGTATTTTCAGCAGAGTTTTTCTTTCTGTTCCTTTTGTCAGGTTATACCAGGATGACTGAGGCTGGATCTACACTGCTATCTAATCCAAATTACACTATCTAACATGATTGTTGTTCCTGGGTTATACCTGTAATTTCCTAATTGGTTTTATCATAAAAACATGGAAAAAGTGTATCAGACTGCAAAAACTTTGTTTTTGCTGGAGGATCATCCTGCAGCACTTTTGCTCTTAGTTTTTCAATGAACCCCTAATTGAGTCTCAACCAATTCAATCTAGTTTGTGACGACCACAAAAATCGAAGTTTCTGAAGTAGAACAGCTATCTTCAAAGTAGGTATCACACAATTAAACAGGAAATAACACTTTCAAACTAGGAACAGATTTTCCCCCAAATGTTATATAGTGTTATCAAAGCAGATGATCCACATTATCTGCTTTGAATTGGATTATATGAGTCTACACTGCCATATAATCCATTGCAAAGCAGACAATATGGATTTTAAATGGCAGTGTAGATCCATCAATAGACAACCCATTTTCAGCAATGTGGGGTGGAACATTTTTCATTGTTGTACATCTCTCCATAAATTCTTTTAACCCAGATTTGTTCCATAAATTATATTAACAACACGGAAGTTCAACGGTAGTGACTGGAATAAAGTTAAATCTAAAATTAAGCTTATTTACCTTTCTAGGAAGTATGTTGCTGTTTACATATCACTATAGTATTACTAAAATTCACTGTTGTCTCTGCCTTTATTGTTTTTTAAATCTTAATTTAAGGGTAACTACTGAACTATTCTAGTGAACTGTCTCATCATTAAACGTTTACATGCTTTCCTGTTGTTAAAATGCCTAAGTAATACTTTTAATTTGATTAACTGAAATTTTAGTTAATTATAGAGATATTTTTGCCGATCAGATATTTTAGTTCAGCTATTTTTGGTATAGAAAACAATGCTTGTCTGATCTTTACAGCATACAAAAAGTTTTGCCCACTAAATAAAAGTCAAACGTTTAAAATCCACTTTCCATTGGCTGCTTTTTTTCTACACCTTTACTTGGAAGTAAGCCCCATTGAATTCAGTTGACTATAGGATTCTGGTTTCAGTGAACAGGATGGTAAGCTGTGTGGTTTATAGCAAGCTCCTGCTTTTGTATTTCCTACAAAATAATTTTGCATAGTCATTTTGTTCTCCTTTTACCCTTCAGCAAAAAGGTGTTGGGATGCATGAGCCTCTTGTAGATGTTGAAGGCTACCCGCGTTCAGATATTGATATTTACCAAGTCCGGACAGCAAGACACAACATCATCTGTAAGTATTAAGTCCTTCATTTGATAGATTTTTAGTTCTAACTGAGTTCCATCATGCACAGTAGTGCTTACTTTAGGATTACAGCCTGATTTGTTTTTGGGGGGGGCTTGGAGAATGGGATGGGGATCCAAACAGGAAAAAGCCCCAAACCTATCAATAGTCTGAGGTGTAGAAATGCACACATGTAAAGTTAAGAATCAAGAGACCTCTGAGCCTATGTTGAGTCTGGGCAGTTGTTTTCATCCTTCTATATTACTGTTGGTAAGAGAACAAGATCAGAGATTGGCCAGGGTTCTTCAGAGGTCTCGGTAGGTGACAATGCCAGTGTAACCCCCTGCTGCCCACCCCTGCCTTAGATTATGGGTGTATTTTTTCTCTAGGTCTGCAAAATGATCACAAGGCTTTGATGAAACAAGTGGAAGAGGCGCTCCATCAGCTTCACGCCCGGGATAAGGAAAAGCATGCAAGGGATGAGGCAGAGGCTCGAGCCGAAGCTAGAGGCCAAGGCCTGCCCTCGCCTCAGCCTTTTGCCAAGGTGAACGCCATCACCCCAGGATCCCCGGCAAGCCTTTCGGCAAGTACTGACACTCCTTGCTCTTTGTATCTGTCACTTTGGTTTTTATTCTGGTTGTTGACCTAAGGGCGAATCACCTTGACTATGTTTCTCTCTGAAGGGCTTGCAAGTTGGTGATGAGATTTTGGAGTTTGGCTCAGTGAATGCTCACAACTTCCAGTCGCTGCAGAACATTGCCACTGTGGTGCAGCACAGCGAAGGGGTAAGAATGAGGGATATTATTACTATTATTAGTATTATTAGGACTTTGACCACTAGGTCGGGTGGATTTGGGAGTCCTAGTTTGCATGGCCAAATTGAATAGTTGAGCAGTGACATTATAAAGCAAGGACATTACTCTCCCATCCCTGCCACTGAATTTTGCACTTTCCCCTAGCTCGCTCTAGGAATTTTGCACAAACTCAGAGCTCTCTGAACTCAGCACTTTTATTGCTCCCATGGTACTGTTTTAATGATGTTATGTTTTATTGTGATATGTTTCTATTTGGTTGCTTTGATTTTATTTTATTGCATTACATTTTAACTCTGTGCTTGTCCCTTTGTAAGCCGCCTGAGTCCCTTAGGGGAGATGGAGACGGAGTATAAAAATAAAGTTATTACTATTATTATAGCGAGGAAGTTCAGTTTGTATTGATGACCCTGTTAGCTTCTGTTTTTAATTTTACTTTGGGGATTTGAGACTGGAAAAAGATAAGGAGGCTGAGAACTGACTGGCCTGGAGAATTATAGTCCAGCCTGGAGAGCAATCCAGGCTGAACATATGTGTGTTGTGTTACTTCTCTCTGACCGTAGAAAGCATTAAGTGTGACTGTGATCCGTGGAGGAGAAAGAATGCATCTGGGCCTCACCCCAAAACGCTGGAGTGGCAGGGGACTTCTGGGGTAAGCATGCCAAACACCTCTCTTGTAGTGAAAGCCACAGCTTTTTGTATAATGCTTTAAACCAGTGGTTCCCCAACCAGTGGTCCGTGGACCACAAGAATGAAACTATGGTCCACGGCCTCACCATTACTACATCGTTGCCTCGAAACCACGCAGCAACGAGAGTGACTGGTCTCGTGAAACCCTCTTAAAGTGCTAAGGCAACTGAGATCTCAGGAGGGGAGAAGCTGACTACCCACAAAAGATTACTACTACCACATCAGCTCTAGATTATTAAATATGGTTTTCTGTGGGCCAGCAGGTGGTGACTACTGGATGGCATACGTTCTGTATCAGAAACTAGAGTTGATGTGATCTATTAAATTCAGTTTTCTGAATCTACACCCCAAATAACCAAACCAAATCTAAAGTTGACCAAAAAATAATTCGTAACCCTTTTGGTAGTAATGTTGGAGAGTGGACCCTAAACCACTGCTTTAGACAATAATATGGAATACATCTTGTTCTC
Organism: Anolis apletophallus; assembly: GCA_030556195.1. Classification (NCBI taxonomy): domain Eukaryota; kingdom Metazoa; phylum Chordata; class Lepidosauria; order Squamata; family Anolidae; genus Anolis; species Anolis apletophallus. The sequence goes on from JARBWK010000011.1 coordinate 87,268,665, forward strand.
TGAACCGGCTCCCTTCTTAAACGAGGCACCAAGATGGGGCTTGACCAGAGTAGAATATGATAGAACTATTGCAATCATAGAATCCTAGAGTTGGAAAAGACCTGGTGGGCCATCCAGCCCAACCCATTTCTGCCAAGAAGCAGGAAAATTGAGATGGCCATCCAACCTCTGTTTGAAACCCTCTCCAAAGAAGGAGTTTCCACCACACTCCAGGGCAGAGTTCCAGTGCTGAATACCTCTCACAGTTGGGAAGTTCTTCCTAATGTTCAGGTGGAATCTCCTTTCCTGAAGTTTGAAGCCATCCCCTGATTTGGAAACTATGGTTCTATTAATGCAGGCTAAAATCATATTCGCCTTCTTTGCTTCAGGATCACTTTTTTGCTCATGTTCCTCAAGTACCACTTATGTCATGTTTCTGTACCATAAACATCGTTTTGTGATGAAGATAAGATCATCCGCTGCAGAAGTGATCAGTTGTGGCCCTCCAGCTTACAAACATGGCCACCAGAAGTTAAGGGGCAAGGCAGTTGCTGTGATATATCATGGCTGACAAAGCATTTCATGTGTTTGCATGGAACTGCTGAAAAACTGGTTTATAATAAAATAGCATTTTGTTGGTTTGGCTTATTTCTGTCATTTCTTCAATCAAGGTGGCATACTGAAAACTAGGGCTGCATATGAACGCCCCCATCCACACTGAACCCCAAATCAACCACTCTGATTAGGGCCTGGTTCACTCTTGATCAGTTGGGATAACCTGCACATATGAACACACAGACTAATTTCTTTCTTCCTTCTCATTCCCAGTTGCAATATCATCCCATTGTAAAGATGATTCCCAGCGGCAAGGCTCCCAACAACTTGGTGCCATTTCAGTTTGAGTTGACCACTTTAACCTGGAGAAGCTGGAATGGGGAACATGAATTGGGGAGGTTTTGGTGTTTCCTGCCAAAGAGGTTTTTAGAGTTATTTGCACACTCGGTATGAAAGTGTACTGGTTTGAAGGGTTAGCTTGGCCTGTCCTTGTGCAGTTTGTTTAAAAATTAAAGGCAAAAAACATAACAGGTGTTTCGCTTTAGTACGGAGTCTGGCAAGTTATTTATTACCTCCCTTTTATGTGTTTGTTTGTTTCGGAATTGACCAGTAAAGGTTTATGCTATCATTTAAGGTGGGGTTTTTTCCCTGTTTTCAAGCCATACTCACAGAGGTTTCTGAAATCCTTTAAGAAAGTTACCTGGTGTGGTACTTTGCATTGCCATATTAAAATCATTTTGAATAAACCTGCCTTTTCAAAAATGTGTGTGTTCGACTTGTTATGACGAGCATCTCGGGCCTCTGTGTGTATCTCTCTTTTGAAGTAAATCCCATTTACTCCCAAAGAAGGATGTATAGTATCGCAGTCTCAATCTGGAAGATTTTCCAAACAGGTTTTAGCAGAGTTACAGGATGGGTGCAAGGTAGCTTACCTTGGATTTACTTTTCTGTCTTGGTCGTAATGACTTCCTTGATAGTCAATAATACTGGTGGAGTGTCCCTTATCTGAAATATTTGGGACCAGAAATGTTTGGGGATTTTTTCAGGTGTTTACATACAGTATATGTGTGCAATGGAGATGGGACCTAACTCTAAACATGAAAGTCATGTACCCTACATTTCATGTATCCCTTATGTGAATAGCCTGGGGGGTCACTGTATATACAATATTTTGAACTATTTCGTGCCTGAAATAAAGTTGGTGTACATTGAGCCACCCAAAAGCAAAGATGTTTTATTACCTTGGACTATGTTTGGAGTATTTTGGAATTCCAGATAAGGGACACTCAGTCTGTATATGTCAATCCCAGAAAGCGCCTATTTTTCCCTGTTTAGATAAAGTAGCCCATTCTCACAGGTATACAATCTAACAGGAACCCCCCAAAAGGGGGGATGCAAAGTCTCAATTTGTGTAGCAGAAATGGCTGTTTGTATTAAATGTCGTTAGTCAACAATGTCCCAGAAAGGGACAGGAAGTAGATGGCGATCTACATATATGTGATCAAGATATAGTCCATTGCTGGGTTGACTCTCATCTGGTTTAATTGGAGCTTCAGTAGTTTAGCTCTTTGGCTCTCAGTTGTTTGCCTGCAACTCGCATCTGCTTTAGTCAGCAAAGAGAACAATGGGGAATGATGGTCATTGCATTCCAACAACAAGCAGAGAGCTACCCCATTTTCTAGTTTTGTCCCTGTACTATGAGGAAAAATATGCTGGGTGATGCCTTGTCATCCACGTTGAATTACATTCCAGCTACAGTTCTGATTAAATTCTGTAAAGGCATGCCTCGCTTAACCCAGCTTTTGACAAATACGTCCTTTGTACTACCTTGATTTGGTCTGCTCAGCCCCCACTTCGTTGTTTAGGTGGAAATTTGGATTTATTTAAAGCAGGAACAGCACTTGGGGGATGCCGTTGGGATGGAGACATTCAGGTTTTGGTGTCGGCAGCATCTCTGCAATAAACAAGGCAATAAAGCAAACACTGGGTAGAAATGGGCTTCTCCAGCCAATGGGAACGTAATTGTCGATCTGGCAAGATCAGTGGCAGCTGCATCAAGAATCCTTTACTGAAGAGGTGTTCAAACCAGAAGAGACAAAGGGGGAGAACAGGTAAGCCCAAGACCTGTTAGCCCCAACAAGGTATATCAGTATGTAAATAAATGTAGGTACCAAAAGGAAAATCAGAAGAAAAGTTCCTGTTGGTAAAAGTTGTGCAACAAGGAAATGTGTGGTTGCCTTGGAATTGTCCAATGGAGTCTCCTTTTGGGGTTTTTCAACAGACTGGATGGTCATCTGTTGGCAAGGCTTGGATTGTGTCTTCCTACCTGGCAGAATGGGGTTGGACTGGATGGCCCTTGGGGTCTCGTCCAGCTGTAGGATCCCACCATTGCTCCATTTAGCTCAGCATTTTGTATACAGATTGACCATGGCCCTTCAAGATGCAAGCAGGATGAATTCATAGTCAGGGTTGCCCAGTGAAAACGGGACAGGCCTCCTGCATCTTTTAACAGCCAACTATTCTAAAGGGAAGCATCATCTCTTCAGAAGCCAAGATTGATCACAGATTACCAAAGGCATATAGTGCTTTCGGAAGGCTTCACAAAAGAATCTGGAGTAACAAACACCTGAGGCAAAGCACAAAATTCAGTGCTATCGTACTGTGTTCTATATGGGTCTGAAACATGGGTCACCTATTGCCAACACCTATGACTTCTCGAACGCTTTCATCAGCGCTGTCTTCGCACAATCCTAAATATACACTGGACTGACCGCCTTCCAAAGATACTACTCTATGATGAACTTGCCACGGGTCAGCGCAAGAGAGGCACCCCAAAAAGAGTTATAAGGACTCCCTGAAACAATATCCCAGGCTTGGCCAGATTGATCACCAACAATGGTCCACCCTGGCCTCATATCGGGAGGCATGGAGACGCACTATCCACAATGCTGCGGCCTCTTTCGAGCAGTCAGGACAAACAAGTCTCGAAGAGAAACAACAAATCAGAAAGAACCGCAACTTGGAAACAACATCACCCGAGGAGACTTTCTGCTGTGCTTTCTGCAAACGGACTTGCCTATCTCGGACTGTCCTTTGTAGAAAGCATGGGATGAGTCCTTCCTGAATTTTCGATCGCGAAGAAAAACCAAGAGATTCTAAAGGACAGAAACTCTCTCCAGTTTTCACTCTGGGCAGCTCTATTGCTCATTTGAGCCTGAGTGCCTCTACAGTGTTGAATGATTGCAGTTTGGCCCCACATCCATTGCCATGGCTCAGTGCTATGGAATCATGAGAGTTGTAGTTTAAGATGGTCTTTTGCCTTCTCTGCCAAAGAGTGCTGGTGCCTCACGAAATTACAGTTCCCAGGATCCCACACCAAGGAGCCATGGTAACTCCAAACTGCATTAATTCTACAGTGTAGATGCACCCCCTGTTACTGGGAGAGAGGCCAGGATTGTCTGCCAACCCCACACTTCGCAACTAGGCCTCTAAGCCTGGCTTCACCTCCAGAGACACTTTCTCACCTGGGGACTTTTCATATTAACACAGTTTTAACACTATGATTCCACTTTTCATGGCAGGTGAAATCCTGGCATTTGTTGTTTGGGGAGGAACATTTAAAATTCTCAGAGGGTTCAAATTTCTCCCTAAATGACAAACTGACTGCTGGGACGAGGTTCTGCAGGCATTGCATGTTATCTGCTTGCATAATAAGCAACGGCAGCTAAGGTGCCATCTTCGAAGTAACTGAATCTCCTTCCAAGTTTCAATCTGACAACCTTTTTTGGGATGTTGCAAAAGGGCAGCAAATAGTTACTGGTTTTATTTTTCAGTGGTCTTTGCAGGGAGCATTTGGGGGCTTGGAATTTTTTGCCTGAGGCGCCCAAGCAACAGCTGGCCATGGGGACTTGGCATGCTTTTGGGGGTCATGGGTGGAATGTGTGCCTTGCCCCAGGCACCCAGATGTCTTGGGTCAGGAGCTGGGTTGAATATAAACATGCAGCTGGCCTCAAGCTCTAGACACAAGCAGTTTCAGCCCAAAATTTAAAAAAGTTACCAATTGTGTCAGGCAGCCAATTTGCGGCCTGTCGCTCTTGGGCAGTTGCCTGTTGCCATGGGAACGGGAATCCGATGCAAACAGTTGGCGTGCTTCTGCAGCTGCTGCTCTGCTTGGCACGGGGACCGGCAGGTGAGTTGGGGAGAGACAGGTGAGGCTGAGTCAAAGGGTACAGGCTCTTTGTCAGCGCCAAGCCTCGGAAGGGCATTCCCAGCATTTCTTCTTTTTGGAAACACTCGGGATTCCACTCAGCTACAGAACTGTAGTCATTCCAGATAATTTTTTAATTGCAGCATCAGGATGTGTGGGACTCCAACTTTTATCGCTCCCAGCCACCACTGACTGCTGGCTGAAGGTGATCAGAGTTGTAGCCGACCCAGAGGTTGACTGTTTGGCATTGTGCCTGTCCTCATACCATTATAGAAACACTGACTTGCAACTGTTGTTCAAACTTTATTTCTCCGCCATAGAGGTTGTTTTAATAGAGCACATAGATGGAGGAAGATGCCAGTAAACCGGAAACCCCTCCGGGGGTGGCATCAGAAGAAGCAGGAGCTGAGAGGCAAAGAGAGGAGATGGAGTCAGCAGACGATACTCCAGAGAAGACCGACTCACCCAGCCACGACACACAAGAACTGGAGAAAGGGACCCCGGATTCTGCAGGATCCATGGAAGCAACCCAAAAGGGCGATCTTCCGGAACAAGCTCCACAAGCCAGTGTCTCTCCAGATCCTCCACAAACATCTAAAGAAAAGCATGTAAGTATTAAATTGAGAGAGATGTCACCTTGCGCTCATTGATCCAGGATGGCCTGAGATTTGTTCTTGGGATTGATTAAGGCCAGTATGGCTTCGCTTCCAGCTCATACTCCAAAGTTGACCAAAGTGACACCAGCATCCCCTACAACCCTCAAGACAGAAAGAAACTTAACTTGGAGGTATAAAATGTAACTTTTAGACTTCAGCAATGGATGCATTAGAGCAGTGGTTCTTAACCTGTGGATCCCCAGGTGTTTTGGCCTACCACTCCCAGAAATCCCAGCCAGTTTACCAGCTGTTAGGATTTCTGGGAGTCGAAGGCCAACACACCTGGGAACTCACAGGTTGAGAACCACTGCATTAGAGAAATGAAATAATGATGTTTCCTCTGCGTGGTCCTGTGAAATGCACACATATGGGTTTTCTGTGCCTGTGCAGACAGTTTCAGAACTTTCTGGAGCCTTAAAGGATACTTTTTAGCAGTAGCCCTGCCCTTTCTCCCCTCATAGTATAAATAGCCAGTAGGCAGGGCTGCCGCTCAGTTCTTTCCGCTGCAATAGCAGCAGTTAGGAACTTCTCTATGTCAGTGACTAGCTTCGTTCTTATTTGAATTACTGGATTTAAACTTTGACTGGACTTTGAATACGCTTTGCCTACCGATTTGGACCCTATTGCTCTCGCTGGCTGACTATGGACCGTTTTGACCACTCTCAGGCTTATATCACCCCCCGCTTTGTGTCTAAAATGGTGTCTGTCTTCAAGAAATGCTCCCAATGCAGTGGCAAGTACCCAGACACGGACACTCACTCTGTTTGTCTGTTGTGCCTAAGGGAGAGCCATGCAGTACATTTGTGCCCCATTTGCCAGGCCTTCACCCCCCAAGCTCATATACATAGGCAAATGCGCCTAAAAGCCCTGCTCTACGAACAGGTCCTTCTGCCACCACCACCCAAGGTCGCTAAAAGAGCAGCCTCAGAGCCCCCCTCTACTGCAACTGCCCCTAGTTTCTCGGGGCCTGACTTACCTTTGTTGTTGGAGACGGGAGCACATGTTGTTGGAGACGGGAGCACCATTGCCCAAGATCGCCAAATCAAAAAAATCCAAGCCAGCTGGCACCTTCGCCGCAAAAGCCGCTCAGCGCGCTAAAAAAGGGAGGAAGGACAAAAACGAGAGCCCCTTTGTGCCAGTAGAATGCGGCACTTCTTCTCCCCCCGACCATCTCCTCCAACAATGCCCCGCAGTGTCGAGATTCTGAGGAGCATTCGTTCCCTCCAACTCAGCCTGAGCCAGCGGGGACGGCATCTCCACCTCCGGAACCCCCTTTTGCATCCCCAACTGTTCCCCAACCAACCGGGGACACCCAGCAGCCTACTCCACCTACCCCTTCCCTAGAAAGGAAGGGCTCGCTGCTTAGAGGAGCCCACAATTCTCCTCTTCCTGTGCTGCGTCTAAATACAAATTCCAAGGTGCCGCCTGAACCCAGGAGCCCCAGGGTGCCATCTCATGGGCGTTCTTGATCCCGGAGGCTACACCACCGGTGCTCTTGAGGCAGGCATCATGCCCCGCATAGCCCAAGGCAGCACTCCTCATCTTCTTGTTCCTAGAGCCGATCTCGAAGCTACAGCCGCTCGAAGCTATGTGCGCACGTGGGCGGCCTTTTATTTCCTTGGCTCCCCGCGCCCCTGCTGTTACCCCAGAGAGGGTAATTCCTCTAGAGGCTATTATAGCCCATATCACTACCACTACCATCCCGGTTACAGCCCAGTCTCTCCTTATCGTTATCGGAGCGCTCCTCCCCCTCAGGAAGCACCAGATCACTCAAGGGCCCCTACATTGGTGCCACAGTCACACTCATCCTCCTCTGTCCCGACGCAGCTCCCAGCCTCAGCTGTTCAGGGGACTGAGCCTCTACCAGAGGCAACAACACCTCTCCAGCAGGGCTCAATATCGCCCCAAGTGGCCGAAACCGTGACTCTCGGTACTGAGGCTAGCTCGGATTCAGACAATGAGGTGCCTGATCTCCCCTCCCTAAGGGGAGACTGCTGGAGAATATGGGGATTCCCACTGCGCAGTTCCCAATTCTGAACCTGGAGTCCACCAGCCTGGATGACCCCCCGCGAGTCCCCCCCGCAAGCCAGGACCTTAGGTGGGATCAGTCGTGGGATTCTCCCACCTGTACCGCAGAGATGGGCCGGGAGAGACCTGTCCCCTCAGTCAAAGACCCCTCAATCATCCCTGGAACCATCCCTGACCTGGCCCGCCAGCGGTCCCCCCCTGACGAGGACCTGGGGATACGCCGGGAGAACCGGGAGGAAACAAACTCCGACGCTGGAAGTGAACTAGCCCAGGCTGCCCACTTACCCTCAGTGGAAGAGCCACCCGAAGACCCTGAGCGCCGACCGGTGAGCCCTGGGGTCCCATCGGTGTTGGCGGAGTCGTTGCTGCCCAAGCTTGACATCTCGGCCGTTCTGGCCCCCCCTCCTGATGCCTGCCGCCGCCGCCGTCGTCCTGGGAGAAGTTGGGGAAGCCTCCTCGAGGAGGCAAGACCCAACATGGCGTGCGTCCTTGGAGACGCCCATCCAGCCCATGTGCTGGGGCCTCAGGAAGAAACGCCACCTGAAAGTAGTCAACTCCCGGAAGTCCCGCCCTCGGAGGACTCCGCTCCTGGCGTTGACCTGACCAGAGTACAGCGAGGCCCCCGGAAGAGGAGGAGACGCCGCCAGAAGAGGAAGGAAGGCACCTGAGCTGCCCCACAGGCCATGGAATGGAGGCTGGGACCAGCCTCCCGCCAGATTGGCCGAAGGGACCGAGCTCGGAGAATCGATCCCCTTGCTGACGGGTCCAGAACGGAGAGGGCCCCGAAGTCGTTCTTCACCAGGACGTTTGGGAGCTCCTGCTACAAGCAGTCGAAGCTCCGAGGGCCTCACCGGACGATCAATAAAGATGTGAAGGACACTGCGTGGTCAGGCCGGGACTCCCAAACCAGATTCCCATATGGGAGCTCGCGGGTTTTAACCCCCACTGGCGCCTTGGCACCGGCGATGGTATTGGGACATCCCTGTCTGCCTCCTTTCGATGGCAGAATGGGGCCTTAAGGGCATCGCCGCGGACACTTCCATATTTCCTCCCTCCCTCCCTCCCTCCCCACCCTTTTGCTCTTCCCTCTGTGTTTTTTTTGTATATGTTGTTGTTCTGTTGCTGTAAATCGCCCGGAGCATCTATGATGGAGGGCGATTAACAAATATTAAATTCTATTCTATTCTATTCTCTATTCTTTATCCATCCATGTAGTCCGTCTCCTCACGGACAATACGACAACCAAGTTTTACATCAACAAACAGGGAAGGACACGATCCCGCAAATTGATCCGCCTCACTCTCCACATTTGTGATTGGTGTATCCCTCTCAGGATTCATCTTCTCGCCCTTCATGTGCCAGGCAAAGAGAATTCACTAGTGGACACCTTTAGCAGGTCACTGAACCCGTGCCACAAGTGGCAGGTGAACCCAGAAACCCTACGCCTCATATTCGACCTTTGGGGAGCCCCAGTCATAGACCTGTTTGCAACACTGCAAAACACACAATGTGTTTAATTCTGCACACAATGCCCAAGGGGCCATCCACCAGGCTGCCTGGGTGACACATTTCTATACACTTGGGCACTGGGCCTGATGTATGCCTTCCCGCCTCTCCCCTTGATCCCGAGGGGTCTGACAAAATTGCTGGCAGACGACACAGATTGCATTCTTCTGGTTCCGTGCTGGCCGAGGCAACCATGGTTCGGCCCACTAATCCAGGCCTCCCACTACAAATTAAGACAACTACCGTTCACACTGGACATTCTCACGACGCAGAATGGCCAGTTCAGCATCCCAATGCCCGCACCCTGCACCTGACAGCTTGAAGGATACAATCTTCTCGAAGCTCTCCCACTCAGTGAGATCAGTGTTGGAAGCCGCCCAGAGAGCGTCCACAGAGAAATCCTATACGTACAAGTGGCGTTGCTTCACCTCTTTTGTAAAACAAAGAGGAGTGGAACCATCTTCAGTCCCTACCCCACTGGTTTTGGATTTCTTAACGCACCTTTCTAATAAAGGCCTATCCATCTCATCCATAAAGTGTTATCTTGCGGCCATCTTATGGTACCGATGCAAATCGGGTCTGCCCTCCTGCTTTGAGCAGCTGCTCATCAAATTATTTTTGAAAGGACATAAGAACATGTTTCCCCAGTTCATTCTCCAGTGCCTGCATAGAGTCTGGAACTAATCTTATCACAGTTCTCTAAACCACCGTTCGAGCCTGTAGCATCGGCTGACCTCCAACATCTGTCCTGGAAGACGGCGTGCTTCATCGCCATAACATCGGCGAGGAAGGTGAGCGAACTTTGTGCACTTAGAGCTGACACACCGTATCTAAGATTCCATGCAGATAAAGCAGTCCTCCGAACGAACATTTCTTTTCTACCAAAGGTGGTCATGAATTGTCATATCTCCCAGGACATTATTCTATCAGCCTTTTTCCAGAATCCAACAACTCCACTGGAGTGCACACTACATGCATTGGATGTCAGAAGGGCACTGGCCTTCTATGTCGATAGGACACGGCCGCACAGGAAATCTCTGCGGCTCTTCCTCAAGTACAGAAAAAATGTTCTTGGCTTGCCTGTGACTCCTCAGAGGCTGTCTTCTTGGATTGTCGCAAGCATCCGACTTGCGTACCAGCAGTCGGGCCGTGACCCCCCTTCTGGGCTGAAGGCTCATTTGACTAGATCCTTGGCCACGTCAAGGGCTTTCCTTAAAGGAGTGCCCTTAGAAGACATCTGCCATGCGGCCACCTGGACAACCCCTTCCACATTCGTCAGCCATTACAAGGTGGATGTCCTGTCCAAGAAAGACGCTGCCTTCGGGAGAGCGGTCCTTTTTTCGTGAGTGGCATGACTCCCACCTCCAAGATTAGTAGCTTGCTAGTCACCCATATGTGTGCATTTCACAGGACCACGCAGAGGAAAGATGGGTTGCTTTCCTGTAACCGTGTTTCCCCTAGTGGTACCTGTGAAAACCACACAACCCACCCATCCTCCCTGCCGGACGTCATGCTCCAGTATCCTGGGCTGCTATCTTGTGGCTAAGAAATTGAGCGGCAGCCCCACCTACTGTCGCCTCCTAGGCCCTGGGCACACTTGACCTCCCTGAACAAACCACACAGCTTTGAGGTACAACACAGGTTTATTGTGCAGGGAATAAGGAAAGCGTGAAGGCAAATACAACGCCTTAAAGTAGCAGCAAACAGGAGCAGCAGGTAGGTATGGTCCTGCGGCGGGGATTCCAAGCCCCGGATGCACAGGTAGAGTCTCCAAACAGATTCCCTCCGATTCCGCAAATGGGCAACTTGGAAAGCAAGGAAGTTCAAGCAACAGAGTCTTTACAGGAACAAGGCTTGGGCAAGACGCACGCAGAGTTCGGCGAACCAAGGCAGCCCGTTGGGAAGGGCGGGTGTAGCTTAAGGCAGGCCGGTCCCGGCCGGTGCTTCAGAGTAGCATCTTTCCTTAGCAAAAGTTGATCCGAGATGATCCCTATGGTGAGGGGACCACAGATATAGTGTTCTCTGACCAGTTCCGGTGCGTCGAACATCAAGCCCAATGATTGATGAGAAACTATATGTTTATTGTTACCTAAGGTCCATCGGAATGCGCCTGCCAATTACCGGGCGCAGATGTTCAGTAGGGAGTACTTTATGGCCCTTCGAAGCGCCTTGCAAAGGGGAGGTTAAGTTTTGGTAACCTTGGGTAAAGTTATCTGTGCATTCCGTGCCAGTTTCACACGAGAATGCAAAGAGGCCCTGATGGGGCCTGGAAAACATCAAGCCAACTGATTTACTGCTTTGCAGCCCTGATGGCTCAATGTAGACCCAAGCAAAAGGGAGGCCTGAAGTCGCTGTGGTGTGACACCTACTGGCTATTTATACTATCAAGGGAGAATGGGCGGGGCTACTGCCAAAAAGTATCCTTTAAGGCTCTAAAAGTTTCGAAACTGTCTGCGCAGGCGCAGAAAACCCATATGTATGGATTTCACAGGTACCACTAGAGGAAGCATAGTTACAGGTAAGCAACCCATCTTTATCTCATGACACACTGGTCCAGATGTCAGTTTTAAAGCTTAGCAATTTGGCCCTGAAGCACACATAGACCAAGATCCTACAAAGGTTTAGCCTAGTGTCAATGTCCATTGGAAAAGTTAAGTTAGGGGCAAGCCCTGTATAGAATCCTGAGTATTACAGTTTGATGAGACACCAGTCCTCTTGACAGAGCAGGCTCAAACTAGAGCTCCTGGGATTCCTTTGCATTGAGCCATGGCATCCCAAGTGGGGTCAAACTGCATTCAGTTGATAGCGTAGATGCACCTAGTGTTGTCATTTGTATGAAAGTACTGGATGAGTTGCACGCTTCTCTTTTGCTTTTCATGCAATTGCAATGGAAATGTACTCCAAGGAGGCAAAAGCCAGGCTCGCAGTTCGAGAAGCCCAGACACCCAAAGAGAAGCCGTCTTCCCCTTCCCTCAAAGAGAAAGGCCACAAAACTCCAGAAAGGGCCACAGGTCCCACAGCCAGCAGAGAGGAGGCTCACAGCCCTGGCATCAAGCGTGAGAAAGAACAGGGAAACCAAACCAGATTGGAGAAAGGCCAAGAGAGGAAGCAAAAGCAAGAAGCAGGGCTTGTGGCCACTGGCCACCAAAGTCCCAGGAATGCAGAGCAGGCCAGAAGTCCAAAGGAGCCTCCTTCTTCACTGGCCGACAGCCCCACCAGCAGAGATGCTCAGGGCAATCCTCAGATGAACCAAGAGGTCAGCCTCATCCCCCGGCCCTCAGATGCACTCGTCAGCAGTCAAGAAACGAGCATCCAAACAACCCAAGAGGAGAGCAAACCGTCCAAAAGACAAATTAGTTTCTCTCTGAGTCCAGCAGATGAGGAGAAGTCCATCGTGTCAACGGCTGTCCCGGGCATGATGTTTGAAGACGAGAGCAGGCCGCTCACTGACCATCCAATTGTAAGTCCAGTTTAATAAAGAAAATATAACCAATCAGAATTGTGGTGGGCACGAGAGACCGGCATTCACTAACCTGGTGTCCTCCAAGCGCACTCGCATGCCATTCTTCTGGGATCACAATATTTTTCATGTATGAGTTTGAGGAAGCCAGCAGTATTCTGAAGCCATCATAGGGCAGAGGTGGGGAGAAGCAATTCTCTGCAAGGAATAAGGAAAAATGTCAGCGGAGAAGACTTGATCCAGAGAAACCATGAATTTATATTGAATTTGCTGTATATATTCAGGGGCGGTCTAAGGTAATTTTAAATGGTAGGCGAACATTATTTTGGTGCCCCCCCCAAAACATTATTTTGCCACCCCCCATGTAAAACAAATATACAACTATAATATCACAATACCATTAGTAGTATTATATTGTATCAATGCATATACAATATATTATACCATACTCATACTATATTATATCATTATATTATACTACATTACAATATAATTATATTATAATATATTGACATTATAATATAATGTAACATTCTATTATATTATTATTATAAAATAATAAAATTATTTATTTAAATAAAATTATCCTCTACTAAATATTTTCATTACTCCTATAAAACTCAACCCAAAATAAAGTAAAATAAAATATTATATATTACTATTTTGTACAATACCACTATACTACAATATTGTTTGTAATATTACATGTAATATAAAATATATCATTATTCTATTGTTATATTGTATTTGTATTATATTGTATGACAATATTAAGCAGAACTGTATAATAATCAACAAGAAATGCAATGTAAATGCATCAAAATCAGAATATATTACCTATCACCCGACTCATAATTCATAGGAGTCTCCCATAAGTCCAAAATTAGGATCCCAATGTAAATGTAAATTAAAAAACAGCCCAAATGTTCAAATGAGGTCGAATACAGGCAGCGCCCTCCCTCCTTCTAAGTGTTTTGGCCTCCAACTCCCACAACTCCTCATAGCCTCAGGCTCCTCAGGTCTAGACAGAAATAGAGCCGAAGAAAGGAAGGAGGGAGAGAAGAGGTCACAGAGGAGGAGGAGGAAAGCCCTTCATTCATTCCTTCACTTACACTTCCTTCACTGATTCTTTTCTCCTTCCCTGCAAACGCGCGCGCGCGGCGGAGACAAAAGGAGAGGGGAAGCACTTCCTGCCTGCCCGATAGGGAGTGCTTTGCTTACAGGCTTATGCGCAAGGGAGCTACTGGGCATGCGCGGAGGTTTTCGTGCATGTGCAGTTGCTCCTGCGCTCAACTTCAGCTTCAGAGCAACTGCGCCTGCGTGAAAACCTCCGCGCGTGCCCAGAAGCGGCGTCGGAGCGCACAAGGCCGGGGTCAAAAAGCAGGCAGCTGCAGCACTGTCTGAGGAACATCGGCAGGGCCAGGATGGCGCCCCATGCGGCCAGGATGGCGCCCTAGGCGGCCGCCTACTTGGCCTATCTTGTAGGACCGCCCCTGTATATACTCAAGTATAAGCCTAGTTTTTCAGCCCTTATTTAGGCTGAAAAAGTCCCCTTCGGCTTTATACTCGGGTTTAGGTCTTGGCAGGAAAGCGTGGGGCTGAAAGAAGGGCTTCTTTCAGCCCCACACCTTCCTGCCAGGACCCTCACCTCTCCGCACAGCAACCCAGCTCTTCTTCCTCTCCTCCTCTCTTGCGCAGTGCACATCCTCTCCTCTCTTGAGTAGCATGCACCTTCCTCTCCTCTCTTGACGCCAGTGTTTACCACTTTCCCTGATTCATATACACACAGCATTTCCCCCAAAATGTATAGTTAAAATAAACTATGGTGATTATTGGAAGGATACATAAGCACATTTACATTGAAGAAGGTTGAAATAATGATTTAATCAGAGTTGTGGACAGTCTTATGTTAAATTACAGCTTTATGTAAACATTCAAAAACATTTAACCTACTGATGCCTCAGTTAATGTAATTTTATTGGTATCTATTTTTATTTTTATTTGTGTAATTTACCATTAGCTGCTCCATTTCCCACTCTCAGCTTATACGTGAGCCAGTAAGTTGTCCCAGTTTTTTGGGGTAAAATTAGGTGCCTCGACTTATATTCTAGTCAGCTTATACTCAAGTATATATGGTAATTGGTTAGGTTGAGGCAGGAGTACGGTTGGAATTTATCTTTGACTGCAAAATCAAGTTTCCTGAGAACTTGTGGCTTTCGTTTTGAGAATGTCGAGAAGCAGGTTTCGAGGGGTCATGACTGAATATAAACTTGGAAGAGATTTAAACGCCAACCTTCTGAAGATGAAAGGTGTGGCTGAATATGATTTTTCATGCTGTATTGTATCTCCTATCCCCATGTTAAGTGGAGAGGTGAACAACATTGCAATCCTACGCTTGTGTGCATGGAAGTGAGTCCCACTGATATCAATGGGAGATAGCCTTCCATATTAAACCTACAGAGGACCACAGCTGGAATTGTGAAAATAATTTCAGCACATTTCTTTCTGTTGACTAAAATATGTCAGATCACATCATAAGGCAGTGATGGGCAACCTTTTGAGCATGGTGTGTCAAAATTCGCCTAAAAACCGAGCATAATTCAGGTGATGTGTCACTTCAAGAAAAAAACCATAATTTTACAATATTTAGTTTAAATAACAAAAAAAATATAATTGTAATATATAACTATATTTAATAAACCAAAAATTAATTACCGTATATACTTGAGTATAAGCCGACCCGAATATAAGCCGAGGCACCTAATTTTACCACAAAAAACTTGGAAATCTTATTGACTCGAGTATAAGCTGAGGGTGAGAAATGCAGCCGCTACTGGTCAATTTCAAAACTAAAATTAAATATCAATAAATTGCATTAAGTGAGGCATCAGTAGATGAAATGTTTTTGAATATTTACCATATTTCAAAGAAAACGGTAAACTAGCTCTGTAAGTGGAAAAGGAGGGTCAACAAAAAAATATGGTAGCTACAATAATTTTATAATAATAAAAAAACTTGATTTGTATCCCACCCTATCTCCTCATGGGAACTCAGGGCGGCTTCCAACATAGCAACAGGCAAACATTCAATGCCTATATAAACAGAAAACCATAAAAATTCTAAACAAAAAAAGCAAAACTAAACATTGTACAATAAGTTAAAATAAACAGTTGCATTAAATAATTATCATTAAAAGAAAATTTAAAAAACAGCTGAGGTAAACTATCATATCAGTTCCCTTTCACCTTCTGTCAGGGTTCTCCTATTGATGCAGCCTAGAATGGCATTGGCCTTTTCAGCTGCAGCATCACACGGTTGGCTCGTGTTCCACTTGTGGTCAACTAAGACTCCTTTAATAGAATCCTAGAGTTGGAAGGGACCTCTAAAGGCCATCAAGTTCAACCCCTTTCATTGTACCTTCATGCAGGGAAAGCACAATAAAAATGTATATTGTAATTGTGATTTTTTTCCTGATGTTTGTTGTTCATTTTATTTTTATTTTTATTGTGTGTGTTTTAATCTGTATTTTCGGGCTTGTCCCCTTGTATGCCGCCTCGAGTCCCTTCGGGGAGATAGTGGTGGGATATAAAAATAAAATTGTTGTTGTTGTTGTTGTTGTTATTATATAGCACCCCAGACAGATGGCAATCCATTCTTAATAATAATAATAATAGCAATAGTAATAGTGTTGGAAGGGACCTCTGAAGACCACTCCTTTCTGCCTTCATGCAGCTGAAGCACAATCAAAGCATCCTTGACAGATGGCCACCCAGCTTATATAATAATAACAACAACAATAATAACATTAATACTAATAAAGAGTTGGAAGAGACCCCAAGGGCCATCTAGTCCAACCCCCTTCTGCCTTCATGCAGCAGAAGCACAATCAAAGCACCCTTGACAGATGGCTACCCAGCCTCAATAATAATAACAACAATAATAACATTAATACTAATAAAGATTTGGAAGAGACCCCCAAGGGCAGCGGGAAAGGGAGGAGGGAAAGACGCGCAGGTTTCACTTCTCCCTTGCGCGCCTTTCCTGCCTCCGCCACCGAGGAAGGTGCGCGTGGGGCGAGAGAGGAAGGGAAGAGGTGCGCACCTTTCCCTCCCCCCCCCCGCCCCACACGTGGCTTTTCTGCCTCTTCCCGCTGCTGCCACCGCTGCTGCGCATGGGACGAAGGAGGAGAGCAAGGCCCCAGAAAAGCCTGCCTCCTCCTCTGCTGCCGCTGCTGCTGAAGAAAACTCACACACTACAAGGGGGGAGGAGGGAAAGTGTTGTTACTACTACTACTACTACTACTACTGGCGGCGCGTGTCATAGGTTCGCCATCAAGGCCATAAGGCTTACTTCCAATCAGCATTATAATCATGCCATGTGCCTTTGGTTCCTTTCTTTCTCTTGCAGAGTTTGTCTTGGGTTTTTGGCTACGACAACAAACTCCCCGTTTTCAATTTGCTTGATGAAGACCGCAGGGTGATTCTGTATGTTGCTGGTCACACCGCTGTGATCCACGACATTTTCAGGAACAAGCAGTACCTCCTTCAGGTAAGACTGAAATACCATTCAGAATGGCTCTAGGAGAACGGAAAGACCATATGAACCCTCCACCACCTTGTATGTTTTTAACCTGCCTTTGATTGTAATGAGGCTTCAGATTTATTCATTTATTCATTATGTCAGAAGCAAATTGAAATTACAGTTGTAATTTAAAGAAAAACCAAAAAAAAGTTAAACATTTAGCATTATACTAAATGTCCTTTGACCAGAAGCTGGCCACTTGGAGTGCCTCTGATGTTGCTATAAGAAGGTTCTCCATTGTGCATGTGACAGGGCTCAGGTTGCATTGTAGTCAGTGGTCTGTGGTTTGCTCTTCTCCACATTCACATGTCATGGACTCCACTTTGTAGTCCCATTTCTTAAAGTTGGCTCTGCACCTTGTGGTGCCAGAGTGCAGTCTGTTCAGCACCTTCCAAGTTGCCCAGTCTTCTGTGTGCTCAGGAGGGAGTTTCTCATCTGGTATCAGCCACTGATCGAGGTTCCAGGTTTTAGCCTTCCACTTTTGGACTCTCACTTGCTGAGGTGTTCCTGCGAGTATCTCTGTAGATCTTAGGAAGCTATTTCTTGATTTAAGACATTGGTGTGCTGGCTGATATCTGAACAGAAGATGGTCCGGAGATGTCACTCCCTTGGTCCTTTCATTACAGGCTGCTACTTCCCGATGGATGTCAGGTGGTGCAATACCAGCTAAACAGTATGATTTCTCCAATTGTGTTGGGCATAAGCGTCCTGTAATGTGACATGTCTCATTAAGAGCCACATCCACTGTTTTAACGTGATGAGATGTATTCCACACTGAACATACGTACTCTGCTGCAAAGTGCAAGGGCAAATGTCTTCACTGTATCTGGTTGTGATCTCCAGGTTGTACCAGTCAGCTTTTGTATGATATTATTTCTAGCACCCACTTTTTGCTTGAGGGCTTCAGATGCTGAAAGCTTATTTGTGGGGTGGGAGAAATTTCCAATCCATTCCTCACCCCTCTCTCACCAGGGTCTGGGCCTCTTCTTGCCTCTCCTCAGGGACACTCAAGTTGTGTTTCTTGCATCTGTCTCAGTGAAGACAAGCGATGGATAGTAACTGCTGACCGGAGCCCAGAGAGCTTGATTATCATCTGGGATGGCTATTCTGCGTAAGTATTGAAGCAGATGATGGGTGTTTGATGCTTGAGGATGCAGAAAGTTGTGAAGACACCAGGTTGGGAAAAGGCTGTCACTTTTCTGAGATTTCTTTCTTATGCAGGTAGGAAAACCAATACATTTATGCTGACTGCCACAAAAATGTGATCCCTATCCATAATTTTGCTGATGGAGCGGAATGTAAAAACATCAGCCAGTTCATCAGTTTCTCTTTCTGGTCGTCAAAACTGTGGGTCACATATGTCCCCATCGCTGTTTTTGCAGTCCTTGCCCCCTATTTTTTGTCATTAGAAATGAGGACTGCTGCTCCTGGAAGCTTCCAAGAACAGTTGTCCTTGTCTAGAGCAAGCCTAAGGGCAATTCTTCAGAGTGTAAATGGGGGAAATATGCTGAGAGCTTCACCTCCTCTATAAATTTGGCTTTAGTTTGGAATGGAGGGGTTGCAATTGATGGGATTTCCTTTCATCTAAGAAAGAAGTGCTTTTCACGTTTTGGTCCAGCAATCTGGAATATCTCTGTACTTCATCCTTCTTGACCCTGCCTTCCAACTTTGTTTGGCTCTTTTGGGATGTATATGTTCAGGGCCCAAATTTTCTCTGCCCTACAAGGGCTGAAATAAAGCTCGTTCAATTTTGGCGGCAGCTTCAGACCTGATTCTTAGTTGGGTGTCTTGCTATCCAGGGTCCCGGTGCACACAATATTCGATAGTCACCCAGGAGGCGGAGTCAGCGCCGTCGCCATTTCCTACGATTCCCTGTTTGTGGCAACGGTTGGAGCCGAGGAAGTGCAGGTAAAGCCAGTATAAATACTCTGATGAGTCCATGTTATGCCATTGTGGGGAGATGTGTCCAGTCTGGCAGGCCTTCATAATACCTGAGCTGACCCCAACATGTGGCGTGAGTTTGGGGAATGATATGTCATGGTTGTATCCAACTAACAATGGCCTTAGCTGTGGTGCGTATGTAGGACTGTTGTGTACATAAAAGCGCATCAAGGAACCTAGAGTTGGGTAGGAATGTGCATTATATTAAAGCATTGTCTCTGCGGGGCACACTGCAAGCACACCACTGGTTGCGATCTGTGCACTATAGTGAATGTTAGGATGCAAAGGGATCTTGTAGCATCTTAGAGATCCAAGAGAGCAACATTGGTAACATAAGCTTTCATGGACTCAGGGTACAGTGTTCCCTCACTTATTGCAGGTGTTCCATTCCTGGACCACCCGCGATAAGTGAAAATCCGTGAAGTAGGAGGATTCCGCCGCCGAAGAGGGCCTTGGTGGCGGCCTCCTCCTCGCTGCCTCTGCTGCTCCCTGCCTCGGGGGCCCCTTCCTCGCCAGGCTGGGCAGCCAAGCTTGGTCTCCAGTTTGGTGAGGAAGGTGCGGGGAGCTGCAGAGGCGGCGAGGAGGAGTAGGCCTCCACCAAGGCCCTCTTTGGCAGCGGAATCCTCCTCTTCGTCATCTTCGCTGCTCCTCGCCTTGGAGGCCCTTTCCTCGCCAGGCTGGGTACCCAAGCCTGGTGCCCAGCCTGGCGAAGGAGTGGGGAGCAGCGGAGGTGACGAGGAGGTGGGGTAGGGGCGCTCCACCCTCGCCGCCTCCACTACTCCCTTTCTCAGAGGCCCCTTGGGCGCCCAGCCTAGCAAGGAAGGAACGTGGAGCAGCTATACAGTGTTTCCCCACTGCTTCCCGCAAAACAGCGAGTCTGCAATAAGCCAACTGCAAAGTAGCGAGGGAACACTAAACTATTGGTCGGATGCAGTTTGATTCCACTTTTTTCGTGTCAGGAGTGATGAGAAACTGCAAGTTGCTTCTGGTTTGAGAGAATTGGATGTCTCCAAGGACATTGCCCAGGGAACACCCAGATGTTTATTTATTTATTTTTATTTATTTATTCCATCTTATATTCCGCTCCTCCCTGCAGGCTCGGGGCGGATCACAACATGCTGCGCAAACAAAACATGCAGCCATACAATAAAAGCATAAAAACGAGGCAGTTACAGAATAAAATTTGTGGAGTTACAATTCCTCAACACAGGGCACAGAAAGTGCCAAGCAGGCCAGACTAGTTGAAAGCCAGTCTAAAGAGGGCCGTTTTGCAGGCCCTTTGATGTTTTACCATTGTTGTGGGAGGTTTCTCTCATGTCCCTGCATGGGGAGCTGGAGCTGACAGAGGGAGCTCAATCCACTCTACCAAGATTTGAACCACTGACCTGTCGTATTTATAGTCCTGCCGGCACAAGGGTTTAACCCATTACACCACAGGGGGCTCCTGAACTGCAATGACTCAATACTATACAATTACAGGAGTTGTAGTTTGGTGAGGCCACTGTGCTAAAGCAATGTACGGTCTTGGACATTGGATAAGGGCGTCTTTGTTCCACCAGAACGGCTAGAACAGGCATAGGCAAATTTTCTAACTTGGGGGCCTCATGCTAGCACTTCCTGCTAAGAGGACTGGCTGCTCAGTTATGTAAGGAAGGGAAGGAGGAAGGAAAGAGAGCAGAAAGGAAGGATGAAAGGGAAGAAGGGAAGGATGGAAGGAGAAAAAGGAAGAGAGAGAAGGGAGGGGGGAGATAAGGAGGAAGGAAAGAGAAAGAAGGAAATACAAAAAGGAAGGAAAGAAAGGATGAAAGGTTGGAAGGGAAGGATGGAAGGAAAAAGGTGTGGAAGGGAAGGAGGAAGGAAAAAGAAGGGAGGGAGGGAGGGAGGAAAAGGAAGGAAGGAAGGAAGGGAAGGAGGAAGGAAGGAAAGAGAGAAGGGCAGAAGGATGAACATGTGGAAGGGAATGGAGGAAGGGAGAAAGAGGGAGGGAAAGGAAGGAGGGAGGGAGGAAAGAGAAGGAAGGAAGGAGAAAAAGAGAGGGAAGGAGGAAGGAAAGAGGGAAAGGACAAAAGTGTGGAAGGGAATGGAGGGAGGGAGAAAGTGGGAGGGAGGGAGGAAAGAGAGAAGGAAGGAAGGAGAAAGAGAGAGGGAAGGAGGAACGAAAGAGGGAAAGAAAGACAAAAGTGTGGAAGGGAATGGAGGGAGGGAGAAAGTGGGAGGGAGGGAGGAAAGAGAGAAGGAAGGAGGGACAAAAGTGAAGGTAGGAAAAGGAAGGAAAACAGGAAGGAAAAAGAGAGGGAAGAAGTGAAGAAAGAGAGAAGGAAGGACAAAAGTGTGGAAGGGAGGGAAGAAAGGGAAGGAGAAATGAAATAAAGGAGGAAGGATAGGATGGTGAGAGAGAAGGGGGCCTGATAAAAGAGCCCAAGGGGCCCCCGGGCCTAGGCTTACCCATACTTGTGCTAGAACAGGGCTGTCCAACTGGCGGCCCGGGGGCCGTATACGGCCCCCCAGTCCTTTCCCTGCGGCCCCCTAAGCTTTTTAATAATAAAAAAATGGATGCCTCTTATGAATTCCCACCCTGCAGTTCCCCTTAGTAAAAGATTATATTTGATTGTATGGATGCCTCTTATGAATTCCCACCCTGCATTTCCCCTTAGTAAAAGATTATATTTGATTGTATGGATGCCGGGGGAGGGGGCGGAGCAGGGGAGGGGTGGGGCGGGGGCAGAGCCGGGGCAGGGCGGAGCCGGGGCAGGGGCGGAGCTGGGGGCGGGGCAGACCCTTCGGCCCCCCAGGTCATCAGTGACCGGAATTCAGGCCCCTGGGCCGGTAGAAGTTGGACAGCCCTGTGCTAGAAGACTGCAGGAAATATATTTGATTATTGATGTATTGTATTGGATGTATATCCCGCCTTTCTCTTATATTGGGTTCTGAGTTCCAGGCTGCCTCAAGTTGTAGGGAGGTAGACCTGAGGAGGGGCAGATGGGAGGATGGAGTATCTGGAAGATCTAGTGCAGGGGTGCTCAGAACGGTGATCGCGATCACTAGGGTGATCTTCGGGCCTCATCCTGGTGATCTTCAGGCCCCTGACCAGGTTTTTTTTGCTGTTGATCCTCTTCATGCACCCCTGCACACTGCAAAGAAGTCCTCCATCGTTGCTCCTCCCCGCTCCCTGCTTGCGCGCCGCCTCCAAAAGCTCCAGAGTCCAAGAGGTAGAATGGGCCCCCTCTTTTGGATTCCTCCTCCCTCCCTCCATCCTTCTCCAGCCACTCAGAGTCGTAGGAGACCAAAGGGGGCGGGCCTGGATGACGCGATGCATGGCTGGCCCCATTCTGCCTCTCGGACTTCTCGTGAGCTCTTGGAGGCGGCACGCATGCTGGCGGAGTGGAAATAGGAGCAACGACGGAGGAGGAGAAGAAGGACGCTTTGGGGTCATTTCCTTACCGCATCTCAAAGGTCAGTCTTTTTACTTGGGGGTGGGTGCTTGATTGTTCTGTGCCATGTCTCTTTGTTTATTTTTAATGTTTAAAAATGGCCTTTTAGTTCCAAAGCCTCTCTGCTTGCTTTGTTCCTTGAGAAATATATCTTGGGGAATATGGAAATGTGGGAGAAATGGGGTGGGTGCTTGATTGTACTTTGGCATGTCTCTTTGTTTCCTTTTTATTTTTAAAAATGGCCTTTTAGGTCCAAAGCCTCTCTGCTTGCTTTGTTCCTTGAGAAATATATGTTGGGGAATATGGCAGTGTGGGAGAAATGGGGTGGTTGGGTGTATTTTTGCATGCCCCTTTGTTTACCTTGCTGAGTATTAAATGGCCTTGCAGTTCAAAAGCCTCTCTTCTTACTTTCTGGCTGATAATATGTGTGGTAATATGGCAGTGTGGGAGAAATGGGGTGGTTGTATGTATTTTTATGCTCTGTTTTATATTGTTGTTATTAAATGAAATGTTGATGTTTTATAACTTCATTTTATGTAAACTGCCCCGAACCTGCTGGAAGGAGCGGTACATAAAAATGAATAATAAATAAAATAAATAAGAAAATAGTTATACGTTTTACATTTCTGGGTAGGTGATCTTTGGGACTTGGTTTTTTAATCAGTAGCTCCCATGCTGAAAAAGTGTGAGCACCCCTGATCTAGTGAGTTTGGGTAGCTATGCCCCTTCGTGGCCTCAAAACATCTGCTGTTTTTTGTTTTTGTTTTTGTTTGTTTTTTTAACCAGAAAACCCGTATTTGGGACTGGACCTCAGGGAAAACGACTCCTTCTTGCAGTGTAGACCTCCTGCCCGAGTACGGCTTCCAAGTGAGAGACTTCCACCTGTCTATGGCTCATGTTAAAAATATTTTGGGATTAGATTTCAGCTGTTATCCTATGTCCAGGTGTTTAAATCCAATTTGTTAGTGGAGTGAGAATCCCTGTATATTTGTGCTAGATTCTACCTTACATTGCACAACCAAGTGGATACTAAGAGGTGGCTAGAGAGCGTGTGGCGGAAAAAGCCTAGCAAGTCAAACCAAACACGGCTACGCCTTTATCTAAGGGCGCATGCCGTGGCAATGGAAGCCGCAAAAAACTTCTTCTATTTGGCCAATATTGCGTCCGCAAGGAACTGTCCGGCGGAGTTGTTTCGAGTAGTCAGAGGGTTGTTGAACCCCGCCTCTCAGGACAGGTCCCCTGATGACCCGGCAGCCTGCTGTGAAGCATTTACTTAGTTCTTTGCGGACAAAATCGCTTCGATTCGTTCAGGCTTTGACACCATGTTAACGGCACTCTCTGAGGATGTAACATGAGCACCTGCTTGTCTGGTTTTGATGGATTTGTTTCAATCTGTGGGCTCGAGGATGTGGACAAGATTCTTGGAGAGGCGAGAGCGACCACATGCATCCTAGACCCCTGCCCATCCTGGCTTGTAAAGGAAGCCAGAAGGGGTTTGGCAGAGTGGGTAAAGGTGGTGGTTAATGCCTCCCTTTGGGAAGGCAACATTCCAGCAAGCTTAAAACAAGCTGTTATAAAACTGGGAGCTAGACAGAGGGAGATTTTGCATAGTTAAACCTTTTGCGCCAGCTGCGCCTGTACCTTGGGAAGTCTGACTTGGCCACGATGGTCCACGCTCTGGTTACATCCCGTATAGACTACTGCAACACTCTCTACGTGGGGTTGCCTCTGAAGACTGCCTGGAAGCTGCAATTAGTCCAACGCTTGGCAGCCAGGTTATTGACGGGAGCGGCGTACAGGGAGCGCACAACTCCTTTGTTGTGCCAGCTCCACTGGCTGCCAATTAGCTTCCGAGCACAATTCAAAGTTCTGGTTTTAACCTACAAAATCCTATACGGTTCCGGCCCAGTTTACCTGTCCGAACATATTCTCCCCTATGAACCATCAAGGCTGTTAAGATCTTCCGGTGGGGCCCTGCTTTTGGTCCCACCACCTTCGCAATTGCGTTTGGTGGGAATGAGAGACAGGGCCTTTTCTGTGGTGGCGCCTCGGCTATGGAACTCCCAATTGAAATCAGATCTGCCCCCTCCCTCCTGACCTTCAGGAGGCTAGTGAAATCCTGGCTATGGAACGAAGCATTCCCAGAATAATGGCTGAGACTGCCTACAGACCAAAGTTATCGACCACATATGCGGACTGAGTTGGACATGATTTTATCTTGGTGATTTGACTTATATTTATTTTATTCTATATGTATTTTAATCTTTTGCTGTTGTATGATGTTTTAGACTGTATTATTAGCATTGAATCCTTGCTGTGAGCCGGTCTGAGTCCCTCTACGGCGGTAGAGAAGATCGGGATATAAAAGTTTTAAATAAATAAATAAATAAATACTACCCTCGCCATAATTCAAAACCATGCCTGCAACAGGCCTCACATTGATGGAGTGATGGAAATGCGTGCAGCTCTTTCAACTAGCTTCTGTGGCGATCTATGTAGATAGTACTGTTAAGAGGCTAAATCAGGCATGGGCAAACTATGGCCCTCCACATGTTTTGGACTTCAACTCCCACAATTCCTAACAACCTACCTGCTGTTAGGAATTGTAGGAATTGAAGTCCAAAACACCTGGAGGGTCAAAGTTTGCCCATGCCTGGGCTAAATGATATGGGAATGTTTGAATTAGACACAAAATGTTCAGCATTTTCAGCTAAAATATTGCAGGGGTTATTTTAACTTGCTTTGTTGTTCTTCCAGCATTACATTGCATTTAGTTCAAAAGACCATAATGAACTGGTCAGCAACAGCGAGAATCAAGTGATATTCTACATGTGGGTATGTTGGAGTAAAACTATCTTGCATTACGTCAATGTAAGGGGAAGAGGGAGGCCAGATCTTGCCCTTCCTAGTGGGCTCAGGCAGTAAAGCTCAGCTGCCAGACCAGTCAGCATGCTGCTGTTTTGTCCTTTGCCTCAGGCAGCAAAACGTTTTGGTCTGGCCCTGATTTTCTCATATAATGAGAGCACGCTTTCTGATTGTTTTTCCACACTTCTTTTTAGGATTGCGATGTCTTGCACTACTTTGCTCCTGTCCTAACAGAGAAAGTGAGTACAAATATACCATTTGGGGGACTCAGAAGTCATTCCCTTGCCCTTGAGCTGAAACACCCATCTGTGTGAGCAGATTGTCTGGCTGTAGTTAAAGCTTGAGATCTTGGTTCATGAGGGAGCACTTTCTTCTATATATATGCCTGCCTCTGAATTGAGGCCTTCATGAGGGTGTCCCCTTTAGGTTCTATTTGTTGGTAAGAGTAATAAATTGTGGGAAGACGTGAGAGGGAGCCTTCTCTGCGGCGACAACCTTGGAGGCCTGATTGGTGCCAACACTGAAATCATTTCTGTGTCAAGTTGAAGCACGGCTTTGTGTTCAATCCCTCGGACCTCATTTCCTGTATTTCATTGCATAATAGTCACACTTTTCTCCCCCCCCCCCTTTATGGAAAAATGGCGGTACGACTATTATGTGAGGAAATAAAATTAGTGCCCCCTATTTGCTGGATGAAGAAGAGGGAGAGAGCTCTGTGTTCAAACTTCTTTGAGGGGATAAGGAAGCAGAGAAGAACTTGTGTTGGTTTAAACTCTTTGAGGGGGAAAGGGATGAGGGAGAGCTCAGTATTCATTTAAACCAGGTATGGACAAGCTTTCTAACTTGGGGGCTGCAGCACTTCCTGCAAGGAGGACTGGGGGCCCGGTGATGAAAGGAAGGAAGAATGAAAGAGAGAAGGAAGCTAGGACGAAAGGGAGGAATGGAAGGATAGAAGGAGAAAGAGGGAGAGAGGGAACGAAGGAGGAAACAGGGAAGAAAAGAAAGGAAAAAAGGGAGGAAGGACAAAAGGGTGGAAGGGAATGGATGGAAAGAGAAAGAGAGGGGGGAAGGAGGAAGGAAAGAGTGATGGAAGGAAGGAGAGAGAGGGAGAGAGGGAAGGAATGGAGGATGAAAGGGCGGAAGGTAAGGATGGAAGGAGAAAGAAGGAGGGAGGGAGGAAAGGGAGAGGGAAGGAAAGAAAATAGAGGGAAGGACAAAAGGGTGGAAGGGAAGAAGGGAAGGAGGGAGTGAAGGAGGAAGGAAAGAGGATGAAAGGGTGGAAGGGAATGGGAAGGGAGGAAGAAGGAGGGAAGGGAGGAAAGAGAAGGTAGGAAAGACAAAAGGGAGGGAAGGAGGGAAGGAAGGAGAAAGAGCAAAGGAAGGACAAAATGGTAGAAGGGAAGGGAGGGAGAAAGAGAGGTAAGGGAGGGAGGGAAAGAAGGAAGAATAGAGAGGAAGGAATTAAGGACAAAAAGGTGGAAGGGAAGAAGAAAGAGGGAGGTAAGGAGGAAGGAAAGAGAAGGAAGGAAAGAAGGATAGGATAGGATGGTGAGAGAGAGGAGAGCCTGAGAAAAAAGCCCAAGGGGCCGCATTCGGCCCCCAGGCCTGGGTTTCCCCATGCCTGATTTAAACTGTCTTTGAAGGGGAAAGGGAGCTTATCAGATTTATAAACATCCACAATAATAATAGTTTATACCCTACTTTTTCTTCCCACAAGGAGACTCAAAGTGGCAAATTCTGTCAGGAAAGGAAAAAAAAGATTTTGGGACCTCAAAAATAGGGGTGCAACTACTATTATGCAATGAAATATGGGTATTTTATTGAGTGTGCACATGTGATCCAGTTGCCACCACTTGAAATTGTTTTTAGTGGTTTCAAATTGTATTGGTTTAAAAAAAAACCTGAGGAATGATGACTATATTCTTTTCAAATGACTGTTATTGGCTGAATTGATAATCTCTTCCCTTTCCTCTTGGACAGACCTTTGACCGGAGCGTGGGGCTGTTTAGCCAGTCGCTGTTCCACTTCAGCACTGCCCAGGCCATCACTGGCACGACGGAAGGCAAGATGGCGCTCTGGGGTCCAATCCCGCCTCCCTCCAAAAACCCTGCTTTGAGCGTGAAGCCCTACAACATGAAGGTCATCAAACTGGTGCACTTGCAGAGGGAAAGCATCTCGGTGTTGGCCATAACAGATGGGTGAGCAGCTCACCAAGTTTCTCGAGCGCTGCTTTGTGCCACTTTGAACTCCCTATAGTGAGGAATTTTAAAATTTACGTGTCTATGTCATGATAGACTGATGGTTAAAAAAACTACAGACAAACCCAGATTTGTTTAGAGGGGGTTTACCTTTGCTTCCCTCTGAGGCCAAGAGTGTGTGACTTGCTCCAATGCGGGTTTCATAGCCGAACAGGAATTCAAACCCTGCTCTCCAGAGTTGTAGTGCAGCACTCAAAATGCTATATCCATAATGGGTATAACAAAGGCAAAATTCACAACCAGCATAACAAATGATAATGCAAATTAACAATGCTGCCATATTCCCTTCAAAAAGCAAAGGCATTTTAGAAGCATTTCGGCAGTCATTTTTCCAATTGTTATTTTATCAATCTGGGAGGTGAGGACCTGTTTTTGGTAAGTGACAAAAATGTTGCTCTTTCAACCTGAATCTCCACAGAAGAATGAAAAAGCTCTGGGGAAGGTTACAAACAAAGCAACAGTCGGCAAAAGTGGGAGCAGTCCATGAATCTATCTGCTGCTTGACAGATTCATGGTTTGGAGACAAATTTCTCAATTTTTCACCAGCAGAGAGCAGTGCTGTGTATCTTAAGAGCATTTATTTATTTATTTATTTATTTATTTATCGTGTCAGAGGCGAATTGAGGGTACAGTTGTAATGTATTTAAAAACACAAACAAAGTTAAAAATTTGGCATTATACTAAATGTCTTTTGACCAAGCTGGCCACTTGGAGTGCCTCTGGTGTTGCTGTGAGAAGTTCCTCTGTTGTGCATGCGGCGGGGCTCAGACTGCATTGTAGTCAGTGGTATGTGGTTTGCTCTTCTCCACACTCGCATGTCGTGGACTCCACTTTGTAGCCCCATTTCTTAAGATTGGCTCTGCATTTTGTGCCAGAACGCAGTCTGTTCAGCACATTCCAGGTCACCCAGTCTTTTGTGTGCCCAGAAGGGAGTTCCTCATCCAGTCTTAGCCACTGATTGAGGTTCTGGGTTTTCACCTGCCACTTTTGGACTCTCGCTTGCTGAGGTGTTCCTGCGAGCATCTCTGTAGACCTTAGGAAGCTATTTCTTGATTTAAGGCATTGGCATGCTGACTGATGTCTGAACAGAGGATGGGCCAGAGATGTCACTGCCTTGGTCCTTTCATTACAGGCTGCTACTTCCCGGCGGATGTGAGGTGGTGCAATACCGGCTAAACAGTTAAATTTCTCCAGTGGTGTAGGACGTAGACATTCTTTGATAATGAGGCATGTCTCATTAAGAGCCACATCCACTGTTTTAAAGTGGTGAGATGTATTCCACACTGGGCATGAGTATTCAGCAGCAGAGTAGCCAAGCGCAAGGGCAGATGTCTTCATTGTGTCTGGTTGTGATTTCCAGGTTGTGCCAGTCAACTTTCATATGATATTATTTCTAGCACCCACTTTTTGTTTTATAGTCAAGCAGTGCTTCTTGTAAGTCAGAGCACAGTCCAGGGTAACTCCCAGGTATTTCGATGTGCAGCAGTGCTCCAGTGGGATTCCTTCTCAGGTCATCTCAGAGCTCGAGATGCTTGTTTGTTTTTAAGATGAAAGGCACATATCTGGACATCCAAGTGCCACCTCTGTGGGGGGTCGGGAGCAGGTGAGGGTTTTGCCCTCCTTTCTGCTAGAGATCCCTGTGTACAACTAGTGGGCCACTGTGTGACACAGAATGCTGGACTAAATGGGCTGAGGCCCGATTCAGCATGGCTCTTCTTATGTTCTTATGTTCTTATCTGCATTTTAGATGGATTAGGAATCTTCTGGTTTTCCCTGTAATAGACAGTAAAAGCACCTAAAGGCTTGGAGAGCTCCTGTTCAACCATTTCAAAGCTCCCTGCTTGAGGGGTGATGGCATGATCATCAGCATAGATGAAACTCTCTGTCCCTTCTGGCAGTGGCTGATCATTTGTGTCAATGTTAAACATTGATGGAGGAATCACGCTCCTCTGAGGCAGGCCATTCTTCAGTTTTTGCCATCTGCTTCTCTGGCCCTGAAACTCAACAAAAAGGTCCTGTTTTGTAGCAGATTTCCTATGAAGCATGTGAGGCGACAATCCTTTGTGATATTATAATTTTTTCCTCAGCTCTGATCGGTTGCAACCTACAAAAATGGTTAATCGTTGCAGTTGTATTCCTACAGTTCCTCGATACTGATGCCCTGTAGGAGTTAACGTTCAAAACCTCTGGAGAGCTACAAGTCCCACATCCCAGCTTTAAGAGAAAACAAAGTTGCTTTTTGCCAGATATATATTCTTTCTCTTTTTTCAGGAATTTTGTAACCTGTGACACCAAGGGGCGTGTGAAATTCTATGATGGAAATCTACAGCTGGTGCACTGGTACAGCCACCTGAAAGTCGGGCCCATCCACTCCATTTCCTTCAGCAGGCACCCACCGTGCCCTGTGGATGTCAGCAAGTTCCCCATGTCTTGCACCTTATCAGGCGCACCTTTCATTCTTAGGTGAGGGTCAAAGGTTGTGCCGATGTCAATGGGGAATTTGACCACGTCTCAACGAGTCTTTGAAATTCAGCAATGGTCTAGTCTTCAATTTCTTGAATGGAGGGGGATGTTGGTCTAGATCAGGGGTGGAACAACAATTTATTATCATCATCATGTGGTCTCTTCCAACTCTATTCTATGACTCTATGACCACCACCATTACCACTACCGCCACTATATGTGAGTGTGTGTATCTATATATATATGTATATATTCTTCTACGTGGTCACCTGTGAAATATACACATATGGGTCTCCTATGCCTGCACAGACAGGTTCAGAATTTTGTAGAAGCTCTTAAGAGATACATTTTAGTGGAGGCCCCACCCACTCTCCCTTTGTGGTATATGTAGCCAGTGCGAGGGGCTACTGCCCAAGTTCCTTTTTTCCAATAGGCAGTTAGGAAGCTCTCTCTTGCTCGTGAGCTAGCTTCTGACTGTTGTTTGAACTTTTTCTCAATTCTGGACTTGACCTCGGACTTTCTTTGGACCACTCTAAGTGCAACATTTTGGATCTGATCTGATAGCTCGGCTGACTCGGACTGGTTGACTACCCGTACGTCTCAGGCCAGTCTCCCCTGCTTCCAAAAAATGTCTACATTCTTTAAAAAATGCTTGCAGTGCATGGGGAAACTCCCTGACAAGGATGGCCATAATATGTGTTTGCTCTGCCTGGGTGAGGGCCATGCAGCTCAGTCATGCACCATCTGCCGGTCTTTCACCCCTCAGGCCCACAAGAATCGGGAAACACACCTGAAGGCATTACTTTATGAGCAGGCTCTCCTACCACCATCCACTCAGTCTCCCAAAAGGGCAGCCTCCGAGCCTACCAGCCCCTCCCCTAATGGCGGGCCTACCAATGCTCTCAGACCCAACGCTCTTACCTCCAGGAGCCCTGGCTGAAGCCACCATCGCTTTTGCTAAGCCGCCCAAGGCTAAAAGGGCCAATACTCTCTCTGTGCCCAGGGACAACTCCAGAAAGCTTAGTAAACAGAAGAAATGGAGACTGGCACTGCTTTGCAGGCAGATTACCCTCACGTCAGCTATGCACATGTCCCCTGTGGCCAGTCCTCCAGACGAGCAAGCCTTTGTGCAGCTTGTGCCCTCAGTGCAGTCAGCTCCAGAAGGGGTGGAGCCCTCCCCCCTGTTGGGTTTAAAATGTAAATGGGATAATTATTTTGTACAATGTAAAAGTATTCATTGAATTTAAATGGGACTACTCTGGGTAAGTTTGCTAACAAACTTAGAACCATCTAGAAAAATGCTGGTGGGGCTACAGCTGTTTTTACTTTACAGGTTCTCCTCTATATAATAAGGTATCTGAAAGAGTGTTAGTGTGGGGGTTTGAGTTAGAAGAGGAGTCCGTATGGAATGTTTGAAGAAATCGCCATAAAAAGGAGCAAAGAAGGTGTTTTGTTTATCTTTGGCGTTGGGAGAGTCAGCAACAGCTATCTTTTGGCAGCCAGCCTGGAAGAAGCTTTGTTTTGTTTATGCTGAAGCAGTTTCAAGGACTGAATGTAAGACTGTTTGTTTCTCCCTGCAATTGACGGCATGAGAAGAAGAACCTGCAATTTAGCAGTATGTTTATATGTTATGTTATACTCAGGCTTGGTCTCAGGCTTGGCCGTGGAGTCCCAACGGCTCATTGTGCTGGGAGACTTCAACGTCCATGCCGAGACCACTCTATCAGGAGCGGCTCAGGACTTCATGGCCGCCATGGCAACCATGGGCCTGTCCCAGCGAATATCGGGTCCCACCCATAGTGCAGGACACACGTTAGATCTGGTTTTTTGCCAGGGATGGGATGAAGGTGGTGGAGTGGAGGAACTGACCATCATTCCTTTGCCATGGACCGACCACCACCTGATCAGGTTTAGACTTACTGTGCCTTTCCACCTCTGCAGGGGTGGTGGACCCTTTAGAATGGTCCACCCCAGGAGACTTACGGATCCGAATGGATTCCTGACGGCTCTTGGGGATTTTCCCGCCTCCTCGGTAAGTGACCCTGTCGAGGCTCTTGTTTCTCTCTGGGACAAGGAGATGACAAGGGCTATTGACACGGTCGCTCCAGAACGCCCCCTCTCGAGTAACCGAGCTAAACCAGCTCCTTGGTTTACTGAGGAGCTGGCAGCAATGAAGCGAAAAAAGAGGAGGCTAGAGTGCGAGTGGCGTCGGAAGCGGAGCAGATCAGCTCGTGCGCGCCTGGTCCCCTTTTTGAGGACTTATGATGCAGCAACAAAAGCCGCACAAAAAGCATCTATTGCGGCCAAGGTGGCCGCTGCGAAGAGCCGTCCAGCGGAACTGTTCCGAGTCGTTAGGGGTCTTTTAAATCCGCCACAGTGCGAGATCCCTGATGGCTCGGCGGTACGCTGTGAAGAATTTGCCAAGGCCTTCGCGGAAAAAGTGGCGCTGTTCCATTCCGATACCACTTTAACGGCAGTCTCTGAGGATGTGACACGAGCACTTGCTTGTCAGGTTTTAATGGATTCGTTTCAATTGGTTCAGCTCGAGGATGTGGACAAGATCCTTGGAGAGGCGAGGCCCACCACATGCATCCTAGACCCCTGCCCATCCTGGCTGATCAAGGAAGCCAGAGGGGGTTGGCAGAGTGGGTGAAGGTGGTGGTTAATGCCTCCTTACAGGAGGGCAAAATTCCAGCCAGCTTAAAGCAAGCTGTTATAAAACCGCTGTTGAAGAAACCATCACTGGACCCCACTCAATTAGTGAACTATCGGCCAGTTTCCAATCTCCCCTATTTGGGCAAAGTCATGGAACGTGTGGTGGCCTCGCAACTCAGGGTTCTTGGTAGACACTGATTATCTTGATCTGGCACAGTCTGGCTTTAGGCCGGGACATGGTACTGAAACAGCCTTGGTCGCCTTGGTAGATGATCTACGCCGGGAACTTGACAGGGGGAGTGTGTCCCTGTTGGTTCTGCTGGACCTCTCAGCGGCTTTCGATACCGTTAACCACGGTATCCTTCTGGGTCGCCTTGCAGATATGGGGCTTGGGGGTACTGCATTGCAGTGGCTCCAATCCTTCCTGGAAGGTCGTACCCAGAAGGTGTCATTGGGTGACACCTGTTCGGCTCCACAGCCATTGTCTTGTGGAGTCCCTCAGGGCTCAGTACTGTCCCCGATGTTATTTAACATCTACATGAAACCGCTGGGAGAGATCATTCGGAGTAAGGTGTTATCTGTATGCAGATGATGTCCAGATCTGTCACTCCTTCCCACCCGTCACCAAGGAGGCTGTCCAGACTTTCAACCGGTGCTTGGCTGCTGTGTCGGACTGGATGAGGGCTAGCAAATTGAAACTAAATCCAGGCAAGACAGAGGTCCTCCTGGTCAGTCGTAAGGCCAAACAGGGCATAGGGTTACAGCCTGTGTTGGATGGGGTTACACTCCCCCTGAAGACGCAGGTTCGCAGCTTGGGAGTGATCCTGGACTCATCGCTGAGCCTGGAACCCCAGGTTTCGGCGGTGGCCAGGGGAGCTTTTGCACAGTTAAGATTGGTGCGCCAGCTGCGCCCGTACCTTGGGAAGTCTGATGTGGCTACGGTCGTCCACGCTCTGGTCACATTCCAAATAGACTACTGCAACGCACTCTACGTGGGGCTGCCTTTGAAGACAGTTCGGCAATTGCAATTAGTCCAGCGGGCGGCAGCCAGACTGCTAACAGGAGCTACATACAGGGAGCATACCACCCCCCTGTTGTGTCAGCTCCACTGGCTGCCTGTCCAAATCCGAGCTCAATTCAAAGTGCTGGTTTTGACCTTTAAAGCTCTATACGGTTCTGGCCCAGCTTACTTGTCCGAACGCATCAGCCGCTACGTCCCACCTCGTAATTTAAGATCATCCGGGGAGGCCCTGCTCTCGCTCCCGCCTACTTCTCAAATGCGGCTGGTGGGGACGAGGGATAGGGCCTTCTCGGTGGTGGCTCCCCGCCTGTGGAATGCGCTCCCTATTGATGTACGATCCACCTCATCCCTCCTGGCATTCAGGAAAAAAGTAAAATCCTGGCTGTGGGACCAGGCGTTTACACACCAGCACAAGGCAGCATTTTAGATAGGATTTTAATGGAAAGTGGACGAATAGGGCCAATGCTTTTATGGACTGAACACTGTTTTAATCTGGAGTGAATGTGTATGGTGCTAATGTAATTGTATTTTAATGCATTTTAATGCATTTTAATTGTTGTTATATTGTTACTATGTGGGCATTGAATTGTGCTGTACTGTAAGCCGCTCTGAGTCCCCCTTCGGGGGTTGAGAAGAGCGGGGTAAAATCCAGAAATAAATAAAATAAAATAAAATATACTGTCTTAAACTGTTGCCAAAGTATATTTTGATAAAGTATTGCTTTTGGAAGCACAAAAGACTTTTGCTGCATTTTTCCTACAGAGAGATTACAGGCAGACAAGGAGAACTACATCTCCCAGCCTTACTAGACTCAGCAGAACTCAAACAGATCCAATAGAAACTCAACACCCCCCAGAGCTCAAAGTAATGGCTCCTGGGCTTGAGGCAATTGCCTCTGCTCCCCTCCTGTCCCCTTCCACTCCTTTCCCCTTCCACTCCATCTTTGGGAGAGGCCACAGAGCGGAATCAGCAAGGTCCGGTACCTGCCCCTTTGCCAGGGCAGAGTACTAACACTGCTACGGTGCAGAGGAGCTCAAGACCATCCCGAGGCTTGTTTGCCCTCACAGTGCTCTTACCATTGCAATTCCTACAGGAGATGCTATCACTCCCTGTCTTCCTGCTCCTGTAGCTCCCTATCCAGAAGTCGATCTCAGAGCTCCCTTCAATCTCGAGGCTCCCCCCACAGAGAACCCTTATTATTACCATTATTACCATGGCTCTTCCTTAAATACCTGCAAGACTCCTTGGGCTTCCCAATAATGCCTCAGTGTCTGTCATCTTCAATTGTTGCCACCATCTGATTAGCTTATATCAGCTAGCAGGCCGTGATCCACCTGCCACAGTAAAAACTCACTCCATGAGATCAGTGGTTATGTCCTTCACCTTCCTGAAAGGGATGCTGTTAGAGGACCTCTACTAATACCTGGGCAACACGGACCACCTTTGTGTCACACTACAAGGTGGATGCCCTGGCCTGTCTGGAAGAGACGTCGCCTTCGGCAAAGCTGTGCTGTTCTGCTGTGCAGCATGACACCCACCTTCCAAGGTCAGTAGCTTGCTAGTCACCCATATGTGTGCATTTCACAGGGACAACGTAGATGGAGAATGGGTTGCTTACCTGTAACCATATTTCTTCAAGTGGTCACCTGTGAAATCCACACATCCCTGCCCATCCTCCCCGCTGGACGTCATGCAGCAATATTGCAGCTAAGGAACTGGGGTGATAGCCCCTCCCACTGGCTATATATACCACAAGGGGAGAGTGGGTGGGTCCTCCACCAAAATGTATCTCTTAAGAGCTTCTAAAGAGTTCCAAAACTGTCTGCGCAGGTGCAGGAGACCCATATGCGTGCATTTCACAGGTGACCACTCGAAGAAACATGGTTACAGATAAGCAACCCATCCTTCATCGTCATCATCATCACCCTCTTCTTCCATTGATAGATAGAATTATTTAGGAATCAGTGGCCCTTTTTTCACCTCTGATCCACAAATTTGCACCTCTGCAGAACACACCAAAAAGGCCTTTATTTTTCTTTAGCGTCCCTCTGTCGCACACTGGCCGGGAACCAGGACCCTTTAAATATTCACACAACCATGGCTGGAAATAACAGTCTATTTATTGAAGTAAACAATGTCCAAAAAAAAATAACAGTAAACATGAAAATAGCTAAGGCAAAAAGCATTCGAAAAAATCCCAGGAAATGTTCCCAAAGCCTCAGGCTAAATAAGTTGTAAGGACTCTGAATATAAATCCACTAAGAAGCAACAGAACTTAAAACTAGGTTAGTCCCAAAAAAGGCAAGCTCAAAGTTCTGTCATGAATGACCAAAAAATCATGAAATCAGGAGTTCATGGAACTGCTTGCAGTAGAATCGAAAGTTGACCAGGAACTGAATTTCAACCTTGACAGGGCTAATGACAAGATCTCAACATTCAAACATTTCCCTCCCTTTTCCCTGGGAAAGTAACAGCTGCATCTAGAATCAGCAAGCCAGGTGTCTCAATTCCCGCCCACTGGACTCTCAGAAAAACTAAATTCTCTTAACTGCTTTTCCAGAGTTTCATCACCTTGAAAATCACACAGATCCCTGCACACCACCACAACCCACAACCCCTAAGCCACAGAAGCCACAGGCCCAACACCCTCTCAATATGGAGACTGGAAGAGGTGTCCTGTCACTTCCTGTCACCTTTTTGTAAAGGGTATAACAAAATAGGCTCTTGAGGAGGATCTCGGAGGGCAATGGGGGTGGGTTAGGATGGTTTTCTATACATTTCCACCCATTTGATTCAGTTTTCAGGGGAGAATAAGTTGAACATGGTGTTAATTTGTGATAAAACCGGGAGAGTGGCAGAAGAGGGGTCACCTCCAGCTGTGTGATTTGATCTTCTTTTGATTCTTTTTCCATGTCACAGGAATTTTATTCTTTCCACGTCAAATTCATTAGTGGTCCATATCAACCCTGAGGGTTTAAAAATCAACAAATGCTTGGAGGAACCCAAAGATGTTGTCCATGCCATTGCCTGCCACCCGAGCAAACCCCTCATGGCCAAGGGGAGTTTTTGTGGTCTTCTGAAAGTGTGGCACTACAAGCTCGACAAATACCTGGTCAGCCGAATCTTTAAGGGCAACAGTATCCAGGCCCTTTGTTATAACCACAATGGTACTGATTTGTGGTATTGAGAAGTTTGGGATGGGGTTCTTGGGAGCATTCTAAGTGCATCCTGTCTTGCTAGATGGGGATTTCATGGGATGACTTTGATTCCACGTGTATTTTAGGCTCCTTGCTGGCAGTCGGCTTTACTAGTGGAACCATTCGCCTTCTTGATTCGATTTCTTTGGAGAACGACCATCCAGAACCCATGAAGTTTTCGAAAGGCCCCATTACCATCATTGCCTTCTCACATAAATCTCAGTATTTTGCCACTGCAGTGAGTATTTCCACCTGCAACCTGATGCTACTATGAGCCCTATGACATAGGTCAGCTCTTGAAACTATGGTCACTATTTATTGCACTAAATTTAAAACATCTCTCCCAGAGGTGCATAGTCCGAGCCTCTTTGAGTTGATGCATCTGCTCTGAGGCTATACCTAAGAACATCTTTTAGCTTCGTTTGTGGGGAGAAAAAACAGGGTATAAATAACATCAACTACAACACTGGTGGTTTTAGCTATTTAATTGATTGTAAATGTTTTAATTATTTCTAATACTGTTAATGTTTAATTTAATTTTAATGTTTGTATATTTTTATTTTTGTATATCGTATTTTAATTTTTATCGTGAGCCGCTTTGAGTCTCTTATTTAGAGAGATAAAGTGGGTTGCAAATACAATTAGTAAAAGTATCAATAATAATCTGTGTGAGCGAGGTTGGTCCAAGTTTTCCCAGTCAGGTTTAAGACTTAAGCTGTGTGTTTGGTCTTAGTCTAATACAGGGCTGTCCAACTGACAGCCCGCAGCCCGGATACGGCCCCCCAGCCCCTTCCCTACGGCCCCCTACCCTTTTAAAAATGAAATCGGCTTTTTAAAATTAATTTTTTTTTATTTAAAAAATTTTTTTTAATTTTTTTTCGCGGCAGGGAGGGGCTCCCTCCTCCTCCCTCCCTCCCCCCCGCCAATCGGCGCGCTCCGAGGCGGCGGGCGGGCGAGCGAGCGAGGCGCCTGCACCATCTGCGCGGCTGCACCATCTGCGCGGCGCCTGCGCCATCTCCGCAGCACCTACGGCATCTCCGTGGCACCTGCGGCATCTCCGCGGCGCCTACGCCATCTCCGCGGCGCCACGCCATCTCCGCGGTGCCTGCGCCATCTGCGCAGCGCCTACGCCATCTTCGCGGCGCCACGGAGATGGCGTAGGCGCCACAGAGATGGTGCGGGCGCCTTGCCCATCCGCCGCCTTGCCCGTCCACCGCGTCGCCCGTCTGCCGCATCGCTCGCTCGCCCGCCACCGGGCTCGCTCGCCGCCTGCCTCGCTAGGCCGCCGTCTGCCTCGCTAGGCCACCGCCTGCCTCGCTCGCCCGCCGCCTCGCTTGCTCGCCGCGTCCAGCGCGTTGGGAAAGGTAGGCCGAAGCAGGGGGCTGAAGGGGAAGAAGGCTGTATTAATATTTACATGTGGGAGGGATGGGATAATAATAACTGTATGTTATTAGGGCTGAAGGGGAAGAAGGGTTTGTAAATATAAATATTAATAATGGTGTACTTTGGCCTCTATCTGTGTCCCATGCATGCATCCAGCCCCTTTGTGAATATAAATATTAATAATGGTGTATTTTGGCCTCTATCTCTGTTCCCTGCATGCATCCATAATCATGCTGTTCCATTGCTTTATTTATTTATTTTATAATTCATAATGCAACTAGAAATTTGGGGGCAGAGCCGGGGAGGGGGCGGAGCCAGGGAGGGGGGTGACCAGACATCAGGCCCCTGGTCCGGTAGATGTTGGACAGCACTGGTCTAATACAATGACAGTTAGAACACAGCATTATAACTTGAGGCAGCTTCTGTACACTTCACAATTCATACATTTTTCTTCATGGTATCTATGAATGCACACATGTGGAGTGACTGCGCCTGCGCAGGCCCCCACGGAAACTTCCCAAGTTTAAACTCTTCAAGTTTTGGCGGTAACCTCGCCCAGTCCCTGGCAGGGCATAAAAGGCACCCTGCACACACACTCTGCAATTCCTTTTGTTCCGCCGCAAGGCTCACATCGGAACTTCCTCACTATTTCAATGACTCGTTTTAAACACTGTACGCAGTGTTCTCGGAAGATCCCTGATTTGGATAAGCACTCTAAGTGCCTCCTTTGCATCAGCGAGGCACATATCGCTGCTTCTTGCTGTCATTGCCAGGCGCTGACGGCCCAATCCCGTAAAAATCGGGCTCAGTGGCTGAGGTATTTCCTGTACCAGCAGTCCTTGGCCCCTCCGTCATTGATGTCGGCGGCTACTCCTTCGGTGTTGACCTCGGTGGATCTATCCTCAACGGATCCCCCCATGGCGTCCAGCTCGGCAGCTCCGGCTTCTTCAGGGCGCTCCCACTTCAGCGGGAAAGAATTCGCTGCCAAAACCTTGTTCGACTGTGTCGACAGCATCAAAGTCTTTGAGGCAGATGAGACAATCCAAGCAGCCTTGTACTGTGACGACAGAAACGATGCAGACCCGACACTCGTCCACCATGAGCTCAATTACTTCCGCTCGCTCAACTCACTACATGAGGTCGGCTGCAGCTACACTGCCATCTACTACAGCTGCGTGCATTGCATTCAAAAGAGCGCACGAGAACTCCTACCGAGCGAGGGCGACATCACCTGCGGTTCCGCTGACACCAGGGAAGTCCCTGCCGCCGCCAACCTCTTCACGGCTGCCAGCAAAGAAAAAGAGAGCAGTGCCGCAATCTTCCTCCTCGACTTCATTGAGAGTTGTTACAACTGCCTCGTCGGCCACCTCGTCATCGTGCTCGTCCCCAATCCTGACAGGTCAGTCATCCCTCTGGCTCAGCCATTTCCTCCGGTGCAGCTCTCCCAGGCAGACCAGCAAGCCGAGCTCACCCCCCAGAAGCCTCTTGACTCTCCAGAGGTGTCGGTCGAGACTGTGGTGCAGGTTCCCCAGCAACCACCGCCGAATGTAATCTCTGCCAGACAGGAGCTCTTCCCGGCGATGTCTACCCCGGAAAAAGGGAGGCAAACAGCACGTCTGGCCCAGGTGGCTCAGGCCTCAGCGTTGAAGCAACCACCTACGCCATCTTCTCTTCACCCACCGCCTCCTCCTCCGCCTCCTGTGTCTCCCTCCTCGACTGCCCAATCTGAGGTTGAAGAGGGTGAAAACGATGCACCTGAATCTTTCCATTCGGGTTCGGTACTGTCCCTTGGTATCGACAGGTCACCGACCCATGATGCATATGAGGCCAACCCTCAGTCGCTGACCGGCAACTTGCGAGCATTCGCCGACCAGATGGCTCGCATGGCAGACACACTGGGCCTAGAAATTAAGCAGACTTCCAAAGCCGTGGCCGACCCAGTGTTTAAACGGGTCCAGTCAGAGGCCCCACCGGCCCCATTGCTGCCATTCTTGCTGTACCTCCTTGAGGTTTTCCAGGCATCCTGGAAAACCCCGTCATCGATACTGCCCACCTCAAAAAAGATTGAGGCCTGGTATCGTACCGATGATGAAGACTTGGAATGGCTGAAGCACCATTCCAACCCAAACTTGATGGTCATGAAGGCAGCACAGTCCTCCGGTCGGCAGTCTTCGACGCCGTCCAATCGTGAAGAAAAAAGATTTGATGCAGTGGGACGGAAGTTGTACTATGGGGCCCTATTGGTCACCAGGATGGCCAATTACGGTGCATGTATGGGAGCATACCAACGGATTTTGTGGGAGAAGGCTCTTCCCTTCTTTCAGCGGATGTCAGACGAATACCGTGCTGCTCTGACTACTTTGGCTCGGGAGGTGAACTACCTAGCGCATCACCAAATCCAGATGGCGAAACACACTGGTGACACAGTGGGCAAAATGATTGCCCATGCCGTTGCCATCAGGCTGCAAGCTTGGTTGCGATTGTCGGGACTCTCGACGTCATCCAGACAGGTCATCAAGGATCTCCCGTTTGATGCCTTGGGCCTCTAATGCCGGCACCGACGACAAATTAAAGGCTAACCAGGACTTTAAACTACTGGCGGCAAAGTGTGGTATCGAAAATCAATCTCAGGCGCAGAGGACGTACTGGTATCAACATATTAGCCGTAGATGCGGCCATCCATACCGTCAATACCCATACCACCAAAACCTTCGCCCTCTGCCAAGCCTGCAGCCACAGCAACAACAGCAACGTCGGTCTCAATGACCACAGTGTTCCCGCTCTCGGCACAAGACGGACAACAACCAATTCCGACGTCGCGTTTGACGCCTCACAGGACGGTACCGTCTCCTTCTCAGGTACAGATGTCACTGGCATGCAGTCTCTCCCTACTATACCTCCCATCTCCCGACCTCCCAACCCACTGTTTGAGGAACGTCTGGCGCACTTCATCAATGCCTGTCGACTCATCACCTCAGATGCATGAGTGCTCAAGGTTGTTGAAGATGGCTATGCGTTAGAGTTCAAAGAGCTCCCCCCGACGGGTCTCATCGTCGATACCGAGCCTTCCATGTCAATCCTGAAAGAGGTCGACACCTTGCTTCAAAAAGGAGCAATTTCTCCCTCTCTGGCATTCGGCGAGGGGCAGGCTTTCTTTTCTCGGTACTTCACCGTTCCAAAGCCCGACAGCTCTCTCTGCCCGATTCTTGACCTGAGAAACCTCAACTCCTTCATAAAGTCCCAAAAGCTCATAATGGTTACAGTATCATCCACACTCCCTCTTCTTCATGCGGGAGACTACTTTGCGTCGGTCAATCTTCGAGACGCATACTTTCATCTCTCGATCTGTCAAGGTCACAGACCCTTCCTCTCCTTTCGAGTCAGCAGCCAGACCTACCAATTCAACATCCTTCCCTTCGGTCTGGTAACCACACCAAGGGCTTTTACAAAATGCATGGCAGTGGTTGTGGCCCACCTCCTGAAGCAAAAAATCCGGGTTTTTCTGTATCTGGACAACTGGTTGCTCGCATCGCAGTCTCCCACGGTCCTGAGGTCGCAGATACAAACCACGTTGGCCCTCCTCGAGAGCCTCGGTCTGCAACTAAATGCCGAGAAGTCACACTTGACTCCAACGACCACCATAAAATTTATCGGCGCCATATTCTATTCGCAGACTCAAATTGTCTCCCCAAGGCCAGATTTCAGGCCCTTCAACACGAAGTTTCATGGTGCAGAGTGGCCTGAACTTCTACGGCCAAGCGCATTCAAGTACTCCTCGGTCACATGACGTCTACATGGTGACTCCACTGCCCAGATTCCGATTCCATCCCCTTCAAAGATGGTTTCTCGACCACTTCAATCCGGTTCGAGACCACAACTCCAAAGTCTTGTCAGTACCAAGGTAGGTCTAGGAGTCTCTTCAATGGTGGATGTCTCGACACCATGTCTGTGTGGGAATCCCCTTTCACCCCACACGCCCATTGATCACCTTGACGACAGATGCGTCGATGTTCGCCTGGGGGTGCCATACAGGAGAGCTCTCCGTCCAAGACCAGTGGTCGCTGCAGGAGAGGTCTCATCATATCAACTACCTGGAGCTGCTGGACATCTTCAAGTCCCTGAGGGCATTCGCTCCCTTGGTCACCAACAAGTCGGTGCAGATCCTCACGGACAACATGTGAAGAAGCAGGACGGCACAGGTTACGTCCAAAACATGAAGAGGAGAAAATATGGGGAAGTTTCCGTTGGGGCCTTCGCAGGCGAAGTCACTCCACATGTGTGAATTCACAGAGCACCACTCGAAGTCACAGATATGTAACTTACCATTAAAACAGAACAGTGTTGTTAACATGCAGTTAAATTAGACTATCAGGTAATTCCGAAAATCAAATTTGGAATATTCAGTGGACTGAGGGAATCGGATCTAGGGTCCAAATTGAAGGAGAAAACATGGGGCTTAGTCTGGAAAACCCAAGTGTATAAATCAATCTTAGCACAACAGAGAGACAATGCTTTGGAAATTATGCATAGGTAGTACTATTTCCATTCAAACTACATAGAATTAATAATAGTATCTCCCAATTATGTGGAGAAACAGGGAATTGGAGCCACGTGGGACTAAGATACAGCCTCAAAAGTACAGAGATTCTGGCATGGATAATAAGGCAAATAGTTCTAGCATGGATAATAAAGCAAATAGTTGGGGAAAATAGTACACTTCAGGGGAGCTCTACTAATGATTTCTATATTTGAAAGTGAAAATAAGGATCTAGTAAATCTTCTATTACTCATGATCTGTGCCGCAAGACTTGCAATAGTCAAAACCTGGAAAAGATCAGATACTTCATCAGTAAAGTATTGGTTAAATAGAGTATGGCCTTTATCCCCATCGAAAGAGCCATCTATTGTTGCTGAGCTGCTTCTCATTGTTTACTTTCCAGGATGAAAAACTTTCAGTGAATGTCTACAAGGAGTTTATGAAAGACGGGCAGAAAGTCTGGGACCTCCTGGCGGCGCTGCACTCCCACTGTCGGCCCATCCGCAGCCTTCTCTTTGGAGTGCAGTTGGACAGCGACGAACCCAGGCTCTTGAGCCTCGGGGAAGACAAACTTCTGGTATCTCGTCGTCTGTTGCCATAATGGGTTATGCTTGGTGACCTGGAGATCTTGATTGGGAGAAATGCCAAATTGGTAGTCCAAGGATGTGGTTGAGCTCCGATCTCTGTGACTTCATTTACAGGTGGAATATGACCTGGAAAAGACCACCCGCTACGACCTTGCCATTCACCAAAGGCTCCGCATTGAGCAGGGAGCCATCCCCAAGTGTCTTGCCTGGCACCCGCCTCTCACGACGGAACATTTTTTACTCACAGCCAATGATGAGTATAAAATGAAGATGTACAACGTGACCACAAAGATGTGCAGGTATCCCTCTTCTATTATCAGCCAACTTTATTCCTGTAAGCCAGGCCTCCTTGACCTGCAGCCTCCAGCTGTTTGGGCCTCCAAATCCCTGAATCCCTTGTCAGTTTGTTAAATGGTCAGGAATTCAGGGAGCTGGAGGCCCAAACAGCTGGAGGGAGATAGTTTGAGGTGGCCTGCTGTAAGCAGTGTGCTAGTCTGATCAACTAGGTGTCAGCATTTTATCTCGCCAATACTGTGTTGCATTACAGTAGTGCCAGCGGACTAAGCACTCAGTTAGGTGACTCCCAAAGGCCAATGGTGGCCACTAAGTCCTATAAAGCAAAGCTTCTTCAACTGTGACATGCAGACCCGTTTGGGGTCCCCCAACTGAATCTGGGGGGTCGTGAAATAATTGTGCAGCTTGCCACCTAGTGGCTGTTTTAAACGTTTACATGAATCTGGGGGAAGGAAAGCTATCGGAGTACAGGCAGTCCCCAAGTTACAAACGAGATAGGTCCTGTAGGTTTGGTCTTAAGTTGAATGTGTATGTAAGTTGAAACAGGTACTTTTAAAAGTATAACTTCAAATGCTTTGATAGCATAAGGAAGGATAGGTTTGTGCAATCCAGGTAAACCTTGACCCGTTTTGTGTCCCAGCTTTTGATGGTGACCCTGATCCTTTTTTTGGGGGGGGGGGAGCCTTCCGAAATGGGGAGGGCAGATATCTGTTTTTGCTCTGGGGTGCTAAAAGAGCCATTTTCTATCAGCCCATTATGGGGGGCTTCCCAGACTCCCCTTCCTGTCATCTTAGACATTTAAGCTGTTTCTTACTCTAGAGGAGAAGGGCTCAGCTGCAAGCAGGCATGCATTTTAAGT
This sequence comes from Anolis apletophallus, assembly GCA_030556195.1. Taxonomy (NCBI): domain Eukaryota; kingdom Metazoa; phylum Chordata; class Lepidosauria; order Squamata; family Anolidae; genus Anolis; species Anolis apletophallus. The sequence goes on from JARBWK010000011.1 coordinate 87,313,128, forward strand.
AGACTTCTTACCTGTTTCTACTTTAGAGGAGAGGCTCTTGGCTGGATGTGTGCTTTAACTCCCGGGCCTGCACGCCACACACGCTCTTTCCAAGGCAAGGAGGCAAGTTCTGTTTCTTACTCTAGAGCAGGGGTGCTCATGAGGTAGATCGCGATCTACCGGTAGATCGCATAGGGCAGGGGTGCTCACACTTTTCCAGCATGCAAGCTACTTATAAAACAACCAAGTCCCAAAGATCTACTTATAAAACAACTAAGTCCCAAAGATCTACCTACCCACTACTCATAGAGCCATAAAAGCAAAATATTAGGAAATGTATTTAAGTGAGAGCCATATAATATATTTAAGACTGAATTCAACTAAATGTGAGTATAATAAGCCCCTGAGCATTCCTCACAAATGGCATGGGAGCCATATACACTGTGCCTGCGATCTACCAGGACGCCCTTCGAGATCTACCAGGACACCCTTCGAGATCTACCAGTAGATCACAATCTACCTAATGAGCACCCCTGGCATAGGGCGTCCTGGTAGGTCGCAGGCAGGGTGGGGAAGGCTCAGTCCCTCCCCGCAGGCTCCCGCCGCCGCCCAAATGCTGCCGGCCCTGGTTTATCTCAGGTCCTTTCCACACAGTTGAATAAAATCCCATGTTATCTGCTTTGAATCAGATTATATGGCAGTGTGGACTCAGAAAACCCAGTTCAAAGCAGATATTGTGTTATATATTTTACATTTTTGTAGTGTGTAGGTAGATCATTTTGACTTGGTTGTTTTATAAGTAACTCGCATACTGAAAAAGTGTGAGCACCCCTGCTCTAGAGGAAACGGAGAGGCGCTCAGCTGTAGGCAGGCGCACACTCTTTCCCAGGCTGCACCATGCCAGCAGTTATGCACTCTTTCCAAGGCATTTTAAGGAGGCTTCCCACTTCCAGGTAAGGAAGAGCAATGACCTCCTGGAAGAGCAGAGTAGTTCTCTGGGAATGAGGGTTTACTTTTTGTTTGTTGGAGGATTAATTAAAAAGATTAATCGGTGATGCTGAAAAGCAGAGGAGGAACCAAGATCAGCTCCCGCTTGCTTTCGTGTCAGGCGGGTTTTCACACCGGGAGGGCCCTTACCATTACGGGCTTCTGAAGTACCGAAGGTACCGAAAGAAACAGGAAATGGAATAAACGAATTCCACACACAAGTCTAGTGGTGTTTGTTTTGCTGTCTGTGCCTGTTCAGAAGATGTCCCCTCCCTTTCTGTCCCTGTTATAGTGATTTTGAAGAATTTGGCTTGTTGAGGAAACAAAGATCAGTGATAGAGCTTAAGTGGAGACCCCTTTCCCCCATGATCATAACTCTTTCAGGAGTGAATTTCCCTTTCTAGAGGTAGATTTCTCTGGCTTCTTGTTGCCTCTGCCCTGTTCTTAACTAGGAGCTATTTATAAGTTGGATGTTTGTAACTCGAGGAGTGCCTGTATACTATTTTGAGGCTGCAAACCCAGCATTCCATCCTGGAATGGAAAACGTTGAAGATGCTTTGCATCCTGCAGTATCAAATATACAGCCAAGATTTGATTATTTATGTAAAAATAAATAAGTACACATATCTCATTAGTATGCAAATTGGCTTTCGTCTTTAATAAATGGTAAAAATTATGGGTATCTCAAAAAAAATTAAAAATACATTTCTTTCTTCATTCATTATCAGTAGCTTTTGAATGTGTATACCTGTTTTATATACCTGTTATGCATGACGTTCAGATTCTGGGACTAAGGATATTCATAGGTGTACAGCTTATGCCACTCAATTCCAAAGCCGATTTTCTCTGTTCAGAAGAACAGAGAAAATCAGAAAAAGGCAGAAAAAACTGTGAGAGAAGATGGGATCTTGTCATCTAGATCTCTTTAAAGCACCCATAAAAGAACTGATGTAAGCACATTACCTGTATATGAGCCTTAGCTGGAATTATCCCAAGCGTTTGGTGAACAAATTAGTTGTGATGGGAAAGCTCTGCTTCACTATCCCTCGTAGTCAATGTGAAACAGCAAAGTTGTGATAAGTGTTCATTGGTTTGGGTTGCTTTGAGTTTTCCGGGCTGTATGACCATGTTCCAGAAGCATTATCTCCTGACATTTCACCCACATCTATGGCAGGCATCCTCAGAGGTGTGAGTTCTGTTGGAAACTAGGCAAGTGGGGTTTATATATCTGTGGAATAATGCCCAGGGTGGGAGAATGAACTCTTGTCTGTTGGAGGCAAGTGTGAATGTGGCCATTGGCCAGCTTGATTAGCACTAAATAGCCTTGCAGCTTCAAAGGCTGGCTGCTTCCTGCCTGGGGGCATACTTTGATAAAATAAGGACAGCAAATAAAGAACAACACTCAGAAAACAGGGGAATTCCAGACAGGAAAAAACCAGGGTTAGCTAACACCTCCTAACAAAGTATTCCCCGGGCAAGAAGCATCCAGGCTTCAAAGCTGCAAAGTCATTCAATGCTAATCAAGCTGGCCAGTTCCAACATTCACACTTGCCTCCAACAGAGAAGAGTTCTTTCTCCCACCCTGAACATTATTTCACAGATATATAAACCCCTCTTGCCTTTTTTCCAACAGACCTCCCAACCTCTGTGGATTCCTGCCATAGATGTGGGTGAAATGTCAGGAGAGAATGCTTCTGGAACATGGCCAGACAGCCCAGAAAACTCACAGCAACCCAGTGATTCTGGCCATGGAAGCCTTCAACAACACAAGTTCATTGTTTTGTTTTAGAAAGACTATGCTGGGACCCACATATGGCTCGCCCCTTGAGAAGATCCTGGTCCTTCCACTCGAAGAAGGCCGTGACCCTCAGAAACGGTATCTGGCCTACATTACCACAGATAAGGCAAGTGAGAGTCATACAAGACACTTTGTTAACTGGTCACTTCTACCCCCAGAGGAAACTTCCTGGTTCTTTGTTTTTAATTGTATTTATTGTATTTTAATTTTATATCCACACACTACTAGTTAATTGTGTGTGTGCATTTTAAAAATTTTTGTATTTGCTTCATTTTAAATTGTGGTTGAGAGCCACCTTGAGTCAAAACTGGCGGAAATGCTGGATATAAATAAAGCTGATGATGATGATGGTGATGATGATTATGACAATAGCAATAACAACACTGTGTAACACAATTTTTGTTCCTGGGTTATGCATGTCCTTTCCTAATTTGTTCTAATATAAAAACATGGAAAAGGCATATTAAACTGCAAAAAAATTGCTTTTGTGGGACATCCTGCAGCAAATTTTGCTATTGTTTTTCAATGAATATCTCATTGAGTCTCAACCAATTCAACATAGTTTGTGGCAGCCACAAAAATGAAGTTTCTGGAGGATAACAACTATTTTCAAATTAAGGACCGCACAATTAAACAGCAAATAATATTTTCAAACCAGGACAAATTTTGTTAAATAGTGTAATTTGTTTGCCCCATACATCCTGAAAGTGAGGGGTCCTTCAAAACTGACCCAGGGAATAAGTTAGAACATAGGTGTCAAACTTGTGGCCCTCCCAGTGTTTGGGCCTCCAACTCCCAGAATCCCTAACCAGCTTGTCCAATGGCTTGGAATTCTGGGAGCTGAAGTCCAAAACACCCGGAGGGAAACAAGTTTGACACCATTGAGTTAGGGGATAGCAGCAGACCCGTAGGCCTGTGCTGCCCTGGTCAAATTTCCCATCTCTGGTATAGATGCTGAGCATTGGAGCTCTATGGGGGGAGTGATATCAGGTTCTCTATTCTGCTTCCCAGGTCGGCCTGCAGGTCTTGCCTGTGGATGGGAACCCGCACAAGTCTTGCAGTGTCATTTGCCACCCTGCTGGCGCCTCAAACCTGGCCTGCTCTTATGACGGGTGCCACCTCTTCACGGCTGGGAGCCATGACTTCACCGTGATGAAATGGGATGTCAATTTAAGGTAAGAGAGAGTCTCTTTGCGTTCCGGTGTACCTACACGTTGCATGTTACCATATTTCAGGAATGGCTGCATTATCACTTTCTGACCTTGGAAGGGGTGGACGAATTCTATAACAGTTAATAGATGATGATAGGTGTGGTGTTATTATCGAAAAAGGGGAAAGGATTTCAAAATATAAACCTGCAAGAATAGCAGCAGCAGTTTAGCAGATCAGAATCTTCTAGTGCCAGCAGTAAAGCTATGGTGCTTCAGCAATACAGGAGCACAGTTAAGCTTTCAAAGTTATGAAATACTTTATTGAAAGAACTACATTTCTATCCTTGGCTTTCTAGGGTGGCCCAGCTGTGGCAGTTCAGGTGAAGGCAAGGGCGAAAATGCCCCTTTCAGAGCCAGCTTTAAGGCCGTTCATCTCGCTTGCAGCACATCAATAGGAAGCAATGGGCATCATAGCGAGAAAGCTTTTGTACCGTGGTTTCTTTTCCCCAATGCCCCATCATCTCCGTGGCTGCATCAGTTGGAGGCCTGGCGTGAGCAAGGCTCCCAGGAAGGCAGCAGAATATAAATGATCCTGTTTTATAATTCTTGGCTGGGATCCAGGCAGCCCTGAATGCCGCTGTAATTTGTTGATGAAGGGAAGCACTTTTGCCAGCTAATTAGAGGCATTTCGGCTGCCGCTGGCGTCTTCCACGTTGCCACAATATTTAATTTCCAAAGATAACTTAATAACCCCCCCCCCCAAAGATTGTACAAGGTGGGATCCCATGCAGATGCCCAGGTCCAAACACTTAGATTTTGTGAGATTGGAGGAATAAGAAAGGCAAAAAACCACCACATTAGCCACCATTGCCTCTTTTTGCTCTTAGAGGTGTGTTACAGTACAAAGGTATGATTCTCATCATCATCACTAGCATCATCATCATCATTTTCATCATTAAACGTAAACTGACAGTTTGGCAGTGTGCTTACCAAGAAATGTTGGGGAAATGTTTTTCTCAGGATATCTGATCTACAAAGCCACAATCGTAACATAACCATATACAGTCCATATGCACCAAGATTGAGAGTCTGGTGCTTGTCTCCTTAGAAAGCCACACATATGTATCCTAAGGAGACATCATACTGAAGGTTATTCATTCTATAGACTGATTCATTGTGAACTGGGGCCCAAAACGGTTTACACGGTGATTGAAAATGTACAACTAAAACACAATGAAGTATAGCATTCAGACAGAATTTTCTGAATTAAGACATTGTTTGAATGTAGAGTGACTGATTAAGCCTGTTGTTACTTATGCATTTGCTGAATCCCTCTAGCTCCTTCCCAAAGGCCCCTGGGAGCCGTCTCTTGATTGATCAACTGACTGATTGATTGATTGCCTGCCTTTCTTTCAAAAAGGGGACCTAAATGCTGTCGCCATTGTTCTTCTGACTCACACACCATTTGCATTGTTCCTTCCCTAGCGCGCTGGAAGCTGTCGTCTTTCTGGGCGGGAAAGATTTAATCCCGTTCTACAACCTCCTGGAGGGTGGCAGAGAAGGCCTGTTTTTCAAGGTAATTTAAAGGTTGGACTGTTCCCGTCTTGGCAGGATTTATACACCGCTTTTCAGCAGGAATTCTCGCCTAGCAGCTTATGGCAGGCTGAGAAAAGCCATACAAGACACATCACCACAAACCAGGGATGTTTTTTTGTGTTTGTTTTAAATGTGGAGACCAACATCCAGCATACAAACCATGCAAAGGATCAACAATATGATCTTGAAAACAAGAGGGCAGATTCCGCCAGACCACCAGCAGCTCACTAAGAGCGATAGCGCCAAGCTATGCAATGGGAAATGTTTGGGTATCCTGACAGGGAAAGCTCTTTCTGTCATGTTCATGCATCAGTATGTTTCAGCAAAGTTCTAAGTACCCCAAAGACACCAGATCCCTTCAGTTCTTGGAAGTTAAACTGGGTCAGACCTAGCTAATTCTTGAATGGGAGACCCCCAACAAATGTCATTGGTATTACACACACATAGAGGGTGATAGGAGGTTGCCTGAACCTCAAGGCTATTATATTATATTCACTATTTTGAGTATATGGCCTAAATAAAGGCACCAGGTCCTACCTGGTCTTGCAAGCAAAGCAAGAGTAGCCCTGGTTGGGACTTGGATGGGAGATGGTCAATGGAAAACCAGCTGCTATAGGCTCTATTTCAGAGGAAGGGCCTTGCAAAACCATCTCCGAGGATTCCTTGCCCAAGAAAATTGTAGAAATTCATGAGATCGTCATAAGTTGACAGGCGCCTTGAAGGCCCAACCACCCATATTTCAGCATAGTTTCCTGTTTTCAGGTCTAGTTAGACATCCATGTGTTTTTCCCCCAAGGGAATTCTGCACATAATAATAGAAAAATAAGTTGGAAGAAACCCACAAGGACCATCTAGTCCAACTCCCATCTGCTAAGCAAGAAGACATCATCATCATTATTACAGTGTTCCCTCGCTACTTCGCAGTTCACTTATTACGAACTTGCTGTTTTGCGTATTTCAAAAAATAGGAATTTAAAATTCATATCATGGTATTTTTGCTGTTTTGTGGGGGTTTGCCGCCACCGCTCTCCAAGGCACTTTCCCTGCTCAGTCCTCTCTCCCTCCAGCCTTGAAGGTCCTTTCCTTCACTTTATTTTAAGTTTATAAAGACTTAAAATAGTGTATAACTACTAAAATAATGTATAAATATTAAAATAAATAGAGCATCCCTACATTGCAGTTTTTCACTTATTGCGGGAGGTCCTGGAACCTAACCCCAGCCATAAGTGAGGGAACACTGTATTATTATTATATTCTTAGAATTGGAAGGGGCCCCAAGGGAGCATCCAGTCCAACCCCATTCTGCCAAATAGGAAGATAGAATCATAAGATTTATATTCATTATTATCCCTCATCATTGGACTCCTAGTGTTGGAAGAGATCCCCAAAGCCATCCAGTCCAGGAAGGACACGTGTATTTAATAATCCTTCAGGTCACTGGATTTGTATTCTAAACTCCATGACTCAAAGTAGTTGTTGTGCATTTTATGTGCTTCCAGGAACTGGAAGATTATTTTTATTATGCTCAGTTGATCCACCAAGGGATCAACACCATGGAGCCCAGAAAGGTGTCTACGCACATCCCGCTGGAACAGATTCCTTCCGTCATGCGAGCGATGGGCTTTTTCCCGACCGAAGATCAGGTCAGTCTTTCAGCAACCATGACCATTTAAGTAGGTTTATTTGCTTGTAAATGTGTCAAAAGGAAAGGAGATGACTATTACAGAATGTGTTTCTGATTCGAATTAAGCCCTATGTTGGTGTTCTGCTCCAAATCTTCTCCCTTTCGATGACCGCTGATACTGTTTACAATATATCAAACGAAAAGAGGAGAAGTTTCCAAGCAGGTGATATTCAGAGCCTTGGCCCAAGCTGGGAGCATGTTTTGGCTCAGGGCCTTGCAGCTGCCCTTCTTCAAACTAAATCCACAATTGTCATTTCATGAGATATTTGGAACTCTCTGCAAACTACACACTACGGGCTTCCATAGGCCAGAGCCACAATTACCGTATTTTTCGCACCATAAGACGCAGTTTTTTTCCTCCCAAAGTGGGATGAAAAATCAGCTGCGTCTTATGGAGCAAGAGATGCAGGGGGAGCAGAGGGGGGCGATATATTGTACTTACCGGCGGCGCGGAGGAACCCGAGGTGGAGCAGGAGGAGGGGGAGGCCACGAGGGAAGTCAGGAAGAAGCGCCTCTGTCTTCGGGTCTCCGTGGAGGCCGCCCTCGAGGCCCGAAGACAGAGGTGCTTCTTCCTGACGTCAGGAAGAAGCGCCTCTGTCTTCGGGTCTCTGTGGAGGCCGCCCTCGAGGCCCGAAGACAGGCGCTTCTTCCTGACGTCAGGAAGAAGCGCCTCTGTCTTCGGGTCTCCGTGGAGGCTGCCCTCGAGGCCCGAAGACAGAGGCGCTTCTTCCTGACGTTCAAGTGTAGATGCTGCTATAACTTTTATAATTTGCACAATTTGTGGCTGGAGCTGCAGTAATTACCACTAAAATGGATAAGTTTCTAATTAAGAAAAGAAAATCTGTTGACAGTGATGTTTGTGATGAAACCCATGGAGCGGCAAGAGAGGAAACTAGGACACAAAAAGTGTAAAGGAAAAAAATCAAACCTCGTTTATATAGTAAAGATTATATGAAACATATATAATACGTATATGATAAGTTATATATATTGTATGAAACTCTTATAAGGGGTTGGTTTAACCTCCATCTTGCTAGTAAAACTGAACGACTGTGTTGCAAAAGGAGGCATGCCTCAAAAGTGTGTTGCCAACATGAAACCTTTGGAAAGCTCTGCTCTAAAGGATTGCTTTTTATGGCGAAGCTGTCAAAGAGGGCATTTGGGAAGATAACAATGATAATGGCGAGAAGCAGGAGTACATTGGAAAACGGTGCAGGATGTTGAAATGCTTTCCAACAGAACAAGCCTTGTGTTCCAGTCCTGCAGCCCAGCTCCTCTAGTTGTATGTGAGTGTGCTAGACAGAAGATGCCTGTTTTTGTGCAGGAGGACAGAGGGGGGAAAGCGCTTCAAGGCTGACCGAACATGTAGCCTAGTTCCCTGTGCACTGTAGTGCAGCAGGGTGGATTCGTGGCCTAGTTCCCTCCATTGAGCAGAAAAGGACAAGACACAATGAGAACAGGGCTGAAGCTGCCCCACTTTTCACAAAACAGCTGGAGGATATGGAAAGACCAGATTTCCCTCCCTTACATAGTAAAAAAAATCCCTCTTTCTTTCTATTGTAATCTTGGGTAAAACACTATGGTGGGAACAAAAACAAAATTTGCTGGCTTTGCGACAGACGCCAGAAGAGATGTGCTCCGTGTGTTATAAAAGTATGGTATACCAGAAAGGATGTACCAACAAACCTATTTGCCTAAGCTATGTTTTCCTGATTTTCAAAGTGTGTTTGTCGGATGCTTTCAGTTTCGATGATAAACATCTTTGGGTTGGCTGTCCATCCAAACCATTTCTCTGACTGCGTTGTGGTGTTCCATGGTTGATTTCTCCCCAGAAATGTGCTTGGTATGATTGGGAACAAGCTGTGTACATGTCATTTTAATCTTTTGGGGAGAGATCGCACAAACCCTGACATCTGTATTTGGTCATTATGGCACTAGCGTTTTTATGGTGTGATTAAACTATGGTATATGTGTCAGATTGTCCTGTTTTGCTCTTCAAAAACAGCCTTAATACAAGGTTGAAAGCAAAAGAAAAATGCTTTACTTCAGCAAACACAATGGATAAGCAAATGCAATTGAAAAAACAAGGAAGTCTTAATGCAGACACAAATTAAAGTCTCTTACAAAAGTCCCAAAAGAAACAGCAGACAATGGGCAAAGATCACGAAGTCTTTAGCAGCAGACACAAAGCAGGATAAGCCAGCAACAGAGTCGTTGTTAGCAGCGAAAGCTGACTGCTCCTGCTTCTGATTTATACCCCACGCAGGAGGGGCTAGGGCATCTCCTAATTAGCTCAGCGTTTTTTAGCAGCTATTCGAGCTGAACAGCGTCTGTGTTCTGTTTCCCTTAGTCTCTCTAAAAATATAGGCACTTGCAAAGCCTCATCATCTGATTTTTCTTCTCCCTCCAATTCCTGAGCATTTCCCTGCTCCCCTTCCTCCTCGGAAGATGAGGAGTCCCTAACACAGATGTAGAATGTAAGGAAAGGATACTGCCATTTGCATTAGCGCTAGTAAATTGCAAGGAATACTGGAAGTCCCAAACCATGTCCTTTTCGATAATAATAATACATTTTTACTTATTACCTGCCACTCCTTTTGGCTCAAGGCAGGGCACAATACAGTCAGATAAAACCACATATTATAACATTTCATCTCATAATAGTCGCACCCCCATTTTGGGCTGATTTTCCCTTCCTCCCTTCCTCCCTCCCTCCTCTGAAGACAAGGCAGTTTAAAAACTATGAAATGAAAGTCTCTGTAGCTCCATTTCATAGTTTTTAAACTGCCTTGTCTTCAGAGAAACAAGGGAAGGAAGAGAGAATCAACCCCAAATGGCTCTGCAGTTTTTAAACAACAAATAAACAGAAACAGGGCTATTTATTTGAGGCTGGAATTCAGGGCCGTAGCCAGGATTTGGATTCGGGGAGTCTGAGTGAGAGAGGGTCTACCCTAGCAAACCTTTTGTATCATTATCCCAATACCCCCATGCATATGGGATATATTGAGCTTGGTGATCAGATCATGATATGAATAAGCATAACAGTTATACAATGTACCAGTACGGCCTTCTCTCTCCCCCCCACGGCTACATGCCTGGGCTGGATCATCCCTCCTCCTCTTCCTCCCCTTTCAGAGGTAAGGCATTTTATTAAAAGCAATATAAATGGAGAATCAAAAGCAGATTTTTTTTTAAAAAAGAGGGGAAATGCAACTATTGTGCAATGAAATACGGTTGTTAAAATGAAACCATAATAGCATATTTTAAAACATGCCCACATTAAAATCCGTGAGACAAAAGTTAAAACACAGTAAGCATATAATGTGTTTTTGAAACTCATCGTTAAAACTGATTGGGCAGGTCTGCCAGAAGAGATAGATCTTCAGTGGTGTTTTAAATTTGGACTATAAGTATTGGCAGAACAAAATTGCCAATAGATTCTGCTTGTGATCCCACTTCTTTATTTCTTTAGATTGAGAACATTTTGAATGAAGTCAAATTCAGTGAATACCTGGAGACTGGAAAGCAAGTGACCAGCATCAATTTGGGGGACTTCATCAAGCTTTACATAAATCACCGGCCAGCGTTTGGGCTGTCGAGGAACGAAATACAGCAAGCCTTCCACATCCTGGGCTACGAGGATGAGAACGGAGAAGCTACCATCAACAGGGATGACCTGCTTATGCTGCTTCAACACACAGGTGGGCAGTATTGGCCCCAAAACCAGTTTGATGGCAAGAGGGCTCCCTTACAACAGCAACTGATCAACATGTCCCCTTAACTTCATGCAGGAGAGCATTTCACAGAAACGGAGCTGACTGAATGCCTCACCACTTTGCTGGGGGTGAATCCGGAGGGGGGGCGCGGCGAGGTTGGCATCTATGATCCCACAGGTACGGCAATGCTTTGGGCAAAAAGGAGTCCACAAAATTGTTCTGTGTAGTCAGTATGGCCCAGTTCTACTGATTTGCAAAACCAAATTAGTTCTAGTCTTGTCACCTGGTAGAGAGATGCTTGTTGGCAGCGGGGGCTAATTTTCAAAAAGGAAAAAGCATTCAAAAATAGCAACAATTGCATTAGCAGCAGTTCAGCAGATCAGAAGCTTTGAGTGCCAGCAGTAGAACAATCGAGCTTCACCAATACAGAAGCAGAGCCAAGCTTAAAAAGTTATAAAATACTTTATTCAAAGAACTACATAACTAGATAAAACAGATAACAGGGCTTAGCTATCTTACTAACTAAATCACAGCAGACACCTAGTCTCTCTTCATGAAGAACAAAATGGAGGAGTCAGGGGCTTGTCATGTGCTCAGAAAGCAAAGCGTGTGCCTGAGAAGTATCGGTCTAACCAGAAAGGTGATAGAAGAACAGAGCGACAGGCAGACACAGAGGCCAATAGGGGAAGGACTTTTCCCTGCCAGCTAATTCATCTGCCAATCTGTTATTTACCATATTTGTATCCCGCCCTTCTCAAGCCTGAGGGGGACTCAGAGCGGCCTCATACATAGGCAACAATTCAATGCCTTAAAATAACATACAATTGGTAAACATCTACATTAAAAACCAGAGAGTTAAAACATCTAAAAACAATTACATCAATTATTAAAATCACATAATCCTTTTTTTCCATGTCAGGAGCGACTTGAGAAACTGCAAGTTGCTTCTGGGATGAGAGAAGTGGCTGCCTGCAAGGATGTTGCCTTGGGGACACGCAGATGTTTTGATGTTTTACCATCCCTGTGGAAGGCTTCTCTCATGTCCCTCGCATGGGGTGCTGGAGCTGACAGAGGGAGCTCATCCATGCTGTCCCCGGATTTGAACCACCGACCTGTTGGTCTTCAGTCTTGCCAGCACAAGGGTTTAACTCATTACGCCACCGGGGGCTCCAGGGCCATTCTGAATGTCATTGCACAGATTCTATGTTTATTACTTGTACTGCAGTTATTCTCCAAAAGCTTGATTGCAAAGGCATGTTTTAACTCTCTTTCTGAAGGCTAGAAAGGAGGAAGCCAATCTGATTTCACTGGGGAGAGAGTTCCATAGTCGAGGGGCCATCACTGAGAAGGCCCTGTCTCTCCTCCCCACCAATCATGCTGGCGAAGGAGGTGGGATTGAGAGCAGGGCCTCCCCAGAATATCTTAATCTCCAAGGTGGCTCATAGCGGGAGATATGTTTGGACAGGTAAGATAGGCCGGAACCGTTTCGGGATTTATAAGCTAAAGCCAGCACTTTGAATTGTGCTCAGTAGCAAACTGGCAGCCAGAGGAGCTGACGCAACAGGGGAGTTGTATGCTCCTTGATGGGGACTACAAGCTTTTGCAGGATGTGGCTAAGCTCCAACAATATCTTCTTTAGTTGTTCTTGAGCCCCTCACCTTGATAAGCTAATATAAATTATGCCAATGAAGCCTCTCTCTATTGCCAACCGGCCTGTTTTGCTTTGCTTGGTTTATTTCTATGTTCTGTTGGCTGCAGGTAAAGACTTTAAGTCTAGGGAGATGATGAAATTTCCTTTTCTTACAATTCTATAGACATTTGGCTTCTGTGATTCACTATGTTCATGAATATTTGGAATCACTGGGGTAGAAACTTGGCCTTAATTGTTTTTATACAAAAAATGAAATCTGAATACTTATGAAATATCCTATTTTGGAGTTGTGACGAGTAACAGAGTAATACAGTTATTTCTTCAATTGGAAGACACAGTAATTTCAGTACCACCACCAATAAAATGCATGATATACCTGCGATAAGGCGCACTCCATTTTTACAGATGTTTATATAGGGAAAATGTACAGTATGTCTTAGAATGGAAGAAATACAGTAGTGGTACTTCAGTAAAAGCAAGGTACTACATTATATGGGTGCAGCAGAAAGGTTATATGAATCATATGGTAATTATAATAATTTTAACCCGCCTCTTCTTGCAGGGTACAACAGGGTAAAACATAGACTCCTGTATTCCTCATCATTAGATATCATTAGATATACTAGAGCTGATGGGAGTTGGGATACAGGAACATCTGGAAGGCTGTTTAGTCAGGAGAGTGGGGTTTGGATTCAGAGATATCTGACATCAAAATGTCCTTTAGCCTTTCCCAACCTCAGAGCCACAAAGTCTGTTGGATTGCAGCTCCCATCATCCCCAGTCCGCATGGCCAATCATCCAAAGTGATGGGAGTTGTCACTCAACATTTGGGGGCCCAAACTGGGCAATAACTAAAGAGCACAGACCTCTAGGTAAATAATATATAGTTGGCCCTCTGTATCCATCAATTCTCCATCCATTTATTTACGACAATTTTATACCGCCCTTCTCAGCCCGAGGGTGACTCCATGGAATCAATGGCCCTTTGAAGACAACTATAACACTGTGTAACATGATTTTTGTTCCTGGGTTATAAATGTTATTTCCTAATTGGTTCTATTATATAAAAAACATGGAAAAGGTTTATTAAACTGCAAAACATTTTGCTCCAGTTTTTTTTATGAATATCTCATTGAGTCTCAACCAATTCAACAGACTTTGTGGCAGACACAAAAATGGTTTCTGGAGTAGAACAACTACTTTCAAAGTAAATATCACACAATTAAACAGGAAATCACACTTTCAAACCAGGAAAATATTTTTCTTTTCAAATTTTGTTACATAGTGCAATAAGGCTGATGTAGCCATCGATAAAAATGAGTTTGGGGTGGCCTAGAGGCAAAGCTAACTTAAAGGCAAATTTACTAACATTATATCCATGCAGTTCATTCATGGCCAGTATCAATATAGTACGCAAGAGTTATTGCCGACCTGGCCTCGTCTTTTGACCTTGCTTGAGCCATTGAAGGCCATTTCATGGTCTGATCCAAACTTTGATTCCTCCAGAATGAGCTCCATTAGTGTCAATTAATCTTTTTTCTCCTGGTTTTCATCCTGCAACGTTCTGCAGGTGCTGATGACTTTATTGAGGAAGATATTCCAGAGGAAATCACAACAACGCATTTCACCATGCACCTTCTGGGCCTCCCGATGCCTGAACCCACCTTGGGAGAGTCAGAAACTCCCAACAGCAGCAATCTGTCATAGAACGCCTTTGGAGGTTCTCATTCCTTTTTTATTAATCGATCTAACAATGTTGTCTATAAGTCCCACTAGAAACTATATCTATTTAATCAAAAATATCACATTCACAAAAACAGGACTTGTGTTGTTTTTTAATATTGTAATCGTCGCTGCAATACACAATAGGCAAAAAGTTGTAAGGAAAGAGACATTTGATTAAAGGGTTGGGAAGGGATCGCGTCTCTGTGCGAGATTTGCTGCTGCAGATCTGGTCTGCACATGTGCTGATATGTTTCTGCACGTATCTGTGGACCTTTACTAAAGAAGATATATGAAAATGAGCTTTAAGGGGAGTTGTGGTTGCTGGTTTGCCTGCCAGTCTTGCTCTTTGCTGGAGTCACAAAAATTCTGGCACCCTTAGAGAACTATAAATCACCAGGGTGGGGATGCTGTGTTCAACAACACTTATAATACAAGGTCCTGAGAAATGGACCCAGGGCTTATTTTCCTGTTAGGTCTTGTTTTTAGGAAACAACTTCCGTATACTCTGTTTTCTCTTCAGATCGTATAAATCTTTCGCCTTTTCCTAAAGACAACTTCTGTTGTCTGATAAACCCCAGTGAGCCTCTCCCAATATCTTATGACCAATAACAACCTAGTTAATTAGTTTTGGGCCCTAATCTAGTAGGACAGTTCCGACCATGGCCTTCTTTTCCTTACAGATGAAAGGTTTAGCTACCCCACAGAATCGATAGATGTCTACTATTGGGCATCATTTTGATTCAAACGTCCTTTGAAGGGTAGGACTGACTCCGAGTAGCTTCCGATCTTGAGATGGAGACAAGGGAAACAACAGAACAATGTAAACAGAAGGGGAAAGGAACTATTTCACCAGCCCAAGGAAAGCCAACTTTCCTAAGACCCACCTTGTTAATGGCTAAGAAGTCAAATGTTTCAACTATGGCTTGCTGACTGAAACAAGGCAACAAAACATGTTGGAGGTTGGCTTGGTAAGTCCATCATGGCCGAAGCAAGGCCTCAAAGGGCAGGTCTTCTCAACTTGAGGCCCTCTGGCATCCAACTCACAGAATTCCTGTTAATTGAACAAGATGGCAAGGGCTTCTGGGAGTTGAAAGCCCGCAATTTGAGGGTGCCTGTCTTAGGGTATCTGCTTCCAGTCCCTGAAGGCCTGAAAAATGTGTCCCCAACATGAAAGGTTCGGAATTCGGAAAGCTCTGTATCAGCAAATAGCATTGCTTCCTGTCAGATCCCTAAAACCTGGAGGAAAGCAAGAGTCATAGGCATTTTGAAACCAGGCAAAGACCATAATGATCCAAAAAGCTATAGACCAATCTTCTTGTTCTGCCGTCTTTATAAAGTTTTGGAGAGACTTATCCTGCACAGAATTATGGCAAAAATAGACTCATGTGTGATCCCACAAAAAGCTACTTTCAGGAAAGGGAAAAGCTGAACATCACAAATGCTGAACATGACTCAGCACATACAAGATTGTTTTGAAAGGCAGCAGATTACAGAAGCTGTCTTCACAGACCTGTCAGCAGCATGTGACACTGGAAATCAACACCTCCTCCTGAGAAAAATGTATAATATCACAAAGAACTACCACCTCACCCGCTTTATAGGAAATCTGCTACAAAACAGGAGCTTTTTTGTTAAGTTCCAGGGCCAGAGAAGCAGATGGCGAAGACAGAAGAACGGTCTGCCTCAGGGGAGTGTGCTTGCTCCATCCATGTTTAACATTTATACAAAAAACCAGCCACTGACAGAAGGGACAGACAGTTTCATCTATGCTGACATTTGTGCCATCACCACTCAGGCAGAGAGCTTTGAAACGGTTGAATGGTTGAACAGAATCTCTTTGAAGCTTTAGGTGCTCTTACTGCCTATTACAGGGAAAACAAGATGATTCCTAATCCCATCTAAAATGCAGACATGTGCTTTTCAGTTTAAGAACAGACAAGCATCTTGAACTCTGAGGATTATCTGGGAAGGAATCCACTGGAGCATTGCAGCACACCCAGATAGCTGGAAGTCTGGACCATGCTCTCATTTACAATAAGCACTGCTTGACTATCAAGCAAAAAGTGGGTGCCAGAAATACGAAAGCTGACTGTCACAACCTGGGGATCACAACCAGACACAGTGAAGACATCTGCCCATGCGCTTGATATCGGAGGTGACCCCCCATCAGGACTCTAGAAAAGATAGTTCAAAACCAAGGAATTCATAGTTTTACCAAGAACACCAGGCTGGAATGATTCCATAATATCCTATCTCTCCCCCATGTGGGAACCTAAGTCTCTTCCCATGGCCCCACCTGGCAATGCCCCTGTAACCCACACTTATGAACTTTTTTGAACTTTTATGGGACTTTTGCCTACTTTCAAAGGACTTTCAGAAACTTTTTGGGAACTTTTCTTCCTTTCAAACCCCATGGACTCTCCTCATGATTATGAATTCCAATGGACTCTGGTGGGTGGGATGGGCTGATATGAGATGATATGGTTCCCTCCTATGTGAATGTATTCCCTATATGCTTTCCCCCTTGCCTGTGTTCCTATATGAAATATGAAATGCTACCTTTTCGTGACCCCAGCATGCCAAGGCTCAGGAATTTCCTGGGCTAGTAATCCCTAAACCAGGGGTGCTCACACTTTTTCAGCATGCGAGCTACTCTTAAAGCAACCAAGTCCAAAAGATCTACTTGCCCCCGCTGCCGTGTGCTCCCGTGCGCTCTTGCCGCCGCACGCTCTTGCCACTGCACGTGCTCCTGCTGCTGTTTTCCGCCCATGCAGCGCTTCTTCCGCCTGCGGGGCATTGCAGGAAGGAGAAAACACGAGGCGGGGCATCCAGAAGGAGTGCTTCGCCCTGCCTGTCTTGCCGGCAACGGAGGCTGCACAGCTGCTTCTGGACGAGAGAGTGGCAGGGCGCTCCCTCCAGAGGCCCCGCCTCGTGCTTCCTTCTTCCTGCAATGCCCCGCAGGCGAAAGAAGCACCGCGAGAGCGGAAGCCAGCAGCAGGGGCACGCATGGCAGGAGCGCCCCAACCGGCTGGTGAGGCCCGAAGATCACCTGGAAGAGGGCCGAAGATCTACTAGTAGTTCCCGAGCTACCTAATGAGCACCCCTGCCCTAAACAAAGGAAGGACTTCAATTCAATTCATTATTTCATGAGTCGCTTTCCACTAAAGTGCTCTAAGCGACTTACATAACAGATAAAAGCAGCATGCACAGTATATTAAATGATTACAAATTAAAAACTTTAACAAAGAGCCAGGTTTTAAGAGCTTGGGTGAATGACCGTAAATCGGGCATGGCTCTTACAAATGGTGGTAAAGAGTTCCACAGGGTTGGGGCAGAGATTGAAAAGGCTCTACGCCTTGTGGATTCAAGGCGTACTTCCTTGGGACGAACAGTTGCATGGACAATAACAAATGACATCCCCTCAAACCTCGGAGCTGGCCCATTTGAGGGATATGTCCTTTGAGCACACACTTTCAGACATTGGAGCATTTCCATCTGGGAGACGTCCCCCATGGTGATTCTGTCATTTCTCACAAAAGGGGAACATCCTGCCTTCGGGAGGTTTTGGATTTCCTATCTGACTCACTCATTGTTTTATCCCCTTGGCCGAAACCAGAGACAAGATACCATCAATAGATCCATATCTAGGATTAAGGACTACTGGGGTCTGGCATCCGCACCAGACCAAAAATGTTTATTTCCTCCCCTTGGGACAATAGAAGAGCTAGCTTGAGGATCCTTGGGGTAATCGCCGGACAAATATTTGATCACTTAATCCACTCATCATTTCCTCCTGGTTAATTGTTTCCCGCTTGGACCGCGTCCTTCGCTCTCATTGAACGAGAGCCTGAAGCAGCGCTGGCTTCCTGATTGGATGAGGCACGGCAAAGCCGGCCACGCCTCCCAGCCAGCTGATGGCTCCAACCGATAAGCTTGAAGCTGGCAAAGGAGTGGGGGCGGGAAGTTTGAACTTTGACAGCTCTGTTTCTCTATAAGAATGTAATGTTTTGCATTGTATAGTATGTCAGCTTTGGGCAAATGATTGCAGTTTGACATCCACTCCAGCTGGAACGAAATAAACAACTTGATGGCGTTTCTTCAACTTGATGAGACTTTATTTGGGGAAATTCAAGGAAAATCCAATTGGTTGCTTCCTATCTCTCCAGGGCTATATCGGATCCTCTTTGGTTTGTCTGACTGGCCTCTGCCTTCACGGCAAGACCCCCAAATTCTGCTCGACATCACGCTTTGCTACTCTGATGCTGAATACGCATGCGCAGTATGGAATACATTTCACCAAGTTTAAAAAAAGTGGATGTGGCTCATAATGAGACATGCCACATTATCACAGGATGTCTGTGCCCTACACCATTGGATAAAGTATACTGTTTAGCTGGTATTGCACCACCTGACATCCGTCAGGAAGTGAGGTCAAGGAAAGGGGAGTAAATCCAGGAGTTCAGGTAAGTCTTGAAGGTAAGTGGGTATCAAGTCCCCAGTTCCAAGTAATATCCAATGTAGTATCCGCGCCAATGCGCTAAAGGACGTAGCGGTATTTGTAATCAGTGCGGGAGGTAAGTACCGTGGCGAGTAGGAGGATGTAGTGCTCCGGATGAAAAACACAGGATGCTGGGCACGCCGCAACGGTAGAGCTGCAGGGCCCGATCCATTTCGCCTCGGGGTGTCAAGCGGCAGTGTGCAACAACATAACAAGCGTGTCACAGGGTAGATAAATTCTGTAAACAACATATATGATTAAGCAATACGGTTCATTTTCTACAGGGTGAACCAAAATCAACAAACAGATCTACATACCATGCACAGGTAAATCAACGGCGCAATCTACCCTGTGGACCCGAAGGTGGCGGGCGTGGGGGAAGACTGGCTTTAAGTGTAATCATAACTACCAACAGCTGCACATTATGTCAGCAGGGCGTGGAGGGAAAGGGGCTCATTGAGGCCATACGGATGTTCTGTTCTAAGGAGGGAGATCCAACGAGTTTCGCACCTGATCAAGTTGTCATGATTATTACTATGGGGCTGAGTGTTCACTTTCTCAAGGGCTGTAAATTTAAAGGAGCCCGGAGTGTGTTTTCCGTTCAAGAAATGCTTGTACAAAATAGAATTATCTATTTTATTGCGTATTCTCGAACGATGTTCAGAGACCCTGGTACGGAGGGGGCGTGAAGACTGGCTGACGTAAATCAAGCCACACCCACAGATTAAGGCGTACACACAATTCTCCGATGCACAATTAGTGTAATGTCTGATTTGAAAAGGTTTCCTCTTATGCGGGCTATGTATTTCCCTACCAGTGTGCACCTGTTTACATGAAGTGCATCTGCCACAGAGTCTACAGCCCGGGGTGATGCTACTGCGTACCGGGGGCTGCATAGAAGAATGTACTAATAAAACCCTTAAATTGGTGGTACGTTTGTGAGCCACTATGGGTAGGTGTTCAAATGGTCTTATATCAGGGAGGACGCTCCAGTACTTTTTCACAATGCTCACAATCTGTTTGGTGTTGGGTGTGTGTGTGATAGGCCAGATGATCCTGCCCATAGTCTTCTTATTCTTGGGAGTAAACAGTGAATCTCTACATGTGTTGTCAGCCCGTTGCCTAGCTCTAGATATAATGTGTTCTGGATAACCTTGGGCACATAACTGGTTAGAGATCCTCAAAGCCGCCTCTTCATAATGAGATTGTGTAGTAGAATTACATTTCACGCGTAAGAACTGTGAATACGGCAAGCTGTTTTTTAATGGAATTGAATGGTGACTAGAATAGTGTAAAAATGAGTTCTTGTCAGTGGGTTTGGTATACGTGCGTACTCCTAAATGTTGATTCAATTTGTACACCGTGGTGTCCAAAAAAATGGACTTCGGATGTACTGGATGTAAAGGTAAATTGAATTGAGGAGTCCCATGTGTTGAGCCAGGAATGGAAATCCTGTAATGGAGTATCGGAGTGCAGGAGAAAAAAGCAATCATCTATATAGCGCGAATAGTATTTAATATACCTGTGGTAAGGATGGATAGACTATATATACTGTTCTTCCAAGGCAGCTATATAGAGATTGGCAATCGAAGGTGCACAGGATTGGCCCATGGAAACACCCTGTACTTGAATATAGAATTGTGAACCAAATTTGAAATAATTGTAATCGAAAATGCAGTCGATTATGTCGAGTAAAAAATGTGTAGGAGGATACCATTTGTTAACGTGGGAATCCAAAACATTCACCAGTACTGCCCTGGCCTCCGGAAGTGGTATCCTGGTGTACAATGAGGTGACGTCCACAGTGGCTAGTATGTCAGTGGGTTCAACAGATAAGGTCTCTATCTTCTGTACAAAGTCAGGAGTATCCTTTATATAGGAAGGGATAAGTTTGACAAAGGGTTGTAGGAAGGTATCAATACCGTACCGTCAGCGGTAGCATTGGTATATCCCCATTGGTTATACCGGATTATATGATTGTATTTCTGAATTCTGCACTCTATGTTAGAGATATGTTATGATGTATGTGTTTTGGTGAATAATTCACTATTATATATGATCTTTTGTATAAGACACCTGGTTCCCAGTGTTTGTGTTTAGCTATTTTCTACAGCTTAGCCCGTGTGTGTTTGCTAATCCGTCAGGAAGTAGCAGCCAGTAATTAAAGGACCAAGGCAGTGACATCTCTGGTCCATCCTGTTTGGATACCAGCCAGCAAGCCAACACCTTAAATCAAGAGACATCTTCCTAAGACGTACAGAGATACTTGCAGGAACATCTCAGCAAGCTAGAATCCAAAAATGGCAGGCTAAAACCCAGAATCTCAATCAATGGCTGAGACCAGATGAGAAACTCCCACCTGGATACACAAAACAGGCTGCGCTCTGGCACAAGATGCAGGGCCAACCTTAAGAAATGGGGCTACAAAGTGGAGTCTGCAACATGCGAGTGTGAAGAGAATACCACAGACCATCTAACAGGGGTGCTCATTAGGTAGATCGCGATCTACTGGTAGATCGCGTAAGGCGTCTTGGTAGATCGCAGGCAGGGCGGGAAGATGGCTCAGTCCCGCCCCGCAGGCTCCTGATGCCGCCCAAGTGCTGCCGGCCCTGGGTTATCTGAGGTCCTCCACACAGTTGAATAAAATCTCATGTTACCTGCTTTGAATCAGATTATATGGCAGTGTGGACTCAGAAAACCCAGTTCAAAGCAGATATTGTGTTATATGTTTCACATTTTTGTAGTGGGGAGGTAGATCATTTTGACTTGGTTGTTTTATAAGTAGCTCGCATGCTGAAAAAGTGTGAGCGCCCCTGCTCTATTACAAGGCAATCTGAGCCCTGCCACATGCACAATTGAGGACCTTCTGGCAGCGACATCAGAGGCACTCCCAAGATGCCAGCTTCTGGTCAGTGGAAATCTAGTATAATGCCAAGCTTTAAACTTTAATTGTGGTTTTAAATACATTATAACAGTATTCCCAACTCGCCTCTTACACCATAAAATAGCGAATGGCATTGGGACTGCGTGGCCTTTGGGGTCTCTTCGAAGAAGAAATGGAGGGCCTGACGGGCTTTCCTTATGGACACCCGCCTTATTAGGAACTTATGGTTGGGTTGGCGACGCTTTGGGCCTCCTTCCCCGCTCAGGACAGGTCTTCTCCTTTGTACAAATGGTGCTTTATGGACTGCAGAAAGGAAGGTGTTTTAGAAGGCGGTCGTTAAACGCCTTCAGTCCTCTCAGGGTTGGCCCTCCACTTTGGGAAAGGCCAGGCGTCGATAGACGGCGGGCCTTTCCAAAGGTGGAGGACCAACCCTGAGGGGACTCCATGCCCTCAGTGGCCAAATGGGTGGGAAGGCAGCCGCTCGCGCAGGCCCCGCCCCTCTCGCCCCGCCCCCAACGGGCTCGGGAAGGCTACGTGCGCCGCGCCGGCGCCTGCGCAGTACCACCTCCGCGTGCCGCTCCTCCCTCCCTGCCTGCCTGCTTCCCTCGAGGCGGGCTGAGGCGGGGAGGAGCCTTCATTGTGCGTGAGGGGGCCAGCCAGCCAGGCCGGACTCGTTCTCCCTCTCCTGCTGCCGCTGCCTCTTGTACTGCCGAGGCGAGGGAGGGAGGGAGCCTTCCAGTTGGAGCCTGCCTCACCCCCCCCCCCAGCAGCGTCCAGCCCCCTTCGTCGCCTCAGCAGCATGTCGGGCCGGTCGGTGCGGGCCGAGACCCGCAGCCGCGCCAAGGATGATATCAAGCGGGTGATGGCCGCCATCGAGAAAGTCCGCAAATGGTGAGGGGAGCAAAGGGCACAGGACAGTCCTATTTTGGGGAGGGGGTTCCTTTGGAGAATAAGGGAAGGGGGCAGCCTTTAGACCCCCCCCCCTCCGAGTTCTGTCTTCCTTTGGGGCAGATAGGCCCCCTCTTTTCTCTCTTCCCCACCCCCGCTCTTCCTTCGCCTGCCTCTCCAGCTCTTTCCTTCAGTTGCCTCTACCCCCAACTCCCCAAACAGGCCCCGCCCCCTCCTGGGTCTCTTCCTAGTGCCCCACATCCCTTGGGCTTATCTGCCCTCCCTTTCTCCCCTTCCCAATCTGCCCCATTCTTCTTCAGACAGCCCCCTCACACAGCCAAGACTTGCCTCATAACCCCCAAGGCAAGACTTCCTCCCTCATCCCCTGCTAGGGCATCCATTCCTTATCAGGTTCGGTTTCCCTCACCCCACTCCCAGCCCTAGCCTTGGTCCTGTGCCCTCCTTGGCTCCTTTGGCCTCCCCCCCCCCCTCCATCCTGCCCATTCATTCTCCTCCGCAGCTGCCTCTGTTATGGGGCCAAGGCCTTTGCTTTCCCTGCTCATGACCCCTTCCCAGCTCAGCCCAGTTCAGCCTTCTCATTCCCTCCCGACCTGGATTTCTTTTCATACTCTCTTTCAGAAGAGCATTCGCTCTTTCAGAAGGATCCACATTAGAAGCTGTCGTTGCGTGGCGTTGGTTTTTAGAAGTGGACTTATTCAGAAAGACCAAAGGATGTGGCTATACAACAGCTCCTAACATCCTGGGTCAGTCCCCACCCACCAAACCTGGCCAGTATTCAAAGTTTACCATGACAGGCATGCGTACCAAGTTTGGCCCAGATACATTGTCGGCTGGGTTTAGAGAGGTCTTTTGTTTGTGACTGAACTATAACTCCCAACATCCAAGGGCAATTCCCCCCCCAGCCTCGCCAAGACTGAAAGTTGGTCCTGTGGGGGTCTGTGTACCAAGTTTGGTCCAGATCATGGGACTCTCTCAATGTGAGAGCCATCTTGGACACAAACATACATTCATGCATACAAACACATTTTCACCTTTATCAGATAGATAGATGCCTCAGCCTGTGATGCACCCCTGGAGTGGTTTCATCCTCTCCCATGCTGTTCTGCTGGACCCTTCTTCAGACCAGCAGAGCATTCAAATCTCTGTTCTCCTCTGTGTGAACTCTTGTAGCCTTTCCTGTCCTATCCTGACCTTTTCTTCTGTTAAATCCCCCACCTCCTCAATATCTACCAATGAATCTGGTTTACATACAAAATTGGATCATTACTCCAGTTCAACTACTCTGCACACTACTTTGGTTCAGAGAGATCTTTTTGAACTGGAGACTCTTCCCCCTCCTTCCCAATCTGCCCCAGATTGGAACTTCTCCAGGTGAAGCATGTACCTGAGTTACAGTCCATCTAAGGATCTCATGACTCTCCCTTTTCACCTTTTTCAGAGCCACTCTTCCCAGAGAGAATGTCCCACATTTCTGTGAATATTCATATCAGAAAAAAAATCCTTCTCAATCTGCTTTTGAATGGACTCTTGCCGCTCATGGGCTCATCCCTCATCCTAACCTTCCGGTGAACTTTTGCTGTTCTGGCTGCTTTTCTCTTTGTGCTGCCTCTTTCTGATCAGCCCTAAAGTGTCATTTGACTCCCAGTTGGTTCCCTTGCCTTTTGTTTGAAGATTGTAAGATCGGAGAATGTGCTTTGTGGCCTATATATCTTTTTCTTCTTCTCTCTCTCTTAAATCAGAAGGATTTGATATTAAATGGGTGCAAAAATGCCAAATAGGATGGGCGTTGATGTGACAGGCTTACTTTGCTGCGAAAGAAATGTTTCATCTTTTCCTTCAAAACCTTTGTGCACTTTCAAGTGTGAAGGGTTAGCTTAAATCCGTTTCAGAGACTTTTCAGAAGGGAAGCTTGAAAGAATAATTTTGCCTTGAAATGCCGTATGAAAAGGCAAAATATGTACGTTCCCCAATATTTTAATTGGACTAGGTCAACCAGATGGATCTATTATAAAGTTTTACTTCATACAGCAAGTCAAATGTATGCTGGTATGTATTGTTTGATTTGTACAATTTAAATTCAGTGTTAGAAAGAGGTTGTAATTGCTGCTTGAATTTATTTGAAATTATGTAATTGAAGGTTGTAACCTGGTAGAATCATCCCCTTTTGTTAAACCTTTACAGCGTTTTAGCGTTTTATTCTTATTGTGTAGTTTCTATTGTGGAAGTCATTGTGGCATAGTTAAAACAATGCAGTGAAATGGTTATTGAGACACAATAGGCAATCATGGTGCCGTTTGGTATTTTTGGATCAGATGACATGATATGAATGTAATTAGAGAGCCTTATTTTTGTGAACTTGATTTGTGTTTTTTGTAATTTTAGCCTGTTTTGTGTTGGGCAAGTGAATAGCTCACACAGAGCCAGTGACCTTCAGTTTCATGTAGCTCAAGATTTTGTGTCTGATAAAACAGAACCAGGTTTTGTGCATCTCTACGTATTTATGAATGGAATCCAGCAAATAGATTTATGCTGCTTTTTTCATACTGGATGGTCGCTGTTTTAAAAACTAGAAGGCCTGTTAGTAGTTTGTATTAAACACAGGACCAAAATGTCATTTCCAATACAGGACTAAGAAGGGGGTTTCAGAAGAGAAATCCAAGCTATTGTGCTGAAAAGCCAAACCACCAACAGTCCTAATGGTAATGCAGAGTTCTAGGAATAATGTTGTGGTGAAAAAAATGCTCTGGACAGACCGGCCTACATCTCTGGGACAGGGAGAGATGGCAATGCTACTCTCTATTTACATCACTCTGACTGGTGCCTGATGTTGTGTTTGTTGGCTTTCCTCAAAGGCAAACGTGCCTCTTGTTCCCTTTGTCTCATTTGGCCGAGACATGGGGAAGAGGAGGAAATGGGAGAAGTGCTTCTTGCTCAGACAAATAAACTAGGCAAAAGTTTTGCCAGCATTTTCTGTTGTCATAGCAACCCTGCACAGGTGCTCCTGCTGTCTTGTTTCTTCAAAAAGAGAGTGATGGGGATTTCTGCAGAGATCGTGGGATTCGGTCCTGACACAATAAAGTGTCTTAAAGAACAGTGGTCCAGTTTCTCGAAATACCAGACTAAGCCTTAATTATTTATACCACTAAGGTAGACCTGACTGTGTATGAATAACAAATGGGTTTTTTTCTTCATAAAAAGTTGGAAAAATGGTTACTCTTTGCTAACCTGCAATATTCTGATTCACTGTTCTTGACAGATGGGTGGCATGAAACAAACTTCTGCATCTGGATTCTCTTTTTAAATTGTTTTTCGGTGTTCATTAAAAACTTGAAGCTGTTGCAGATCTTTTATATGTTATGGCACTGGAACTCCTAACATTCAGTTATTGTGGCCCAAAGAAAGTAAGACGCTGTAACTCTGGGTCCAAATCCTCTTTCTGCCATGGAAATTCATAGGGTGACCTTGGGCAAGTTACATTCTCTCAGCCTCCAGGGAGGGAAACCCTTTCTGAATGAGTTTTGCCAAGGTTAAACATGGAAGGTTTCACCAAATTCCATATAGTGAACGATTTTGTATCTGTGGAGAATCAGAGGTAGAAGATATCGCATATATACTGTTTAGTTGTAACTTGTATAAGAAAGAGATAAACCAATACCTTGGACCATACATTATACAAAAGACACGTTGGGATTCTTATATTAAAACTACATTTTATTGGCCAGCCAGAATGTTAAAATAACATACAAAATGGCCCTTTTTCTATATAAAGCAACTCAGCTGAGAACTGCATATTTGGAGTCAATTGTGGTAAACTGTAGGGGTGATGCAGATATTTGATCTGGATCGGGATCTTGATCCCTTGTTAACAGCTTGTTTATTTTAACATTTGTAGTGGGAGTTATATGGGTATGTATTAAATGTGTTTGTCAAGTGTTTTGATGCGGCAGATGGGCTAATCAATAAAATGTACTAACACTCAATGACAAGGTAAAGACATCCTGAATGCCAACCATGGAGTTGCAGAGACATCTGAAACTGCCTCTTCCACATTGTGGCTTATAACTTCCATCATTCCTGGCCATTGTGTATGAATCCAATGAGTATTGTATTCAAAAGTAATGCGCTGTTCATTTGGACATCTGATTTTAATAATGATATTTATTTATTTATTTGATTTATAGCCCACCTTTCTCCCAGAATTGGATTCAGTTTTAATGCACTAGTTTAATTAGTTTTAAAGCACTAGTATTAGGAGATTAAATCCACATACATTTGTGTCTCTGTGTTTTGAGTAAAACAATACAGGGGTGTTTTGTCAGCGTTATTTTAGATCCCTTCTCCATGAAACACAGCATGCGTTTTTTTAAAATGTTGCTTTTTCTCTAGATACATAAATACTTTGACTATAAATGAAACAGATTTAAAACCTGGAAAGTTTGGGGGAAGTTTGGGGTCATATCTTTAGTTGATCAGAGTGATTTTCATCAGTCGATAGTTCAAATAATTATAATTTAGAAATGCCCTGTATCCTCTCACCAAGTGGCGTAAGGCTTTAGTTGAATGCACATTTACTCAGAAGTCCATTCTATTGAATTTGCTGGGCCTTGAGTCATTATATTTGGAGGATTAGGCTGCGTGCTGCCTGTGTTCAGTCACTCGCCATAGACAATCTATGTGAAGTTCTAGACCTTTGGGCCTGGACTTCAGGATCCAAAATGACAGTATTGTTTCATAATTTTAGCCTTTCTCAGAGGGGCCAATTTAAATTTAGGTACATTGTAGGTTCAGAGGCAATAAATGCAAGGGCAGAGATACAACAAACAAATGGCTTTTGTGGGAAATGTGTATAGTTGATCATAGTCCAGTGCTTGGGTAAGGGCTTGGGAACCTCCGAATCATAACTTCTTTCATTGACCATTTCCTGTTTTTATAGTGCCAGAGCATAACGTTTATTCCCTTAGATTATGCACTGTGGCCATTTACATTCTTTAAGATTCTATTGGTCATGCCTCACTTTATAAAAACCTTTAAAAAATTTTTTACTTAAACCTATCAACACGTTCTGTAATGTTCCCAACAGCTTGTCTGTTAAGTAACTGAAGATTCAAATATGGGCTAAATGTCACATTTGGCTTGACTTTGGCTAAAGATCATGGAGAGTCCCTTGCAGTTCTCAGCCCCATACCTCCCTCAATCCAGCATAGTCCAAATGGGCAGACATTGAGTATTTGTATATAAGAAAGAAGTATGGTACAAACATTGTGTGAGACATCTGCCGAGTTATTTGAATAATAACCCGAACCATTGCTCTGTTTCAGTTAGCCCCATGCTATATGTGGTGTGATTCATCTCTTCGTCATATTATTGTAGGACAGTGGATAGCAGGAATTAATCTGAAGCTTGCTGTGGACCTAAATAAGAAAATTGCCCCTTTTAAATTCTCTGAAGTACTGAATGTACTGAATAGACTCTTGGGGATAACTGCAGTCTAGAATAGGCCCATCAAAGCAAGTGGGACTTGTTAGTCATCATTTATGTAAGTCCCATTGATTTCAAAAGGCTTTGCTCTAATTAGAACTAAAATTAGGTCTACTTATATATCTGTATGTACCTTTTAGTGCTTCTTCTACTGGTCATGATGCTCTGAATTTGTGTGTGTCTCCTTGACAATGTGAGGATTTGGGCTAATGCTTCTACCATTCAAACATGAAATGTCACATCAGCCCTTGTTCACTTTCCTGGAGTGCTCTTCAGCTGCTGAAAGCCAAATTGCTTGATTACTGTTGTACAAAAAGGTTCTACCAAGAAACCACCAAACATTTTAATAACTGCCTACATATGTGGGAGACCCAGACAATTTAGTCGCTAGTGGCAACCTCAGTCATTTGTTTGAATCTTGCTGCTGAAGATCAACAAGTCCTCCACATTGTTGATGGAGTGGTGATGAAGGGGGTTCTGGTAAAACTTGTTTTGTTTTTTAAACCAAGGAAGCATCTGCACAGACCAAAATCCAGTTACTAATCCCAACTAGAGTCATTGAACCAGTGGGAACTCTGTGGAAGTGCCATTGATTCCTTGGGTCCTCATTATATAGGACTAACAACTGGATTTGCACCATAAAAGTTTGTTGTGCAGTCTTGATTGGTATTCTTCTGGAAGACCTGGGGGGTTTAGGAATTGGAGGCACCATGCTGCAATGGTTCTGGTTGTACCTCCAGATGGTGGTGCTTGGGGATAGCTACTCCTCAAAAAAGGAGCTGTTATGTAGTGTTCAACAAGGTGCCATTCTACCCTTAGTACTTTTTTAACATTTACATGAAACCTCTGGGAAAGATCATCTGGAGGAGTGGGCGGGGTGCTTTCAGTATGCTGATGACACCCAAATATATTTCTCCATGACTTCAAAAACAGCTCTAGCTAAGGATAGTGAGTCTCCTCTGAATTCCTGGAGAATGTAATGGGCTGGAGGAGGAAAACACATTGAAACTGAATCCAGACAGAGAAGTGTTTGTCATCAAGGGTCCTAATCTGGGAATTGAGGTGTGTCAACCAGTTCTGGATGGGGTCCTACTCCCCCAGAAATACTGTGCCCACAATTTGGGCGTTCTCCTGGATTAGTCTCTCCAAAGGGCAGCTCAAGTTGATGCAATGGTCAGGAGTGCTTACTTTCACTTGATATGTGTACTGTGATCGCTCCTAGAATTGGACGACCTAAAGATAGTGGGGCACACGCTGGTTACCTCAAGGGTAGACTTCTGCAATGTGCTTTACATTGAGATGATGATGATGATAATAATAATAACTTTATTTTTATACCCTGCCTCCATCTCCCTGAAGAGACTCGGGGCTGCTTACATGGGGCCAGGCCCAACAGAATAGTTAAAACATAACACATTAAAATGCATATCAACAAAACGATAACAAAAAACAATATAAAGAAATAAAAAACCATTAAACCGTATATTTTATTTATGTATTTCATTTATTTAAAACCCGCCCTTCTCTACCCCTGAAGGGGGACTCAGGGCGGTTAACAAAGGCAACGATTCAGTGCCGCATACACAGAAACAAAAAACAGCATAGCAAAATTACAACAAGGCAGATTAAACCAGTTACATATCAAAATACCCACATAATTCCCCGTTCCACATTCATAGACTGTCCAAGCCAAGCCATAGTCTGCCAACACCACCCTATCATACTCAAATTGTCTGTCCGCTGCTCTACATCAACCAAACGCCTGGTCACAAAGCCATGTCTTTAGCTTTTTTCTAAATAAAACATACATCAAAACCAACAACCAATAGCAAAGTTACTCTGTACCAAGTTCAGAAACTCCAATTTGTTCAAAACACAGCAGCAGCCAGATTGGTCACAGGAACATCCAGGAGTGAGCATATTACACCCATATTAAAACCTATTCACTGGCTGCCAATTGGTTTCCTGGCAAAGGACAACAGTGGTTTTGACCTTTAATGCCCTACTTGGTTTGGGTCCAGGTTACCTACAGGATGGCCGTCTCCTGTACAATTTGCTGCCCCTTAGGATACTGAGGGTCCTCTAGAGCAGTGTTTTTCAACCTTTTTTGAGCCGCGGCACATTTTTTACATTTACAAAATCCTGGGGCACACCACCAACCAAAATGACACAAAATGACACTCTAACACAGTAATACATAACTGGTGAACAATGAACAGGAGAGTTGATACAGAGTCACTAGAAAGGCTATCACGTCCAGCCAATGCCAAATGTAGTAATAGTTGGTAAACATAAACACGAAAACGTACCCGGTCTTCAGGGAAGCCGGCTGGAAAGAGAGCAGCCAGACGGAAGCACACTCTGAGGCAGAGAGTTCCACTGCTGAACAGCTCTCACAGTCAGGTTCTGCCTAATATTCACCCTCCTACACAGACATGCTTCCCTGTGATGTTTGCTTTTCTGTCTGCCAAATTTGGCCACGAAACATACTAATACTAACCCAAGGAGGGACCATCAGTCAAAAAATTGATTTTGTCATTTGGGAGTTGTAGTTGCTGGGAGTTATAGTTCACCTGCAATCAAAGAGCATTCTTAACTCCACCAATGATGGAACTAAACCAAACGTGGCACACTGAACTCTCATGAGACCAACAGAAAGTACTGAAAGGGTTTGGTGGGCATTGAACTTGAGTTTGGGAGTTGTACTTCACCAACAACCACTGTGGACTCACACAATGTGGATCAGGACCAAACTTGGCAGAAATGTGAACACTGGTGGAGTTTTGTTTTTTTTGGGGGGATAGAGCTTGACAATTTGGAATTGTAGTTGCTGGAATTTATAGTTAACCCACAATCAAAGAGCATCCTGAAATCCAGCAACAATGGAATTGAACCAAACTTGGCACACTGAACTCTCATGAGACTAACAGAAAGTACTGAAACGATTTGCTGGGCATTGACCTTGAGTTTGGAAGTTGTAGTTCACCTACATCTAGAGAGCACTGTGGACTCAAATAATGATGGATCTGGACCAAACTTGGCACGAATCCTCAATATGCCCAAATGTGAACACTGGGGAAATTTGGGGAAAATAGACATTTGGGAATTGGAGTTGCTGGGATGTATAGTTCACTTACATTAAGTAGAGTCACGCTGTGCCGGTGGATGGCGGCTGGCAAAGAGGGCAGCCATGAAGCACGAGGCAAGAGGGAGGGGTGAAGAGAGCAAGGCAGAAGAGAGGGGGGAAAGCGCAAGGTAGGGAGGAGCGCGCGAGGTGAAAGGGAAGGGAGAAGGAGAGTGAAGGCATGCTCTGCGGTGGCGCTTGCTCCTGGCCTCCTCCTCTTCTCCCCCCTCCCTTCCCCTCAGTTGGCCGCTCTGCTTGCCTGCCTGCAGAAGACGTGGGGCGAGTCTGCGCAGTAGCGCCCGCATGGGTCACGTCTTCCTCCCTCCCCCCTCCCCTCCTGAACATGCTCACGCTGCCCCCTCAGATAAAAATGGCGGCAGAAGTGGCAGCGTGAGCAAAGCGAGGCAAAGTTCCAATTTCCCACAGCACACCTGATGATTGCTTATGGCACACTAGTGTGCTGCGGCACACCGGTTGGGAAACACTGCTCTAGAGGACACCAACTCCAACCAGCTAGAACCTGACTGGCAACCATCACCCAGAGGACCTTTTCCTCAGCTGTCCCCAAAAAACTGGAATGACCTGTCAGAAGAGCTTTGACAGCTAGATCAGATGTCAGAATTTAAGACACAATTGAAAACTACCCAGTCGATTTTAAGTTGTGAATTTTAATCTGTATTTTAACTCTGTGTATCTTCTGGTATGTCTTTTAATTGTTTTTTTATCTCCTGTTTTAATTATGTTTTATCCCGCCTCGAGCTGCATGGAGAGGCGAAGTAATACATTCATCATCATCATTTTCTGTGGCTTGATGTTTAGTGCAATTTTTTTCTTTTCCAAAACATGGATTTCTGTTGGTTTGATGTGTGTAACTGGAGCTGTGGATGCGGACACAGCCTTCTGTTTTCCAGATGGTGCCCCTCTGTCATTAGCGTTGAAGGAGCTGAAATGTTCTTTTAGACGTCTCCTGAAACTGAGACTTGATGAGAACCTGTAAGCTAGGGATTTCTTTTAATACTGTAATAGATGTCCACTGATTGTTGTTTTCCTTTTCCTTTGTGGTTATCCTCATATGCCCCATCTGCACCTGTCATTTAATCTGAAGAAGCAAGCCATATTCCAGAGGAAGCCAGGTGCACCTAGATCTGATAATGGATTGTGATTAATGCTGTGCTCAAGTAATATTGTTAATAGGCCTTTGACAAAGCAGCAGAGAAAAGGGTTGTGGAAAGCTAAGAAAGACAAGCCCGACTGCCAGATTACAGGCTTACATTGACAATTAAAATATTGGAAAGTATCATTTAAAGGACTGATTGGTGTTGGTAGGTAAAGAAGATGAAACACTGTATTTTCGTAATGTAAGGAAATGTTGAAAGACATTGTATACAAGCATATAGAGCAAAAGCCTAACTGTGGTTAAGGAGCTTTCACATTTCTCCTTGGTTTTATTTATACAGATTTGACAGATTGAATGTTGAGCAAAATTGTTTCTCCACATATTCCATATAGATTTTGGTATACTAGACATTTGCAAAGAGGTAAACTGTCTAATTAAAATGGAGTCTTTTTGATTAGAAACGTTTGTCTGAAGTGCAGGCAAATGCATCTAAGCAATATTTTTTAAACTGGACGATTAAATTTTGTTAATGTTCATGTGTGCAATGTTGGAGATATCCTTACATTTTCCTTTTTGCTGACGCATATTGGCTGTTAGACTAGTTGAATAATACATATGGGGCATGCAGGGCTTGTGTTCTATATTCCTTCATGTATTACAGTGGACAAAGGTTCTTTGATCCATCCAACATTAGACGCTTAAGACATTATCCTCAGCTTTGCAACCAGTGCCACATGGTTAGTTTTCTATTGTTAAAGTTTGCAGTGACCAGTAAAATGGTCTGCTGATGGTGGGTTTTGAAAAAGTGAAACTCAGTCCCTTGTGTCCATCGTAGGTAGGTCCCTTGAAATCTAACTGAGTAGTAGTCACCCCTCTGAGTCTATTATGTGGAGAGAAACAGTGGATAATAAATAAATATAAGAATAGTCGGTGGGTCAGCACATACAGGTTTGAGTTCAGCATCCATAATTTTCTGCATTGTAATTTTAATCTTGTGTATGGAAAGTGAAGTCAAATCAAACTTGTCAAATTAAAACAAATTAAAATTGAATTGTTGCCTGTATATACGAGGTAAGCCACTCTGGGTCCCCTAAATCAGTGTTTCCCAACCTTTTTTGAGCTGCGGCACACTTTTTACATTTACAAAATCCTGGGGCGCACCACCAACCAAAATGACACACTAATACATATAGTTAATATGTTTTTTAATGTATTTATACACTCAGTGTGAAACCTGGACCTGTTTCGATGAACACAACATAGATATCCTGGCAGGAATGGCAGAAAGAAACAAACTTCCCACAAAGAACTCCCATAACCAAGAGAAAATACTATAAGAGTTTGGTGGGCATTGACCTTGGGTTTTGGAGTTGTAGTTCACCTATATCCAGAGAGCACTGTGGACTCAATGTTGGATCAGGACCAAACTTGGCATGAATACTCAATATGCCCAAATGTGAACACAGATGGAGTTTGGGGAAAATAGACCTTGACATTTGGGAGTTACAGTTTCTGGGATTTATAGTTAACACACGATCAAAGAGCATCCCGAACTCTTGCAACAATAGAATTGAACCAAACTTGGCATATTGAATTCTCATTACCAACAGAAAGTACTGAAAGGGTTTGCTTGGGAATTGACCTTGAGTTTGGAAGTTGTAGTTCACCTACACCCAGAGAGCACTGTGGACTCAAACAATGTTATGTTATGTTGTTGTTTGTTTTCTATCCAGAATCACAATGTTGGAAGGAGGCTCACCGCTTTAAGGTCCTTAAAACAGGCATGGGAAAACTTCGGCCGTCTGGGTGCTTTGGACTTCAACTCCCACCACTCCTAACAGCCTGAGGCCCTTTCCTGCTTAAATGGCTGAGGGGGGGGAAGGAAAAGAGCCTGAGGCTGCTAGGAATGGTGGGAGTTGGAGTCCAAAACACCTGGAAGGTCCAAGTTTGCCCATGCCAGCTTTCGACAGAGACCTCTTCCTCCCCCTTCCCCTTCCCCGCGCCCTTTTCTCCCCCTCCTGCCGAACACTTACTTTTTCTTCTACAATGCCGCTTCTGCCGCCATTTTGATCTGAGGGGGCAGTGTGAGCGTGTTCAGGAGGGGAGGGGGGAGGGAGGAAGACATGACCCGTGCGGGTGCTACTGCGCAGACTTGCCCCAGAACAAAGCGAGGCTGGGAAGAAGGGAGCCCGAGTGGAGAAGAAAAAGTGTTCGGCAGGAGGGGGAAGAAAGGGTATGGGAGGTTCCAATTTCCCACAGCACAACTAATGATTTCTCGCGGCACACTACTGTGCCACAGCACACTGGTTGGGAAACACTGCCCTAAATGGTGAGAAGGGTGGGGTATAAATACAGTAAATAAGTAATAAAACAATTACAGATCACAAAAGAGTTGAACATTTCAAAGAACATTTCCACTCTTGCCAATAGAAATTTAATGTCTGTTTCCCTTCTGTATTCTGCTGTTTGTGAAGATATCTGCATGTTCTGAGATTATCACTATGTCTAGAATTTGTGATTATCTAAGGTAGCCTTTTAAAAACGTTGATGTAGGAAGAGGTCTGGGAGACTGCAAAACAGTTTAGTCCTTGGGGTCATAACGAAAAACATTTCCACAGTTCCTTGTGTTCAAGGGGAAAGCAGTGGGTTCATTCATCCAAGCTTTCATTGTCTTAACTCAGTCTGTCTTGTACTTTTTTCAAAGATGAGTTCCAGACTCTACGTTTTATAGCAGCATGGGAGATGGAACTCAACCTCAATGTTTTTCAGACTTTCTGATGCAGATGACTGGCATTTCCCTCCAGAATGTACCAGGGACTAGTGCCATATTTGTGTCCATTGGATACAATTGTACTTTTATTTCCTAAACCCTCTGCAGAATGGGAGTCAATGGCTCACAGGACCAGCACAGTCAACACACCACCTCTCTCAGTTGTAGTTTTACAGCCTTAAGCTTTTGGTGGTTCAAGTTTTGAAACACCAGAAGCTGCTCTGATAGTTCAGAACTTGAACACTGTGTCTCAAAGCCAAGATGAATGTCTTAGCATTTTTAACACAATATCATAAGTGGCTGGGTTCCTATTTCCAAGAGAAGAAATGGCTGTTAGGTACAGACCAGTGATTAATAGCTAGTGGAAAAGGGAGCAATCCAGCTACAGTCCCTCACTTCAAGTCTTCCAAGTGAGCTCCCATGAAAGCAAAGAAGCTTTGCTGTATTGAAAGAATGCAAAAGTAATAACACCTTGTAACACAATGATAGTTCCAGGGGTTATAAATGTCTTTTCCTAATTGGTTCTGTCATAAAAACGTGGGGAAAGTTTATTAAATGGCAAAAACCTTGTTTTTGTTATCTGCACAAAACGTTAAAATGGCATATGAAAGGTTAAAAATGACATATTGAAAGGTTAAAAATGACAGCCACAAAAATGACGTTTCTGGAGTATAACGATTACTTTCAAAGTACGTACCAGATAACTAAACAGGAAATCACACTTTTAAACTAGGAACAGAAAGGTTTTCAAATTTTGTTACATGTACATCTTGCCATTATCTTTAAAATTCATCCAAATCTCACACATCCTTTGCTACAGATTAAAGTCTGCAGGAGAGATGAGACCTACTGGGGGGAATCTGCTTTGTCCCTTTTCCGTTTCTGCTGCCTTTATACTCTTGTAGTTTATGCTTGCTCTGGATAGTGCGGTCCCAGTTACCATCTGCCTTAGGATGCTAATGCATATGCATGTGTGTGGTGTTGTCAGAAATACAATAGTTTGTTGTTACTTGGATGAACACTGCTGAGATGCCACTTTTCTACTCACATGCAGACATTTCCAAGCTTTCTGACCTGGTTTTGGGGGGGGGGGGGGTCTGGTGTGTTGTCCAAATGAACGAGTTATGATTTGTTGTGTAAGCTGGTTGTGTTAGGCATCCATGAGCTTAACAAACAAGCAAAAGGCTTCCTAATCTGCAAAGTCTTCTATTACAGAAATGGTACCTGGACATCACCTGTTGTTTGTCATTTCCCTGCTGTTGGTTAGTGGAGCTTTGTGTAAGAGGATGTAATACTCCTTTATTTGGGAATTATTGACTTAGATGGACCAGATCTTATGTGAAATAGAAAATACATAGCTATTACTAGTTGTTGTGCTTTCATTTTCAACATTTTAGTATTAGTTTTAAGAATCTCCAAAATGTGTTGGTGTGATCAAGTTTCTTTTTGAATTATAGATATACTGTGGTTTTTTAAAAAGTGTGCCTAAATTACACAAAGATGTGAACAAATCTTATTGTTTTGGATTGATAGAATTCTTTCTGTCTTTTCTGCCTTCTTCCCCTATGTAACCCCCAACTTGGGTTGTGCTGACAAGAAGCCTCAGAATGGTGGAAGTGCTTACTGGTAACAGAGATAATGTGTCTTTTGTGTTGCATACAGATAATTGTACATGTCTTGGTATGTTTTTCCATTCAGTGGAAAGTGTGCAAGCATTTTGAATGGCTTGTTGTTGTTTACCCGTAATATATATAACTGTGCAGTTCTTCTTAGGGCATGCTGTTTTGAATTAATATTTCTTGTCTTGTCTTTTTTTACAGGGAGAAGAAGTGGGTGACAGTTGGTGACACGTCTCTCAGGATTTACAAATGGGTGCCAGTAACAGAGCCCAAGGTAGATGATGTAAGTATTGCAGGATGTTTAGATGCCTTGGAATTGCATGGCAGCCTTCAGAAAACTTCAAGATGATTCACCTTGTAGTTGCAGAGAAATGTTACCAAATGGGCAGATCATGGCAGGGAGGGAATGCATCTATACTTAATAGGAGAAATGACAGAGGAATCAACATCACCCTTATTTCTGGGCCCTTTTCTCCTTTGGTGTTAACAGATTTTTTCCAAAGGCATTTGAAAGAAGCCAGCAAAGCTCTATAGGACTTGAATTTTTATACAGGGTTTTTAATTGGAAGAAAATCAGGATGGAAATAAATAAAGCATTGTGTTATATGCTTTCAGTATGTATTTTGAATACTTGCCACCGAGAAAATGACTGTTTTGTCGTGATTATAATTGTTCTGTAAAATGGATTCAAACAACTGGCTAGAGGGCCTTTTACCAAATTATCATCTAATTGACAAGTTGGCCATTTACAGTATATTAGGTAGAAGCAACACAACAATGCTATAATAGCAGCAGTATAACTTTATCTTAATGAATTAGACCAACTGGTCTTTGTGTTCAAGCAATAACATAACATAAATTCATTTCATCATATCAAACATCATAATCTCATAATACAAAGGCTAATGCCATATACATCTTAGTATCATACACATAAACAGCAAATACGGGCTATCGGCCCACACGGAAGTGAGCAGAGACGCTGGGAATGGGAGGAGGGAGGTTCCTACGTCATCAAAGACGGACACGGACCCGGACGTCGTCCCAAAAATCATATGAGAATGCTTCTATGAGTCAATAAAGAGTGCCAAAGGGCAAATAATAATACTCAAATGTAGTCATCTCAGGGAGGTGTCCTCAGCGGTCGACGAATAGTTATTATGCGCGCCTTCGTTTCTCCCAGAAGGGCTTCTTCAGGACCGTGGGCGTGGCCAATACAGCAATTCTCGCGAGCATCTCGCAGCAGGAACCACACTGAAGCATCAACAAATACAAACAGTATACAAATAATGCGTTCAAGTGCTTACAGAGTAATAACAGCCAGGGTAAACTTGAACACAAAGACCAGTTGGTCTATTTCATTAAGATAAAGTTATACTGCTGCTATTATAGCATTGTTGTGTTGCTTCTACCTTATTTACCTTGTACTGTATGTAATACAGCCTTACCTATTTGTATCATTTACAGTATATTGACACTATGAAAAGGGTTTGTTTTAAGGTCACAGAAAGTCCTTCCTCTGCTTTTCAGAAGTGACGTTTTTGCCCATGGAGAACCTTTTGAGGATTTCAGTGCTGCAGGTTACATCATAGAATTCTTTTTATAGCCACCTGTTTTTTGCAGCGACTTTGCTAAAATGTGTCTTTATGTGTGTGGCTGCCACATGGTTTCCCTCCGTCTGTCTACACTTGTGACAGAACAAAATGCTTCTGGGTGCAAAAATCCCTAAAATTGGGGCTGATGCCTTCTGGAGTCTGTGGCAGTCCTCTGGCCATCTGCTCTGAATTGAGAGAATGTGGCCTGACCCTGATGCCCTCCTTTCTGAGCTGCCCCACTCCCCTCCTGTGTGCCCCCTCTCCAGCATCTGGCTTTTCAAGCTCTCGGCAGGCACTGGGTTTGTGAAGAGCAGCGCAGCTGGCACTTTCTCCTAGGAGACCAATTACGTCACCTTCTAATTGAAAATGCTGCATCCTTTTCCGTTCATGGATTTTTTTCACACGATGGATGTGATCATCATTTGCTTTGCCGCTTTATCCTCTGCCACACCAAGAGTGTTTGGGGAGGGATGGTTTGTCTTGTCTTGTATAACGTTTGATTCAATTTGCACTTTCCATTTTATCAGATCCCTGCCTCCACAAGTGTAAATAAGAATAAACTTCTGGGAATTTTAGAAGAAAAATCAGTAGCAGTGAGATAAATCTTAGTGTAATGAAAAGACACCCAAAACAAGCTTACTATTTTTACATTTCAATCAGTAACCCTTTGTGAACCAATATCAAACACTGAGGCCCCTTCTACACTGCCATATAATCCAGATTATCAAAACAGATAATCCACATTAGTTCCTCTGAACGGATTATATGAGTCTACACTGCCATATAATCCAGTTCAAAACAGATAATCTCAATTTTATATGGCAGTGTAGAAGGGGCCTGAGTGAAACGTTTTCCTATGAAAAGACAAAATCATAGGATAAAGAGTATATTTTAAATTGAGCTTTACATTTTTATTACGTTTATTATGTTTATTATGTTTATTTATACCCCGCTTTTTCTCCACAGGAGAGTCAAAGCAGCTACATTACAGTGTATCAGATGATTTTTTTTTATAGATGAAGGATTATACTTTTCTGTGATTAAAATGCACAAATTTATTGCTATATTTATGTATACCTTGCTTTCCTTTCTTAAACGAGATTATGATGGTATAGAACACATTATTAGTTTGTAACTGTGGATCAGGAGCTAGTACATGACTGCCAG
Source organism: Anolis apletophallus (assembly GCA_030556195.1). Taxonomy (NCBI): domain Eukaryota; kingdom Metazoa; phylum Chordata; class Lepidosauria; order Squamata; family Anolidae; genus Anolis; species Anolis apletophallus. Next base: position 87,352,576 of record JARBWK010000011.1, read on the forward strand.
TGTTGGAATACAGCTTCTGTCACACACACTGACTTTCCATAAACTGGTGCTTTTCATTTTCCCCTTCCTTAGAAAACCAAGAACAAGAAAAAGGGCAAAGATGAAAAGTGTGGTTCTGAGGTTACAACTCCAGAAAACAGCTCCTCTCCTGGGATGATGGATATGCATGGTGAGTACAGCAGGAAGGTTTTGCCAAAGTCACACAAAGCTATATGACTGAGAGAGTCTGCAGTTGATTTCCACATGGATTGAGAAGTGACTTGGTGCTGTTCTATGTACATTTAGTGTTAAGTTGTATCAGAGTATGGTACGAAACTGCCATTGCTGGTATAAATCCAGTTCCCTCTTTAAAATTTTCCCTAGAAACCCCTTAATATGTTATGTTTTCTCCCCAGAAGCATCTGATCACTAGATTATTACTTAAAACTAATTATTAAATGTTACTATGGCTACTACCAGTGGAACCTATAATTTTCCAACCATAATCGCTTAATGAGGGGATGTCTTTTATTAGCCGTCTTTCAACCACTGTATGAAAAGATTATCCACACTCCACAAAGATGTTTCTCAGTCTTATGTGAAGTGAGCTACTCTTTATTTTATTAGCATGTTCAAATTCTAATAAAATGTTTCTAAGATGAAGAGGTATAGGCCCTTTAAGCCCATGAATGTAGCTTTACTGTCACTCTACAGATGTATTTTTCTGCATTATGAATGTACCATATATATATACTAAAGTATAAGCCAACCCAAATATAAACTAGGGCACCTAATTTTACCACAAAATACTGCGAAAACTTATTGACTTGTGTATAAGCCAAGGGTGGGAAATGCAGCAGCTACTGGTAAATTTCAAGATAAAAATAGATACCAATAAAATTATATATATTGAGGAATCCGTTAAATGTTTTTGAATGTTTACATAAAACTGTAATTTAAAATAAAACTGTCCAACTCTGATTAAACCATTATTCTAACCTTCTGCAATGTAAATGGGCTTACGTATCCTTCCAATAATAATAGAGTAAAATAATAAATATAAAAATAATAAAAGAGTGAAATAATGTAAATGTAATAATAACAATAATAGAGTAAAATAATAAATGTAATAAAATTAATAATGAGTAAAATAATGTAAATGTAATAATAATAATAAAAATAGAGTAAAATAATAAATGCAATAAAAATATCAGAGTAAAATAATAAATAACTTTGACTCAAGTATAAGCCGAGGGGGGGCTTTTCAGCCTTTAAAAAGGGCTGAAAAACTTGGCTTATAATAATAATAATAACAACAACAACAACACTTTATTTATATTCCGCCCTTCTCACCCCGAAGGGGACTCATGGCAGATCACAAGTACACATATACGGCAAACATTCAATGCCATTTGTATAGACGTACACAGAACACAGACAGAACAGAAGGAGGTTTTAGTGTCGTGCCACAGGGGGTGTTGTCGCTCCATCCTTCTATGCCGAAGGGCTGTCAGGACTTCCGCATTCCAGGATTTTTTCTGATCTTTTTTCTTTTATGGCATTGTAAAAACCTCCTCCGCTTCTTTAGCAGTACCTAATTTCTCTAATTACAGCTAAAGCTGTTTTCGAACTGCTTAGGTAAACAGAGGGCAGGGCTGACGGTTGGCTGCCCATGCCAACCCGGGGTTTGAACTTGCAACCTTTCGGTTGATAGATCTTTTTACCTGCTGCTGATTTAACAGCTGTGCTAAACCTCTGGCCCTTATGCTCAAGTATATATGGTAGCAAGAAATCTGAAAAAGTCCAAAGCACAATTGTTATTTTCATAGGTAAGTCAAAAAATTTTATGAAAAAAATGGTTATCAGTTGCAAGAAATCGTCCAGTGAAAGGAGATTGTCACATTTTCTCACCAAATACACACAATGAAGTGGGATACTTACGTGATCCTGGATTCAATGCAGATGACTCTAATTCATTTGTTCTTTTATTTTTCTCTTTCATGGATGTCATGTTCTTTGGAACTTTGTTTAGAACAAGTTAATGGACTTTAGGCTTCCTTCACGTGAATAAATAGGAGTTCACTTTTTGAATAATAAGAATTATATGTCACTAATCAGGATTTTAAAGATGCTGGCTGGCAGGGGCAAACAAAGGTAAGGAGCCAGTACTGTAGACCATGTAAAAATGGGAGCTCTTTCACTGAACACATGGAGAGCTTGATGTTCCATGGTAGGATGGCCTACTTCTGGGGCTTTCTTTGTTGTATTCCTTTCCTCGATGAACGGAATTGTGCTGCCTCCCCACTTGGTTGGTTTTGTTTCACTCCATGCCAGGCTGAAGGACAGCTGCATGTGACATGTGCAAGGCTTTGCCGTGGCATTGTTTTCTTTGCGGTATAAATAAATATCTGTCAATGGTGTTCTGCACTAGGCAATCTGGACTTGCCATAGCTTGTCATAGATTTGGAATGCCCCTTCCACTTCCATTAAAAATGAATCAGGTGCAGGCCGCCTCTCAAAGACATTTACACGGCTTGGAAAAAGCCTGTGAATGGGTGATAAATATTTGATGGGGAGATGGGAGGAAGTGTGACAGAGGCAGGCGCAGTTCTTGATTCATATGTCTCCTGTTCTTCATTTTAATATTGAAATCATTGGAGGTGGGGGAGATGATTCAGTACCCTCCTTCCCCAGTAGTTCCTTTCTTTTGGCACCAACCTTGGGGCCCTTCCACACAGCCCTATATCCCAGAATATCAAGGCAGAAAATCCCACAATATTGGCTTATCTGAGTCTGCACTCAGATAATGTGGGATTTTTTGCCTTAATATTCTGGGATATAGGACTGTGTGGAAAGGCCCTTAGTGTGGCTTTGGGGAAGAAAAGGTTTAGATTGTGAGACTCCAGGCTCTTCCATGCAGCCATATAACCCAGAATATCAAGACAGCAAATCCCACAGTATCTGCTTTGAACTGGGTTATCCGAGTCCCACACTGCCATATATTCCAGTTCAAAGCAGATAATGTGGGATTTTATTCAGCTGTGTGGAAAGGGCCTCCAACATTCACACGCTCCTTTGAAGAAAATGGAAACACTTCCATTGGCTCTGAAATGAGCATTTCTATCCAAAAGACCACTCTGATTTTTAAATGGTTCATGGTCTTTTACATTTCTGCCATGCAAAACTGCTCTTTAGTATGGAATCGTGAGCTATGCCAGGAATGCAAGGTAATTTTATATAGTACTGCAATATATATGTAAATGAAAGGTCTGGCTCAGTGGAAAAAATGAGACTCTTCATCTCTTCTTTCCAGATGACAATAGCAACCAGAGTTCAATAGTGGATGCTTCACCCATAAAGCAGGAGAATAGCAGCAATTCAAGTCCTGCTCCAGAACAGAATTCAACGGGGCAGGCCGAAGGCACTGGAGCCAAGTCCGATGACACTCAAGGAGATGCAAAAGAAGAGCCAGGTTCAGAAGGTAATTCATACACATGAGCCTGGGAAGCTCTGTCAGGGCAAGCAGACCCACTGGGAGAGAACAGGAGCCAATGTTTGGCGGCCTGGCTGTTCCGCTACACATTCTTCCCAGTTGAGGTCGGTCTCTCTTTTTTCTTGTCCTTAGTTGTAATTGCAGTTGCTGCTGCTTTTGTTGTAACTTTGGGTTCACCTGTTCTCTTCTGCCTGTCTCCTTGCTCTCCTAGGGGAGATGCTTTTCTTTTCCTCTCTTTGTTAGTAGTTCTGTCCTTGGTCTTTTCCTATTTTTCAGTGTATATTTTCTCGGTTAGCCTTGCTGCATTTTTTTTTAAAAAATACAATTTTTATTAAGAACTTGAAATTGTAATATTTATTATATAAAAAATAGGGTATATGGGAAGTGAGGTTAGGCTGAGGGAATACTACCACAAGTGAAAGTAGAAAGAAAGAAAAAGTAAAAGGAAGGATTAAACAGAAAACAACAACCTGAGCTTACTAAAGATTTGGGGGAAGGGAAGGAGAATAGTAAAAGAAAGAAAAAAAGTTGACTTCCAATCTTCTCCACCATGGTTTACAATCATTGTCCTTTCTTAATCTCTTATATTTATGCTCTTCCCTCTTAGTTCATTTTAATTGGGGAACCATTTTTCTCTTAGTCATCAATTTAGTTGTATTATCAGTTTCTTTTTTTCTTGAATCATATAATCTTTTAGTGCTGACCAATCCATTGTCTTTTTATAACCACCTGAATTTTTGGATAATAGTTGAGTTAATCTATCCATATTCATTATATCCATTATTTTCGACATTCATTGTTCTATTCTGGGTATTTCTTTTTATCTCAATTCTCAGACGTATATTATTCTAGCTGCCATCACTAAGTAATTGAACAGTCTGTCTGTATTTTTTATCAGTGGCCATATCTGTAATTCCCAATAAAAATCCTGTCTCAATTGCACTTTTATATCTAGTATCTTTTGATTTTTTCTTGTTTTGCTTTCCAATATTTTTTTTGCTATTTTACAAGTCCAACACATGTGGAAAAATGTTCCTGCATGATCTTCACATTTCCAACACTTTACCTTGGATATTTGAATAGGTTTCCTTTTTTTTGCTAATTTTTGTGGTGTTACATACCATTGGTACATCATTTTATACCAATTTTCTTTCAAGTCATTTACTATGTATATTTTAGGTTTTGGTTCCATATTTTTCCCATTCTTCTGATTTAATTGTGTGTCCAATATTTGCTGCCCATTTGATCATGTAGTCTTTAACTTGTTCTGTTCCTCATGACCATTCTAAAAGTTTTTTTGTACAATTTTGTATAGCTCTTTTGGATCTTGTCAGTTCAGTGTTCAACTGCTGCAGCCCAGCCTTTCCCCCTCCATTCTGTCCTACATATTCAACTGACTGAGAGATTTCTGCTTGGATGCTTCATCATTGTCTCATACTTCGGCCTGAATATCTTGTTTTTCCTTTAAAATTGTTGCCTTCATCCACTCTCCTTGTCTATTGGCTGTGTCACAATCTACTCTTATTGATTCACAACTTAAAGCCTTAGTTTTCTCCATGGGTCTTATTCACCACACTATTGCTTTTCTCGTATGCAAGCCATAGGCCATTTAACCCTTTTAAGCATTTCAAAAACTTATTTGACAGGTGGATCAATAGGAAGTAAGAGAGGCTGAGAAATGCTGGTTTTAAAGGTTTTATCCAGTTATTGAAAACTTTGTTGAACAGTTTATTTCTAAAGAAACAGCTTGTGGTTTTTGGATACTGTGGCAATCAAGCTAACCTCTAATATCAGGCACCTTGAGAGGGAAAACAGTTTAGGACGGTTAGGTTGCTGCCTTTTGTATAAGGTAGGGGGTGACACCATCATCTCGCATTGGCTCTTTGCTATGGACTAGCTGCACCATTTGGGTCTTGTCGCAGGGCTTGGAAAGGCTTCTAAATGCTTTGCATTTCCATGGGGCTGTACTTCCCTCTAGCGGCTAGGAGGAGGTCCTTGGAGTCTGCCATGTTCCTGGGCATCCCTCTTGCCTGCTAGGGATAGAGATATGCAGGCACTTACAGCTGGGAGTAAAGTAGGGCTGCAGCTTGTATTAGGGTAATGCATTTCCAAACCATTTTAATCAACTAGGAAGCAGCCCTTAATCAGGTAATGCAGCCATCTGCAGGGTTGTTTTCTAAACAAATAGAGACCTTTCTCCTCCTTAGAGGACACAAGATTCCACTTAGCCATATTGTATTCTAAGAATGACAGAACTGACATTTCTTTGCAATGTATGAAAATGTAGGCATTTTGAATTACCTAATTGATGCTCATTTGATCCGCGAAAATTGTTCTAATCTGGTGATAGTTCTAGCAAAAACTCTTTCTCTGCAGATACGTACATATTGACAAGAAATCTCCTTCCCAATTTTCTCCCCAGATGCTTCAGATGAACAAACTTCTCAGTCTTCAATGGAGAACTCCATGAATAGTTCAGAGAAAGTAGAAACGGAGCCTTCGGCAGAGAATGACGTAACCACAGAGGCATCTAAAAACTCTCAGGTAACTAATTCATCATGATCGATGTGTGGATTTTCTCTTTGAAAAAAACCCCCCTGTATTTTAAATTAGAGAAAACTTCATGGCCATCTGACTCTAAATCCAGCTGAACTGGTTGTTGAATTACTTTTAAACATTTTATGTGTATTGCCAGTGAGCTGCTGTGCTTCCTAATTTCATAGAATCATAGAATCCTAGAGTTGGAAGAGACCTTGTGGGCCATCCAGTCCAACCCCCTGCCAAGAAGCAGGGAAATTGCATTCAAAGCACCCCTGACAGATGGCCACCCAACCTCTTCTTAAAAGCCTCCAAAGAAGGACCCTCCACCACACTCGAGGGCAGAGAGTTCCACTACTGAACAGCTCTCACAGGAAGTTCTTCCTAATGTTCAGGTGGAATCTAAGTACACGTGTAATTTGCCAGTACACATTAATGAGATACATAAATGAAATAGATTCTTAAAAGAACAATTTATTAAGTAAAGTGGCAACAAACCAGAAAGATGATTAGTGTGCCATCTTGGGAAGAAAACAATGACAAGTTAGAGCTGTGTGTTTTCTTCCTCTTAAAATCCTACCAAAATCCCTAAGTGTTGAGAGAAGTGTGTGTGTTTTTTAACATGACTTTGAGCATATTCCATTTACTTGTCATTGTCTGCTGCTGACATTATTTCCCCCCTTTGAGTCTGGGAATTGCGTTACAGTCTTGACAGTCCTCATGCTCCAAAGGATGGTTTTTCTGGTGCTTTCTGACTCTCGAATGATGGGAGAAAGGAATATCAATATTATACTAGTTTATCTTGCTGCTATGCAGTTAAAGTAGTCTGATTTTGTATTGTGTTCTGTAAATATGTGTTACCATTTCTGAATCCGCATACATGGGCAACTATGAAGATGAGGAACTTCAGGAAGCCTAGTACGGCGTTGGTGATACAAGAATAAACTTGATTTTATTCCGCACAGTTTTTGCTAATCATCTTTTCTTTCTTCTTTCATCTCAAGGACTCTGAAGGAGCACCGCCTTCCAAAAAGATGAAAGTAGAGGCTTCCTCTCAACAAAACATTGACGAAATATAAACTCTAGATCTTTTTTTCCTGGCCAGTTTTTATGTAAGGTACACCAGTGGGCTAAATTATAGAACAACTATAATTAAGTATCTTCTCTTGGATGAAGACAGAACTCGTAGGAACTTTGCAAGTTTATCCAGCAAAAATCCAAGTAAACCAAGCAAAGGCTTAAATCTTTTTTTCAGACACTGAAAACTTCTTTTCCTGTGAAGCAAAACCGTTGAGAATTTTACGTTAACTGTCTCTGAAATGGTTGGAGTGAACAACTCAGGAGGGGTCGACGCACTGTTTCTAATGTCAGATTTACCATTTTGTTGCTGCTGTATTTTTTGTTTTGTTTCCATTCTCTATTTAACATTATAAGATATTTAAGGATGGTACAGGTCAGGTATTCTCTTCTCATGTGAAGCTCATTGTTTGGATGTGATGTCTGCTTTTCGTTTCTTTTTTGTGCCTTGTGTCCCAAAACAAAGAAAACAGTGCTCATTTAAAGCTTATTTTGGGGGCAACCGTCTCCTTTGCAAAGTGGCTGTTGTCTGATGCCGCATAGGAAGTGATTAGCTAGGGGTCCTCCTCCCTCCGTTTGGTGCTTATTCTTCTGACATGAGAGAGAACAGAGGGAAAACCAGGAAGCCATTTTCACTGTTGGAGGCTAGAGTCATGGATTGCAGATGGATTTTTCCTGTGGTTACAGGGATAATTTATATCTGAATGTGTTATGAGAGCCACAAATACTTTCTCCTGTTGTGCATTGCACATGGAAATAAATGCACAGAAAATATAGTTTGCTTTGGAGAAATTCGTGGTGAAATCCATCCTTCTGGCTGTTTTCTGAAGTGTCTGTGCTCTGCTCTTTGTTTCATTAGTGGTGACTTGGATAATTCTTGAAACACATGGTACTTTTTTTAAAGTACAAGATTGATATATCTATACATGAGCATTTCAAAGAGGCATTTGTTATAAATGCAGGTTTGAATTGACACACACATTAGGGCTGATGGTTGCTTTGAATTCTTAAATTGGTTTTCGCAAAACTGGATTTCCTTGCACTGTTCTCCAACCGGATCTTGACTGATGCATATTCCAGCCTGTACTGTACTTGAAGCTTCTTTCTGTTTCAATGGGAGTTTGTAAATACACTTTTCTTACTTCCATATTCTGTCCTTCCAATATCTATGTTTCAGAGAGGTTTTTCATGTCTGTGGACTTTGCGGGGTGACAGATTGGGCGGAAAACAGGTTAGAACTATCTGTAAATACGTGGTGCTTTGATACCTGTTTGAATTGAAATAATCCCCCCAAATCATGACCTATTCTCCTTGAAATCAAGGCACCTTTAGTTTTAGCAGTTTCCTGCGTTCTCAGTGGGACTTGGACTATGCTCAGCCTTTGCACAAGTTCATACAAATTTTCCTGATGGCTGTGGAAAATGAGAAAGACTCAAAAAGTTACAGGTGCTTTCAAAGAAAAGACAAGCCTCATAGCCAGGAAACCACCTGTGAAATAAAGACATGGTAAGATCGTCTTTGTATTGGAAGTGCCAGGTGACTTTTCAGAATCATCGATACTCTTCCTATCCAAACTGTTCACTTGCTAACGTTTCTTTCTGGTCTTTCCAATGGTGAAAATGGCATGGTTATTTTTTTAAGTACTGTGTTGCATTTTCAAGGAATTATTGGGCGGGGGGAGGTGGAAGCAATGGAAGTGCGACTCAGGCCTTCCGTAGAACGCTTGTGGGAAATGACAAAACAGTTACCGTATGCACGAGAATCTCTTCTCTTCTGACATCGAAATAAACATTGTGAATCTCCTCAAAATTCAATTTGGTTGGAAATTATTGGTAAAAAGTATCTTAGTGCTCACATTTCAAAACCGAATATCTGAAAGACGTTATATTTGCACAGTATACAGAACTGAATGGTTATTTGTTTTCTTGCGTTTTGTATCTGCTTCAGAAATGGGGATGTTGACTGGTTACATAGCAATCGATAAAGACCTTACATCCATAGCTAACAAGGGGTTGTTTTTTTTAAAAAAAAAACAAACAAACAAAACACATGGCTGATCTATGAAATAGACAAAATATATTTTTTTGAATTTTTTTTAAAAAGGTAATTATGTAGCTTTGAATTGATCAGTGCTCAAACGGTCTGTGGCTCAGAAACCATCATTGACCTATTGTCATGTCCGGTTGTTGCTGCCTCTAGAAGCTTCTGTTTCGTGGTGGTGTCTTTTCCTTTCTTTTTTAATAAATAAAGATTCCAAGGAAGTAGATAGGCTTTTGATTTCAATGCTGAATTCTGTATGTAATGAGTAATAATAATAAAAAAGATATATAAATAGCACTAAAATACCTCAATTTTTTCATTAGGTAGAGAGAGCATTACTGACACGGATCAGTTTCATGATGAACCTAGCTTCTGAATTCCTTCGATGGCTTTGTCCTTCCTAGGAGGCAAGAATGCCTACTATTGTGGCATGATGACTCTTCTGACAGGGCCTGCGGGTGCTTGGCTTGCAGATATTGCCCTGTGTTTGAAAGATTAGCAGAAGTAGTCTTTGATGAACCATTCCATCGATGTGCTATCCCAGGGCTCAAGAAAACCCCCAGCTGTCACCACGTTGATACGTAAGCAATTTTTTTTTTTGCAAAGATGGTTCTACGTTGTCGAATGAATGTGTTTTGACACCACTTGGACTGTGATGGCTCAGTACTGTTTAAAAGCATATGCGTCAAGACCTGTGGGCCAAATATGGCCCGTCATGTCCTTTAATGCAGCCTTCCAGATGCTAGACTCCAACCCCTGTATTCCTCATCATTAGACATTATCATGACTAGAGTTGCTGGGAGTTGGGATACAGTCACATCTGGAAGGCTGCAGTTTGTTCTGATAATAATTTATTTTTACCTGTCATTCCTCATTCCTCACAGCTCAAGGGGCTTGAATTTAGATACAAGGCTCGTGGGTAAGATGTCTGATTTTAAAATGTCCTTTCACCTTTCCCCAACCTCAGAGCCACAAATGCCATTGGGTTGCATTTCCCATTATCTCCAGTTTGCATGATAGCTCATTAAAAGTGATGGGAGTTGTCATTCAATAACATCTGGGGACTCAGCTGGGCAAAAACTAAAACTATTCTGTGAGAAAATTATAGTTGGCCCTCCCTCTGTCTCCATAGATTCTCCATGGATTCAATAGCCCCTTTGAAGGCAACTATAAGGCTGATGGGGCCCTTGATGGAAATGAGTTGGACACCTCTGCTTTAAAGAGTAGATATAGAGTAGGCATTCCACTTTCAATCTTGTGGTTGCCTCCTGTGGAATCCTAGGACTTGCAGTTTATGGACAGGGCTTTAAAATTCTCTGTTAGAGAGGTCCTGGGCCTCCCTAAACTACCAACTCTCACTTTAAATCTGCTGGTTGCAGGAGGCAGCCAGCGGATTTAAAGTGGGATAGTGACTCTTTAAAGTGTAGTATGAACAACAACAAGAACTTTATTTGTATTCGTCCCTATCTCTCCAAAGGGACTCACATAGTTTGGTGAGGCATCAACCCACTTTGCCAGAGAAAACGAAAGCTCTTGTCAAACTGCAGTTCCCAGGATCCCATAGCCTTGAGCCATAGCAATTTGAGTGGTGTCAAACAGCATTTATTCAACAGTGTAGATGGACCCAAAGTTACTAAGCTTGGGGCCCTTTTTCTGTGAAATCAATGTGTAGTGAGTGGGGATTGAATTCTTGAAACCTTCTTAGTGTCCGTCTGTACCTGTTTCCAAGGATTAGGTAGGAATCTGACCCATCCATATGTAGAAATTCACAAATCGTGTACGGACTGTTACTAATCTTTTCTCAAAGTGCCTAATAACACTGATAGGCTGTTTTGAACGTGGGGCTGGGAAACAAAAAACTTGAAAACTATAATAAAAGAGATCCCGATCTGCATCACTTGAGACTCAGTGACAGATCTGGCTTCTTGTTTTTTGGCTATTTGGTTGTATGCACTTGCTTGGATAAGGATACATTTGAGAGCACTGAGAATATCAGTGCTTAGAATGGTGTGTCGTAGTGAGCGGGACGCTCCTTGCTGATGGTGGCCAGTTTGGTGACTGTAACAAAATACCATATTGCATTGCATAATAGTCACACATTCCTCCTTTTTTTCATCAAAAAGGGGTGCAACTAATATGCGATGAAAAAAATCTGTGTGATTATCTGGTTTTTGTTGGGATTTTTTTTAAAAAAAACTGCCTTGCCTCCAAAAGGGGATGAGAAAAAGGGATGATCCAACCTCAAACAGTTCTGTTTCTGTTTGTTTTAAACTACAGAACCATTTAAAAACTACAGAGCTATTTGGGGCTGATTTTTCTTTCCTCTCTCCCCCTCTATTCCTTCTGTGAATGCAAGGCAGTTTAAAAACTATAAAATGGAGGTCTATGAAGCTCCACTCTTCTCTCCCCCTTCCTTCTTACAAAACCTGGAATGGAGCGCTTTACTAAAGGAAGGAAGGAAGATCCGAGTTCCAGAAACCTCCATTTCATTTTTAAAAAACAGCATTAAGGCCTCAGAAGAAGGAGAGAAGATTGGAGCTTCAGAGACCTTTATTTTATAGTTTTTAAACTGCCTTTCCTTCAGGGAAGGAAGGAAGGGAGAATCAGCCCCAAATGGAGATGTGTCTATTATGCGAGGAAAATGCGAGGAAAATAAAACCCAAAACTGGAGCACGCAACTATTTTGTGATGAAATACGGGTAGTTGAAATATCAAAAAAATTCTTCCTTCCATGCATGCTGGGCATTTGGATTTTCCATCACTCAAAACTGACAAGCTAGACATTCAGCTAGCAAAGGAAAATTTGGAGTGAGACACAAAGGCCTTCCAAACAGACAAGTGGCTCAGCCAGGCGTTTTAGAGCAAAACTGTCCGTTTTCCTTACACTTAAGGGAGCAAAGTTGTTAAACATTCCAGAAAGCGCTGGCCTTGAGCAACGAATCCGCATCCAAATGACTGGCTTTTTGAAGGGGCGGACGGACGGACGGACGTTTCTTCATACATTGCAATGTTTGGGAATGTTCTTTATATTGAAAATGCCTGGGAGAAGGTGTAAAGCATTTGGTGGTGTTTTTTAAAAAGAGACCTGATAGTTCTTTTTTTCTCTCTCTCCATCTTAATACTGATTTTGTGTGTTGTACAGCAGTATCCTTTTTCACTTATTTATTCCATCGGTAGCTATTGTTTGTACAATGTACAATGGTTTCATTTTAAAAAATAAAATTTTAAAACCACAACATGAAACACAGTGTGGCGCTTCTGATTGTGACTTTGTTTCTTTAATGTTGGAGGTTTCTTCTCTTTTTATAAGCTTTTGCCTGTTGCTAATGAAATAGCAACCTGAATGAAGTTCCATTACAATTCAGTTGCCCACAGAAACCCCTCCAGTATATTCTGTTAGTCATGAAGCTTTCTCGCCAATCCGTGTTTCCACAACAAGCCACATTTTCCAAAACCCAATTCTCACAGGGACAGAAAGTGCACAGGCAGCAAAGGAAACACCACAGGGCTGTTAACCCTTCCCTATGCTATCCCAAACTAAAAAAATACACATTTTTGGCTGGAGTTGTAGTCAAGCATGACCGACTGACACCCCCCCCCCCCCGGCCCCAAACAAAAGATTGCCAGGCTTCTTTTACATATGATTGGATTAAGAACATAAGAAGAGCCATGCTGAATCGGGCCTCAGCCCATCTAGTCCAGCATTCTGTGTCACACAGTGGCCCACTAGTTGTACACAGGGATCTCTAGCAGAAAGGAGGGCAAAACCCTCACCTGCTCCCGACCCCCACAACCAGTACCCGGAAAAATCCTGCCTGCCTCCATCAACACAGAGGTGGCACTTGGATGTCCATTTCAGTAGCTACTGATTCCCTTGGTGTCCATGAATCTGTCTAATCCTGCCTTGAAACTGTCCAGGCTGACCGCTGTCACAACCTCCTCTGGAAGTGAGTTCCATAACCCAATGACCCTCTGGGTGAAGAAATGTTTCCCTTTATTAGTCCTAACTTTCCTACCTTGGAGCTTTAGGGAGTGCCCCCTAGTCCTAGTGTTGTGTGACAGAGAAAATATTTTTTCTTTATTCACCTTTTCTATCCCATGCATGATTTTATACACTTCGATCAAGTCACCTCTTAAACGCCGTCTTTCAAGGCTGAAAAGACCAAGGCGTTGCAACCTGATTGAATCAGCTACCTCACTGTAACCTATAGACCCAGGCGATACAGAGAAGTACTGGAGCCCTGAGGACCAACCGTCCTTTGTGTTGCTGTTTGGACAATAGGTGACATTTACCATTTGGTATGGAGTTCGCAGTCACGGGAAACCATGCCACCGTTTTAAAGAAGAGTCATTTCCCCTTTCTTATTCCCAGTAACTGAACATTTATCCTTCCAAGGATGGACAATACTTTTTGCAGGAAATTAAGTGAGAGTCCAGTGCACTGGGCACTGGAATCAATCAAGACTGATACATAAGGGGACAATAAAGGTTCTGGGGACCCATCAGGTCCATTGTTTTTCTCATGCCAGGGATAGTCCCATTACAAGTCATTTGCACCTATTGTTCAGGGGACCACCAGCCCCTCTTTCATTGGACAGAGGGAAATCAGCATCGGAGGCAGGTGGTGCTCTCATTGGCTGGACTCTCACCTCCACAGGGAAACCTCATTGACGTCATCCAGCGGGGGGCTGTGGGAACTTTGAATCTGACATTAAGCCTGTTTGATTTTTTAAAAATGGTTCAAAACTTGTTGTGGATGTATGGGGCGCTGGCGGTTCGAATCTAAATGATTTCCGAAATTTTCCAAAAAAAACCCTCGAATTTTTCCGAAATTTTGGAATGGCTTCGTTAATGGCGAACATGCATGCGCAGTAGGAAAGAAACAGCACTGGCACTGGGAAAACTTCTGGGGATAGTCCCTCCCTCATTTTTAGACCAATCATGATGAAACTTGCTACAGTGGTAGAACGCATGGATCACTGCTAGCTCACCAAATTTCATGACTTACCAATGGATTTTTGGCAAACTTTCAAAGTTTTTATAAAAAGTTTTTATAGACTTATCCAGCTTAAATACAAGTTCTGACTTTGTTTTACTACAGGGAAAGCTTGGCGTAGGGACAGTGCGCCAGCCTCATAAGCATTAAGCAGAAGTTCCGTTGGCTCGATCCCCTGCCAAGTATGTTTTTAAATAATAAAGGAAATACGTTCCTGCTTTGAATTTTGAAAGAGTTTTTCCTGTTTCTTTGTATCCTCTTTATTTTGAAAGTAGTTGTTCTACACCAGAAACTTTGTGTGCCACAGACTGTTTATCCGGCCCACTGGATGCGCTCAGCCACTTCGCCCCTCCCAAGGGCAGGAAGAAAGGATTCCAAAAAGGCCCTGAGAGCCCTAGGCCTTCTCCCGGTGTAGGAAGTGCATGCCCAGGGGACAGTGGAGGATGCGTGATCCCTCCACCAGCCCCCTTTCCTCCGTGCACTTACCAACGCCAGGAGAGGAACCTTCTCCAATGCCAGGAGAGGGGCGTGCTCTGGCGTTGACAAGCACGAGAGAGAAGGGGGCTGGTGTAGAGAGCGCGCTCCCCGCACCAGCCCTCTTCCCCCGCACACTTCCCAACACCGGGAGAGAGATGCATTGGAAAGTGTGAGGGGGAAGAGGGACGGTGCAGGGGGCTCGCTTCTCTCACATGCTTGCCAGTGCGGGAGAGCATCCCTCTCCTGGTGTTGGGAAGTGCGCGGGGGAAGAGGGACGGTGCAGGGAGCGCGCGTCTTACACCTGCCCTCTTTCCCCACGCACTTGTCAATGCTGGAGTGCACCCCTCTCCTGACACTGGGTTTCTGGGAGTTGTTTTGGTCTGCAACTCTCAGAAATCCCAGTCAGTTTACTAGTACACTGCAAAGCCAAGCACGCGGGGAAGAGGCCAGCACTGTGTTAATTTGGGAGAACTGGCTTCCCACTGAAGTATAAGTTCTGACTTCATTGGCCCCAGGCAACAAAACAGCATTATCTTCCAAAAAAAGTCTAGCAGACTCAGGAGGATGGTTTCATGTCTGCACAACCTTTGCCTTGCAGCATCCACCACTGGAGTACATTGGTCCTTGAGACATTCTTGCAATGCTGCCAATCTCTATGGTGGCCTTCTGGGGGTGTGGCCTTCAAGAATAGCTGTGCTTAGCCATACCCATCTCATCCCTCTTAGTGTTGCCACTCGCAAGGGAAGGGAAACCACGAGTTTTTAACTGCTGTTAAACTACAGGACCTTTTGCAATCTCTACAGCTGCTTGCCTCCAGCCAATGAGGGGAAAGCACCTCGGGAGGGGCGGGAATCTAAGGCCGATTCCTTTCTGATCCACTTCCTGGATTGGAAAAAAATGGTGGCGGTGGCTTCAAAATGGCAAATTTACTTCCGGGTTGCTTACATTGCTTCAAACCGCTTCAAAAGTGGCTTTAATCCGAATTCATTCCGATTTTACGAGCATTCCGACGAACCTACCCAGGGCTACCTGACATGTATAAAAATGCCAGTTTTGCTGTATAATGTATCTCAGCTTATTTTGAGTGGGCTACCGCCAGCTGTCATCACTTTCATCTGAAATTAAATAAATACCTCGGTGGCTTCTGCTTCAACTTGGTGAGATTTATTCTGGAACTAGCTTGGGGACCCGGTGGTGCCCGGGTTGAGAAAGGCATTGTGTGCAAAGGTTGGTCCTTATCAGATGTTTATGTGGCTCGCAATGGTCTCAGGAACTTAGTGAAGGTACTGCAAGTCCCATCAGCCATGGTCCATCCCCCTCCAAACAGCACCAGGATGTAAAGTGGGTCATGGGGGCTCTGTGTGTCACGTTTGTCTTTGATCATTCTTTGGATGAGGGTTGCAGTGGTCTCAGAAGCTGAGTGAGGGTACCTCAAGTCCCATCATCTGTGGTCCATCCTCCTTGAAACAGCACCAGGGTGTAGAGTGGGGTAAGGGGGCTCTGTGTGCCAAATTTGGTCTGTATTGGTCATTGGGTGAGGGTCGCATTGTTATCAGGAAGTGAGTGAAGGTACTGCAAGTCCCATCATGTATGGTCCATCCGCCTTCAAACAGCATCAGGATGTAGTGTGGGTCATGAGTATTCGGTGTGCCAAGTTTGGGACTGGTCTGTGATTTGTAGGGGCTACAATGTTCTGTTGGAAGTGAATTGGGTGAAGGTACTGGAAATCCCATCATATGTGGGCCATCCTACCGTAAACCGCACCAGGTAGAAAAGTGGGTCATTGGGCCTCTGTGTGCCAAGTTTGGTCCTGATTTGTCATTGGTGTGGGCCACAGTGCTCTAAGGAAGTGAATTAAAGTACTGCAAGTCCCATCATCCATGTTCCACCCTCCCTCAAACTGCACCAGGATGTAGAGTGCATCTTGGGGGGTCTGTGTGCCTAGTTTGGTCTTGTTCTGTCATTGTTGGGGGCCTAGTCAGGAAAATCAAGTTAAGGAAGCTTTACTGTCAATTCAGGCCCTAAACAATATCCCATGAGCTGAGGCCTAGTCAGGAAAATCAAGTTAAGGAAGCCTTGCTTTCAATTTTGGGCCTGGTCTGTGATTTATAGGGGCTACAGTGTTGTTTGAGAAGTGAATCAGGTGAAGGTACTGCAAATCCCATCATTCGTGGCCCATCCTGCCGTAAACCACACCAGGTTGTGAAGTGGGCCATTGGGGCCCTGTGTGCCAAGTTTGGTCCTGATCCATCATTGTTGTGGGCCGCAGTGACTGACTGCCTGAGGCCTTTCCTTTTCCCTCTGCGTCAGAATGTTGGAAGGTAGATGGCCAATCAAAGTCCTTTATGCAAGTTTCCTTCAGTGGCAACCAATCCCCTCTGTCTGGGGCCTTAGAATGTTGGAGTTATGAGGCTGGCCAATCAGAGTCCTTTATGCAAATAATCTCACAGTGGCAACCCATCGAAACACTGCCACATATTCCTCCGCACCTCCCGCCACAAACATTCTCTTTTATTATATACATAGATAGATATTGGCTTCGTTTTCTCACCAGCTTAACCCCCAGCAGCCTGGATCTCACTATCCACTGCCGTTTTAAATTGCTCAATAACAGAAGTACATTTAAAACATGTGCCTGTCCCGACGTACATACGAGGTCGACTTAAGAACACACCTCCAGAAGCTATCTTGCCCTCAACTTGAGGACCGCTTGTATACCTTGCGTGTATATATGCACAGAGGTCCATAGGGGGCGCGATCTCCGAGAAGGAAGCAAGCGCCTTCCTTTCAGCGGGAGGGCCGCGCCCCTTCCCTGTACCGAAGGGGGCGAGGAGAGCGTCCTGAGGGCTGGGCGTGCAGCCTGAGGGCGGAGCAAATGTCTTGTGGGCGGGGCGAGCGTCCTGAGAAGTGAGCTGTGCTTCCTGGGGGCGGGGCGAGGTTCTTGGGGGCGACTTGTGTGCGTCCACTCCTGGGGAGCGTGGGGAGCCATTCTTTGGGACTTGAGGGCGGAGCGATGGTCTTGGGGGCGGGATGTGCATCCTGAGGAGCAGGGTGTCCTTTGGGGGGCGGGGCGAGGGTCCTGAGGAGCGGAGTGTTCTCCCTGGGGGGCGGAGACTGTGTCCTGAGGAGCGGGGTGTGCTTTTTAGGGGACGGAGCAAGCATATTGGGGGCGTGCGCCTTGAGTAACGGGGTGTGTTTCCTGGGGGCGGAGCGAGGGTCTTAGGGGCGTGGTGTGCGTCTTGAGCAGGGTGTACTTTTGGGGGGCGGAGCGTGCGTCCTGTGTGTGTGCTTCCTGGGGGCGGAGCAAGTGCCTTGGGGCGGGGCGAGCGTCTTCGGGTGGAGCGGGCGTCTTTGGCCAGGGCGAGGACCTTGGGGGCGGAGCGTGAGTCCTGAGGAGCAGGGTGTGCTTCCTGGCGGGGCGGGGCGAGCTTCCTGGGGGCGGGGCCGAGGCGCCACGCGAGGCAGGGGCGGGCCTGGTTGTTCAGACAGAGGCGGCGGTGTTGAGGAGCGGAGGCCTTTGCTGCTATCTCTCGCTGCCTTCGTCCCGGTGGTTTGCCATGGCGGCCGAGGTGTCCACGCGGGCGGGCCGGTTCCGCCTGCTCTCGGCCCCTTCGTCCCGCCGGGCGCCGCTGGTGGCGGAGGACTCGTCGTCGTCCTCGGAGAGCAGCGGGGAGGAGCCCGGGAGCTGCCCGGCGGGGCGCGGGCGAGGGCGGCGTGGAGAGGCGCGGCGGTGCAGCCCGGGCGGCGAGGGCAGGCCTGGGCGCCCGGCGCAGATCATCCACTCGGGCCACTTCATGCTCTCCTCGCCGCACAGCGAGCACCCGCCCAAGAAGGGCTACGACTTCGACACGGTCAACGAGCAAACCTGCCAGACCTACCGCTTTGGGGCGGCGGCGGCGGGGGCGAGAGGGGCAGCGGGGGAGACGGGCCCGGAGGCGGAGCAGCCGGCGGAGGAGGCTCGGGAGGAGCCGGAGGAGGCGGCGGCGGCGGCGGAGGGCGGCTAAGCATCGACGCCTCGCTCACCAAGCTCTTCGAGTGCATGACCCTGGCCTACAGGTGAGGCCAAGGCTTCAGAGCAGGCCTGGGCCAACTTGGGCCCTCAGGAGTTGGGGACTTCAACTCCCACAATTCCTAGCAGCCTCAGGACCCTCCTTTCCCCCTCAGACGCTTAAGCGCTTAAGCGCGACTGAGAAGGGAAAAGGAAGGGGCCTGAAGCTGCTAGGAATTGTGGGAGTTGAAGTCCCCAACTCCTGGAGGGCCCAAGTTGGCCCAGGCCTGCTTGAGAGACCTTTATTTGAGGGGAAATGTGGAAAGGCATGCCTGCCTTTCCTGAGGGGAAACCCCTCGAAGGAAAGATTCTAGACTTGTCAGATAGTCAGACATCCAGGATATACAGACACATTTCTGAGGGGAAACGTGCCCAAAAGGAAAGAGTAAAGTTCATACGGGTACTTTCTGGAGGAGACCCCAAAATAGTCCAAAATCTTTCCATATTTTCCTGATGGGAAATGTGCCACAACCAAAAACATTCCGGAATCTTTGGATATGGAAGGTGAATAATATGCCTTCTGGGGGGAGACACGCCCCAAAGAAATCTTCGAGGATGTCTGCCTTCTTTTCCAAGGGGAAACGTTTCCAAAGAAAGAGTCCAGAATATTGAGGTATGAAAGATGTCGACTTTTTTGTTTTCCTGAGGGGAAACCCATCCAAATAAATTGTGATTAGATTTATTTATACCACGCTTTATCTCACCAAAGGGGACTCTAAGCGGCTTGACAGAAAAGCTTGAGGATACAATTGGAAATGTACAAATATGCAAATTGTAAAAGGGAATTAAAACACAAACAGCACGAAAAATTTAATCCAAAACATAATAGTTCCGAAGTGTTGAATGCAATGGGTGGCTATGGGTTGTTTGGGGGGGGGGTTGGAGGGGAAATATGGGAAAGTAAACATTTCAGAATTTAAAAGGCATAAGGATATGTACTTTTCAACAGGAAAACAAGTATTTAGATATGAAGGGTGTATGTGAAGAGAGATTCCAGGATGGTGAGGTATAAATATACTTGCAAAAATAATATAGATATGCTATAGCAGTGGTTTTCAACCTGTGGGTCCCCAGATGTTTTGGCCTTCAACTCCCAGAAATCCTAACAGCTGGTAAACTGGCTGGGATTTCTAGGAGTTGTAGGCCAAAACACCTGGGAACCCACAGGATGAGAACCACCATGCTATAGGGTTTGGGGGGGCGCTGTGTTTTTACTGAAGATTCCCAAAGGCATAACAGCGTACATAAGAGAAAAGGAAAGGCAGGGAAAAGGTTTAAAATGGCATATTTTCCATGAAGTAGTACCCAACCATTTTTTGACCAGGGACCACTCTCCAACATTAGTACCATTTTTAGTTACAAATCCATTTTTGATTAACTTTAGATTCTGTTTGGTGATTTGGGGTGCTGATTCAGAAAATTGCATTGGATAGATCACATCAGCTCTAGTTTCTGATACAGAACATATGCCACCCAGTAGTCACCATCTGCTCGCCAACAGAAAACCATATTTAATAAGCCTTGGCACTATAAGAGGGTTTCACGAGACCAGTCACTCTTGTAACAGTGTAGTAACGGTGAGGTTGCAGACCATATTTTAGTTCTTGCGGACCACTGGTAGTCTACGGACCACAGGTTTGTAGCCACTGGCCTAGACTGAAGGCAATAATAGTATTCCCATCAGCCACAAAAACAGTGACGTTTCTGGAGTAGAACAACTACTTTCAAAGTAAGGACTAGTAAGGAACAGAAAATGTTTTCCAGTTTTGTTACATAGTGTAATCAGAATCAATTTCCCCCAAAATGTCTAGTTGTTTTCTAGAGTCAGTAAAGGGTTAGGACTCTAAGTTGCACTGTGAGCGTTATCAGTCTTTATTGCCTAACAAAGATAGTCCTGTGTCTTTGAAATGGAAGGATTATGATGATTCCCTAGATCAGTGGTTCTCAACCTCTGGATCCCCAGGTGTTTTGGCCTACAACTCCCAGAAATCCCAGGCAGTTTACTTAGCTGTTAGGATTTCTGTGAGTTGAAGGTTAAAACATCTGGGGACCCACAGGTTGAGAACCACTGCCCTAGATTATTCCCTTATCTTCACAACAACCCTGGGAGGTAAGGCAGTTCCCCAAACCTTGCAGGATATGGGAGAGAAAAACCCCAAGAGGCTGTGAAGGAAAGTCAAGCTGTGGTTTAGTTCCACAGGGCTATCTTTTGGAATTCTGTTTGGCTCTCCCAGCCCAGCCCTTCAGGAAATGAACTGAACCAGGAAGCAGAACTTGTGCTTGGTTTCCTTCCTGGCAGTCTGTCTTCTGTGATTTCAAAAATTCTCTTTGTTTTCCTGAAGGTATCAGGAAAACAAGAAAGCAAAGGCTGTTCCACAGGGATTCATACAATACAGACCATGGGGATGTTTGCATCCCTTAAAATAAGGGTCTGTCTCAAGATGTTTATGTGGCACTCAATGCTTCCCAGGATCCCGAGTTTTGCCATTTTTTCTGCAAACAACAACAAGTTGTGCATACATCCAAGTGTAACAGTATCCCTGTAAATAGGTAGTATTGTTTACCAATAAAAATATAATTTTTCCCAACAGAAGTGGGTGTCCTGGCACTATTTTTTGTTTTAATTTAGTCATCCATGTAGACCATGGAGAGTCCCAAGGCATAAAAGTTGTTATTATGTTATATTTATTTCTCTCCATAAAGGAGACTCAAAGCAGCTCACATTAGAAGTATTTCAATACAATTCAAAATCCAAAAACATTAAAACATCCATGGTATTAATGAATAATTAACAGTTAACATTCTTTAAAATGTCCCTGCATCTGCCTACGTTACCCACCCCTTCTCTGAAAGCCTGTGAGTTGATGATTGTTTGGTGTAATAAATGAATAATTAAAAAGAAAATACTAACAAATGTGTTGGGTCTCTCTTAGGCCCCTTCCACACAGTTGAATAAAATTCCACATTGCCTGCTTTGAACTGGAAGATATGGCAGTGTGGACTCAGATAACCCAGCTCAAATCAGATATTGTGGGATTTTCTGCCATGATATTCTGGGTTATATGGCTCTCTGGAAGAGCCCTTACAAGGGTTATGAGGGTCTGCTTTGTCCTGTAAGTAGCCAGCTCTTGCTTCTATCTGCCTCTGGATTTGCCAAAACAGTTAAATGCAACTCTTTGTCCAAATCTCTATACAGTTAGAAATATTTCACTAGTTCAACCCAGCAATTTGCTTTTGGTGTGCTCAGCCTTCTTGCCAATTGCAAGAAAAACCTAGGTTTCAATTTTCCCAGCACCGTGTCATTTTCTTTGTTTGTGTAACAGTGAGAACATATATGTGATGAAGTGTGAAAAGTGGCTTTGAATGAGAAGCTGATCTTGGGCTAAGGTGAGAACAATGGCTGGGAATTCCAGTTACAGGCTATATAATATCCCCATGGGTAGCTCTGTCTCAATGTTTGTTGATCCCAGCTCTGAAACGTGAGCTGTGGAAAAGTCAGCTGAGATGTAATGATAGACATGAACAGCCTCACAGGATCAAAATGGAGACTTGTGTATTTCCTGTTGGCTGATCGGACGTCAGCAAGCAAAGTGTGCCACCATATTGCCATGAGGAAAGGAAACCTTCTGGGTGCGTGGTCATGGCAGAGAGACGGACACACTAAGCTCTGCGAAAGTGTGCCAGTGTTGGGGATAGACTGGGTAGAGCAACAGCTCCCTCTCTCCCGTTGATTGAAGCAGGGGAACAGCGGAACTGGGAGGGGTCAGCCGATGGTCCAAAAGGGGGTCTTCTCAAGAGGAGGTCTTTGAAAGGACCTGGTATTGGCCCCTGTGGTACAGCGGGTGGCCCTGGATGCGTGCAGGGAAAAATCCTGCACATCTCTGCACGCACTTTTAAACTTGAAAGAAAGAAGGTGGCGGAGGTAAGAAGGAATGGATTAGATACTAAAGGAGGTATTGGAAAGAGGTGTAGAGGGTTCCCGTAGAAGAAGACGGAAGGATGGAAAGAAGGAGAGCCCTGGGGGAGAACGGGGAGGAGGAGAAGGATTATAATTATCAAAAATAAAATAACCCAGTCAAAGTATTCAAGTGTTAAGTACTTGAAAGCTAAAAACTGAAAAACGGGAAAGAGACTGGAGATTGGAGATAATCGGAAAGGGGGGGGGAGTAAACAATGAAGGACTGAAGATTGGGAGCCGAGGTGAACAACAGTTAATAAACTCGAAAGATTGACTACAAATATAAATTAACAAGAAACTGACAATAAGATAAATAGCCTTTAGGAAACTTATTTATTAGTGTGTGTGTATATACTGTATATATAGAGGGGGGGGGGAGAGAGAGTCATATATAACAATAAAAATAAAAAAATCTTTGTGGTTATACAAGAAAACTAACAAAAGAACAAGAGAATTAAAGAACTATCCTGACCTTGAACTGCTTTGACTTCAACAAGAGAAGAATGTAAACAGGGACAAACTTGCAAGGCCACTGTGAGGGAGGAGGGAGCTTGCGAAGAGAGCTCAAGTCTTGCGAGGAGGAGAGTAAAAGGGGAAGAAGGAAATCCCGCAAGAACAGAGAAAGCACAGAGGCGAGCGAGAATGAAACTGAGAACAGGAAGAAGGTCTGGAAGGTAGAAAGTGAAGGGCGGAAGGAGGCCAAGAAGGTCAAAACAAAAGAGACATTGCGAGAGAAAACAGGAGCGGTCTTGCACTTGCGAGACTAGAAACGGAAGGATGGGACTCGGCAAATAAAGGAATCTAGGCAAAAGACTAGCAAGAAACAAGATAATAAATAATAGAAAGCAGAGGAAGAGCCAGGGAAAATAAGAGAGAGATGTAATATATACGCACCAAATAAATCCAAAAAAAATACTTGCAGAAAGACTTTTTTAAAACATAGAAGACCAAGAATTTGACCAATAGATAATCTTAGGAGATATTAATGGAGTATTAGATAGTGAATTAGACAGAAGCAGAACAAACAGGGATACAAGAAAGAAAAATTATGATAAGGGAAAATTACCAAAATCAATGACAAATATAATGAAAGACCTGAATCTAAAAGACATATGGAGAACCAAAAACAGAAAAGACTATACATATTACTCGGCCAGACATCAAAAATGGTCGAGAATTGATACTAATTAATGTAAAAAGCATACAGATCTTACCTAGAATAGATTCCAAACACTGCCCGTTAGAATTAAAAATAGAAAATACAAAAAAGGTGAGAAAATGGAGGCTGGATGAAAATACTATTAAAAAGAGAAGAAGATATAGAAAAAAATAGGAAACTACTAAAAGACTACTTCGAGATCAATGATAAGTACGAAACCAAACTATCAACAATATGGGAAGCAAGCAAAGTTGTAATGAGGGGGAACTTTATACAACAGAAAGCATTAAAATAGATTAAAAAATCAAAAGATGAAAGAGATACTAGAAGAAACAGGAAAGGAAGAACTATACCAAGATGAGAAGATAAATGAGGACAAGATATCCCAATATCTAGGGAACCAGAAAATACCAAGAATTTCAGAATAAGAAAGGGAAAACCTGAATAAAGAAATATCGAAAGAAATAAAATCCGCAATAAAAAAATCTAAAAGCTAATAAAGCTCCCAGACCAGATGGTCTATCAGCAATCTATTACAGAATATTCACCCAAGAACTTATACCATATCTAAAAGAGGTTATGAATGAAATAAGATGATACAAAGAACTACCAAGATCATGGAGAAAAGCAAACATTTGTGTGATTCATAAAGAGAAATCAGATCCAGAGGAAGTAAAAAATTATAGACCAATCTCGCTGCTTAATGTAGACTATAAAATTTTCAGTAATATTTTGGCGGAAAGACTTTAAAAACTATTAAACAATTATATAAAAGAAGAACAGGCAGGATTCTTACCAAACTGTTGTAGAGCTAATCAAATATTATGAAATTAAAAATCAAAATAAAGTGATGTTCTTAACTCTCGATGCAGAAAAGGCATTCGATAGTGTAAATTGGGATTTCTTTAAATTTTTAATGAGAGAAATGGGTGTAGGATTCTACTTTCAAAACGCAATAGAGGCAGTATATGAAAAACAGGAGGCAAAAATTATAATAAATGGGCAAGAAACGGAAACCCTTGAAATAAGAAAGGGAACAAGACAAGGCTGTCCCCTATCCCCTTTAATATTCATATTAACATTGGAAGTATTATTAAATATAATAGAAGAAAAAGAACTGGTTGGAACTAAAATATAAGGACAGAAACATAAATTCAGAGCATTCGCCGATGATTTAATTTGTATAATTAAAAACCCAAAAACGAAATTAGGAGAATGTATAAATACAATAAAGAAAATTTGTCAAAGTCTCAGGCTTCAAAATAAACATGGAAATAACAAAAGCAATAGCAAAAACATTGGGGGAAAAAGAACAGGATACAATTAAAGAAAAAGGGAACATACAAATTCTCTCAAAGATAAAATATTTAGGGATCATTCTAACATCTAAAAATCTACAACTACAAAATAATTACATAGAAAAATGGAATGAAATTTAAAAAGAACTAGAGGGATGGAAAAATGCAAATCTATCACTCTTAGGTAGAATTGCAACAGTGAAAATGAAGCTTTTACCAAAAATGACCTTTCTATTTCAAAACCTGCCTATCATAAGAAATCAAAAATTATTGAAAGAATGGAATAGAGATATTACAAAATTTATCTGGAAGAACAAAAAACCAAGAATACACTACAATAATATGTTAGAACGAAAGGAAAGAGGAGGACTTGCTACACTGGATTTAGGATTATATTTTAAAGCGAGTGCATTACTTTGGGCGAGAGACTGGGCAAAATTGGAAAAAAGAAAATTATTAAATTTAGAAAGAATGGAATTAAGGGGATGATGGCACTCATATATCTGGTATGAGGGAACAAAAAAAGAAACATTTTGGAAATCATTTTATGAGATCATCTATACTGAAAATATGGGAGTAATACAAAAATCTATATATATAAAGGAGGACCCGTCATCCAAAGACTGCCATAGGCAGAGAAACCTTCCAAGGCAGAGACACCAAACTTGGCAACAAAAATGGGCCTCAGGCAAGGAAGGTTTTTAGCAAAGAAACTTTCCCCTCCAAAACCTAGAAGGTCCCCAAAACAACGATAAGAAACCCCTACATTTCCCAGCATCCTCCGCGGCCACCAGCGAATCCCATTGGCCGACATCGGCCCACACAAAATGCCAGCGCCGCTTCCCAATGCAGGCCACACCCCCTGCCATCCCCACAACCACTCCACCCCCTTCCCCCGGGCTGGCCCCGCCCCCTGCCATCCCCAAAACCACTCCACCCCTTCCCCCGGGCTGGCCCCGCCCCCTGTGCGCGACAATTTCTTAAAAATAACTGCCGCCAAAACAAATCACCTCAGTACAGCCTCCCACACACCACAGCCAGTTGGACTGCCGAGGACACACAGTGCCTAAAGGACAGGCTCCTTCAGCCTCGCCCACACTGGCCAAACCAGTAAAACTGACCACTGGTAATCACCACAAACCACTGACCTCGGTACGATCAGCCACACAATCACAACAACAAAATAAAAAAACACCACACACTCCTCCAGACACTACAACTCTCACAACCACACTCGAGAAACACAATCCAAAAGACCAAGCCAGCACAAAATACCACACAACGTCAATATGCAGAAGATACACAACTATGTGCACAGAGCACATGCATACCACTCACAGGACAAACAAAACAACAAAAGACACCCACTTTGCAAACACCACACCCACAACATGACAGCCACACAACTCACGATGCCTACCTCTACAGACCCACAACACAACTCACACACAACACACACAATGCATACATACCACTGCTAAACAGAAACCAGCACAGTACAACCAAATAACACACCCCACATACACACCGTACATCCACACCACACTACCACTGTACACTCACAACAACAAACTATACACTCAACACCACAAACTCTTCTCCAAGCACCATCCCACCCACACACCACCAATCCTCCACTTTACAAACACCACACCCACAACATGACAGCCACAAAACTTGCGATGCCTACCTCTACAGACCCACAACACACACAACGCATACATATCACTGCTACACAGAAACCTACACAGTACAACCAATAACACAGGAGGACATAACAACTACCAGGAGGACATAACACTAACACAAATAGGGCACCAGGGACACAGGCACCACTGACAAACACATACTGCCGGAATAACACAAACTTGCAAAACCCACAAAAAAATAAAAACAATCCTGCAACACAAAAACCCACCCCAACCAAAATTCACAACAAACACCACTGGCAAAAGCAACACCCCCTCCAATTCCCAATCACACTAGCTTTTGCCATCACCATAAACAAGGCTCAAGGACAAACACTACAAATCTGTGGCATAGACCTTGACACAGAATGCTTCTCCCACGGTCAACTCTACATAGCGTGCTCCAGAGTTGGGAAACCACAGAACCTCTACATCAACACAGCAGATGGAAAGACAAAAAACATTGTATATCCACAAGCTCTGCAGAACGCCAGCAACACCACACACCGACAACTCCACAGGACTTCAACATCCCACCCACCAGAACAACCCACAACGACACAGCCATGACCCCACCAAGACCATAAGTAACATCAATTCCAACCCTTACATACTCAGACTTTCTCGCATCTCCTAAATAGGGCACAGCAACGCGTGCCGGGTACAGCTAGTGTTATATAAAAATACACCCCTGTGGATAGCACCTTTAGAGGCGGGAAAAAGAAGATGTATGGGATGGTACGATTAGCCTAAATTCAGAGAAATACTAAAAAAAGAGGGAGGAGAAATAGTATTAAAATCACAAGTATTGAACATGATTGACCAAAAAATCTCATGGTTCCAGTATTGGCAAATTAAGGATTTTTTTTAAAGATAAAGAAATAGGATTCGCACAAGAAAATAATTTTTGGGATAAAATAATGAAATCGGGAAAAAACTTGATAACAAAAATATATAAGAAACTATTAGATTGGAAAATGGAATCAGGAAAAACTTACATGAAAAGGTGGAATGAAAATATCGGAAGAGTCATCAGACAGGAGGAATGGGAAGATATATGGAAAAATAAACTAAAATATGTATATGCAAATAATTTGAAGGAAAATTGGATAAAAGTATCACACAGATGGTATATGACATCAAAAAAGCTTGGAAAAAGCTATAGTAATTTATGTACATCTGGCTGAAAATCTAAAGAAAAGGATCATACTTTCATATATGTTGGACCTGCGATAGAGCCAAAAGATACTGGAAAGAAATACAGAAAGGCTTACAGAAAATGCTAGCAATACATATCCCGTGGAAACCAGAAACATTCTTATTAGGGATACACGAGATGAATATAGGGGGAAAAAACCCCAGACAAATTACTATTTTTAATGATCATGGCAGCAAGAATATGTTACGCGAAAAGATGGAAACAAAAAGAGATCCCGGAAGAGGATGAGTGGTTCATGAAGGTCTTGGAGATTATAAACATGGATAGGCTAACATTTCTTATGTCAAAAAATAAAGGAGTAAAAATGAAATAAACAAATTGGGAAAAAGTTACAAAATACTTGAAACAAAGAAACAAGAAGATTTTGATCTAATAAAAATGGATTGAGCAATACAAATGGATTGAGCAGCACAAAAGAAAATGATACGAAAAGAGGGAAAGAAATCTAACCAGAAGAAGAAAAAGAAGGGGGATGAGAAAAGAAAAATAAGAAAACCTCAGGAAGATACCAGGAAATTAACACGTGCACACACACACACATTCTATTTTCTCTCTATCCCGCTGTTCTTACTCCCTTAATTTTCTTCCTAATTCTATTTCTGTTTTCCCCCTTCTCTTTCTTTTTTCTGTTACTTTTCCTTTTCCTTTCTCTTCTCGGTTACTTCTCTCTCTCTCTCTCTCTCTCTCTCTCTCTCTCTCTCTCTCACTCTTTTGTTTGGAGCTTTTAAAAAAATGTAAATTTCAATAAACATCATATAAAAAAGCAAAGGAAACCTTTTCACAAGACCCCCTCTCTTTTAGGGGACTGGGCTGGACTTGAGCCAGTAATCTGGAAGACAAGTCCCTTTCCTATGAGGAAATGCAACACTTAAGACTCCTGCATGGTGTGGAAAAAGTGGATAAATCAGAAGTTTTCCTCCCTCTTTCGTAATGCCAGAAGGGAGGGTGAGCCAGTAGCGCCAAATGGCGAGAAATTCAAGGCAGCCAAAAGAAGCATTTCTTCTTACACTGTGGCATTGACAGTAGGATATATGGATGGTAGCTTATTTGGATGGCTTTTAAAATAAATTCATCTTGTTCATGAAAGATACAAAGTCTCATGACTGTTACTCATGATAGCTATTTATTAGAGGCGGCAGACAGTAACGTGGTGTTGCCCTTTAGTTAAAGTTGTGGACTTTCCGTTTGTTTGAGTGCTGGAACAGATAGGCCTTTAGTCTGATCTTTAAACCCAAGAGTTGTGCTTTTGTTTAAGGCAAGTTTATTTAAATGATTTACGTAGGGAGCGAATTCCAAAACAAAGCCTGTTTTAGTCATGCTATGTTACATTGTTTTGTGTGGGTTGTGAATCTGTGGTGTTTTTTGTTTGTGAAGGTGCCTCTTTTTTCAAGGCATGCTAGTATTATTCTGGGCATAAATGGATGATTAACAAATCCAGCCCGTACATTGTTTGTCCTATGTTGTGCACCTGCTAAACATCACCTGCTGAAACAATGAGATCTACAGAAGTTTATAATCTCTCTCTTTTGAGATTGCCAAAGATTCTAGATGCATTGTTGTACCTGCCGCCTAAAGACTGAAATATGACAACAATGAAGTGAAAGATCAGCTTGAGCTGTGGCTGGTCCAGCGGAGATAACACTGGCACTTTTACTTTTCCTTTGTCTCAGAATGCTTTGTGACAACAGTCTCCCAACTGTGGATGGAAAACTTCCCAGCTGTTTCATAAAGGAGTTTGTCAATGTTAGTTGCACTCAATTTTGAAGGTGTCGCTCTTGTAATAATTTTCTTTTTTCCTGTTGATGGACTAAGGATGGGAAGAAGGTTGCTAGAAGCAAAGTAGTGTCAAGATAGTACATCATAATGCTATTTTCACATCTCCTTTTGGAGGTGAGAGTTAACAGGTGGTTTTTTGGCATCTGCTAGTTTGGGCAACCTCCCCAAACAAGATTCAGAGGCTTAGACTAACTAATGCCCATGTTAACCCCCTTATCTTCCCTCTGATGTACCAGATTGGTATGTGTCTATCTTAAGCAAAGTCTCCTTAACAGATAAGAGTATCGTCGACACTGCTTAAAAGGGTAAAGCACGCAACTGGATCAATGTAGGCGTTTCTCTATGCTGGTGCATTAACCTGCCCCAGAATAGGTGACAGTGTGCTCCAGATTCTGAACTTGCTTCAGAATCACAAACAATATTAACACATCCTTGTAAAGACAAGGGACAAAAATAATAGCTGAGGAAAGAAAATTGTATTTGTCATTTACTTCACCATTATGATTGACTTAGTATTGTCATCCCTATATATAGTATCTCACAGAGTGACCAGCTTAGGTGACAGTCTAAATTTCACTAAGCGTTTCTACCATGGTGGTCTGAGATTTTGGTATGATTTTTATTGGATCAACAGCTTGTTAGTAAAAGAGACATTGAATGTTTTCAAATTATTCAATTTTATGTGTTCCTTTTGTCCCAATATATTATTCTTATTGTAAGACTCTGTATTGCCATTGTTTTATACTCTCAGACAGAATGCATGAAGATATACTTTCCCCTCTCTCTCCTACACAATTTCACTTCAATTATATGGATAAATACTGGGCCCTGGAAGCCCCGATCCTGAGACTTAAATTTGAACCCTAAATGTAAGTCTTACAATAGCTCTGTAGGCTTGTAAGTTGCCGTCCACTTGTATTAAGTTAAAGATTGTTTGCAGAATAAGAGAAAGAAGCTGTCCAAAGATTGATTGTTTCTTCTCTCTATCTTCTATAATAAACTACAAACATAAGGGAAATTGGGATGGTGGAGCTAGGGACATTTTTCTGTAGGGTCATGATGTTTTGTGTGCTTATATGTAAGCTTGCGGCACTGCTCGTGAGTGTAACTTAGGACAGAGCTGATCTTAGTGTTTTCTTTAACGGTGTCATAGTTTGGTGGTGGATAATGGTTCTGTCCAGATAAGTATGATGGCCACAGATATACTATTGGTGAGCATGGTTCAATCTCTCTCTGGCCAGGGTCAGCCTGTCAAATGCTTCATCTTAAGGCAGGCAGCAGACTGACCGTTTTCTGAACTGATTAGCTGTCTCACCCCTTCATGGCTAAATCTCTCACTAATGAACACAGCAATAACAGCTGACGCCCGTATAGCTCTTCGTAAGGCAATAATGGATAGCAGAAGATTTAAAAAAGGAAATAATACACAAATGTAACAGATTTGGTGGAAAAGAAACTTGCATGTACTAATCATAAGACTTTTTGAGTCCCTCTCAGTGTGTGAATACATTTATCATTTAAGCTTCTAATGAGCTGAGTGCTTGATTTCAAGTGTTAGTCTGTTCCATGGTTGGACACATTGTTTCATTTCTTCTTGATGTTCAGAGCTGGGGATGATCTGGGATAAACCAGGGCAGAGACTGGAAGCAACACCAAAAGAAGCAAGTTAAGTATAATGAATGCATTTGTATGCTTCTGAAAGATCATCTGTTGAAAGATGAGAGAAATTCTTCCCTTTATGCTGCCATAGGCCCCATCTTGGGAGAAAGACAGGATATACAGTACATTAAATAAAGAATATGGCATTTAAAACCTGTATTTATCTCAATGCCTTGTACTCAGTCCTATACCTTGTACACTGATTTGGGTCCTATTGCAATTGCACTTAGTTCTTGTTATAGAAATGCAGAGTTCAGGTCGGAGAAGAGTATCCTTTCTGTGTATGAAATGACTACTTGAAAAAGAGCAGCTTGCATAACCCAAGAATCTCACTTTGTTTATGAAAGTGTCTGTATATTAACTGTCTAGGGCAAGTTTGCAGCTTTCAAGCTGCCAGAAGATTCCATTTTGTGGTTTGACTGCATTTCATAATTCTGAATGTCTGGGAAGTTTTCTTAACTGGGAAAGGGTGGAGCTGCTGTCGTTCTGGCATATCAACCAAGGGGTGATAATAAGTTAAGTGAAAATACCATATTTTGTGTTTAATGGCAGTGTGATTGTAATATAGTATATCGTTCTGTTGTATTTCACACATACACTTTTATCAGCCTTATCGAATGCAGTGTGGCATATTTCTGAGTCTATCCCAACTTTGCAAGCTCTTCTGAGGCCCTTTCCATGCAGCTGAATAAAATCCCACATTTTCTACTTTGAACTGGGAGTGTGGAATCAGTTAACTCAGTTCAAAGCAGATAGTGTGGGATATTCTGGGTTATGTGGCTGTGTGGAAGGGCCCTGAGATGGGAACTGTTGCAACAGTTACTTGCATTGAATGTTATTAGACATTACGTTTAATTATACTCTTTCATCATGGAACATAGAACTGCATGTATGACTTCTCCATTCCATTTTGTCATCACTGCAACCATGTAAAGTAAGTTGATCTAAGAGATATCCAGAGCTCACCCAAGAAGGGTCATGTGATGAGTAGTGATTTGAACTCAGGTTTCCTCCAGTCATCTCTATGCAACCCACCCACTTGGTGATTCCTGAGGCACAGCTCCTATTTGGAGAAGAAGTCATAAAAATGAAAACAGGCGGCATTCTATTCCTCCAGAGTCCAACCCCGTTACCTGCGGGAAGCCATATATGCATTACAACAGCCTGCTGTAAACTTTTGCATATTAGTATGATGCAATGTGTTTGGACCTCCTGGCTTTCATTTCTAGGAGTGTTTTCAGGGCTTTCCTGCTTGTGAATTTTTTTCCCTGAGCTCTTTGCAGGTAAAGTTTTGTTTTTCCTTCTGTTAGTCAGCCTTTGCATATTGCGAAATTTCAGGCATGTCCCCTCCTACAGATACTGAGATAATTTCTATTAAAACCAGGTGTATGTACTACACAAAAGATAAATTTGTGACTGAAAGTGGAGAATGCTTCTGCTAAGACAGTGCTTGTGACCCATAGTTTTACATGCTGCCCAGTTTACCACATGCACTTCAGAAATCAAATGATTTCCAAGCAATGGCTTGGCTTGCCAATTAAATGCTGAAGCTCTGTGATTACAGTTGAAGGTATGACTTGTGATAAGCCTCTGTAGAATTGTGGATATGCACCTGGACACTGTTGCACAACTTCCAAGATTTCAGTCTGAAAATTCAAAGGGAGATTCTGCAACCAGTGCATGAGCACATACAGAAATGGCATGTAGTTACCGCTTTAGAAAATTGCTTCTGTTCTTGCACAGAATTCCTGAATGTTCCTGCTTGTGTGTAGGAAAATCTGTTTTGTTTCTATATGGCAACAATAAAAGAGTTGCTTTGTGATGCAGTACTTCTAGGTTGGATAACCGCACCAAAGTAAACATGAGGGGGAAAGTTCAGAAGCTTCAGGTCCGGCTGAAAGGCCTTCAGCACATCTTCAGGTGCAACATGGCGGGAGGATCGTTACACATATTCTTTACTTTAGGATGGAAGTGAAGTAAAAGAAAAGACTTCCAATGATGACATCTTCTCTAACGAGAATAACCATCATAGTAAGATTGTATTGCTATTCCACACTCTCTCCCCAGGGGGGCTCAGGATCCTTCAGACTCTGTGTTGATCCAGGGTCTGGAGAACAAGCCCTATGAGGAGAGAGTGGCCGAAAGAGCTCAGCCTTTGGAAGAGAAGGCTGAGAGGAGAGAGGGTGAGGGTCTTGGATTGAGAGGGGAGAGGAAGATGTCATAGGGAAGAGGGAGCAGGCTTCTTTTCTGCCCCCCCCCTCCCCGGGAGACTGGGATGCCATGGAACAACGGTTTCCAACTACAAGGAAGAAATGAGGAAGAACTTCCTGGCAGAGAGAGAGAGAGAGCCTGTATTTTACTGTGCCCTTCGGCTCCTGTAAGCCGCCGCGAGCCTCAGGGAGTTGGCGGCATAGAAGCCCGAATAATAAATAAATAAACCATACTCTGCCTTCTTTGTAAGTAAGATAAGCAGTTGTATCAGATTAAATTTCCTGACAAAATCCACTTTGCTTTATTGTGTGAAGGAGCTCTGCAGCACATTTGGGTTTTGACCAGCAAATTTGCTCTGATGGTGCTAAATAAGTAGCAATAAATAAATAACAAATAACTCTTGTTCAGTGTTCTGTAAAAAAAACCACAAGTGGAAGGAACATGTTTTCAAGGAAATTGACCAGATCAGTTAAGCCAAACCAGGAGGCAGTTGATAATATGAAAGAGTGGAGGGGATAAAGGATAAAGTCACAATAACTTTTCTTTGACCCCCATCTACACTGCCATTTAATCAGGGCCATAGTCAGAAAAAAAAAATTCAGGAGTGGGAGGGATTAAATCTTTTCCCTTCTAGGGTTCCATGAGAGACTGAGTGAAAAACCCCCCTCTTTTTTAGCTTTAGCTATATTTTTTATGCAAGGATTCCCCAAGATCTGAATGTTATTTCAATTGCTCATACAGGGTAAAAAGATTGAGAAAGCCGGGTCTAATCAATCTGTAAATCAAGCGAGTGCTAACTCCACATTCCTTTTAAAATACATTGTTGGAGATCTGTTGTATGCGTTTGTGTATAGTTTGCCTGTCAGCATTTCTTGTTCCAGATCCGACTCAGTCTCCAAGCTATCCTGTGGTAAGAGGAAAAAAACACAAATGTTTTATTGTACATATTACTGTTTTTCATCCTGATACTTAATTTTTGCTTCCTAGTTGCCCCACCAAAAGACAGTCACAGAGCTGGATGGTTTACACAATGCACTGCTCCGCCCCACAAAAGGACAAGGGGAAAATTGGGTTCATAATCTGTTTACATGCCTTTCGCTCAACAGACAAGCAAATGGCTTTGCTCATTCTGTCAAGTTTGTCAGAGGTGTGGGGATTTGCCACTCGGTCCCATGGCTGCTCTGCCAGCTGCCAGCAATTGCTGGCACCACCCCGCTGGCCGCACGCCTTCCTTTCACTGGCACTCGCCACATTTATAGGATAATGAAGTGCCACTTGATAAGGTGAATGGCTCTGATGTGCTAAGTGGAGCACCGCTTGACTTCTCATCACTCCCTTCTGTCCCAGGATCTGAAGAGCGGCTTCAGGTTGATGACGTTTGAGATTCTGAGGACAAACTTGTCATTCCACTTGAAACTGCCACTTACATTGCCAAGGACAAAAGCGCATTCACACTTCATTTCTGCATGGCCTAGAAATCTCAGTGAGCCTTTGGACTGTCGTTCCTGAACCCTCTTCTTCCGGCAACCTGCCTTTTTATTATTTAAAGGATAGATAGGGCACTCTTCCACATCTGACCCAGGTGGCTGGTTTTCACAGAACGTAAAGATAAACTGGTACGGAGATTAAAATAAAATAGACCATCTTAAAACAGCAGGATACAAAGTAAACTAGTGTTTGCCCCATGCTTTAGTGTTCGTAGAATCACAAGGGATATACCTACATTCTTTAAACAGACAAAGGGTACAGTGAAGTGTAGTGGTTTGAGTGACTAATACTCTGGGAGAGAAGAGTTTGAGTCCTTGGGTGAGTCACACTCTCAGCTTCAGAGGAAGGCAATGGCAAACCTAGAAAGCTTCTGCATGAGCAAGAGCAACAATACTTCTATGTAGGATGCAGGCTGTTTGTGTTTTGGAACAGAATATGAGACCTAAAGCACCACCTCATCTAGTAGCTTTGCCTCCTGCTTTTTAGTGTTAGTTTTCAAACTTAATTACCTTTGATGTCAGTGATGGGAACTGAATTGAATGTTTAGATTGCATGCCCCTGACCTTGACTATGCACAAATTCAGTATGTCCAACTGTTCCAAGTGGCAAGGGTTGGGCGCTTTGTGTAATGTTTCAGATGCCGCCTGGGCTATTGCTGCTCTAGCACCGTGAGAATGCATTTGTGCTGCTCTTTTCCTAATGTGTCCCTGACCAGAGAGTGCTCTGGAAGAGTCACGAATTAGCAAGAGCTTGGCACATACTGTAGTTTACGGTAAAAAACAAACTATACAAGTATGTTTGTTGCATTTCTTTTTTAGAGAGCAGTGTGTTAGGAACAAAAAGTTACTTTTTCCTTTAAAATGTACCACACCTGAAAAATGTAAAAATCTACTTGAAACAAAAGTGGTCCCAGTTGAATTCCCACAAACCAATGTTTTAGTAATGAGAAAATCATAGGATCATAGAATTGGAAGGGACCTCATGGGCCATCCAGTCAAACCCCCTGCCAAGAAGTAGGAAAATTGCACTCAAAGCACCCCCGAGAGATGGCCATCCAACCTCTGTTTAAAAGCTTCCAAAGAAGGAGCCTCCTCCACACTCCGGGGAAGAAAGTTCCACTGCTGAACGGCTCTCACAGTCAGGAAGTTCTTCCTAATGTTCAGATGGAATCTCCTTGCTTGTAGTTTGAAGCCATTGTTCCACGTCCTAGTCTCCAGGGCAGCAGAAAACAAGCTTGCTCCCTCCTCCCTATGACGTCCTCTCACATATTTATACATGGCTATATCATGTCTCCTCTCAGCCCTCTCTTCAGGCTAAACATGCCCAAAATGATGTTCAAGAGACTTTTAGAAAGTCATTCAATTGTGCCCTTGCCACCCCAAAACAGTACTGTTTCACAAGTAACTTTCAAGGTCTTCTAAAAGAGTGAGGGGTGGTAACCATTCATCTAAAGGTTTTCTCTTGTTTGTAAATCAGCAACAAGTTTATCTCAAAAATTGACACCAATGGCAGCTATCAGTAGGACAACTTATCCTGAAAATGTTCTATGTGTCCTGCTTGTGGTGCCCAATTCTGCTCCCCATAATGACATCAGGAGAGGTTGAATAAGCAATCTACAAGCCAAGGATGCCAAAGAGAAGGACAACTTCTCTCCTAGCTGCCCTTAAATGACCAAGGTCTGCCTTGCAGGTCTTGTTGACCAACATAGAAGTGGCAGATGATAGGAGAAGTACTCCCAAGTATGTAAAGAATTGTAAGGCATTCCTTCCTTCTCCTTTCCATTTAATAAAAGGGCTGCTGTATAGTCAGCACAGTACTCTTCCAGGTGCAAGTGGTCTGAGCTCTACTGCAAGTGAGAAGTGTTTACTTTTTGTTTTATGAGCTCAGTGTACAGTTCAGATAAAGCTATCTAACATCACACATTCACTATGTTTCATTGGCTGGCTTAATATTGTTCATTTTCAGTAATATTGTCATTTTAGAAGGGGTGGTTTTTTTTTTTGCTATCCCTGGTGTTTTTGTTCCAAATTGACATTTTAGGCTTTGCATGACCTAATACCAAATCTGGCTCCTGTTGGGTTTAAAGTTTGTCATATTTGTAACTGAGCAGATGCTTTTTAGGCAGGTTCTTGAACCTTTGGCTGCTTTGAGCAGTAGTTTGGGCACCCAAACTATGTAAACCGCTTAGAGCCTGCGGGATACAAGTGTGATGAAAAAAAAAAGTAATCAAAGTAGTTTTTCCCCCCTTCTGTGCCCAAAAGAATTTGCATTGTGAACAGACTTGGGGTGAGAGAAGTGAGCTGGTTCTTTGATACGTACTTTTCTGCAACCTCAAATAGACTTTTAGAATAAGATCCTTGTAGTCTTTGGTGTATTTATAGGCTTGTCGTGTTGTGTGGGGATTGTTACATTATCCTCAGTGACAGAAGGTCCAGCTTCAGGTTTCTCCACCTGTTGCATGTAGTAAACAGTCCTATGAAGTCAGGAAATCTTTGCACTCCCTTCCATCCAGAGTCAGA
This sequence comes from Anolis apletophallus, assembly GCA_030556195.1. Taxonomy (NCBI): domain Eukaryota; kingdom Metazoa; phylum Chordata; class Lepidosauria; order Squamata; family Anolidae; genus Anolis; species Anolis apletophallus. The sequence goes on from JARBWK010000011.1 coordinate 87,390,199, forward strand.
AACAAGTGAATAAATAATTGAAATGAGGTTGTTTTGAGGAAGTCCACTTAAGCTACTTTGGTCGGTGCCTGTCAATTATTGGAAACCGTATCTCCACAACTGCTGCATAGCCTTGAAGGCTGGTGTGTAGCTGGGGCCTTCAGAGTGCTCAAGGGCTGGGTTAGTTGCCAACTAGCAATTAATACTTGATTTAGATGGGCTTCTTGACTTGTAAAGCAACTCTGTTTTGGCGCGTCTGGTGCATCAATTTTAGCCACAACCACGGCTCATCGTTTTTTGATTTCATTCCCAGGAAAAAACAGGGGGAAGACATTAGAATAGTTGAATAGATGACTGAATGCTGGCAGATGAAGCTTTCCCACATCACAGCATGAAGTCAGGAGACAAGATGCATTTTCTTAGCACCTCCGTTCCTAAAACTTAAGTTGGCTGAGCTTGACACTGTTGGCATTTCAGACAAAATCCCTTGAAACTCAAACTTCGTCATCCCACCACATCTTTTCGTAGTTCATATTTCAGACAGTCTTTACAAATGAGATTGAATGCTAAACTGGGATTTTGAATGTGAAGTATAGCATGGTCTGTGAAGAGCATGGCTGCAACCCTGTGGTCACCGCATTCATTAGCTGCTGCGAATATAGCAACGTCTGGAAGTTTTAATTAGATCAGGAGCTTGCTACCGGTTGTATCAGTGCCAACATTATTAACAAAACAGTATTAACAAAACAGCGGTTTTACCTCACCTAATCCCGTCTCCTATTCACCCTGAACCTCCAACAAGATTAGGAGAATGGAAAGAGAGCGGAAAGAAAAAGTGCTGGATTTACAATGGCTATTTTTAGAGGCAGCTGGCAAGAAGAGAAATGAAAATAACTTGGGTGGTGAGGGAAAAGGAAAGTTTTGTCCCTGAGTTGCCCCTCTGTTGCTCTCTTCCCAGATTGAGAGTTGGAGAGGAAATCCTAAAGTATTAAGCATGAAGCAGTTCTCCCTGCTGCTCCATAGATTGGGGAAAGGACAATTTGGCTCCCATTTTTTTTAACAGTTGAGGATGGAACCTCCTCAAATTGTTTTAAATTCAAGCATTGCCTAAAGTGTCCTGTAACTGTTTTGCATAGCTACATTTTCTTCTGTGAGTGTAGGCTGCAAGCTGGAAAGACATTGGAAAATATGAAGCTGTCTGATGCCTGGTCAGACTATTTGTTCCTAAGTCCCAGCATTGTCTGCTCAGGCTGGCAGCATCTCTCAAGGATGTCAGAGACCCAGAGTTTCATGCCATTATGTGCCATCATCCAATCTTTGTTTAAATTGGAGAAGCCAAGGACTGAACCTGAGAGCTTCTGTATGCTCTGCCATTGAGGCACGGCCTCCCTGGTTCAATTTTCATTTCAGCCACAGGTTTTAGCTTGCAGCTGGAGGGATAACAGCGAGGAGAGCCATTCTGGCTATTTTTCACTATTTGGGACACATGGTTCTGCAGCTGAATGGTTCAGCTAATGATTGTTTTTGAAGTGGTTTTCATAGAAGAAAACTGCATGTAACTAGATCACGAAGTGAAGTGAAAACCTCTGGCTTCTGAGCATTTTTGTTATAACTGGCTTATTATGATCTTATATGAAAAACTCTGGTTGTGAGATCTTAAATGTATTAATTTTATTTCACTGTTGCCCTTAATTTCTTTTTGAGGTCCCTACCCAGTCACAATCTGAAGAAGATGACGTCCAGATCTGTCACTCCTTCCTACCTGTCACTAAGGAGGTTGTCCAGACCTTGATCCGGTGCTTGGCTGCTGTTTCGGACTGAATGAGGGCTAGCAAATTGAAATTGAATCCAGACAAGACAGAGGTTCTCCTGGTCAGTCAAAAGGCCGAACAGGGTTACAGCCTGTGTTGGATGGGGTTACACTCCCCCTGCAGGCGCAGGTTCGCAGCTTGGGAGTGATCCTGGATTCATCGCTGAGCCTGGAACCCCAAGTTTCGGCGGTGGCCAGAGGAGCTTTTGCACAACTAAGACTTGCGCGCCAGCTGCGCCTGTACCTTGGGAAGTCTGACTTGGCCACGGTAGTCCACGCTCTTGTTACATCCCGATTAGATTACTGCAACGCGCTCTACGTGGGCCTGCCTTTGAAGACGGTTCGGAAACTTCAGCTTGTAAATGGTTGGCAGCCAGAATACTAACTGGGGCGACATACAGGAAGCATACCACCCCCTGTTATGCCAGCTCCACTGGCTGCCGATTCATCTCCAAGCCCAATTCAAAGTGCTGGTTTTGACCTTTAAGGCTCTAAACGGTTCTGGCCCAGGTTACTTGTCCGAACGCATCCACCCCTATGTCCAACCTTGAAATTTAAGATCATCCAGGGAGGCCCTGCTCTCGCTCCCGCCAACAGCTGAAATATGTCTGGCGGGGACGAGGGACAGGGCCTTCTCAGCGGTGGCTCCCCACCTATGGAACACACTCCCAACAGACATAAGAGCAATCTCTTCTCTCCTAACTTTCCACAAGAAAGTAAAGGCTTGGCTCTGGGACCAGGCGTTTGGTCAATAGAAGTAGCAGCACCCTAAAGGGATACATCTGGTTTGATGTTAAGACGGATGAGGCTGGTTTATGTTTTAAACTGATGACTGTATTTGATTTTAATTATGATGTTTTATTGTGTTGTCTATTTGCTGTGATTTTATTGTAACTGTTGAAGTAGCCTCTTGATGGGGCTCAATTGTAAGCCGCCCTGAGTCCCCCTTCGGGGGTTGAGAAGGACGGGATAAAATGCAGTAAATAAATAATAATGTGAGCAGCAGAGACAGCAAAGGGTATTTCACAATCTGCTTTAATGCCAAAATGAGTAATGTTTGTTATTTACCGCAAGGATTTACGTTGACTTGCCCTCTTGTGAACTGCATCCTGTCTCTCCCAATGATATGTCAACATCCATTTCCTTGGTTTATATACTCCTTGTTTTTGGCATTTTTCTGTGACAGTCAGGTGTGGCACTTTGTGTGAAGAGTACAGGCATTCAGCTTACTAAAAAAAAGCCCTGTCTTTGTCTCTTTGGTAGTATTCTGAATCCAAATTAGAGAGGGATTTCCAAATAATTATCTGGTGCTGATGGAGTGAACGATTGTCATATCTGCAGGTGACTAAAATGTTTTGCCTTCTGTATACTGCATTTGAGATAACTCCTAATACTGAGTGTTTATTACTAGCTGTAACTAACTCTGCTTCTCTGCACCCCCTCCTCAAAATCTTACTTTTGCTACAATGCTTTTTCTCATATACTTAAGGCAGCTGAGAAAAGCAGATTGTGCCTGAACCTTTCAGCTGTGATTGGAGCTTTGCTTTCCAGACGTTCTACAGAATGAATGCATGTCAGTGGGAGAGTTTGGACTTCATTGAAACTCCCCAGACAGGAGGAAAATAACAGTTCTTATTGGCTCAATACAGGAATGTTTTTGTCCTACGCCTTTTTGCTCTTGAGTACAATAAGCTAGCGATCTTATCTGACACTCTGAATGAACCTTTGTTGGAAGAAATATTGTTGGTTTTGGCTCTGAGACAGCTGAATTCACCCATCCATTGCTCCAGAAAAAGATTAGGGTATTAAAAAAAATAAAGATATCTGCAGAAAAGTTCAAAGTGCCTTTTAGACTTTGGTATGGGAGAATAATTGCCTCAAATGGCTTTAGTGTGTCCAGTTAATATTAATTAACTATGTAATACCAAACCAATGCAATGCCCTTTCCTTTTGTCCAGAGGGAGCAAGGTGCAGATCACACAAAGTGTGGCATAGAAGCACTTGCTTATTACAAGCTGTGCATTGAGAATGAGCCTTTGGATAGTCTGGGTCACAACCTGGGTGCCGTCCATTCAGCAAGTTTATGAGTGGCTTCCATCCAGGAACAGAGTAAGTCAGAACATAACAGCCTTCTGCCAAGATTGTCAATATCTCTATGCTAGAATGGAGCTAAATTTGGGCTGAATGTTTTACATGTGATTTTTAGATCTGGCAGAATTGGCCTAGCTGTCTTCCTTCATTATACTTTTTAATACTGCTTTGCCTTAAATTGAAAATCCCTGCTTAGAGAACACTAATATGCAAAGTGGACAAAAGGTTCCAGTGGTTCCCTGTCTTTGTGTGTATGTGCATGTTTTCATACAAAATGAATAATTCCCCAAAGCTAGTAGTTTGAATGTTCTCCCTCTATAGTCCTCCCTCTATATTTGTCTATTGTCTGACCGTTTGATTTCGCATTGTGTACACGAAAAGACTTTGCTGATCCTTTCTTTACTGTTTTCCCCAAAACTATATTTCCTTGTGGTGTTCTTTGCTTTGCTTCTAGTTTGTTTCTCCTACTTCCTATGAAGTATGCAGAGCAATTGTTATATATGTACACACATTCAGAGTAAAAGGGTTGCTGTGAGTTTTCCAGGCTGTCTGGACATGTTTCAGAAGCATTCTTTCCTGGCGTTTCGCCCACATCTATGGCAGGCATCCTGAGATGTTATGATATCTGTTGGAAACTTGGCAAGTGGGGTTTATATATCTCTGGAATGATGTCCAGGTTGGGAGAAAGACCTATTGTCTGTTTGAGGCAAGTGTGAATGTTGCAGTTGGCCATCTTGATTAAGATTGAATGACGTTGCAGCTTCAAAGCTTGGCTGCTTTCTGCCTGAGGGAATCCTTTGTTGAGATGTGTTAGCTGGCCCTGATTGTTTCCTGCCTGGAATCCCCCTGTTTGAGTGTTGCTCTTTATTTACTGTCCTGATTTTAGACTTTTTAAATACTGGTTGCCAGATTTTGTTCATTTTCATGGTTTCCTCCTTTTTGTTGAAATTGTCCACCTGCTTGTGGATTTCAATGGCTTCTCTGTGTAGTCTGACACAGTGGTTGTTAGAGTAGTCCAGCATTCCTGTGTTCTCCAATCAGATTGATATAACCTACTTGGGGACCCTAAGCCACCAACCAATCATTTTTTTTATGGCAACAGATCAAAATGTTGAAATAGATAGTATGTTCAGGGAATCTCTTTGTCTTCTTGGGGCATGTGTTTGGTTTAAAGCAAGAAAGTTTGTCTTTTTTAAAAATGATACTGTTTGTAAGAAATATAGGACTTAAAGGGAAGCTGCGGTTGAGATTTGGTAGCTTAAAAAATAAAATCACCTTAGAAAATGCAGGTTAATTGAAGTATTGCATGCAACCTCTCTCTTGGATTATTGATTAATTACTATCTGACTCGCCATAAACTTGGACTTAGAACTTGATTTCTTCTTTAGAGAATTGGAGCTGGTGTTCAACTGGTGGAGATATACAGCTATTGTTTGTTAGGAGGAGCCAGTGAGAAAGAATACCTTGGTGTCTCAAGAGACAAATGTGGCAGACTTTTCTCATTTCTGCATGCCAGGAGGCTGGGTTTAGCCACTTTCTCAATCTTTAGACACTGAAAGAGCCTTTTCGAAGACTGAGTAAATACAGCTGGGCATCCCCTGGGCAATGTGTCTTATAAACGGCTAATCTTTCCAACCCAAAAGCATTGCTTTACAACATTTTATGCAATGCTTTTGACACAAAATCTTTATATATAAAATCTCAGCTTGCGTATGTTTGTGCTTGCAGAATTCGAAAAGTAGTCAGTCGATTGGCTTGACATTTACACAATGTAGCATTCTAAAACACACATGATTTTATAGTGAAATGTTGCCAAACTTGCATTTGAATACACACGTGTATCTATTATATAAAGGAGGTCCCGTCATCGAACGACTGACAGAGACAGAGAAACCTTCCAAGGCAGAGACACCAAACTTGCCAACAAAAATAGGCCTCAAGCAAGGAAGGTTTTTAGCAAAGAAACTTCCCCCCCAAAACCTAGAAGGCCCCCAAAACAACGATACAAAAAAACTACATTTCCCAGCATCCTCTGCGGCAGCCAGCGAAACCCACTGGCCAACATCGGCCCACACAAAATGCAGAGAGGCTGAGTAACCATAGTAACGCTAGGCACAGCCAGCCAAGGCTAGGATAGAATGCTGAGTGATTTGATTTCAGTCAGTTGGTGTTTGAGGGTTAAACTGCCAAGGCCAAGCTCTAGGAGGGAGTAGGTTCCCACACTCGAGAAACACAATCCAAAAGACCAAGCCAGCAAAAAATACCACACAACGCCAGTATGCAGAAGATACACAACTATGTGCACAGAGCACATACATACCACTCACAGGACAAAAGACACCCACAACAGAAGACACCCACTTTACAAACACCACACCCACAACATGACAGCCACACAACTCGCGATGCCTACCTCTACAGACTCACAACACAACACACACACAACACACACACAACGCATACATACCACTGCTACACAGAAACCTACACAGTACAACCAACTAACACAGGAGGACATAACAACTACCAGGAGGACATAACACTAACACAAATAGGGCACCAGGGACACAGGCACCACTGACAAACACATACCACCAGAATAACACAAACTTGCAAAACCCACAAAAAAAAACAATCCTGCAACACAAAAACCCACCCCAACCAAAATTCACAACAAACACCACTGGCAAAAGCAACACCCTCTCCACATCACAACCAGCACACAGCCAGACTGAGACAACTATGTCACCACAACACACACAAAATACACCCCACAAATACCTGACAACTTCTCCAACACAAAACCCAGGACTGCACTCACTACTCACCACCACACACCTCCAAATACACACACATCCCAGGCACAATACTCCAGCAATTCCTACCCACACAACACAACTTCCTATCACAACCCATCCCCCCAACCTTACGGGACCCCGCACACACAACACCTACCACCACCACGAACAAAAACCAACTCCACCTATACTCCAACCACAACACAACACTGTGCTGATACTCTACAAACACACACAAACACCCAAAATACCCCACCCACACAAGCATCAACCTCTACATCAACACAGCCGACGGAAAGACAAAAAACATTGTATATCCACAAGCTCTGCAGAATGCCAGCAACACCACACACCGACAACTCCCCAGGACTTCAACATCCCACCCACCAGAACAACCCACAACGACACAGCCATGACCCCACCAAGACCATAAGTAACATCAATTCCAACCCTTACATACTCAGACTTTCTCGCATCTCCTAAATAGGGCACAGCAACGCGTGCCGGGTACAGCTAGTTTAGCATAAAACTGGCAGTCCAGGAATAGACACAGTGGAATCTGTGATGCCCAAAGCAACCACTCACAGCCTAGCTTTCTTTTTATCTCAGCAGTATAACAAATGAAAACTGAGCTCTAGCAACCAATCACTGTGTATGTAGCTTTCCTTTTCCCAGCAGTAAAAGAAATAACCTCTCACTGAGCAGCTTTCATTTGACCTCAACAGTATAAGAAATAACAACCAATCACAGCACAGCTTTCCTTTTACCTCAGCAGTATAAGAAATACCACCCAGTCACAGAGCAGCTGTCATTTCACCTCAGCAGTAGAAGAAATGAAAGCTGAGCTGTGTTTGGTTGCTATTGGCCTACCATTTATTCTGACCGACATGGCGTTCGAGTACTAACAACTTCAATTTCCAATAAGCCTTGCATTTGATATGACTTATCAATAAAGCGCGGAGGAAATCTTTACAAGTGTGCGGTTTGAATTTAGAAAACAATGCTTCTCCCAGAATCGCTAAACCATTGGATATTTATGTTTATTCAGAAAACTGACAAACCAAAAATGTAGTCAATCCACTAGCTTTACAATAAAAAATGATTTCTGTTAAAAACCTCTTTTTCCTTTCATTTCATTTCACATAGACACAGCAATGCAAGGCAGGGTATTGAATTGAATGATGTGTTACCTTGGTGAATCTATGCTGGCAGCATTACTTTTATTTACTATCGCATTCATTTCATATCAGACTGAGCCACAGTGAGCATGGTTGGGTTTAGCTAGTAAATAATAAAAAGTCTTCCAATGGGTAATTGGCAGAAGAGATTGCCTGTTGCACCCAGCCCTATTAATTTAATTTAGTTTGAAACAGCTTCATAGTCATCCTGATACGAAGTTGTGTTGGTATCCAAAAGAAACAGGTTCTGAGTTCAGTCACAAGTTCACCACAATCTGTCTGCTGTCTCAATTAGCTCTGGTGTAAGGTGCTGGGTGCTTTCAGCATTCCCAGCCCTACCGCTCTGCTTACTTTCATATGTATCTTTATTTTAAAACTATTACTGTTCTGTCCTTTGTTGCAGTGGCAAATTGGTCTCTCCAAAGTGGAAGAATTTCAAGGGCCTCAAGCTTCAATGCAGGGACAAAATCAGGCTCAACAACGCCATCTGGAGGGCCTGGTACATCCAATGTAAGTAGCAAGTGCTCTGGCTCTGCTTTTATATTTATTTATTTATTTATTATTTAAACTTGTGAGTCGCCACTCCCGGGTGGCTCGGGGCGACTTACACAGAATTCCAGACTAAAACATGTTAAAACACCATTAAAAACATTATATGTTTGACAGAAAGCATCCATCTATTTGTGACCTGTGTGACATGTTATTTCTTTTACATAAGTATTTAAAAGCTGTAATAGGTCAGTGTTGTTACACAAAGAACAAGGAGTGTTGCATCCACAGGGAAAGCAGGAGTACAAGTGTTATCTACTGGAACCTGTTGTCTGAACTTGGTTAAATGCAGAAGACTTCCATTCCCCAGCTGTTGTATGCAAGAGCCTTGGGGAAGGAGACCCAAGACAGGGTCTGGTTATGCCCTGAGAGTGCTCTCAATTCTCTTGTAGATCTGGAGAAGCGGAAGAACCCTGTGTGCCATTTTGTGACTCCCTTGGATGGCTCTGTGGAAGTAGATGAGCACCGTCGTCCTGAGGTAGGTCAGACAGAAGCTTCAGTTTGCTTTAGTGCTTCCTTTGTTTCCTTGCTTCTTGGTCAATACTGTGTGGGTGAATATGTATGCAAGTATTAATGAGAACGGCGTAGAGGCCGAGCGCGAACTCCAAATCATTTTTGTTTCAATCATGTCCCTCCTTCTCCCTCAATTTTTATGATTTGTTTTAGGCTATTGCGACAGAAGGGAAATATTGGAAACGACGGATAGAAATTGTGATCCGAGAGTATCACAAGTGGAGAACGTACTTCAAAAAAAGGGTATGCTTATCTGCAGCTGTTCTTTTTTTTAAAAAAAGTATTTTATTAGGTTTTTAAGTTACAATGCTTAAAAAGATAAAAGGGGAGAAATGTGTAGGGAATAGGGGGTAGAAAAGATCTTAAGGGAAGTAGGGTCTGTTTTGGATAAGAGGAAGGTATGGGGAAAGTTTGGGGAAAGTCAAGTATAGGAAAAATAGGAAAGAAAGGGGGAATTTCTTGCTTCCATTCTTCATCTCTACATCGCCAACTGTTTCTTAATAGTCCTTATATGTATACTAGCTGTACCCGGCACGCGTTGCTGTGCCCTATTTAGGAGATGCGAGAAAGTCTGAGTATGTAAGGGTTGGAATTGTTGTTAGTGAATTGGGTGTTTTATGTTTGTGCCTCAGCTCTTTGCCTGCAGTCCTTCGGGTTTGACTTGTACCATGGCCAGGACGGATCAGCTTGGGGAGGGCTTGTCCTGTCAGGGGATCTCTATCTTCACAGGTGCGTCCAGTGTCTGTTGGGGGACTGTTAAAAATCCTTTCCGTATCCTTTTAGCCACCTTTCTCAAGATTTTCATGTCTAGCTTACTTTCTGCTCCTCTCTTTTTCAAGATGTCCTGCTCTGTGTCTTTTGCACCCATTGGTCGATGTCCGATGAGGCTTTCCTCATGGACAGGCCATCTGAGGGAGCTCTTCCAGCGCTGGGCATCAGAAGGTACTTGGTGATGACCTCCATCCCTTGGAGCCAGCATATAGAGGGGGCTGGAGCACCCTCCTTGGCAAACCCCATTGTTGCTGGATGGTCCTCTTATTAATGTGGAATTCCAAGCCACTGGAGATCTTTTGGGAAAGGAAGAAGAGCTCCCTTGAATGGTGTTGATCTCCATCATGGTCTTCTGATTTGAAAGTGTTGGAGGAGGCTGTGGCACTCCTCTGACAGTTTGTTATGGGTCGGAATGTTCATGTTGGCTGGCCAGTACAGCAGTTATGCAAATCCGCCCTTATTGGCAGCCAATCATGTTGTCAGAATGTAGAGGCTGGGGGAGTCTTTGGCAGCCCCGGAGGATGCTGGGAAATGTAGTTTTATTTTTACTCGTTGTTTTGGGGGCCTTTTAGGTTTTGGGGGGGAAAGTTTCTTTGCTACAAACGTACCTTGCTTGAGGCCTATTTCTGTTGGCAAGTTTTGTGTTTCTGCGTTGTAAGGTTTCTCTGAGGTAGTCTTCACATGATGACTGTTCCTTTATATATATAGATGTATAAATAAGTCTTTCATATTCTTATCTCTTCTTCATCTTCAAAAACTTTAGGACCTATTCCCTTTTTCCGGTCTCAGATTCTTAGTCAGTTGCTAATTATTTCATCCTAATTAATCTTCATATACTCCTTCAAGGGTCGCCAATCAGTTGGTGTGATCGGTTTTTCCTTCAATAAGAACGTCAAATTATCCATGTCCATAATTTATATTAGTTTTTCCAACCATTTTTCCTTTGTTGGGATTTCATCTGTTTCCAGTGTTTGGTGTATGCCATCCTTGCAGCTGTAGTCAGATACATAAAGAGGATATCCTTATTCTTATCCAGTTCAATCTCTGTGTCAGACATAACAAAAAGTATTCTGGTTTTAGTTGTATTTTAATCTTTAATATCTTTTGACTGGTATCTTGTATCATTTTCCAGTAATTTTAGCTTTCTTACAAGTCCACCATGTATGGTAGAATGTGCCTTCCTGGGATTCACACTTCCAGAATTTATTCTGTGTGTTTTTATACATAATGCTTAATTTCTGTGGTGTCATATACCAGCGGTACATAATTTTGTACCAGTTCTCCTTTAAATCAATTGCATATGTACATTTTAATTATTTATTTCACATATGTTCCCATTCCGATAGATTTATTGGTCTACGTATATTTTTTGCCCATTTCATCATACATTTTTTGCCCAATTCAGTTTCCATAGACCATTCTAGCAGCTTGTTATAAATCTTTGTTATGACTTTCTTGTCCATTTGAATAAGTTTTGCAGCTGTTTTTTAAGGTTGAAAGAGTGAATTGCCTTATGCAAGCACAACAAGGTTTTTTTAAATGAAACAACTGAGTTGTGAAAACAGAGAAAATCAGAATCAGCAATTCAATTGCTTTGGACAAAGTCACATGCTGTAGAATGATGAAGTACAGTAGATTCTCGGTTATCTAACCTTCGCTCATCCAACGTTCTGTATTATTCAGCACAGTCTGCCTCCCGCCCAGATCCACAGCAATTTCAATACATTGCAATGCTTTGGTGCTAAATTTGTAAACACACAGTAATTACTACATAACATTACTGTGTATTGAACTGCTTTTTCTGTCAATTTGTTGTAAAGCATGATGCATTGGTGCTTAATTTGTAAAATCATAACGTAATTTGACGTTTAATTGGCTTTTCCTTAATCCCTCCCTGTTATCCAACACTTTTGCTTATCCAGTGTTCTGTCGGCCTGTTTATGTTGGATAAGTGAGACTCTACTGTAATGGTAATGTTTTTCCCATTTGTGTATTTTTGTGTTACTCATAAAGCTATGGCTCAAGTGAGTTAGTTAGACAAGAGATCAAATAATAGGATTATAGGCTCCTTTGATTCAGGCCAGTAAAAATTCCTCATAAAAAGGGAGTTTGGGGACCTGAACAGTCTTCCCCAACTTGTTGTCTTCTTAATGTTCATTGGACACAAAGTTTATCTCCATCTCCAGGGTCAGGAAGACTGGTCTACGGTTGTGAAGTTGTGAAAAAACATCTTTGATCTTTTGGAAAGCTACTGGGAATGATTGTTCAAAAACTATAATGTAATTGTGAAAACCCTTTTTACCTTTCCAGTTGCAGAAGCACAAAGATGAAGACCTTTCCAGTTTGGTCCGGGTAGGTGTTGAGTATTTCTTGGTTTTATTTGTTTAGAGAAAAGTCCCAGTATTGGCATATAAAAATCAAGGCTTGGATCTATCAAGTATTGATGAGGCCAAAAAGTTTCTTGCTGATTAAAAGCTAAATACAATTGCAGATTGTTCAGTTTCAGATGCTAAGGGTGGCATAGTACAACTGGCAAAGGTATCCAATAACAATTCTCTCAAACGTGGAGGAATTGTTACGCTTTATGCCTTATGGACTCATTGCTAGTTGTGTGCAACAGCTGGCCCTCTCATTTAACGGTTTCCTTTCCTCTTCTACAGGACGACGATATGCTGCTCTGGCAGAATGAGAGCTATGGCAGGGAGACTCCGGTCCCAATGGAACTGGACTCTCTCTTTAGCACCGACATGCTCATGTCGGAGTTGCCGGACACCCTCTTCTCCACATTGTCTTCTCATCAGCCAGTCTGGCCAAGTCCCAGAGAGATAGGTAAAATCTTGGCTGTGTCTTTTGTAGAGAAGTTATTTCTAAATACTGGGTTTGCTGCTTTTTGCAATTTCCATTTTTTAAAAGCTGATGAACTTTCCTCTTTTATTTCCAACTTTGCTTCATATTGACCATTAGGACTAAGTGAGCATGTTTTGAAAGGGCTGTGGCTCCCTGCCTTGGTCCCTCCCCCCTTGCAGGTATGACCGGTGGGGACAAGAGACAGGGCCTTCTCAGTGGTGGCTCCTTAGCTATGGAACTCCCTCCACAGCGAAATTAGATCAGTTCCCTCCCCCCAGCCTTAAAAAAAATGTGAAAACTTGGCTATAGGACCAAGCCTTTGGGCTGTAAGCAATATAAGGAACGATCAGGATTATATGCAATAAATATTGATATTTGGAACAGCCCTGGACTAGGATTGTTGGATTATGTGATTTTAACATTTATATGAATATGTTTTTAACTCCACATTTTAATGTTTTATTGTTGTTGTCTTATGATTTAATTGATAGTTGTATGTTACTATTGTTTTATGTAAAGTTTTATGTATGTGAGGCATTGAATTTTGCCATATCTATGTTGGAAACTACTTTGAGTCAACCCACCCACCCCACCCAAGTGAGAAAAGTGTTGCACAAGCGAAGTAAATAAATAAATAATCCTAGAAATCATGAACATGGATAAATTAACACAGTTATTGAGGAGACACGAAGGGAAATTAAATTTAAAAATATGGATTGGCAATTATCTAAAGATTATATGATTCAAAAAAATAAAAGTATAAAAATTTAGACTAATCCAACCTACTCAAAAGGAATTATCTCGGAAAGGTCAGAAAAAAAGGAGAAGCCATGGGTGAAGAAAGGAAAGAAATGAGATGGGGGGGGGGGAGGGAAGGAGAAAAAGACTAAATCCACCAGGAAGGAGATAGGAGGTCAACAAACTATCCCCTTTCCCTACCCCGCTTTCCTTAGCCATTCCTACCCCCTTTTCCGACCGCTCTACCTTTCTTCCTACTCTATTCATTTCCTCTTCGGCTTCAAGAAGGCAGGTATGTGTACCTATATTTTTCCCATCAATGTATCCACATTTCTTTTAATCAATTGTTTAAAATATTTTAAATAAAAAATATTTCAATAATTAATTAATTAATAACATTTGAAGCAGCCTCCCCAAACATGTACAGAATGTCATGGTCACCACTACACATATGATGATGATGATGATATAGTAATTTCATTTCTTACTCGTCTCTCCTTGTGCTTGTATCTCCCAGACACGTCTGAAACTGGAGGAGGAATATTCAGACAGACTGTTCTTATAACTTTATGTGTTCTAAAAAGCCTGACAAATTTGGCTCATGAAAACCCTTGATGGGGGAATGCCCAGTCCAAAGCAGTATTCCTCTGGCTTTCTACAGAGAGAACTCCAGAGGGAAAATTGGAATTGGTTGCCCTGTTGCTAAACACATTAGACACTCCACCTTTTCTCAGGAATAATAACTGAAAGTCTGACGTTGCCATAAGAAGTGTGTATTTGAAAAAAATAAAAATGTTACTCAGGCCTTAATAGTTTAAAGTCTTTTGGCGAACATGGGACCCCTTGTTTTCTTGTGATGCAAAAGGCTTGGAGCAACTACTCTTTTAAAATGTATTCCTTGGAGACTAAATTGTCTTCCACTGCTCCATCTTTAGACTAATCTGTTATATGAGCCGCTTTCTTCTTGCTTGTCACATCTACGAGAGTTTTCTGTGCTAGGGAGGGGGAAGACTTGTTTGCTCTCGAGGGCTTCAGAATTTCTCATTTCTGTCTCTGAACTTTTCTAGCACATTTAGGAAATGCTGACATGATTCAGCCAGGACTGACTCCTCTCCAGCCCAATTGTATGGATACTTTTGAACTTTTTCAAGGTAAGAATTTTTATAGAAACAATACATTCAATTTCCCAGCCTCAATTTCTGCAGATAGCATTTATGCAGCTGTGTGCAATAGTGTGATATTTCATTTCTGTTCAAATTTATTGTTTGACTTCCAGATTGCTCAATGGCAGTTGAAAGTGTGATGACATCAGGGAGTCATGGTCCTATTGAGCTCTTTACATAGAGAGCAGGGCGTGTAACACTTCTTGTGGCATAGCCCAGACCCAGATGTATCTATTTGGGTGAAATAGGCCTTTCTTTGGCCTGAAGAGTCCTATATATAAGACACAGGTCCTCCTGTGCCCTGTTCGTAAGGCCGAACAGGGCATAGGGTTACAGCCTGTGTTGGATGGGGTTACACTCCCCCTGAAGATGCAGGTTCGCAGCTTGGGAGTGATCCCGGACTTATCGCTGAGCCTGGAACCCCAGGTCTCGGCGGTGGCCAGGGGAGCTTTTGCACAGTCAAGACTCGTGCGCCAGCTGCGGCCGTACCTTGGGAAGTCTGATCTGGCTACAGTCGTCCACGCTCTGGTCACATCCCGAATAGATTACTGCAACGCACTCTACATGGGGCTGCCTTTGAAGACAGTGCAGAAACTGCAATTAGTCCAACGGGCGGCAGCCAGATTACTAACTGGAGCTACATACAGGGAGCATACCACCCCCCTGCTGTGTCAGCTCCACTGGCTGCCTGTCCACTTCCGAGCTCAATTCAAAGTGCTGGTTTTGACCTTTAAAGCTCTATACGGTTCTGGCCCAGCTTACTTGTCCGAACGCATCAGCCGCTACGTCCCACCTCGTAACTTAAGATAATCCGGGGAGGCCCTGCTCTCGCTCCCGCCTACTTCGCAAATGTGATTGGTGGGGACGAGGGATAGGGCCTTCTCGGTGGTGGCTCCCCGTCTGTGGAATTCACTCCCTAATGATATACGATCAGCTCCATCCCTCCTGGCATTCAGGAAAAAGGTGAAATCCTGGTTATGGGACCAAGCGTTTGCACAATAGCACGATACGGCACTTTAGATTGGATTGAAATGGCAAACCGGTGGATAAGACCGAATGTTTTATTATGGACGGAATTACTGTTTTTAATTGATGTGAATATGTATGATGTATTTTAATGTTAATTGTATTTTAATGTATTTTAATGCTATCTGTAATTTTACTGTATCTTAACTTTTGACTGCTTTTGGTTTTATTATATGTATACTGTGTGGCATCGAATTGTTGCCGTTGTTAGGCCGCTCTGAGTCCCCCCCCCCCCCCCTTGGGGATTGAGAAGAAGCGGGGTAGAAATGGTGGAAATAATAAATAATAAATATATCATCATACTTATTTTGGATTGAATGCTATATTGTTCGTACCTTTGGAAAGGTTCAGCAAGAATGTTTAGAATGATATCTGTTAAAACACTCAGCTGCTATGAGTATCACTTTTGGCTCTGGTGTTTTTCCAAGAGACTTAAGTTGAGAAGAACTGTATTACATCCCTTATTTTAGTTCTTATTTAATTTGCGTTCCAGAGACTCCTGTTCTTTCTGCTTTTAATTTCCTTGTGTGTCAAAAAATATATTTTACCAGAAACAAAGCTATCAAATCAGTGAGAGTATCCAGATGAAACTGAAATATTTCCTCTGTCTTTTTTTTTCTTAGAACTTTTCATGTCAAATCGTTCCAGTAACTGCTTCAGTGCCATGACACCTACTGCCAGTTCTGCCATGGCAGATGCCTGTACTCATTCTTCCCAGGTAAGAACAGGGGAGAACAAATAGCAACATCGGTTGGGGGCACTGCTTTGCAGTGGCTCTGCTCCTTCCTGGAGGATCATACCCAGATGGTGATGCTGGGGGCTACCTGCTTGGATCCCTGGCCATTGACCTGTGGGGTCCTGTAAGGTTCTATTCTTTCCCCCATGCTTTTCAACATCTATGTGAAACCGCTGGGTGAGGTCATCCAGAGTTTTGGAATTCAGTGTCATCTGTATGCAGATGACACACAACTCTATTACTCTTTTCCACCTAAATCCAAGGAAGTTCTACAGATCCTGAACCAGTGCCTGGCAACTGTGATGGACTGGAGAAGGGCTAACAAGCTGAAGCTTAATCCAAACAAGACAAAGGTCCTCCTGGTCAGTCATGAGGCTGATCGGTGGGGTATAGGGTGGCAACCTGTGGTCGACAGGGTTACACTCCACCTGAGGACACAGGTCCGCAGTCTGGGGGTCCTCCTGGACTCAGCGCTGATGCTTGAAGCTCAGGTGTCGGTGATGGCTAGGAGGGCCTTTGCACAGTTAAAACTGGTGTGCTAGCTGCAACCGTACCTCAAAAAATCAGACTTGGCCATGGTGATCTACGCTTTACATAGATTACATCTAGAATGGATTACTGCAATGCACTCTACACTGGGCTGCCTTTGAATATGGCTCAGAAACTGCAATTAGTGTAAAGGTCAGTAGCCAGACTACTTGGTGGAGCTAGCTATATGGAGCACACCATGCCTCTATTAAAGCAGCTCAACTGGCTGCGGACAAGTTTGTGGTCCCAATTCAAAAGGTAGGTACCTGGAGCTCCTTGCCATTTACAAAGCCCTGAGAGCTTTTGTGCAACTGGTCACAAACAAGACCGTTCAAATCCTGATGGACAATACAGTAGCTATGTACTAGATCAACAAACAGGCCGGATGGGTTCCATAAAACTGAAATTTTCCCTCTCCCTGTGGCACTGGTGTATCGACCACTCTGTGACCATTTCGGCGACTCATCTCCCCAGGACCCTGAACAATCTCGCCGACATTCTCAGTCAGACAAAAACAACGTCTCACAAGTGGAAACTCGACCCGAGGGAATTCCACACTCTCTTCGATGACTGGGGCTGGCTGAACAATGATCTCTTAGTGTTCCCACCAGAATGCACAACTCCCTCAAATACAGGGCACGACTTCCCCCTGACCCAGCCCCTGACCCAGGTGTCTCGGATATGCGTTTCTCCTTGACTGGTCATCAGCCTTCCTCTACTCATTCCCTCCAATGCCACTTATTCTCAAAGTGGTAGAGAGATTACAACTCTCCAGCACAAACTGCATCCAGACAGCCCTGACTTGGCCTCGACAGCCATGGTACCCAGGCCTCCTGGACTTATCCCAAGGCGTCCTTCGCACCCTACCTCCCCTCCTCACCAGGGAGCAGAGCCTCCTACTCCATCCAGGTGTTCACTCTCTTCACCTCACAGCATGGAGAGTAGTAACATAAACTTTCTCCAACTCGCTCTCCTCTCCATCCTGAGAGCAGCACACAAACCAGCAACAACAAAGGTGTACGCCAGTGGTTCCCAAACTTTTTTGGCCTACCGCCACCTTTCCAGAAAAAAATATTACTCAGCGCCCCCCTAGAAATTAATTTTTAAAATTTTTAATAGCAATTAAACATAAGGATATATGTATTAATGCAGTGATTCTCAACCTTTCTAATGCCGCGACCCCCTATGTTGTGGTGACCCCCAACCATATTTTCGTTGGTACTTCATAAATAATTTTGCTACTCTTATGAATTCTAACGCAAATATCTAATATGCAGGATGTATTTTCATTGTTACAAATTGAACATAATTAAAGCATAGTGATTAGTCACAAATACAATATGTTTGTGGGAGTATGGACAACGGATGATTGGATTTGCAGTACCTTCAACCAATTCAGCTCTGACTTCCACAGACCACTGAGATCCCCCACAAATTACAGACCTGGACCATACTTGGCACACAGAACTCCCACGACCAACAGAAAATATTGGAGAATGTTGGGAGAAATTGACAGTGATGTATGGGAGTTGTAGCTCACCTACATCCAGAAAGCACTGCAAACCCAAACTACTATGGATCTGGACCAAACTTGGCGTGAATACTCAGTATGCCCAAATTTGAACAATGGTGGAGTTTAGGCAAAACGGATCTTGACATTTGGGAGTTGCAGTTGCTGGGATTTATAGTTCCTCTGTCTTCAAAGAGAATTCTGAACTCCAACAACAATGGAATTTAAAAAATCTTGGCATACAGAACTCCCACGACCAACACAAAATACTGGACAGTTTTGGGGTTATTTTCCTGACAGTTGGGAGTTGCCATCAAAGACCATTCTGCCATCAAAGACCCCTGCCATCAAAGACCATTCTGAACTACAACAACAATAGAATTGACTCAAACTTGGCATAGAGACCAACACAAAATACTGGAGAGGCTTGGGGAAAATAGACCTTTGGCATTTGGGAGTTGCTGGGATATTGTCACAATGCAGGGTCTCGGCCCAGCCCCTTAAACACACACACAGAGACGTTAATCAGTTAATTAGTTAATCAGTTAGTCCAGGCTCCGTGGATCTTCACTCGCTTCACTCCCTTCAGATCAGAAGTGGCCGAGCAACTGAGGATCCGTTCCCACGGATCCTATACTTAATTCCCTTGGTGAGACCTACGGCGCTCTAGGCTTCTGCGCCAATCTGTGCTACGGGAGCTAACGCTCCTTTGCCTCTCTAGGCTTCGGTGCCATTCCCTTCTACTGGACTCAATGCTCCGTCTCCTATCAAAGCTCCTTCCTTGCCTCCCAGCACCTGGGTCGCTATCTTCGTGAGAGCCGGACTCCCTTTCAGCTTCCATGGGCTCATCCCCCGCTATCTCCCTGACCCTTTCTTGCAAACCGAAACCACCTGGTCTCTCATACTGATTATCTGAATCAGCACCATCAGTGTCAGCCTGACTTTCCCAGCTGTCATACCCATCGGGCCAGCCATCATCCCATTCCAAGCTCTCCGTGGGAGATGAAGGCCCAGCTGCCTCATCATCCCCTTCATCTGTATCTCCATCAGCCTCAATTGGCCCTAATGCAAGTGGGACCCCCAGGGCAGCCCCCGGCCCCCCCCCCCCCCGGCACGAATGAGAACGGGGTTGCTACAGATATATAGTTCCCTTCCATCAAAAAGCATTCTGAACTCATGCAACCATGGAATTGACTCAAACTTGGCATAGAGAACTTCCATGACCAACAGAAAATACTGGTGAGGCTTGGGGAAAATAGACCTTGGCATTTGGGAGTTGCTGGGATATATAGTTCCCTGCCATCAGAAAGCATTCTGAACTCATGCAACCATGGAATTGACTCAAACTTGGCATAGAGAACTCCCATGACCAACACAAAATACTGGTGAGGCTGTCAGAAAATATACCTTGACATCTGGGATTTGATGTTACTTGAAGAATTCCGGCTTTGATTTGTCAGGGAGGCTGGGCCGCGTGGCGCACCCTCGATCATCTGGCTCCCGCTGTTTGCTAGTCCTCGGTAGGCAGGAGTCGGGTGACAGGCTCTCTGCAAGGCTGGGCCGCATGGCGCAACCTTAATTGCCTGTTTTCCGCCCCCTGCTAGGCCGCAGGAGGCGGGAGCAGAGCCGGAGGCTCCCTGCAAAGCTAGGCCGCATGGTGCAGCCTTGATCTTTGGCTCCCACCGCCTGCCAGGATGCAGGAGGCGGGAGCCAGGCGAGAGGCTCCCTGTGAGGCTAGGCTGTGCGGCACAGCCACCATCGCCTAGCTTCCACTACCTGCCATGCTGCAGGAGGCAGGAGCCGGGCGGAAGTCTCCACACGAAGCCAGGCCACATGGCACAGCCTCAATTGCCTAGCTCCCACTGTCTGCGCCCTAGCAGGCAATCGAGGCTGCGCCATGTGGCCTGGCCTCGTGTGGAGACTCCCTCCTGGCTCCTGCAGGATGGCAGGCAGTGGGAGCCTAGTGATGGTGGCTGCGCCGTGCAGCCTAGCCTCACGGGGAACCTCTTGCCTGGCTCCCGCTTCCTGCGGCCTATTGGACGGCGGGAAACAGGCAATTGAGGTTGCACCACACAGCCCAGCCTTGCGAAGAGCCTGTCACCCAGCTCCCACCTACTGAGGCCTGGTAAACAGCGGGAGCCAGATGATCGAGGGTGCGCCACATGGCCTAGCCTAGCAGAGAACTTCTCACCTGGCACTGCGCCATTTTGAGGAAGCGAAGGGGGCGGGGTCAAAGAAGAGGGGGTCGCAACCCAGTGATGTCAGGCATGCTTTCACCGCCCCCTTACAGTGATTCATTGCCCCCCAAATGCACTTGTGGCCATCACCGCCTCCCTGGATCGCTCCAGCACCTCCCTGGGGACAGTAGCGCCCACTTTGGGAATTACAGGTATACGCCTATAAGCTTGCTCACTTCCAGAACTTCCTTTGATCCCGGGACAAATTTCTTGTCACTTCATAAGTACCGATAGTACTGGACTTCTTACTTAACTTGGCGCAATGGAACTTTGCCCTCGCCTTGATACCATCCTGCCTGGTGGCTATCTCTTGGGCCTTACAGCAACCGGGCCATATCTCCCTGTTCCAGAACCACTTAGTCAAAACCTTCCTCAAAGGATATACAAACTTGCACCTACCAGTCCATCCGCCGAACCAGGGATGGAGTCTCGAACTCATTCTTTCTCACCTCTCTGGTCATCCCTTCAAGCCGCTTGCCGTGTTGGACCTCCGCATCCTCTTGTGGAAAGTGGCCTTCCTCGTGGCGATCACCTCAGCCCACCACCCATCTGAGTTGATAGCAGTTTGAGACAATGCACCCTACCTGCTCTTCTATCAGGACCTACATGTTTACAAAAGTAATTCACCCGTGTGGGTGTCCCTCTTTGCAATACCACCCTAATTATACTTTTGACACTTTACTATAATTTTTATGTGACTGCATATACTGCTTCACTTTATGTGTTTACCCTCTCAAGGCACTTGTTGCACAAGTGATGACTCTGCCATTCACAGTTTACTGTTGTTACAAATAAAGTTGTACTGTTTGCACTTAATTGGTGTCCGTTTGTTATATGTCCCACCTACCAGGACTTTAGCTTGCTAGTCTCCATATGTGTGCATTCACAAAGTCCACGAAGAAAAAGGTCAGGTTGCTTACCTGTAACCATGTTTCTTCGAGTGGTACTCTGTGAATCCACACAAACCCACCCTTCCTCCCCTCTTGCAAACCTCCCTCTTTCTCACTGCCTTTGTGACGAAGGAACTGGGGGTGCAGCTAGGTCTCCCTTTTATGCCCTGGGAGGAGTGGACAGGATTACAACCAAAATTTAAAAGATTCAGCTGGAAGACATTTTCCGTTGGAGCCTGCGCAGGCGCAGATACTCCATATGTGTGGATTCACAGAGTACCACTCGAAGAAACATGGTTACAGATAAGCAACCTGACTGTGACTCTGTAAGTTTGCTTTCTAGAAATAATTTCTAAATGAAAGATGACATCAGGGAACCTTTGATTGTATATCTAAACTTCTAGCCTGTCAACAGGTGATCACTGGGCAAATCTATGTAATTAATTAGATGTAGATAAGTCTTTCCAATGGGCTTAGTTCACTGTTATTTCATGTAACTGGAAACTGCATGATTTCAATTCTTGGATGTACACATTAGAATCCAGTAACTAGAAATATTATTTTATATTTATCTTAGGAAATTAGTTGTAACTGTTGGATACCATAAGCCTATGTTTAATAAGCTCCCTCCTAAATTCTTTTTCAGACTTCGGACCTCTCTCCGGGCTCTTTATCCAGCCCTCTTCCCCCGGTCAACCTCAGCGAAGGGCTCATTGCCACCCCAGTGCCTGGTCCCATCATTCCTGGTGTAGTGGACATTGGTGTCGACCAGTGCCTCAACCTGAGGAGTGGGGACTCCTTCCTAGAGCCGCCCAATTTCAGTTCCACACCTTCGCTGAGCAGCCAGCCTCCATTCCTGCCTCCCTTCCCAGATCTCGTACCGCTCCTGCAGCCAGGTGTTCCTTCTCTGCCGTCCCAACTGCAGCAGTCTTCGCTGCCTCTGAATGCTGGCTTGACCTCCCAGACGCACATATTTGCTTCTTCGGAGCCCCCCAAGTTTGGGCTCTGCAAGTCTTCTGTGATCACCCACACGGCCTCGGCCACCCTGACGCGGAATGTCCCTGCCACCACCTTTAGCCACAGCCAGGCCGGCCTCCTGGCAACCCAGCAGCCGGGAAGAGTGCCTTGCAACCTGGCCCTTCAGGCTGCGGTCCCGCAACAGCAACCCCTGCTGCAGTCGCACACAAACTTCGTCCTCCCCGTCGCTGGCTCCAGGATGAGGCCCAAGAAGCCTCAAAAGATAGTGCCTGCTCCAAAGCTAGAGACAGTCTCCTTGGTGTTGAAAAATGCCTTCATTGCCCCAGGTGAGTGGTACAGGCATCCCGTTTTGGTGGGATCAAGATTGTAAATGTGTGTCCTCACAAAATGGGCCAGGATTCCTGTACAGAGGTAGTAATGGGATGTTGGCTTATTTGGAGAAGGAAACGGCATTTTAAAAGTTAATCAGCAACAACATCAGCAATTTAGCAGATCAGAAGCTTCTTGAGCCTAACAGTAGACTGAATTAACTTCAGCAAATTCAGGAGCAGAGTCAAGCTTTAAAAGTGAAAAAAAATATTGAAAGAACTACATTTCTATATAGGAAAGTTAGGACCTAGCTATCTATCTCCAGAAAGCGACAGATATGTCCTCAGACACTAGCATCTGAAGATGTTACTTTAGGTGAGTTCAGAAATCTTGGATGTAAATCCAGTGGGGAAGGGGTCTGAAATGTAAAGAGTAGCCTTCTGTATGAACATATACAATGGGTTAGGTTACATCTACAGTAAGTATCCCAGGATCCCCATTAGCCCACTCTCAAGTCATGTTATTCTTCAGCATCTCCCTTATAACAGAGAGAACTAAATGTGTGCAATGATTGTGTGATGCAAACCAATGGCTCTTAGACAGA
Source organism: Anolis apletophallus (assembly GCA_030556195.1). Taxonomy (NCBI): domain Eukaryota; kingdom Metazoa; phylum Chordata; class Lepidosauria; order Squamata; family Anolidae; genus Anolis; species Anolis apletophallus. The sequence goes on from JARBWK010000011.1 coordinate 87,413,454, forward strand.
GGTCTGAGCGATACTTCCTGTAAAAAATGTCCTTGGCTGTGCAACTGCATTCGCGGGACCTTATCAAGCTGCTTTATACAGAAATATAAAGCTAGGCCATGCATAGGCCAATTAGCCCAGTGGCCTTGCTGGTTGGGGTATTCTGAGTGCTGTGGTCCCAAAAAGGTAATCTTTCCAAGTTATGCTTCAGTTGGCTTGGTGGAGGACTTTTGTCATCCCTTTTTAAAACTGCACATACTGGGAATCGAAACTGTGACCTGCATAGAGAGCATGAGCTCTCCCTCTAAACGAAGGGACAGACACACATCCTGGAGCAAGCAAATGTATGGTCTTCAGGAGCACCCGGGAGCCATAGCTGTTTTAATATTCCGCAGTTCTTCAGAGCTGTTCTGCCACTTGGAGTAGGAAGCAATAGGCCTGCTTCTGATGTCTTCCCAAGTTTAATTATTTAAGACTTCTGAACACTTGAACAGAATAGATGAAGAAATGGTTAACATCTCTGCTTCCTCCTCCACAAGATGGTTAGATTCTCTGCCAGAGCTGTTCCTATATTTTTGTGAGTTTTTCATATGTAATCTTGAGGTCACCAGAGAAGTGGAGATGGAAAAAAGATAGTTGACTGTCAGTATTACCAAGTAGGAAATATACCTTATGTGATTGAGGAGCAGTGCACATTAGCAGAATGTATGCAATTCCAAGAGTTGCCCCTTGGACTTAGTCATTTCTGACAAGATGCATGTGATGGATCTTAAACTATGGGCTTAATGCATCCTAGAATATATTGTGTTGAGAGTTCTATAGATCTCTAGTGCAACAGGAGTGATTTGAAGCCATGTTACATTCAGATCTGTAACCCCTCTGAGGGTGTAACGCTTTTTCGCATTCCTACTGAAGCTTGCACTAAGATTTTATGTAATTGTGTGCCGACAACAACCACAGCTTTTACCCCTGGCTATGTGAATTGTGGTTTCACTCATACACTCACATATATACCATCACTAGTACCTTTACTCTCAACAATGCCCATAGGTGCCTGCAATCCCAAGTTCTTTTTTTATACCTGTTCTCCATGCCCTCCCAAGCTTCAGGAGGGAGTTTGGTATATTCACCCGGTTCCATGTTGTCTACTTTTGCTTTACAAAATGTCAACATGTTATTTAGTTGTTGATGCTTTTAATAACAGGATGGCAGAAGGGGGAAGCAGTTTTTGAAAATGTCACAAGGGTGAGTCCATCAGCACCGTGACTGGCTGGCTTTTGCTGCAAAGAAGAAGCTGCAATTACTCCTGAGGTTGATTCTTAGGGGAAGATGGTACATCTAGCTTAAAAAGGATAATTGTGGTACTTCACCGTTTGTGGAAACCTAATCAGTTTTCTATCAGACCAGGTTGGACCTGGTTTGTGATGCATTATGGCATCTTTCTGTGTTCTGAATGACAGCACAGGTCTTTTACAGACTTCTTTGGCAGCATTATTGCATTTTCCTTAGGCCTTAGTACATTCTCCTTAGGCCACCATCCTCTGGTTCCCTTTCCTCTCTTGGTTCCACCTTCTGCTATGTTTTTCAGCAGCCTTTCAGGGACCGTCCAGAGCAGTGATTGTATCTCCTGCAGCTATGAAAAGAGACTGTGTTTTGGCCCCCAGAATGTCCCAGCCCAATGTGGTCATTGCACCATCAGGAATGGCCAGAGTAAGAAGCACAGCATCTGTCAAGGAGGGGGGGGGCAGAGGTGGGCAGCTGGGGCCACCGTGCAAGACTTTGCTGTGCCTTTTTCTCTCTGCCTTCTGTTCCCAGGTGCCTCAAGCAACAGAATTCCACAGCGGTATTCTGCTCAGCCCAGGCCAGTCGCCTCCGAGTCCCCAGGCGGTCTCTGTGGCCGTTCCACATCTTTTTTCTCCCAGTGCAATCCAGGAAGTCCTTGTGAAAGGCGAACAGCCCCCTCCCCACAATACCTGCTGCCAGGTGCCCTCTCCTAGTAAGTGGACGAAGTGTAGCTCCTGGAAGGAAAGCATCCCTTGAAGCTTTTAAAACTTGCATTGAGAAGATGGCCTTAACAATCACAGGAAGGGTCCTAGTAGGTCACATACTAAACATGATTCCACAGTACCATGCAGCAGCGAAAAAAGCCAAGGCAATGCTGGGCTGTCACAGCTGGAATATAGCATCCATATCAAAGGAAACACATTGTGCAGTGGTTTAGTTAGCATGGGGCTGGACTAGACTCTTAAGATTCAGGTGTAGATCTTTGCAAAGGCTCAGAGGGCATGCAAAGTCCTCCTGGTCCTGTTTTCCTGGTCCTTGTTTTCAGTCCTGAGTTCACCTTCAAATGTCCTGTTTACCTTCTGAATGTTCCACATGAGGCATTAAATGAGTAAAATGTGTTAAAATCCCTCAGTGGTTTTTTTTTAGTTTTCCTGTCTTCTAAACTGTAATAGTATTGGTGACAAGTATACTTCTTCCATTGGCTGGGGCATCATAATCTTTGTATCTGAAATGTTGATTCTGTACAACTATATGAAAAAATCTCATAGAGAAGAGTCAGGTCACAATTGGGTTTTGATGAGCCAGAGAAAGTGCAGTAAATGTATGTGGCTCATTCTGTTGTCACTAAATACACCTCAACTGAACCATTTAGATCCCCCCCCCTCTCTAAATCTGTCTTTGTCTCTATATCTGTTAGGGGCATTATGTTAAATAATAGCATCCCAGCCTCAGTGGTTATGAGTGTATGAAGCTTTCTTATAGCAAGTCAACCTGGTTTTCTCTCCAGCTCAATACTGTTGGTGCCAGCTCTCCAGGGTCAGAACTAGAGTATGGTCCTTGTACGCCGTGAGGCTTGCGATCTTTTTGACTGGAGGGTTCAGGGGCCATCTGCAAGAAAATGCACTTACCCATCAGTAGCTTCCCTCCATGTTTATTGTGCGTACGTTGAGTATCCAAAAGATCCATACTGTTCAGAACTGGGGTCTTGAGGCAACAAACATACTGAAAAGAGAGGCAAAAGTAGCTACGGCTCCTGGACCTATGACTGAAGATGGAAATCTAACACATGCATGCTCTGGCGCAAATGGTTTTCAAAACTTTCTGTGCTCAGAAAGTGTCGCTATTATGCATTCACATAGGTATCCTTAAACATTGAAACGAATTCTGAAACACATTCCATGTGACTTAGCAAGCTGAGAATGGAGCCTAGGTGTCTTGAGTTGGTCAAAAGTAGTGAGCAATCAGAAGCATTTTTGGAAGGGAATTCTTGTTAGGCCTTGCTAACTTTCTCATTGGCTGATGGAAACAGATATGCCTGTGAGGAACCTTAGATCAGAAAACCTGATAAGACATATTTTGAAGACCAGAACATGAAATCTGTTATCTGCTTGCCCTTTTCCTTGTCCCCTCATGAACAGATTGGGCTTTTCTCTCTTTCCCCCCAAAGGCCGAGACTGTCAACCCTCGGGGCAAGCCTCGCCATGTACTTCGGAACAGAGCCCCAGCCCTCAATCTCCACAGAACAGCTGCTCAGGGAAAACCACAACCGATCCTCAGGTGATAGTCTTTAAGGTCTGTGTTTTTAAGGCCTGCCCTTCTGCTGCCTCAAGCACCGGGCCAGTTCTTGGGTCTCCCCTCTCTTGTCTTTTGCCATGGGGTTGGCATTGCTGACTGGAAGAAGGAAAGGGCCTTTCAGCCCCATTGCATTGCTGATGTTGAATGTTATGTAGAAATGGGGAAAGTGTTAAAACAAGCCTGGTATTTATTTCCACAGGCACAGAATCGCAGGATGAAGCATATTTCAGCAGAAAAGAAGCGAAGGTTCAACATCAAGATTGGCTTTAGCACCCTCAACAGCTTGATGTCAACAAGCTCTAAATCGGTAAGTTGGTTTGTAAGGAACTATCTCCCCTTTTCAACCACACGATTTCCCTTATCCACAGTTTCCCTTATTTACTTAGGACCTCCTGTAGAGGCGACACTCTTCTTGGTATCTCTGTCATTCACTCCATTGGAAAAAAATAGGGGTTTGCTACTATCCACACAAAGTCAGAAAACATTTCTCCTGCAGATATGGGCCTTACTCTGTGTGTATTGAAATGTATGTATATACTAGCTTGGATACCCGGCATTGCCTGTTTTTTTTATTTTAAAAAAGTCATTTTTAAAAAATCTACAAAATGCATAAGGTTGTGGGTGAACTACAACTCACATAATGCCAGGCTAACCCCCTGAAACTCCATCAATGCTTAAAGTTTGTCATGTTGGACAAGTTTGCTCTCTAGATGCATCATTGGTGAGGTCCCTGCAATCTCTGGATGCAAGGTGAACTACAGCTCCCACCATGGTGGGTCAGTTGCCTCAAACCCCTCCATTAGGTTCAGTTGGTCATGGGAGTTCTGTGTGCCAAGTTTGGTCCAGGTGCATTGTCAGTGGACAGTTTTTCTTGTTGTAGGTGAACTACAACTTCCCAAAATCAAGGTGAATTCCCCCCAAAGTCCTCCAGTATTTTTGTTGGTCATGAGGGTTCTGTGTGCCAAGTTTGGTCCAGGTCCATCGTTGCTGGTGTTCAGAGTACTCTTTGATTGCAGGTGAACTATAAATTTAAACTTTGGACACATAACCCTCATGACCAACCCTTGGGCGCGACGAGTGTGAGTATGGACATATCATCCTCTCTGTGGCTCATTGTCCTTTTTATTTTCACAATAACCTTGTGAAGTAGCTTGGGCTGGAAGAGTGAATAAGTGGCCCACCATCACCCAGGAAGCCAGATCCTCCCAGTCCTAGTCTTGTGCTCTTCTTATTGGCGCACAGACCTGCTGAGCTGAGCCTGTGCCCTTTGTGTGTCTACAGCAGATTAGCCATGTCCTCACGCTCCAGAAGACAGCTGAGTACATTGCAAAGCTGCAACAGGAGAGGTCCCAGATGCAAGAGGAGGCCAAGCGTCTCCGAGAAGAAATCGAGGAGCTGAACGCCACCATCATGTGAGGGGTCAAAGTTTAAATTGACATATCTCACTCTCTTCTATCGCTTTCTAGGGCATTGTAGACCCAGTAGAAGCTAGTTTCCAGAAAAATGTGAAATAACAGTAAATAGGAAATCATCAACCATAGCAAAGAAGGAATGTTGACATTTCAGTAGCCATATTTCTGCAGGAACTTGTTCCCAGCACACACTCTAGTTCTTTGACATATAAACATGATGTCCTAGGTGCTGTTGCTTTCCTTCTAGACAGGCTTCTTGACCTGTCCTCTCTCTTTAAAATATCATCAAAAGTCCTGCATAATCTTAAGGCTTTGAGCCCACTTCTGTCGTGAACTTACTGCAGATCAATTTTGTTGTGTCTCTTCCTGGATGTAACATTTGAACTGTACCATTCTGGGTAGAAAGGTCTTATGTGATTGAAATCCAGACAGATGACATGCCTACTTTAAATCTCAAAATGGTTTGTGGCAGTACTTCATGTTACTAGGAAAGTGCTGTCTCTTTTGGTATGGCTTTTAATTGTGAATTTTTAAAATATTGTTTACATTTAATTCTGTTTTAATGTTTCGATATTTGTATATTTTAAATTGTGTGCTAATGTTTTTATGTTAAGCCTCTTTGAGTCTTTGTTGGGAGAGATAAAGTAGGGTATTAGTAAATATAATAAAACCAGTAATAATAGCAATATAACTCTAGTATATCAGCCTGAGAATTCTTTCAGTTTCTGAAGCCCCACCATGCCTGCCTTCAGGGCTTGCCATCGTCATCAATTAGATAGTAGTCATGGGCCTGGTTACCATTTCATTTGTTTATTTTGTGTTTTTGTGCCATTCCGTCCACTTGGATGGCACGGAATGGTATAATCCCCTCGGGAACGGAAACATCAGTGAAACAAAAAACATGTGTTTGGGGGGGGGGGGGTAGTCATTGGCAGGTCCTACAGCCAAGCGCCGGATGCTCAGTGCGCTCGAATGTTGGCTCGGGCTGGCAGGGCCTACAGCCGAGCGCTTAACGCTCGTAGACCTGGCTGGCAGGGCCTACCACCAAGTGCCAAGCGCTGGGCCCACTCAGATGTAGGGCTGGGCTGGCAGGGCCTACAGCTAAGCACCGGGCCCACTCAGATGTAGACCCTGGCTGGCAGGGCCTGGAGCTTTGCCACCCAAGGTCCAAAAATCTTCGTTTTTTTCGGACCTTGGGAGGAAAAGCTCATTTGTATAGGCGCCTGTTTTCAGAAGCAGCGGACGGAAATGGAAATGGGGCTATATGAATGGGACAAACTGAAATGGATAGCAATTCCATACGAATGCACTAGAGTACTAGATAGGTCATAATGGAAGCAGCCAGCAGGTTTTTCTTAAAATCAGATTCAATTGAGACACAGCAGACCCAGCAGCCACAGCTCTTTAGTGTTTGGTACCTGCCGTACTCTCTGAAGTCTAGCTGTGTGTTCGTTTGCTCTCTTTTTTCTTTTACAGTGGAAAAGTCTCTTTCCTTCTCTTTCTATATTTTTCCCATTTGGAAAGAAACATGTTTTGAGTTCTGCTCTTTCCTTGACCTTCAGCTCTTGTCAGCAGCAGCTCCCTGTCACAGGAGTCCCCATCACGCGCCAGAGATTTGATCAGATACGGCGTATGTTTGCAGAATACGTCCGAAACAGGACCTTACAGAATTGGAAGTTTTGGATTGTATCCTTTTTCTTTGCTGTATATAATCTAGGAAGTAGGATGTCTTCTCCTTCTAAAGTCTACTTCATTCCCTATCTGTCATTCTGGCTGCTCTAATGGTAATATTTCAGCCCGATGTGCCACAAAAATTGATTTAAGTTACCTTGGTCTACCTGAAAACTCTTGCCCTGTAAGCTCTTTAGAGTTCTGCTCAGTTTGCTCTTTCAGGCAAGAGAACTTTCACAAGAATGTGGAGTTTCGGGATTAAGGAGCTGGAAGGTGAACTGTGCTAGATTGGTTTTAAGGATTTTAACTGTTTATTTTTAATACTGTTAATATTTTAAAGTTTTTAACTGTGTTGGTTTTTCTGTAAGCTGCTTTGAGTCTCTCTTTTTTTAGAGAGAAAAAGTAGCATATAAATAAAAATATTAATTAAAAAAATTAAGAATTTAAATGGGCATGAGGCTATCCAGCCCCAGGAGGTTAAGTTTGTCTAGTTTGGTCAAGAAAGCAGTTTGTGACATCCAGCCATGGTTTTCTAAAGAGCAGTTAGCTGTGTTATGCCCTCTGGGTCTAAGAATGCCATTAAAAGCCTGGCACGATTTGGTTGTGTCAGTGGAAGAGACAGTTCACACAAAGCCTTGAAGTTGTTCAGTAGACGAGTCATGATGATATGGTTTCTCTAGCTTCAGCTGAGATGGTAACTTCTCACTTCCTGTGATTTCAGAGGCAACTCTGACAGGATGGAGCATTTTGTGCTTGGTTTCACAGCCTCACATGTTCCATACATGTTTCACCTCTGGGAATTTTACAACATCGGAAAAAACATTATTGACATAATCCAGAATGTCTATAGTAGTTACTAAACTATCTGTAGAAATGGTATGTATTCCCAGCGGTGCCCTCCTCCATCATGCACAGTTAACAATTCCAATTTAGGAACTCAGCCTTAAATTTATTTGCAAATGCTTGTGTAGTAGGCAGTATCTCCCTCTCTTAAGATGTTGCAATCCTGAAAGAATTACTGGTATATTCTTTCCAAGATATATTCTTTAGGAAAATCAGCAAGTTAAAATTTAAACTTTGTATGCCTCTCCACGTCCCGAGAATAGCAAAGCCATCTTTCTAAAGTCCTAGAAAGATGCATTAAATATCTGGGTATAAATATTTCTACTTCTCAAGGTAAACCTTTTTCTCTTCTTTGAAAAGTAAAACTTAAAAGACATAAATAATTATAAGACATGTATAAATCTGTGAGGGGAAGACATAGGGAGGAAGGAGCAAAGCTAACAAAAGGAAGTTCAACAGGGACAAATGCAAGATACTCCACTTAGGCAGAAAAAATAAAATGCAAAGAGAGCAGTACGTGTGAAAAAGATCTTGGGAGTCCTCGTGGACAGGAAAGTGAACATGAGCCAACAATGCAGTGCAGCAGATTAAAAAGCCGGTGAGATTTTGGCATGCATCATTCGGAGTCTAGTGCCTAGATCCAGGGAAGTCATGCTACTCCTCTATTCTGTCTAGGTCAGACCATACCTGGAATCACACTGTGTCCAATTCTGGGCACCGCAATTCAAGGGAGAGGTTGACTCTACACTGGAATGTATCCAGAGGAGGGCGACTCAAAGGATCAAGGGTCTGGAGAACAAGCTCAGTGAGGAGCGGCTTCAAGAGCTGGGCATGTTTAGCATGCAGAAGAAAAGGCGGAGAGGAGACATGATGAGGGCCATGGATCAAGATGTGAGGGAAGTCGTAAGGAGGAGGGAGTAAGCTTGTTTTCTGCTGCCCTGGAGACTAGGGCTAGAAGAGTGGCTTCAAACTAAAGGGAAAGGAGATTTCCACCTGAACATTAGAAAGAACTTGCTGTGAGAGCTGTTCAGCAGTGGAATTCTCTGCCCCGAACTGTAGTGGAAGCTCCTTCTTTGGAGGCTTTTAAGCAGAGGCTGGATGGCCATCTGTCGGGGGAGCTTTGAATTCAATTTTCCTGCCTCTTGGAAGGGGTTGGACTGCATGACCGATAAGGTCTCTTCCAACTCTATGATTCTACATGGGACAAAAATAATTATTTTGGTTAGAAATAATCATCACAAGTCCTGGTCAAGAATTGATATGGCATGGGTATCGAAATCACTAGCTACAAACATGAAAGAAATAAACATATTACCAAGATTAGACTCATATCATTGTCTCCTATAATTAAAAATACAATATACTGAGAGAAGTAAAAGATGGAGATGAAAATTTAATTAAAAAGGAAACAGTTATAGAGAAAAAATAGGAAACTACTCAAATAATATTTTGAAATAAATGACAATCAAGAAACACGCCTATTCACAGTATGGGAAGCAAGTAAAGTGGTCATGAGGGGGAATTTCATACAGCAAAAAGGCATTAAAAATAAGATGAAACTAAAAAAATAAATTAAGTTTAAAAAAGAGGAAATGGAATTGAAGAGGGATTCCCAAAATAAACAATTTTTAAAACAAATTAGATATACTACGTAAACAAAGATTTCTATCTAGAATTAGAAGACAGGCCAAGACAATTGAAATTTATGAAACAAGATCACTTTGAGAACACAAACAAACCCAGAAGATGGCTATCAAATAAACTAAACAAAAAAAGAGAACTGAACTGAACTGAACTTTATTATTTATGAGTCGCCCTCCACGTTTGTGCTCCGGGCGACTTACACAACTAGCAATTAAAATATTAAAAATATTAAAATTTTAAATGGTTAAAATACTAAAATATCAGACTCGGTGAATTCCGAGTCGCTGGTTCCGTGTTATGCGTAGGCTTTCCTGAATAGCCATGTCTTAAGTGCCGCCAAGAACTGGGGCAGGTCGAGGGAGCCTCTTTGGTCTGGCGGCAGAGAGTTCCACAGGACGGGAGCCACAACAGAGAAGGATCTCTGTCTCGTGGACTCCAAGTGAGCCTCTCTTGGACCCGGGACAAAGAGGAGGTTCTCGTTTGCTGGCCATGGTGCTCTTGGGTGGGCAGGTAGGATCAAGCGGTCTTTTAAGTATGAAGGGCCCCGGCCCCGCAGGGCCTTGAAAGTCAAGGTCAGGGTCTTATACAGGACTCTGTATTCGACCGGCAGCCAGTGCAAACGCTGCAGGGATGGTGTGATGTGGTATCTCATTGGTGTTTTTGTGAGGAGCCTGGCGGCAGCATTCTACACAATCTGGATCTTGCGGGTTAGTGACCGAGGCAGACCCACATATAAGGCGTTGCAGTAATCCAGCCTTGATGTAACTGTGGCGTGGATTACTGTAGCTAACGCCTCCGTTGGAAGGTAGGGCGCCAGTTGCCTCGCTTGGCGTAGGTGGAAGAAGGCCCTTTTGCTCGTGGAGGCAATCTGGGCCTCCATCGACATCTTAGAGTCCAGGATGACACCGAGGCTCTTCACTCTTGGGGTACTCCGCATTCAAGGAAAGATTTCCCAGATGTTTGGCCCAGCCATTCTACTCGCTGGCTACGTCCACGCAGGAACGAGTTGAAGAACATATGTGACCAAATTGAAGGAGGGCGACAGAACATACATGTTAGGCAGTGATATAAAAAACTAATTCATGGAATTTTACAAAAAAATTATATAAGAAGATGAAATTGAAGAAGAATCGATATTTAAATACTTAGGAGGAAAAGAAATACAAAGAATCTTAGATGACCAAAGTTAAAAGCTAAATAAAGCAATATCAGAACAGGAAATTGAAAGAGCAATAAAGAATCTAAAATCGGACAAGGCACCTGGGCCTGATGGACTTTTGGCAGTATATTACAAAACATTCCAGTGAGAATTAATACCCTACTTTAAAAGAATGATGAATGAAATCAGAGAAAAAAAGAAATATCTAAATCATGGAAAGAGGCGAATATTTGCATTATACACAAAGACCCAGAAAAAGTAAAGAATTATAGGCCAATATAATTACTAAATATAGATTATAAAATATTTGGTAATATAATTGCAGAAAGACTGAAAAAATTATTGAGCAAAAGAATAAGAGAAGAACAAACAGGATTTTTACCCAACAGATATCAAAATCAAAAAGACAACATAAGAATCATCATTGATCTAATAGAATATTATGGAACAAAAAACCAAAAGAAAGTAATGTTCATGGCCCTAGATGCTGAGAAGGCATTCGATAATGTGAATTGGAACTTTTCCAAGATTTTAATAAAAGAGATGGATATGGGACATAATTGGCGCGATATATGAAACTCAAAAAGCTAAAATTATTTTCAATGGACAAGAAACAGAATCAATAAATATTCAGAAAGGGATGAAACGGATGTCCCATATGGCCTCTCATATTTATACTAAGCCTAGAAATACTATTAGACATAATAAGGGAAAACAAAGAAATTAAAGGCGCAAGAATACAAGAACAGGATTACAAGCTAAGAGCTTTCGTCAATGACATAATTGGGATAATTGAAGAACCAAACAAAAATTTAGAGAATTGGATAAAAACAAATAGAAAAATTTGGAAAGGTTTCTGGGTTTAAAATTAATATGGAAAAGACAAAAGAAATAATAAAAAAAACATAACAAAGAAAGATCAAGATAGCATAAGGGAAAGATGGAAGATACAAATAGTCTCAAAATTAAAATAGCTAGAAATTGTCCTAACTCCCAATAATTTACAATTGCTTCAAAAAAAACTACATTGAAAATTGGAAGAAAATAAAGATTTAGAAAGTTGGAAAAACTTGAAACTATCTTTGTTAGGAAGAAGAGCCAGTGTGAAGATACATATTCTCCCGAAAATGATTTTTTTATTTCAAAATATTCCGATAATTAGAAATAAAAAAAAAATTAAATGACTGGAACAGAGATATTATGAGATTGTAGCAACCCAGCCTCCATTCCAGCTGGGGGGGCCGGGGGCCGCCCCAGGGGTCCCAATTGCTTTAGACGCCATTGCCATAGATCCAGGTGAAGGAGATGAAGGGGCGGTTGGGCCCGCATCTCCCACAGGCAGTTTGCAGTGGGAAGACAGCTGGCCGGAGGCTTATCCGGACTTGGATGAGACAGATTCAGATAACGAGTATGAACGGCCGGGGGGGAGAGGTTCTCAAGAGAAGTTATGGGAACCAGCGGAGGAGGTGTTGATGGAAACTGAATGGGAGGATGTTTCTCACGAAGATAGCGAACCAGATGCAGCTAGGCCTGGGAGAAGTTTTGACTGGAGGAGCAGCATTGAAAGTCATAGAAAGGAATGGAGACGAAGCCTAGAGCGGCGTTGGTCTCACAAAGGAGGGGATTAAGTAGACGGTCCGTGCAAGTGGCTCGTCAGTTGGACGGCCACTTCTGATCTGAAGGAAGTGTAGCGTCCCTGATCCCTGAAGCCAGCGTTGGCTTGCCTTGCTAAGAAGCTACCTTGGACCTTGCCTTGCCTTGACCTACGGAGACCCTGTTTTGCCTTGATTCGCTTTGTTTTTATGGACTTTGCTTTTGAGAGATTCCCTGCTTTTTCCTTGGACATTTATCGCTAACCATTTTGGACTAATTGCTTTTCACTTGGACATTCAACTTTTTCACCTGTTCTTTATTATTCAATAAATACTTAATTGATCATTGTCTCTGTGTGTGTGTTTAAGGGGCCGGGCCAGGACCCAGCATTGTGACAGTTGGCCGTCCAACTGCACGGACCCCTTTTTCACACCACGGGACGGGCAAGGCGCCGAAGACGAGCTCGCGAGATGGCGCAGCTAAGTGCTGCGGAAGTCCAAGCTTTGCAGCAAGAGGTGGTGGATCTGAGAACCAGAGCCGGCCGGAACCCCACCATTGGGGTCCTGCCGCGGTTCAACGGAGACCCTGCGGTGGTCCACGTATTCACGGGACAATGTGAAATGTACTTGGAACTCCGCCAGACTGAGTTCGAGCAGATGCGGCGCCAGTGGCTACAGTGGCCTTGTTCCTGCAGGCCATTAAGGAGACTTGGGGGGCTCCGGTGAACACCGAGTTGGCCAAGAGAAGGCTGGATCGGCTGACCATGAAAGACATTACCCTGGCTCAATATATTTCCTTGTTTCGAGTGTTGGCTTCCCAAGTGGCCTGGAATGATTCAGCGTTGCGGTATCAGTTCATGAAGGGCCTGGCACCGGAAGTGCAACAGGAGATCCTCCGAGGGGCCACACGACCCGGCAACTTGGAGGAGGCGATCACGTTAAGCCTGCGCATGGAGGCTGGAATCCACACCCGGAGGCAGTGGGAGAAGGGGCCCGGGGAACGGCCGGTTGCTCGGAGGGAGCTGGCGGCGAGTCGTCCTGCGTTCCGGTCATTCGCGCCAGCACCTCAGCCTCTAGATGAACCCGAGCCCATGCAGCTGGGACACGTCCATCCCAAAGTGAATGTGGCTGAGAAGGCTCGCCGCCAACGCTTAAACCTATGTTGGTACTGTGGAGGATCTGGTCACTTTGCCCGCGAGTGCCCGCAGAAGCCAAAAGGCAAGGCGCCTCGGGCTTCCGCGGCGTGGGAGGAACCCCAGGAAGCTGAAGAGACCCTGAATGCGGCGGTGGAAGACGTCGGTCGAGTTTAAAAGGGTTTGCTAACTCGGTCGCCAACCTTCCTCCAGAACCCCAGACTGGACAATTATTCCTGATCATGGTGGCTGAGAAAGAGCCGATGATGGTGCATGCCATGGTGGATTCGGGAGCCACGAATAACTTCATTGACACAGACTCTGCCAATTCCTTAGGATTACAATTACATGACTTACGGGAGGCCCAGTCGGTACAAACCATCGACGGGAGACCGTTGAAAGCGGGGTCGGTGCGGCACTACACCTCCCCCACCAAGATGTGGACGAGTGTCAGGATTGGGGAACCTGAGCTTGGATGAAGTCCAGGTTCCAAGCCTGTCATGAGGCAACAGCGACCTTCACTTTAGCTTCGGGATGACCTTTGTCCCAAATTCACTCAGACTGTTGAGTCAGACTGGGAGTGATGCAACTTCCAGGTGTTTGAGAGGGAAGTGAGGTAACTCCTCCAAGCATGGACATTGGACATTGGGACCGGTGACACTGACTTTGTGACCCCTGGGGTCATGCCCCTGGGATTTACTGGGATTGCTGACTCACTTGTGGCTGATGTAACCCTGCCCAGATGTTGCATGGGTAGGGGAGGGGCTATGGGGGTATAAAAGGTGTGTTTGGGTGGCGGGCCGGTGCTTTAGCTTCACATGTCTCGTACCTTCAATAAAATCGTGTTGGACCAAGAAAACATCTTCGTGTGATCCCTACCGTGTGTTGGAGAGTCGTTACAGAAGCTAAAGCCCCTTTTCAACTATCCCAGCAATGGAGAGGTTGGCTTGGAAGCAAGAAGCGTATTTGGATCAGTTTGTGGTAGATCCCGACGAAGTCCGGAAAGTGGAAGAGTGGGAATGGACCACTTTGGACCAGGTGGGAGTCCCGGATGCTTCCGGAGGGGCGATGGCGTCGGAACATGAGATGGAAAGAGAGCTCCGTGAAGGGCAGAGGTTGTGGGACGCTCAGGTGAGCAAGACGTTGGCCTGCCGGAGGAAGGAGCGTGAAATCGCCCAGCAGGAAGAGGAGCGTAGGAGCTCAGCGGATCGAGGAGCGTAGGAGCGCTCAGCGGATCCAGGAGCGTAGGAGCGCTCAGCAGATTGGGGAGCGTAGGAGCGCTCAGCAGGCCGGAGAGCGTTGGAGCGTTCGTCCGGCAGAGGTCCAGGAGGATCTGGAGGCATGCGGTGCCAGAGGGGTCAGGAGGACCTGACAGAAGGGGGTAGTGAGACCCCAGAACCTGAGTCACCATCTAGGCTGGATGTGTTGAGTTGCCAGATGGAAGCGGTGGTGCAGACGGTCAAACGGATGTCTCAGGTGATGTTCCAGAGAGATCAGAGAGAGTCGATGTGGAAGGCCCCGGGAGGAGGAGACTTCACTTACCATGCGTGGATGGATGGTGGATCTTCAGTCGAGTGTCCTAGATCTCCTTTGGGAGTGAGGAACAGAGACAGAAGTCCAGTGAGCCCAGTCCCAGAGGCGAGGCGCAGTGAGCAGCCAGCAGGGATGGGAAGAGGCATTTCCGGTCCGAGGGACTATCCGGGGAGAGGAGTAGTTTCCCAAGAGTTCGGTGGCCGCATGAAGAAGGAGCCGTTGCGGTGGAGTTTGAGGGCGGCTAGTAAAGTCGCCTTCTTCATCGCAGCGGTGCAAGACCACATGGAAGACTATGGTCATCTTTATCCCAGCGAAGGCAGTCAAGTGCGGGCCGTTGGAGCGGTGTTAAAGGGTCGGGCAGCTGAGTGGTATGTGCAGTGCCACAACCGGCGGGACCCTTGCTTGAGATCGGTGAGAGAGTTCCTGCGAGCAATCCGGAATCGGTTTCGGGATCCGCTGGAGCGGATCAAGGCGAAGGAGGCGTTGCGCTGTTTGTCTCAGGGATCCAAATCAGTGACGGAGTACGCCGAGGAGTTCATGGGACTAGCGGGAAAGGTGGCGGAATGGTCCCAAGCCACTCTTTTGGAGCTGTTTAAGGATGGTCTACGGAAAGAGATCCTTGAGTGGTGCTTACACCGTGATGATCCAGGGGATCTGGACGGATGGGTCCAGTTGGCTGGCAAGGTGGAGGGAATCCTTGCCCAAGTGCAGCGGCGTAGATTCCAGCCTATGAGGTCTCGTGGAGCTGGCCGTGGGTGGTTCAGGACCGAGGCAGAGGTGGAGAGACTAAGCGAGGCAATGATGATCGATCCAGCGGTGGGAAGAAGCCTATGTTCGGAAGAGGGACTTTGTTTTTCCTGCAATCAGCCTGGACATTTTGCTTCCCAATGCCGGCGAAAGTCAGGATTGGGCCCAGTGAAAGAGGCTGCAGCTAAAGCAGTCCTCATGGAAAGAGATGAGAGTAAAAGCGTTGGGGTGAGAACTAATATCCAATGTACCCTGGGGATATATAAGGGGAATAGAGTGATAGAAAGAAAAGCTTTGGTGGACTGTGGGTGCTCAGAGAATATGATGTCCCCCAAATTAGTGAAGGAGTGGGGAGGTGAGACACAGCCATTAAAGACATCTGTTACTTTTACACAGTTGGATGGATCATCTATAGAGGGAGAACCTTTCTCTGTGGGAACAAAAGGTTTAAAGGGCCGGGTAGGACCCTGGGAGGGGAATATTGATTTTATAATGGCCCCGATAAAAGGACATGAGGTGGTATTGGGTATGCCTTGGTTGGGACAGGTGAATCCTAAAATAGATTGGAAGGCGGGGACTGTGCAGTGTGCTCCTAATATGAAGGAAAGGGTTGAAAGCGAAGTGCAGGGAGTGCCAGTTGAGTATCAGGATTATGCAGACGTGTTCAACCCCAGATTAGCTCAAAACCTTCCCCCCATTCGGAATGTGCAATGCAGCATAGAGGTTAAAGAAGGAGCTGTACTGCCTAAACCCAAAATGTATGCTATGACGGTTAAAGAGAAGTTGGCCTTAAGGGAACAAATAGACAATTATCTGAAAAAGGGGTTTATTAGAAGGTCTGAGTCCCCCATTGCCGCGCCAGTGTTGTTCCGGGAAAAGAAAGATGGAAAATTGAGACTGTGTATCGATTATAGGGGGTTGAATGCTGTTAGTACTACCAACTGCTATCCCTTACCATTAATCAAGGATCTGTTAGGGCAGTTGGGAGGAGGTAAGGTCTTTTCCAAGCTGGATTTGATTGATGCCTTTCATATGGTGAGAGTGAAAAAAAGTGATCAGTGGAAAACAGCTTTTTCTTGCCCCCCTCGGGCTGTACGAATGGACCGTCATGCCATTCGGTTTAGCAGGCTCTCAGGTATTTTTATGCAGTTGATNAACGAGGTGTTGCACCCCTTTTGTATAAGGGGGTGTTTGTGTATTTAGACGACATTGTGATAGTGACAGCCACAGAGAAAGAGCATGTGCAGTTAGTGCGTGAAGTGTTGGAGCGGTTGAGGCAGGCAAAGTTGTATGTTAAACTGAGTAAGTGTGAGTTTGGTAAAAATCAGATTGATTTTTTTTGGGTTATATATTAGTGAGAAAGGAGTTGAAATGGATCCTGCCAAGGTGGAGGATGTGTTGAGCTGGGAGGCTCACGTACGCGTAGGCAGCTGCAGGCTTTCTTAGGGCTAGCAAACTTTTATCGGGCTTTCATTTCTGAGTTTGCAGTTGTGACTCTCCCCCTCACGGAGTTGCTGAAAACTAAAGGCAAGGGGGAGTCGAAGAAAGTCAAGTCTCCAGGTGCAAGATTAGATTGGACTGAGGAATGCCAGAAAGCATTTGTGAGATTAAAGAAAGCATTTACTGAGGGGCCTTTGTTGTGGCACCCAGATGTAGATAGACCCTTTGTTGTTCAATGTGATGCTTCTGCCTGGGCTTATGGGGGAGCTTTAATGCAGGCAGATGATCCCTACCGTGTGTTGGAGAGTCGTTACAGACGAGTGCACACAAAGAGGACATTTCTTTCCTAGTGACTAAGTTGTCGGATTTCCCTGTGATTCTGGGGGTGGTGTGGTTGACGCTACACGACCCCCAGATTTCGTGGGCTCGGCGGGAGTTAGTTTTCTTCAGAACATCGCCAGAGTCACTGTATGACGGCACGCGCGTGCCAAGCTCAAGAGGTGGAGCGGGTGGTCACGCTGCCCAAAAAGTATGCCGCTTTTTGGGATGTTTTCAGTGAGAAAGAGGCCGAGCGCCTGCCCCCCCTTCCCACCGGCCGTTTGACTGTGCCATTGAATTGGAGGTCGGAGCACCCATCCCCCGCGGAAGACTATCCCCTCTCGGAGCCGGAGCAAAAAGCTCTCCGATAGTTTTTGGACGAGAACCTGCGCAAGGGATTCATCCGCCCTTTCCAGTCCCCGGCCGGGGCACCGATCCTGTTTGTCAAGAAGAAATCAGGGAAGTTACGGCTATGCAATGACTATAGAGAACTCAATAAGATCACCATTCGGAACCGCTACCCCCTGCCATTGATCCCCGAGCTGTTGGAAAGGATGCGAGGGGCCAAGGTCTACACTAAACTGGACCTGAGAGATGCTTACAATTTGGTGCGGATTCGTCAGGGAGATGAATGGAAGACTGCATTCCAGACCAAGTGGGGAAGTTTCGAATACCTCGTGATGGGATTCGGGTTGTATAATGCCCCCGCCACATTCCAACATTTCATGAATGATATCTTCAGAGATCTGCTAGATCGTTATCTGGCAGTGTACCTGGATGATCTTTTGATTTTCTCGCCCGACCAGGCGACTCATGACCGCCATGTGAGAGAGGTGCTGCAGCGGCTGAGGGACCACGGCCTCTATGCCAAACTGGAGAAATGCGCGTTTGATTTGACGGAAGTGGACTTTCTAGGCTACCGCATTTCCCCAAAGGGCATCGCCATGGACGATACCAAGGTGCAGGCTGTGGTAGACTGGAAGGCACCTGCTAGCAAAAAGGACATTCAGCGCTTTCTGGGGTTTGCCAATTACTACAGAAAGTTCATTCCTGACTTCGCCAAGTGGGCGGATCCCATCACCCAATGTTTGAGAGGAAAGGTGCTGTTCCGGTGGACATCGGAGGCAGATGCGGGATTCCGAAAGCTGAAACAGCTGTTCACCACACAGCCGATTTTGCAGCATCCGGACCCCCGCACTCCATTCATTGTGCAAGCAGACGCTTCAGATGTGGCGGTGGGAGCGATCCTGTTGCAGCCCCAGGGGGCAGACTTGTTGCCCTGTGCATACTATTCCAGACAATTGACAGCGCCCGAGAGGAACTACACGATCTGGGAAAAGGAGCTGTTGGCCATCAAAGTGGCCTTCAAGGTTTGGAGACATTTGTTGGAGGGTCCAAGTTCCCGGTGGAAGTCCACACGGGATCACCGGAACTTGGAGCACTTGAAGAATCAGCGGAAATTGAACCAGAGGCAACAGAGGTGGTCCTTGTTCTTCGAGCGGTTCAACTTCGGATTCACTATGTCACCCCGCTCCAGACCAAACAAGCC